>JAFEMH010000219.1:0-600000 GCA_022495995.1 Adenophora triphylla var. japonica
TTTATGGCTTGTAATGTATCGCGACAATCGCGTGCTAGGTTCACGGTTACAAATGAAGGTAATAAAAAATGAAGTGAAGTGAGTGAAACTAGAAAGTCTTCAATATATATCCTCACTTATTTTATTTCTCCAATCACCATTGCCAACCCATGTTTCAACCCCCAAATTTAGACTTTTTCATACTTACACACATGGGGTTGATCACCTTTCTTTCTTTCTTTGGTCACTTTCCACTTTAACACAAGAGAGAACAAAACTTTTCAGATTTTTCTTCATCTTTTCTTTCTTTTCTTTGCTTTGCATATATTTAAATATCACGAAAAATATTATTCATTACATACTTTGCACATGGATTTCTTTTCAACATAATACATAACCCTTTTCTTTCTTTTGTTGGCCACTTTCCACCCAACCCTTTGATTTCCCAATCATGGCCTACAATTTCCCAATCATTTCCTAGTTTCACTTTCTTGAAAAGGTAAGAAAATAGTGAATAAGTTTAAAGGTTAGGATAGTGTAGGTACAAATGAAAGCCGAATGGTGGTCTAAGATAACCTCTCACTTTGTGAGAGATTTCATTCTTTATAAAGCTTAAAAGGGGTTCTAGCGGAAACTTTTATAAGTGATGAGAAAGTTAAAGGCTCGCAAAAGGGTTCAAAGAAAATAGTCATATATCGCTTACCGAGTTGCCTAATTGATGTGTTATTGAAAATCATGCAAACATGTTGTTAGACCCAATTGGTAGGAAAATAGGCTAGAGGGGGGTTGAATAGCACGATAAAATTCTTTTTGAAAACCTTTTCAGAATAGCCAAGTAACTTATCAATAGCTAAAGTATCATGCCAAATGTATTACAGTAAATAAGGCAAAACAAGGCAGTAAGAATTCAAAGGTTGTAACTGGTGATAGAGCTCAACTGGTTACATGACAAGATAAATGAGCAAACACACAAGCCAAGGGACACATTTAATTGAAGAGGTGCACAGTGTTAACTAAGCGCTCGTCCTCTACCAAGTTTGGTCCACACTTGGATTTGTGAAAATGTGCACAATTAATGTTAACTAGTCTATTACAAGTTCCAAGCCTTAACCTATAAGGAAGATTGAAGAAATTTGTCCAGAAGGAAAGTGCTCACTAATGGATCGTGATACAAGTTTGACCAAGTGTTTTCAAGAGATGTGTTCACAAGTTGAAATGATTTCTCTTGAGTGTGTAGTGTGATCAATCAATGTGTTTCAGACATAGTCTTGTTGGGGAACAACTACAAGAATTGATTGAGTGTGCACAATGTTTGTCCTTGAAATTGTCACGGCCAGAAACACAAATGATATCCAAGGTGATAACAGCACCAAAGATAGCACTTGAGTTAGCACACACACACACACACACTTCTGTGAATGTGGTGCCCAAGATCGCGGCTCTTTATTTTAGTTATTTTTTTATTTGAACCGCTTTCTCGTGTAAGGGGATCACCACCTCACATCAGTTTGAAGACATCCGGTTTAATTTGAAAAACGGAGTCGCCACGCTATTTTGATTTTTCTCAAAACTTTTAAAAAAAGGATTTGGGTCCGGTGGTTAAGTTACCCCTTGGGAAGAATGGATCGTCGTTCACCCAAGGAGCCTTACCGGAGCAAGTCTTCCAAGATCCGATTTTCATGCTTGCCTTTTTGTGTTTTCGTGTGTGGGATGTGTTTTTTGAAAAAGGAGGGAATGTACCAAGTTATCTTCCAGATGTACAAACCATGAGTTGGTTATCGCTCGGGAATCCTTAGATTTTGATGTGTTAGTGTGAATGTGGTGCCCAAATTTTGTGTTGGATTCACGCGAGTTTGAAGACATCCGAGTTATTTGAAAAACGGAGTCGCCACGCCATTTTGATTACCTCAAAACTTTGAAAAAAAGGTTTTACTTGGGTTCGGAGGTTAAGTTACCCCTTGGGAAGAACGTTTGGCGTTCACCCAAAGTGCCTTGCCGGAGCAAGTCTCCCAAGATTTCAGTAATCGTGCTTGCTTGCGTGCTTTCTTGTGTGCATGTGTTTGAAAATAAGGGGGGGGAAATGTCCCAAGTTGTCTTCCGGACGTACAAACCATTTGTTGGTTGTCGCTCGGGATTCCTTGGAATTTTATGTATTTGGGATTATAATCCCGTCCTCATCTTATGACTTGTGATCGTCGCATTTTAAACCTCGGGACCCTCGGGACTTGCGTGATCGAGAGAATGACTCTCTTTTGGTCAAAGATGAGGTTCTTTAGGAAAGGAGGGTCCTTAGCCCATCAATCCTACGCTTTAAGACGGTCGAGCTCGTATAGAGGCTTCATACTCTTTCTTAAGCGATAATCGGAGATATAGGGTTCAAGGTGTCCCTTTCTAAAGAAATCGTGAACCTTTAATGGAAGGAACGATGTAAAGATAGGATCTTTTACACCGGTCCGTTCCTAGGTTGGGGGATAGGGGAAATGCATGATGAAAAATGACACTTTGATGAAAAGATGACATTTTTTGGGTTGCAAATGATGCACTTAGTTTAAAGAAATAATCTTTATTGCAAATGATGCATAAAGATTTGATTTTTATGCAAATGATGCATTTTTGTTGAAGAAATTGGCATTCATTATGCAAATGATGCATAAAGATTGCATTTTGAAAAGCATATGATGCTAGTTTATGGTAAAGACATGGTCTTTAAAGCAAATGATGCTTGAACAAGGGGTTTTGAATGCAAAGGATGCATTTTTATTGAAAAGATTGAGTTTTTATATGCAAATGATGCATAAAAATGACATTTTTATTTGAAAATGGGAGTTTTAGATGCAAAGGATGCACCTTTATGAAAAAGACTACATTTTTATGACAAATGAGGTCTTAATGCATGCACAAGGGGAAGGGGGTGATAAAGATGTGATCTTTAACTATGAATGCCAAGTCCCAAGCAAGATATATGAATGCAATGAGCAAGTATATCAATTAAAAGTAAGGTTAGGGCGTGCGAGGTTACCAATTGCTTCCTTTGCTTCTTTGGTCGGAGCTAGGAGGAGAGATTGGTCTTGGATCTTCAAGGAGGAGGGAGGGAGCTTCTTGGCCTTCTTCTTCACCTTCTTGAGCCTTCACCAA
This sequence comes from Adenophora triphylla var. japonica, assembly GCA_022495995.1. NCBI lineage: Eukaryota > Viridiplantae > Streptophyta > Magnoliopsida > Asterales > Campanulaceae > Adenophora > Adenophora triphylla. The sequence goes on from JAFEMH010000219.1 coordinate 3,115, forward strand.
TATTCTTCACGTCTTGGGAGTGACTGATTGTATTGCTATGGATTGTGTGTATTGTTGTTGTTGTTGTGTTGAAATGGGTAGAGGAGGGCTCTATTTATAGGCAGTCTGGATAAGGCTAATGAAGCCGTGCGGCCAGAGACCTTGGGCTAATGCAGCCGTGCGGGCTTATCCACAATGACTCAGCATTCTAGAACCATGCAAGGTGGCATTATTCTAGAACCTTCTTCCTAATTAAGAAAAACGTGTTTTCTTAATTAGGAAGGCTTCCTTCAGCCCTAATTTTAATTTGGGACTGCTCCAGGACATTTCGGAACACTAGGAAGGTCAGGGAATTACCGGAAACTTACCGAAATTGCCGGGAAATTTAACCGGAAGGCATGAGCCAGATTTGGGTACTTACGGAAGCCCCTCGGCAACGTCACTTGCAAGGCGAGTGGGGTTGTCGATAGAAAAGGATCCGATGCGGCGAATTCGAGACGGATTGGGTGACCAAGGTGGTCGAGTGGCTGAACCTCTAGAAGGCTACCTACGTATCCGGAGGAATCAAGCCAGGCCGTAGTTCGGAACTTTGGATCCGCTGGGGGAAGAAGAGAAAGCGGTCTCTTCCTTTGGGGAAAAAGAAGAGAAAATGACCTAGGAGGTCAAGCAATTGATCCTACTGGGGATATGCTAGGAGTGCCCAAGGTGGTCGGATATCTGAACTCTTATGAGGGGCTGCTTTATCACATGAGGAGTGACAAAGAAACGGGGGTGACCAAAGTGGTCGAATGGCTGGACCTTTTATAAAAGGCTACCTACGTATCCCGGAGGAATCAAGCCTTGATCGTAGTTCAAGCATCACTAGATAGTTAGGAACGATGTCTAGGATTCTTGAGATTTTGACAATTAATGGAGGCTGTCACCTGATTGAAACTAGAGCTTACGTCACTATCGAGTGGATAGAGGTAGCTAGAGTTTGGTGAACTTGAGCATACGTCTCACTCTCTTTCGAATCAGAGATATGGGTTGCCAAAGCTATAATGATTTAAGCATACGTCTCAATCTCTTTCGAATCAGAGATATGGGTTGCCAGAGCATACGTCTCAATCTCTTTCGAATCAGAGATATGGGTTGCCAGAGTTTGAATGATTTAAGCACACGTCACTATTCGGGATAGAGGTAGCTTAAGTTGAGAGAAACTTGAGCGTACGTCACTATTCGGGATAGAGGTAGCTTACGTTGAGAGAAACTTGAGCGTACGTCACTATTCTGGATAGAGGTAGCTTAAGTTGATAGAAACTTAGCATACGTCACTATTCTGGATAGAGGTAGCTTAATTTTAGAGTTTTGACAATTCGGAGGTTGTCACCTAGCGTTATCCCGTTATAACGGAATTAACGGAGGCGACTGGGAATAGAGCTTGATTGCTAAAGAGATAAGGGATATTTTCTGAAAAAGATGTTATCTTGGTTAAAAGATAACGGAAATTGCATGCCCAAGTGGAAGGTCCAGGGGCAGGATTGTAATTTCTGCTCAGAGCGAATGAAGCCGCCCGGCATGAGATGGAGAAAAAGGAGCCGTACGGCTAGAGACCTGTTTTTTCCAGATTATTTAAAACAGGTTTGAACGGGCATTGGGCATTATTGCCGCCCATGAACTGCCGAGGAAGAGAGAGAGAAAGGAGTGAATTTCTTCAAAAATTCTTCAATTCCCTTTGCTTCTATCGATTGGAATGGATCCGGAGGGCAATCCCATACCGAGGCAAGCAAGAAGGAACATCTCCGCGGCTGCGAGAAGGAGGAGAAAGGAGCTCGTTACGGAGAGGAAGTATGACTTCCTTACGCCTCCATCGGAGCTTTACCCGGGGAGAAGGGAGCATAAATCAACGAACCGGCGATCGGTTGGGGTAAGCATTCTTAATTTGCTCAATTCCGATGATTTTGCTTGAATTTTGAATGATTTAGGGCTTGACCCGAATTCTAGGATTTTTGAATGATTTTTTGAATGATTTTGAGATGCATGAACAACCTATGAGGCTAAGAATATGCATGTGCAACTTATTTGATGAAAATTATGAGAATGACTCACTTTTTTTCTCGCAAAATGAAGTAAGAATGAGAATTTTCAAAATATGAGACGGAGTTCTTGCCTTGGGCTAGAACTAGGTCAAAATTCTGATTTTCAATGAGAAAACATGATTTTGGAAGATGAAAATGATTCATGCATGCCATTTTATTTGAAAAAATAATGCTTATGTGCAAAGAGTTGTGATTTTGTGCCTTAGGAAAGCAATGACGCGTTTCAAGTGATGAAAGGCGCTTTTTTGATGCAAATAATGCTAGAACAACTTTTGTGAATGCTTTTCTTTTGAAAATATGTGCATTTTTGTGAATATATGCATGCTTTTGAAAATGATGAAGGACTGACACTTCTTTTTTTTTTTTTTTGTGCTTGTCTACGGAGAACAACTCTAGAGGACCATCGGAGATAGCGGTTAAGCTTTGGCGAGAGGATGCCGGATTTTGAGAAGAATGGGGTGAATCCCAAGAATTTGGTGAGGGCTCACCCGCTGGATGCGTTTGTAGAGGCCATCGGCGGGGGTGTTCACATCACCTCTAAGAGCAAGGGCTTGGTCCGGGCCCTTTACGAGTTACAGTGGGATAGTACCCGTAGCTTTCACTGAGCCGGGAGAGGCGACGGTGACTCCTGGCGGCTTCCACGGCTATTGCGGCCTACGGTTCACCGGGAGGCCCGTGACTTGGAGAGACCACATTACAGTGAGAATTCCGGGATTTGGTCGGGTTTGAGCCGATTCCCAGTGGGGATGGAGACGCGGAACGTCGAGGTGGCGATTCGGACTTGCATGCGAACTTTCTTTGCTAATGATGTGGATCCCTTGACGGTGGCTAGAGCATTCATATGGTTGATGCTATCGGTCACTATCTTTGCTAATTACGGGGACGCCGGCCACGTGACTTGCCTCCTCGACTCTTTGGAGGATGTGGATGGGATAGGGACGGTCTCTTGGGGCGAGGCCGGATTGGCGGAGTTGTACTTCTCGTTGGACATGTACGGTCGGAACAAAGCTGCTTCCGTGGATTTGCTTCTCATTTGCCCTTGAGGTAGTCTCCTTTCTTTTCTCTTTTCTCTTTTCTGTCTTGAGACTTTTATGAGAGAGAGAATGACCTTTTGATGTTTTGAACATGCGAGGCACAGTTACTGCGAGGTGATCGGGTTCTTTCCTTGGAACCGGCAGTGATGTCACCATCTTCCCTGCTATGGTTATTTGGAGGAGATGCGAGGATAAATTCACTGGGAAGACCCGGATCACTTTCGACTACAAAATGGTGAGGCCTGTCATCAACGGGGATGGGCATGACGGAGTGGACTTCTACCCTTGGGGCGGTATCAGGAGATCTTCTTTGGGAGATGCCATTGATGTGACGAGGCGAGAGGAGGTGGCTTGCGAGGCCGACATGTGATGTCATTTACTTGGGGGACCGTTTCTCGAGCGGCGTAGCCATGTCCCTCCATTGGACGCCATTACTCCTCGGGATCCTCCGGCACGGATGCTACGGCCCGAGGATTGGCCGAGAGGATGAGATAGCGAGGTACCGAGGCGGCGTGGCTGCAGAGGAGTACTGACATGGACACCCCCTACGCTGTGTTTGTGGAAGCGGCGCACGAGGCGCCAGCGTGAAGCTAGTGAAGCGGCGGTCACTCGGGGATATGGGGAGGATGAGCCCCGACTCCGCCGATCCCTCCCCGCGCATCTGTCATCTACGTGGTCCATGGAGTGCCGAGGAGGATGAGGATACCTGTCCCCGATGCTAGGGAGCCCCAGTACACCTTGCCGCCTGATAGCACTGTGAGTATACTCTTAGGGTCTTATTCCCTTTTTAGCTTTCAGATTTTCTGCTTTTGCAATTTTCTGAGATTTTCTTTTCTTTTCTTTTTCTCAGGTTCCAGCTCGCACCTATGACAGATTGGTCAGGCAGAATAGGGGCTGGAAGGACATGTGCCGGTCTCTTCTGAGGAAGCTGGCCTGCGCTTCGAAGGCGGCAGCGGATGCAGGAGCCTGGGCGCAAGAGACGGCACGTCGGGGCACGGCGTCTACCTCATCGGCCTCGGAATACTCTTCCCGGTGCCATGCCTCGGGGCGGGGACCCACGCTGACATTCTGGGCAGTGGCCGAGTACGGGCACGATAATGTCCATTTGTCTGACGTGAGCGACCAGGAGGACTTGATGAGGGAGGCTAGCATCTATGAGTTGAGTAGCGATGAGGAGGAAGAAGAATCGGAGGCCTAGGAGGTCTCTAGAGTAGATTTAGGAACAGAACAAACAATGAACACTTTTTTATGCACATTTTGTTTATTTTTTGCTTTATTTGGGCGCCGATGGGGCGAAGACATTGTACTTATGTTTTATTTGCTTTTCTAATTCATGCTTTTTCAATTTGCATATTATCTGAGCCTTGGGGCAATTTTTTGCTTGGAATCGGGGCTGAAAATGGGCCAAAATGATTTATAACGGTGTATAAATGCTTGAATGGCTTCTGGATATGTTTTTGTACAGGTTTTGGTTGAAAAAGTGGGGTGAAAACTCCCTTGGGCAGCAACTTTGGTTGCTGCAGAATTTTTTTCTGCAGAGGGCTAATGTAGCCGTGCGGCATGGCCTTGAGGGCAAATGAAGCCGTGCGGCTTACAGTTCTGTCTGAGCTGGTTATTTTCTGAATAAAAGCAAGGCTTGGCCATTTCATTTCATTTTCACTCTAGACTTGTCCCAATTGTTCCCAGAGCATATTTTGGACCTAAAAGCACCATCTTTGAACACTTTGCGATGGAGAAGCCCGTCAGATTGCAAAGGGAAGCGAGACCATTTTCTATCCGGTCTTCAATCTTGGGCGAGACATAACTTCCAAAATCACAAGGCTGCTTGATTCTTCCTTCAAGATCAAGTCTTTATGGCATTTGAGGGATCTCACTTCCCGATTGGGACTGTTGAGAGCCGCGGCAAAGTTACAGGACGTCAGGAGACATGTTTCTTGCTTTTCTTACAACGAAATCGTCCCAATGCACAAAGACTTGAGCCTTGATTGGGGGTCCCGAGGCGAGGCTATATCTATTCCGGCTGATCGGAGACGTGCCGGTGGTGGTAAAGCTTGCATCTTTTCTGCGATTCCTGCGGGAGAGGTGAGAGGATGATGGTAGCCCGGATAGGATTGACCTTTCGATATCCGGGCGGGTTTGGGTCTCCCGAGATATAGGCTGCGACCACGGTGGCTATGGATGCTTTCATTCTCTGCGTATTCTACGTTACATTCCTTTTTGAGTCCGTGGGGATCTGTCATAGTGGCCTCTTGGACATGGTCGAGAGGCTGCGAGTGGGAAGGATATTGTCCCGGTTTTGGGAGAGACATTTCATGGGATCGACGGGATGGCTCGGGAGACCATTTCATGAGGTCCGGAGTCCAGGCTATGTTGACTTTGTGGCTGCGGGAGAGGCTCGGGGCTTTGCACAGGGGCTTTGCCGACTCGGTGCCCTTGGGTGATTTCTCGGAGAGGTGCGCCTAGGCGGCGAGGAACGGGGTAGGCGGGAGGCGATGATGGCTAGGCTATCCACTTCGGACATCCGTTGGTGGATACCACACCTGGAGGTTGCGGACCGGGAGGATATTTCGGGAGTCTTATGTTGTGAGGGTTCCGGGATTACCTTTGGTCATCCTTCTACATACCACCGCTTGGTATCCGGGCGGTTTGGGGCTTTACGGGAGCCTTTGAGTGGTCGGGGAGGACATCCGGACCATGGGGGTGGTGTCATTGGACATGAGGGATCCGGCCGGCTTCTCTTTCTTCTCGAGGGCTTGGACACATCTTGCTTTTCCACCCGGGGCTATCTTCGGGAGCGGGAAGAGCACCATCTTGACCACTTTGTCTACTTGGACTGAGTACGAGAGGGAGGCCGATGCGACTCGAGTAGGACTCGAGGGAGGCGAGGCTAAGGCGAGTTGCCATAACCGGTCGGGTGACTTGGTCGAGAGATATGGAGGCTCGGTACAAGAGGTTGTCCGAGGTCGCTCCTTTGGCGAGGCTCGGAGGGAGGAGGTGCGGACTCGTGCTCGGATAGAGAGCACTTATTGACACGGGTTTGGTGGAGGCTCCGGTGAGGATACCGGAGGTCGGGATGAGGGATACAGGCATTATTGAGAAGAAAAGGAAGAAGACTCGACGAGGCCGAGGAAAAGGGAAGAAGACCAAAGAAGACTCGGCGAATGACGGCGACGGATCTTTTCTTAGGATTCCCTTATTGCCATTTTGCAAACACATTAGTTTATTTAGGCATTTTATTGTATTTTAGATCTTTGTAGCAGGTTAGCGGAGTCAAGAGGTAGACCGTGCTTGAACTCATCAAGAAGTTTTTTAACTTGTAATGAACAAGAAATATTATTTTAGAAATTAGTCAAGACACATTTCATGGAAATTCAAATGTCTTTTTTATTGATCGGGACATATTTCATGGAAACTTAGTCGTCCTTTTTATTGTTTAGACCGAACCATATATGGTGCCTATGTTCCCCTTTTACAAGAAAGGCTAAGGGCTCGGGTCTACGTAGTTCATTACGGTGAACTAATTTTTTTTTTATGTGCGGCCTGTTTTTGCCTAGACCGCCCTTTTTGGGGTTTTCGGCCTAGTGGGTATTACTCTTTTTGCACTAAGATTTTTTTCTTTTTTTTTTCTTTTTTTTTTTATTAGACATAGTATCTTCGGAGTTTATCACCGTTATTTGGGTGGACAAAGGGATTGCCATCCAAGTCTGCAAGCTTCATTGCTCCTCATGACGGTATCTTACGCACCACATAAGGGCCGATCCAAACGGGTTCCCATTTTCCCGAGGGGTTGTCTACGGTAGGGGGCTTTACTTTCGGCACTAAGTCACCTTCTTTGATGTCTCTGGCCTTGACCTTTTTATCAAACGCTCTGGCCATTCGCCTCTGGTAGGCTCGGGTGTGTTCCATGGCTTTTAGCCTTCTCTCGTCAACGGGGCTAACTCATCATGCCATTGCGCAACCATTCCACTTCATTGACACTGTTTTCCGGGAGGACCCTTAATGACGGGATTTCCAACTCCACTTAACACTTTGCTTCCATCCCGTAAGTTAGGGCAAAAGGAGTTTCTCCTGTGGGCTGTTCGACAGACGTTACGTAGCCCCGAGTGCTAGGTGCGGCTTTTCGGGCCAATCACGACCACGGGTGGCCATCTTCCGGATGATCCGCTCGAGTGTCTTATTAGCGGCTTCCACGGCTCCATTGGTGCGAGTGCATGCGGGGACGACTTGTGGCGAGTAACTCTGAACTCGACAACGAGTCTATCGCAGTCTCCTTCGAAGTGTGATCCATTATCGAAATGATCTCGTTGGGCACCCCATATCTGCACATTATGTTTTCTTTGATGAACTGGGCCACTTTTCTGGAAGTGAGGACCTTGTAGGACTTGGCCTCTACCCACTTAGTGAAGTAGTCAATGGCTACCAACACGAACTCGTGCCCATTGTTTCCTGTCGGGGTTATTTTCCCTATCACGTCAATGCCCCAAGTTGCAAACGGCCAAGGAGTCGTCATGCAGTACAGGTCATGAGGTGGGAGATGGTTGAGGTTGGCAAACCGCTGGCACTTGTCGCAGGTTCGGACGTGCTGGATGCAGTCTGTCTCCATGGAGATCCAGTAGTAACCCATTCTGAGGATCACTTGCATCAGGGCTCTGGCATTCATGTGGGGACCGCAAGGACCATTGTGGACTTCGGTCATCAACTCTCTGGCTCTTTCTTGAGTGACACATAAGAGGAGTGGTCCCTGATAGCGTTTCTTGTATAGGTTGCCTCCTAGGATGACATAATGGGAGGCCAACCTTTTCGAGCTCGCAAGCTTTTGGCTCGACACCTTCTTTTGGTCTACCTTCTTCGTCTCGAAAGGCGACTCTCCGTCTTTGAGGAATTGGTAAATACGGATTGTACCAAGGTTCCTTTATAGGCTCGGGTCCCAGGTCCACTTCATAACGAAGGCTGGGGCTTCTCTTCTACCCACTACGAAGGGCTTTATGGCTTTTCCCTCGGGGATCTCTACCAATGAGGCTAGAGTAGCTAGGGCATCTGCGAATCTGTTCTTTTCCCTCGGCAAGTAGTGGAAAGTCACTTCTCGAACCGTCGAGTCAACTCCTCCCATATGGGCATGATACCGTTGCGGATTAGGGTCCACGAGTCTTCCACTTGTTGGAGACTTGGTTGATGATCGAGGGCCGAGTCTCCGTAAACTTCGAGCTCCTTGACATTTCTTTCTAAGGCGGCCTCCAAACCCAGCAATGCGAGGCTTCATACTCGGCGACATTGTTCGTGGCGGGAAAGTTCAACTTGAGGGCTATGGGGGTATGCTCATCTTTCGGATCGACCAATAGCATTCCTACACCATTTCCTCTTTTGTTAGCGGCTCAGTCAAATAACAATTGCCATCTATCCTCGGGCTCAGCTGCAAAGATCCCTTCATGCAGGAATTGGGGTTCGGGCCCTCTGTCTTCATTCTTGCGGGAAGTTCGCCGGGTGATCGACAATGCTTGACCCTTGATGGCCTTTACGGTCACATAGTTGATGTCGTATTACGCCAAGAAGAAGGACCACTTCGCTAAACGCATTGAGAGGGAAGGCTTGTCAAAGATGTACTTGATGGGGTCCATTTTCGAGACCAAATTCACGGGGTGGGCTTGCATATAATGCTTCAATTTGTCGACTACCCGGACCGATCCTGCACGGAGTCTTTTCACATGCTTTGAGTAATTGAGCTCACTCCCCCGTAGCTTCCGGTGACAAAGTAAATGGCGTTTTCTACCCGAGAGTCTTTCTTTTCTTGAGCAAGCATAGCCCCAAGCTGCCGTGTACGTGACGGTGAGATAGAAGCAGAAGAGGCTTACGTCTATGTGGGGGGCATAGTACCGGGGATGTACTAAGTATGCCTTGATGCAGTCAAAGGCATCTTGGCATTCTTCGGTCCATTACGTGTCCACATTCTTCTTCATGAGCTTGAAGATGGGCTCGCACATAGTGGTCAAGCGATTGTGAAACGGGCGATGTCTTGCAATTTACCCATGAAGCTCTTGACTTAAATGCGGGTTTGAGGTGGCCTCATATCCATGATGGCTTTGATCTTTCGGGGGTCAACTTCTATACCTCGCTCAGTGACCATATACCCAAGCACTTTTCCCCTTGTCACTCCGAAGGTGCATTTGGCGGGTTTAGTCTCATGGAATCTTTGTCTCAACCTCTCAAAGAATTTTCGTAGGTCAACAAAGTGCTGCCCACCCTCTCCTTTGGAGTGTATTATCATATCATCTACGTAAACCTCAATCTCCTTATGGATCATGTCATGAAAAAGCGCGGTCGTTGCCCTTTGGTAAGTAGCCCGGCATTCTTGAGCCGAATGGCATTCTTGTATAACGATGGGTTCCCCATGGTGTGGTGAAGGCTGTCTTTTCCTGGTCTTCCTCGGCCATCTTGATCGGTTGTAGCACTGCAAAACCATCAACGAAGGATTTGACTTCGTAGTTGGCGGTGGAGTCCACCGGGATGTCTATGTTTGGCGAGAGGGTAGTCGTCTTTAAGGCTGGCCTTGTTCGGATCTCGGAAATCCACACGGCGGCGCACCTTCCCATTGGCCTTGGTTACGGTCACGATGTTGGAGAACCATGTCGGGTATTCAATGACTCGATGAACCACACCCGCGGTAGCTTCTCAATTTCTTCTTTGACCTGTAGAGACCATTCGGCTTAATCTTTCTCGGTTACCTTTGCGGCTTAGCATGGTGCTAGAGGGATTACGTGTTCTACTATCGAAGCTGTCTAGCCCCGGCATATCCTTGTATGACCATGCAAACACGTCGACGTATTCTACGAGCGGCTCGATCAATCTGTCCCTTTCAACCCCCTGGAAGAAGCTTCCAATCTGCGTCTCTTTAGGTTCCTCAATAGTACCCAAGTTCACACTTATCAAAACCTCCTCGGCAACTTGGGCCCGGTTTTCCTCTTTTACGAAACACTGCTTAAAGATTTCTTTAATGTATTGTTCGTTTAGTGTGTTTGCATCTTGTTTAAATGATTCATTATTAAGCTTGTTGTTAAGTTTTGAGTTAATTTATCATTTGTTAAGTTGGCAATAAGAGGATAATCGAGAAAGATTTGTCATTTCATTCAAAATAAGGGGAAAGATGACATCGATTACATTTTCATAATCCTTAGGCGTGAGGCCTTTGGATGACTACGAGGGCTGGAATTCAAAGATTCTGACTCGGCGAATAGACAACGGGGTGTTTGACACGGTGGGTTGAGAAGGACGGGGTACCAATCCAAGCTCAGTGATTATTTCTTTGTCGGCTGGCTATCGGCCACGAGAATGTCTCCCAATTCTTCAATGGCATTTCTGTCTTAGTCACCAAAGTGCGAGGATCAAAATGACTTTCACCATCGTCTCCAATAACGGCAACTATCTCATCGTCGAGGCTGAAGTCGATCAAGTGCGGGATTTGTGCTTCTTCGTCAAACAACTCTTGCAAAGCCCAGCTATTATTTTCACTTCTTTGGCGGCTTCTATCTGGCTGATCTTTGGAAGAGCTAACTCAAAGGCGGAGAAGTCCATTGTCCGGATGCGACTCTTTGACCTTTGGCCGGATTTCCTTTGAAGACGTACTCATTACGAACGGTAGTGGTAGCCCCGAGGATATCGGCAAATCAAGGAACATTCTTCGAACGGGATTGGTGGCTTTCTCCTAACTTTCTCAAGGTTCTCTAGAAGGGTTTTACGCAAGGAGATCTGGCGATCACTTTCATCATATTGTGTCCCTCCTTTTATAAAGTAATGGGTCGAGAGATAGGCGTAGGGATGGAGAGTGGACCCCTTCACCTTTCGTGCCTTTAGCTTTTCGACATCCAGAGAGTTCGGTTTGTACCCCAAGCCATATGCGGTAGTCTGTTCCTTCACATCAATGATGGTGTTACGACCTTGAAGTCTTCTACCCAATCCAAGTCCTGGAAGATAACTCATTTTTGCATCATTCTCATGGCGGGAGGGATTTTATCGGAAGTAGTGGTGAGGTCGGTGCAACACACTTGTGCCTTGGAAGAAGCTACGGAGAATCCGGTCAAAGCTAACCCTTCATCATCGTGCTTGATCTCCAATATCGGGATATCCCAGTCTTTGGTTCCTTCTACCGTGACCTTTGTCCCCATAAATGGTGGTGATAGTTCCATCACTCGGCGAAATTTGGCCTTGATGCAAAGTAGAGGCTACCCGTTTATCTGGTGGATCCAAGGCCGTCCCAGCAAGGCGATAAATGAAATCGGAATATCAATAACTTGAAAGTCAACGTCCATGACCTTTTTCCGAACCACATCTTGAGAGTGGCGATCCCCAAAGCGATCGTGCGGTGGAGTCATAGGCCTTAATAGTCGACTAGAAGGCTTTAAGTACGGTGGCTTCGGATCCAATAAATCCATCATTTTAGGCGGCAAGACATTCATCGCGAGACCCTCCGTCGACTAATACTCGTGGCAATCGACGCTCTTCTAATTGGTTTGTGATGTAAAGAGGTTCGTTATGACTAGCCCCATACTTTGGCGGAGTCTAAGTCGGTGAAGGTAATGATGTTTCCGTAGTGGATATTTCCAATCATTTGGACGACCTCATACGGGGTGACATCTATGGGCACCATGGTTTTGGCCAAACTTTCTTCTAGCTTCAACATATGAGGGTATGAAGAGGTCAACGGGGACCATAAGGAGATATTGGCTTGGGTACACTTCAAGCGAGTTAGGGCTGGATCCTCCTTATCGAGTCGAGCTTTTACGCTCGGCTTATAAGGTCTTTTATCTGTTTTTGGCTCGGAGACGGTGCTTCTTTTGTCACCCTTAGTGCTCAACATTCATACGCCCAGGCAGAGTCATCACATAGACATTGGATTTTCCTTGGTCACTATTCCCTCTTTGGAGGATTACGTCAATTCTTTCAAAGTCGAGGCGGATTCTTGCGGCGTATGGCCAATTCTGGCGATTGATCGATTGACGGTGCTTTGCCGGAAGCATAGGCGGCTTCCGAATGCGGGTCCCCGGGTTACCGGCTTTTTGACCTTTTACGAGTTTGACCGGCTGATTTCAACTTCACATTCTCCGTTTAAGGCTTTCACAGTCTCATTCAAACTTTTCAAAGTCGGCATGCAACAAGAATTATCACTTAGGAGTTTGGAGCTTGGCAAATGGCTTTCTCATCCGAACCTAGCAACTTCTTTAACGAGTAGGATCACATTCCTCATCAGCATCAAGCATGTCTTTTCTTTCCACAGGGGTCAACCTTCGACGGCATCTTTGACGTTGGCCAAACATTTTACGAAGTGGGAAATTCCATCATCAATAAGGATTTACGCGGGGTCAAACCTCATGGCGGGTTCCTTTTCCTTCTTGTCGAGAGAGATTTTACGGGCTTTTTGGCTTACGGGCTAACCACTCCTCTATTGTTCCTTCCGGCACTTTGTGTCTTCATCGGTGTCACTACGGTAGCTCTCGTGGGAACTTTTGCCTTGGCTCGATGACCAATGAGGGCAAAAGCGAGGTCGGGATACTTGACGCCATATGAGGGGTATCTCGGACTCTTCCTCGGGCTTAGGGATTACCGGGAAAACATCATTATCATCGTAGGACATAAAGGGGGTGGGGTCGCCTCTAAACTCGAGACTCTTTCCAAGGCATCCATACATTCTTCTTGAGACCAAGTTTCGGGAGTGACTACTAACATTGTGATAGAGTCTACCCTTCTGATGAGAGTTTGGCTTCGGCGACGCTTACGTGTTCCAGATCGGTGGGAGGAGCCCACTTCCCTCTTTTGGCTAAAGCTTCGATCAAGTTTCTCCATTCACCTACCAAGTCCTTGTATGGAGTATTGAACTCTAGGATATAGGACACATACACTACCTCATCCTTCTCAGGAGCCTTTGCATAGGCTGAGACACACTTTGAAGTGATTTCATCCCCTATTCCAGTGCAGTGGCTTTCTACCTCATCTTGCCCCTCGGGTTTCACTTAGTTGGCTCCAAGTCCATTCCTTTTCTTGAACTGTCATCATCGCTGTAAATCCATCCATTCCTATTCTCGTTTCCGTGACTCTTCACTTTGTATTTGTCAGAAATAAGCAAATTCACGAGGCGTTGACAAAATTGGAAAGGTCAAATTGGCACTTTGGGATTCCAAAGTAGGCTCGAGTGAAAGGAGGAAAAAGGTCCGTGGGGGATTCGGAAGGAAGCGAGGGTGTCGGGACCACTAACGGCTTGGGGTATTGGAGAAGGCGAGAAGGGACGAGTCTTTGGTAATGGGTTATATGAAGATGGGGGAGGGCATTGGTTATAGGCTAGCTCTTCTTCCCTAGTCATCTGGTTACCCAAACCGGCCCTTGTTCTCTGTCAAATCGGCCATTCGACTCTCGGCGAGGATTACAGCGGGCTGTGCGAGGATTACTGCGCTAACAAGTCGGCGGCCGGTGTTCTCACCCACTTCTTTCTCGCTGCGGGAAAGGGATAGGAAAGGTTTAGACTCGGGGTAGGTGTTTAGGTGAAGGCTCAAGCAATATGCAAATTAGAATCTTCAAGTTTACTTAAAACAGTGTCTTTTATTAATATCTATTTGGTTGGAAAAGGGGTTACGCCCTTCTTTTTCATAACTACTCTAGATCCTGGATCGGTGGGTTCCGTCACTACGTCTATAAGCCCCTCGTATTCCACTGTATTTCGACCTCCCGGGGTGGGACGGCCCGGGCGAGGGTCCTATAGGGCACGCGGATCCCACCGACCAGTAAAGAACGCTCCTATCGGGTCTAGCGGGTCATAGGACTTTTCAACGCACGAGCGATGCGGATTATAGTCAAGGCAATACGGGAAAGTCTCGTCTCTCTGCCTTGACGGATCTTTGGCGAGTTTCGCTTGAGCGAATGACGGTTTTTGACTTTCGGTAATGTCGAGAATAATAGGCATGGGTCGGGCGGTAAAAGCCGGATGACACGGTGTCACATTGAACTTCGTTGCATACGCGGTGCGTGAGTCATCGAAGTCAATGCCGGTCAAGATCTTGCCAATTTTTCCTTGTCGGAATTTTGGCGAGCTTCGCTTGAGCGAAAGATCTTTTGATTTTTGGCAAAGACTCGGTCCTGACTCTTACGCATTCCGTGCGGGTCAAGGTCAATAGTCAATGTCGGAGTCAAGATCCCACCGATTTTTCCTTGTCGGAATTTCGGCAGAATTTCGCTTGAGCGGAAATCTTGACTTCCGTTATGAGCTAAGGCTTGACCTATACGTGGGTATGCAAGCTGGGCTATATGACACGGACTAGACCAAAAACCAACCAAAAGTCACGGTTTTTGAAACGTGTGACACGGATGTGCATTGGTCGACACCGGCCGCCATGGGGAGGTTGGGATGATTCCGTGCGCGCCGGGAGCATCGTAAAGGCTGTCCGTGGCTGCAGTGGAACCACCCTCGGGTTTGAAGGACGTGCGTGCAAAAATGTACAGGATATATCAGGTGCGCGTAGTGTGCGGTCTCCTAAAAATGTTCCTTTTTGAGTTAAAACAGAGATTTTCATAAATGTGTTTTAAAGGAATGATTTTCGGGACGGGGAGAATGCAACACATAAACACGTAAATTTTAAGGAGCCCCGATCGAGTCATGGAGCTGAGTAGCCCCAAGCTGCTAGGACTGCCAAATTAACCATGATTTTTCCTGGTGGAATTGCCACTGAGGTCGCCCGGTCAGAATCCAATGAGGATTGAGTCGTACGACTGCATGGATCAATTTTCCAGGTTCCACTCCTTTTGCTATTTTTTTCGTGTTGTTTCCCGTTCAAAGTATGCACAGATTCCAAGATGCAAATGATGCAATGCATGGTAAAGAAAGCAAGCATGATTAATGAAATCGGCGATGGGAGTCTAACCCGCTCAAAGGGAAAAGCTTTCTTTTATTTTTTTTTAAATTGTTTTTCGAAAAGGGATACTGGTACGTGGATTGTTAAACCACCGGTTATCCCAACTCCCACGTCAGGGAGTGTACAGGAAGGGTAAGTGGTTTCCACCTATATACCGAGTATCGATTTTTGTTTGTTTTGAAAATAGAAGCTTTTCTCCTTTGGGATGTCCCCAGCGGAGTCGCCAAACTGTGAATGTGGTGCCCAAATTTTGTGTTGGATTCACGCGAGTTTGAAGACATCCGAGTTATTTGAAAAACGGAGTCGCCACGCCATTTTGATTACCTCAAAACTTTGAAAAAAAGGTTTTACTTGGGTTCGGAGGTTAAGTTACCCCTTGGGAAGAACGTTTGGCGTTCACCCAAAGTGCCTTGCCGGAGCAAGTCTCCCAAGATTTCATTAATCGTGCTTGCTTGCGTGCTTTCTTGTGTGCATGTGTTTGAAAATAAGGGGGGGAAATGTCCCAAGTTGTCTTCCGGACGTACAAACCATTTGTTGGTTGTCGCTCGGGATTCCTTGGAATTTTATGTATTTGGGATTATAATCCCGTCCTCATCTTATGACTTGTGATCGTCGCATTTTAAACCTCGGGACCCTCGGGACTTGCGTGATCGAGAGAATGACTCTCTTTTGGTCAAAGATGAGGTTCTTTAGGAAAGGAGGGTCCTTAGCCCATCAATCCTACGCTTTAAGACGGTCGAGCTCGTATAGAGGCTTCATACTCTTTCTTAAGCGATAATCGGAGATATAGGGTTCAAGGTGTCCCTTTCTAAAGAAATCGTGAACCTTTAATGGAAGGAACGATGTAAAGATAGGATCTTTTACACCGGTCCGTTCCTAGGTTGGGGGATAGGGGAAATGCATGATGAAAAATGACACTTTGATGAAAAGATGACATTTTTGGGTTGCAAATGATGCACTTAGTTTAAAGAAATAATCTTTATTGCAAATGATGCATAAAGATTTGATTTTTATGCAAATGATGCATTTTTGTTGAAGAAATTGGCATTCATTATGCAAATGATGCATAAAGATTGCATTTTGAAAAGCATATGATGCTAGTTTATGGTAAAGACATGGTCTTTAAAGCAAATGATGCTTGAACAAGGGGTTTTGAATGCAAAGGATGCATTTTTATTGAAAAGATTGAGTTTTTATATGCAAATGATGCATAAAAATGACATTTTTATTTGAAAATGGGAGTTTTAGATGCAAAGGATGCACCTTTATGAAAAAGACTACATTTTTATGACAAATGAGGTCTTAATGCATGCACAAGGGGAAGGGGGTGATAAAGATGTGATCTTTAACTATGAATGCCAAGTCCCAAGCAAGATATATGAATGCAATGAGCAAGTATATCAATTAAAAGTAAGGTTAGGGCGTGCGAGGTTATCAATTGCTTCCTTTGCTTCTTTGGTCGGAGCTAGGAGGAGAGATTGGTCTTGGATCTTCAAGGAGGAGGGAGGGAGCTTCTTGGCCTTCTTCTTCACCTTCTTGAGCCTTCACCAATATTCTTCACGTCTTGGGAGTGGTGATTGTATTGCTATGGATTGTGTGTATTGTTGTTGTTGTTGTGTTGAAATGGGTAGAGGAGGGCTCTATTTATAGGCGATGCGGATAAGGCTAATGAAGCCGTGCGGCCGAGAGACCTTGGGCTAATGCGGCCGTGCGGGCTTATCCACAATGACTCGGCATTCTAGAACCATGCAATGTGGCATTATTCTAGAACCTTCTTCCTAATTAAGAAAAACGTGTTTTCTTAATTAGGAAGGCTTCCTTCAGCCCTAATTTTAATTTGGGGCTGCTCCGAGGACATTTCCGAACACTAGGAAGGTCAGGGAATTACTGGGAAACTTACCGAAATTGCCGGAAATTTAACTTAGGAAGGCATGAGCCGGATTTGGGTACTTACAGAAGCCCCTCGGCAATGTCACTTGCAAGGCGAGTGGGGTTGTCGATAGAAAAGGATCCGATCTGGCAAATTCCGAGACGGATTGGGTGACCAAGGTGGTCGAGTGGCTGAACCTCTAGAAGGCTACCTACGTATCCCGGAGGAATCAAGCCAGGCCGTAGTTCGGAACTTTGGATCCGCTGGGGGAGGAAGAAGAGAAACTGGTCTCTTGCTTTGGGGAAAAGAAGAGAAAATGACCTAGGAGGTCAAGCAATTGATCCTACGGGGATATGCTAGGAGTGACCAAGGTGGTCGGATATCCGAACTCTTATGAGGGGCTTTATCACATGAGGAGTGACAAAGAAACGGGGTGACCAAAGTGGTCGAATGGCTGCACCTTTTATAAAAGGCTACCTACGTATCCCGGAGGAATCAAGCCTTGATCGTAGTTCAAGCATCACTAGATAGTTAGGAACGATGTCTAGGATTCTTGAGATTTTGACAATTAATGGAGGCTGTCACCTGATTGAAACTAGAGCTTACGTCACTATCGAGTGGATAGAGGTAGCTAGAGTTTGGTGAACTTGAGCATACGTCTCACTCTCTTTCGAATCAGAGATATGGGTTGCCAAAGCTATAATGATTTAAGCATACGTCTCAATCTCTTTCGAATCAGAGATATGGGTTGCCAGAGCATACGTCTCAATCTCTTTCGAATCAGAGATATGGGTTGCCGTAGTTTGAATGATTTAAGCACACGTCACTATTCGGGATAGAGGTAGCTTAAGTTGAGAGAAACTTGAGCGTACGTCACTATTCGGGATAGAGGTAGCTTACGTTGAGAGAAACTTGAGCGTACGTCACTATTCTGGATAGAGGTAGCTTAAGTTGATAGAAACTTAGCATACGTCACTATTCTGGATAGAGGTAGCTTAATTTTAGAGTTTTGACAATTCGGAGGTTGTCACCTAGCGTTATCCCGTTATAACGGAATTAACGGAGGCGACTGGGAATAGAGCTTGATTGCTAAAGAGATAAGGGATATTTTCTGAAAAAGATGTTATCTTGGTTAAAAGATAACGGAAATTGCATGCCCAAGTGGAAGGTCCAGGGCGGGGATTGTAATTTACGCTCGTAGCGAATGAAGCCGCCCGGCATGAGATGGAGAAAAAGGAGCCGTACGGCTAGAGACCTGTTTTTTCCAGATTATTTAAAACAGGTTTGAACGGGCATTGGGCATTATTGCCGCCCATGAACTTCCGAGGAAGAGAGAGAAAAAGGAGTGAATTTCTTCAAAAATTCTTCAATTCCCTTTGCTTCTATCGATTGGAATGGATCCGGAGGGCAATCCCATACCGAGGCAAGCAAGAAGGAACATCTCCGCGGCTGCGAGAAGGAGGAGAAAGGAGCTCGTTACGGAGAGGAAGTATGACTTCCTTACGCCTCCATCGGAGCTTTACCCGGGGAGAAGGGAGCATAAATCAACGAACCGGCGATCGGTTGGGGTAAGCATTCTTAATTTGCTCAATTCCGATGATTTTGCTTGAATTTTGAATGATTTAGGGCTTGACCCGAATTCTAGGATTTTTGAATGATTTTTTGAATGATTTTGAGATGCATGAACAACCTATGAGGCTAAGAATATGCATGTGCAACTTATTTGATGAAAATTATGAGAATGACTCACTTTTTTTCTCGCAAAATGAAGTAAGAATGAGAATTTTCAAAATATGAGACGGAGTTCTTGCCTTGGGCTAGAACTAGGTCAAAATTCTGATTTTCAATGAGAAAACATGATTTTGGAAGATGAAAATGATTCATGCATGCCATTTTATTTGAAAAAATAATGCTTATGTGCAAAGAGTTGTGATTTTGTGCCTTAGGAAAGCAATGACGCGTTTCAAGTGATGAAAGGCGCTTTTTTGATGCAAATAATGCTAGAACAACTTTTGTGAATGCTTTTCTTTTGAAAATATGTGCATTTTTGTGAATATATGCATGCTTTTGAAAATGATGAAGGACTGACACTTCTTTTTTTTGTGCTTGTCTACAGGAGAACAACTCTAGAAATAATCTTTATTGCAAATGATGCATAAAGATTTGATTTTTATGCAAATGATGCATTTTTGTTGAAGAAATTGGCATTCATTATGCAAATGATGCATAAAGATTGCATTTTGAAAAGCATATGATGCTAGTTTATGGTAAAGACATGGTCTTTAAAGCAAATGATGCTTGAACAAGGGGTTTTGAATGCAAAGGATGCATTTTTATTGAAAAGATTGAGTTTTTATATGCAAATGATGCATAAAAATGACATTTTTATTTGAAAATGGGAGTTTTAGGTGCAAAGGATGCACCTTTATGAAAAAGACTACATTTTTATGACAAATGAGGTCTTAATGCATGCACAAGGGGAAGGGGTGATAAAGATGTGATCTTTAACTATGAATGCCAAGTCCCAAGCAAGATATATGAATGCAATGAGCAAGTATATCAATTAAAAGTAAGGTTAGGGCGTGCGAGGTTACCAATTGCTTCCTTTGCTTCTTTGGTCGGAGCTAGGAGGAGAGATTGGTCTTGGATCTTTAAGGAGGAGGGAGGGAGCTTCTTGGCCTTCTTCTTCACCTTCTTGAGCCTTCACCAATATTCTTCACGTCTTGGGAGTGACTGATTGTATTGCTATGGATTGTGTGTATTGTTGTTGTTGTTGTGTTGAAATGGGTAGAGGAGGGCTCTATTTATAGGCAGTCTGGATAAGGCTAATGAAGTCGTGCGGCCAGAGACCTTGGGCTAATGCAGCCGTGCGGGCTTATCCACAATGACTCAGCATTCTAGAACCATGCAAGGTGGCATTATTCTAGAACCTTCTTCCTAATTAAGAAAAACGTGTTTTCTTAATTAGGAAGGCTTCCTTCAGCCCTAATTTTAATTTGGGACTGCTCCAGGACATTTCCGGAACACTAGGAAGGTCCGGGGAATTACCGGGAAACTTACCGAAATTGCCGGGAAATTTAACCGGAAGGCATGAGCCAGATTTGGGTACTTACAGTTAGGGACTTTGATCCCGTTCTCATCTTGGATTTATGATCATCATGATGAGATCTTGGGTCACATGTGATCAAAATAGGGACACCTTTTTTATAGTCCAAGGATGAGACTCTTTAAAAGGAAGGACCTTTGCCCATCAATCCTACATCTTGAGATGATTTGAGCTTTGTCGAGACAATTGTGCTCGTCTCAAGTGATGATCGGAGATGTAGGGGCTCAAGTTCATCCTTTTTTAAAGGAGAATCAGGGTATTGCATCTTTATGTGGAGAAAATGATGTAAAGATAGGACCTTTACACCATTATACTCCAAGAGATGCTCCAAGTACCAAAGGGGACTAAGGGAGGGGTATAAAGATTGGATCTTTATATTCATCCTATGCCATTTTATGTCTTATGAAGGTCACTAGGCAATCCTTGGAGAGTGATCCAACCATGAGGGACATGGGGAATGCATTTTAAAGTAAAGATGACATTTACACTAACATATGTAATGAACAAGATGCAAGCTAAGACTAGGAATATAAAGGGAGGACCTTTATGGCTTTCCTATGTCCTTTATGAACCTTTTAGGTGGACAATCCTTGGAAGCAAGGTCTATGGGAAGGGGAAATGACATTCATAAATAAAGATGACATTTTTATGGAAAAGATGACATTTTTAATAAAAAAGATGACATTTTTATATGAAAAGATGACATTTTTATATGCAAAGGATGCTATTTTCACATCACCATGTGAGAGATCCACCCTAGAACAAGCCATTTGAGGTCTTATTGTTCATCCTTGGGATGTATCTTCCATGGATCCCATGTGATAGGGGAATGGGGGTATTATGATCTACATGACTAAATATGTGATTTTTAATGGCAATATATCAAATACCAAGCAAGTAGATGACAATATATAAAGCAAAGAACAATATAGCAAGTAATGACAAGTATATTTTAAAGAAAAGGGGAGGAGATGTTACCAATGGTGGTGTTCCTCTATCTTCTTGAAGTTTGCCTAAGGAAGGACCAACTTTTGAAGGGTTTTGAAGAGGGGGGAGGTAATTTTGGTTGCTCTCAGCTTTTTGGAATTTCGTGGAGTTATTTTGGCAGAGTAACAATACCAAAAATTGTCTCCAAAAATGAATAGAGGAGGCCTCTATTTATAGGTAGTCTGGTGATGGCTAATGAAGCCGTGCGGCTGTAACCCTCAGATAATGAAGCCGTGCGGTCTTATCCATTAGTGACTCAGCCTATTTCTAAAACCATGCAAGGTGGCCTTCTAGAAGGTCTTTTCTAGCGAGGGACTATGTGGAATTTTAATTCCTAGCAAGTCCTTTGTCCCTCGAAATGTTTGGAAAAGTTCCCAAATTGCCCCTGAACTTTAGGAAAGTCCGGGGAATTGCCGGGAAACTTAACCGGAAGGCATGAGCCAGATTTGGGTACTTACAGAAGCCCCTCGGCAACGTCACTTGCAGGGCGAGTGGGGTTGTCGATAAAAAAAGGATCCAATCTGGTAAACTGCCGAGACGGATTGGGTGACCAAGGTGGTCGAGTGGATGAACCTTTGGAAGGCTACCTACGTATCCCGTAGGAATCAAGCCATAATCGTAGTTCGGAAAAGATCCGCTGGGGAAAGGGGTGTCATATGTGATGAATTAGCTGAACCTAAAGTAGGCTACCTACGTATCCCGGAGGAATCAAGCCAGGCCGTAGTTCTGGATCCACTGGGGAATGGCGAAGAGAAGCTGGTCCCTTGCTAGGAAAATGGAAGGAAAGTGACCTAGGAGGTCAAGTGACTGATCCTACTGGGGTTATGCTAGATGAAGGAAGTGACCAATGTGGTCGGATAGCTGGACTTTATGAGGGACTACTTCACCACTGAGGAGTGATGAAGGAGCAGGGTGACCAATGTGGTCGGATGGCTGGACCTTTAAGAAAATCTACCTACGTATCCCGGAGGAATCAAGACTTGGTCGTAGTTCAAGTCTCACTAGATAGTTAGGAACGATGTCTAGGATCCTTGAGGTTTTGACGATTAATGGAGGAGTCACCTGATTGACAATTAATGGAGGTTGTCACCTGATTTGACAATTAATGAAGGTTGTCACCTGATTTGACAATTAATGGAGGTTGTCACCTGATTGACAATTAATGGAGGTTGTCACCTGATTGACAATTAATGGAGGTTGTCACCACGATTGACAATTAATGGAGGTTGTCACCTCGACTTGACAATTAATGGGGGTTGTCACCTGACTTGACAATTAATGGGGGTTGTCACCTGACTTGACAATTAATGGAGGTTGTCACCTGATTGACAATTAATGGAGGTTGTCACCTGAAGGAACTAAAGCTCACGTCGCTATCGAGGAGATAGAGGTAGCTAAAGTTTGAAGAACTTGAGCGTACTTCACTATCTATGAGATAGAGGTAGCTAAAGTTTGGAAAACTTGAGCGTACTTCACTACCTATGAGATATAGGTAGCTAAAGTTGGAAAAACTTGAGCGTACTTCACTATCTATGAGATAGAGGTAGCTAAAGTTTGGAGAACTTGAGCGTACTTCACTATCTATGAGATAGAGGTAGCTAAAGTTTGAAGAACTTGAGCGTACTTCTCTATCTATGAGATAGAGGTAGCTAAAGTTTGAAGAACTTGAGCATACTTCACTATCTATGAGATAGAGGTAGCTAAAGTTTGGAAAACTGAAGCGTACTTCACTATCTATGAGATAGAGGTAGCTAAAGTTTGAAGAACTTGAGCGTACTTCACTATCTATGAGATAGAGGTAGCTAAAGTTTGAAGAACTTGAGCGTACTTCACTATCTATAAGATAGAGGTAGCTAAAGTTTGGAAAACTTGAACGTACTTCACTATCTATGAGTTAGAGGTAGCTTAGATTTAGGGTTTTGACAATTCGGAGGATGTCACCTAGCGTTATTTTGTTATAACGGAAGTAACAGAGGTGACTCGGGAGGAAATTTTATTCTTCTTGGAGATAACGGATATCCTTGGAAACAGCATTATTCTAGTTAAGAGATAACGGGAATTGTATGTAAAAGTGGAAAGGTCCAGGGGCAAAAGTGTAATTTCTGCTCAGAGCGAATGAGGCCGCCCGGCGTGAGGTGAGGGAAAAAGAAGCCGTCCGGCTAGAAATTTAATTTCACCAGATTATTTAAAATGAATTGAAATGGGCGTTGGGCATCATTGCCGCCTGCTTGCTGCCGAGGAAGAGAGAGAGAGAGGAGAGAGAGAATTTTCAAAAGTCCTTCAATTCCTTTGCTTCTATCACCCAAGATGGATCCGAAAGGGAACATAGTGCCTAGGCAAGCACGAAGAAACATATCGGAAGTCGCTAGGAGGAGGAGGAGGGAGCTTGTTCGAACGGAGCGAAAGTATGACTTCAACACGCCTCCGTCAGAGCTTTATCTCGGTAGGGGGGAGCACAAATCTACAAAACCTCAATCTATTGGGGTAAGCATTCTTTATTTGCTTGATTTTGTCAATTTTGATTGAATTTTAATTGATTTAGGGCTTGACCCAATTTTTAGGAATTTTTCGAATTTTCCTATGGTTTTTTTGATGATTTTTGGAATTTGATGATTAACCTATGAGGCTAAGGGCACAAATGAACATGCATGCGCAATTTATTTGAAAAATAATGAGAATGACCCATTTTTTGAAAATAAAGTGAGAAAAATAATGTCTAAAATGTGACGGAGTCCTTGCATGTGCTAGAACTAGGTCAATTCTTGATCATGAATGGGAAAACAAGATTTTGGATGATGAAAAGGATTCATGCATGCCATTTTGAAAAAATTAATGCTTATGTGCAAAGAATTTTGTGAAAATTATAATTTTGTGCTTAGGAGAGCAATGTGCTTGACATGACATGTTTCAAATGATGAAGGACACGTTTTCTATGCAAAGGATGCTAGAAATCTCTTATGAATGCTTTTCTTTGAATATATGCACGCTTTTGAGATGAGATGAAGGACTGACACATTTTTTGTTGTGTTTTCCTACATGAGAACAAGTCAAGGGGACCTTCTGAGGTTGCTGTGAAGTTATGGGACAGGATGCCCAACTTTGAGAAAGATGGGGTAAACCCCAAGCAGCTGGTGATGGCTACCGGCCTTGACTTGTTTATTGATGCTATTGGTAGAGGTATCCACGTGACCTCTAAGAGCAAGGGTCTAGTCCAGGCCCTCTTAGGGTTCTGGTGGGACACCACTCACAGCTTTCATCTTAGCTGGGGAGAGATTATGGCGACTCCAGCCGACTTTACTGCTATTACAGGCTTGCAGTTTACTGGGAGGCCTGTGACCTAGAGAGATCACATTACTGCAGAGGAGTTTAGAGCTCTGGTTGGGTTTGAACTCCTTCCTAAGGGGCTTGGGATGGAGACGAGGTATGTGGAGGTGGTGGTCCTGGAGTGCATGTAGGGGTTTGTCGCCAATGAGGTGACTGCCCATCAGCTCGCGAGAGCTTTCTTGTGGTTGATCTTTGTTAGTCACCATATTTGCGAACTCTAGGACGCCGGCTATCTTGTGCCTACTTGACTCTTTGGAGAATCTAGATAAGGTTGGGACGGTCTCTTGGGGTGAGGCCGGATTGGCCGAGCTTTATTTCTCTACGGATATGTACTGGCCGAACAAGGTCGCTTCTATGGACCCTTTTCTTTTGCCCGGAGGTAGTCTCGCTCTCTTTTCTCTCTTTTACTTTTCTGTCTTGATACTTTTATGAGAGAAATGACCCTTTGTCTTGAACATGCGATGCAGTTTTTGCGAGGTGATCGGGTTCTTTCCTTGGAACCAACAGAGTGATCCGGAGATCTTCCCGACCATGATTCGCCGGAGGAGAGGCTAGAGACAAGTTTATCGGGAAGACCCGGATCACTTTTGACTACAAGATGGTGAGACCGGTTATTAACAAGGATGGTCACGAGGGAGTGGATTTCTATCCTTGGGGGAGGTATTCGGAGGTCTTGCTAGGGGATGCCTTGGAGGCGACTAGGCAGAGGAGGTGGTTGATGGGGCTGACTTGTGCGTCATATACTTGGGGGACCGCTTCTCTAGGCAAAGATGGCCATATCCCTCCTTTGGATGCCATCACTCCTCACGATCCTCCACCACGCATGCTACGGCCCGGGGCGGTCGAGGAGAATGAGATAGCGACGTATCGAGGCCGGCGTGGCGGTCGAGGAGTATTTCGACTTGGCTACCCCGTACGCCACCTTCATGGAGCGGCGGTTGAGGACGCCGCGAAGCTAGTGAAGGCGGGCGGTCACTCAGGCAAGGTTCTAAAAATTGCTAGGCGGCGAGGCCGGGCCTAGTGCCTAGAGCGCCGAGGCGGGGCCACAAATTTACACACATTTTTATATATATTCCATAGTTTCTGTCTATCCAATTAATTTGTATACTCATACTAGTATAAGATTAAGGTCAAATTATTATATTCCAGATTAAAAACAAAAGCTACCGAAATAACAAGAGCAAATGAAGAAGGACAACCGAAATAAATTGATCCATGGCCAAATATTTTTCCTTGCGAATTCCACCCATATCTTAAAGTCACTCGAATAGTACTTATCCTTCATATGCATTTCTAAAAAATGTTATTGATAGTATTCCTGATATTGAATCAATAACAATTTTTAGAATTGTTATAGGGATACCTAGATTTTTATAAGTTTTGGTCAAAGTTTCATTGAGTTGGCCATGAAAGTCAAAGTTGAACAAACTTTTCGGGAAGGAGGGAGTATAACATAACTACATTAATCTATAAACAGAGTAGCAAGTCATGAACTTGACTCTAAAACTGAGAGAATGTGAGTAAAGCCAAATGCAAAACCAAATCACATGATAAGTAGAAGTTAAGATGAAATGGTCATACCCGAAAGTACCCATCACTCGGGTAGAAACATGAGTATTAAGATCAGACGTAAACTTCGCAAGTCCAAAATCTGCAACCTGAAAGAATTATTTGAGTTCCAATTAATAAATGATCATGCACAATTCAAATGAGACATCTGGAGATCAGAATCGGTATATGCAATGCTGAAAACAAGGGAGATAAAATGAAGCTATGTGCAGAATTCAAGAGTTAATCAAATCAATTATGTATATTATGTATAAAGAGTTCAACACTTTATGCTTTTCTCTTCCAAGTTAGGCAAAAGACAGTAGCAAACAGCAAGGACAACTGAAATAAATTGATCCATGAAAAAATAAGTTAATCCGAACTCCCTGAAGTAATCCATTTAAAGCCATATTATGTCTGCAGACCTCTTTTGAGCTCTTTGATAGTGCTTTTTGCATGGCTTTTCCTAACATACAAAATATATAAAAGTTAAAGTTGCGACATGCAGGTACGAAAAAGAGATAAAGACCAGATGATGTAAATACCCTTGTGGCTGTCATCTGTGATCCATCCATGGTATCCTCGAGATTCTGATGATAACTGCAGAAAGGCCTCTGGACTGATATTTTTTGAATTTCACAAGGCTGATGAGTTTGCTGCAAGAAGTCTCATATGGTGAATGAAGAATCCCCAATGACAATGAGAGGACCTAAGAGGGAGAATGCAATGTAGAATTAGAAATGAGCAATCCATGTTAGTGTCCAGTGCCACTGCAGACTAACAAATTAACCCAAAAGAAAGCATCACATGAAAATGAGTGGAAATAAACAATGGAATGCACTAGAATCTGAAATAAACATAACATCAGCTGCATTACATATTTCGACTGACTAAGTAGAGGATCTGAAAGTAGAAATCATTATATAGTCAGAATTTTTTAAAGACTTAAAACTAAATGTTGATGAATGGATCGTCTTCTTCTTGTCCATAATTTTCTATTACACGCTCCTCATCAGACTCAAATTCAACTTCATTCTCGTTTACTTCAGCCTCATCCTCAGAATAGAAATCATCCTCCTCAAGCTCTCTAACTCTAGTAGCATCGGCATCAAGTTCATCACCCATCTTATCTTCGCCCGTCACATACCCCGGGGATAATCCAATCTTGTGCTTTACTTGCATCACTAGCAAGTAGCACATCAACGTCTTTCTCCATTCTCCTCTTATGATTGTTCATCAAACGGGAATTGAATTGAACATAGACTAGATTGTTCAATCTTGAAACATCTAGTCTATTCCTCTTCTTAGTATGTACCTATATTAGAAAGAAAAAAAGTATAAAAAATTATTGACGAAAGTATAAATGTTCTTATTAACTAATAAAGTAAAGGATAAATATTCTAAGTTCTAACCCTTCAAAGGCACTCCAACATCTTTCACATCCAGATGAGCTCGTAGTTAATGACAAGATCCTCGTAGCTATTTTTTACAAGTTGGGTGTTCCATGTCCATAATTGAACCACCAAGTTGCTGAAATAAAAGAAATAATAATGCATCATAATTCATAATTACGATAAGGTCAAATTTTTCAAAATGAAATCGAAAACAACAATGAAAAATGCTAAAATGAATACAAAATTTAATTCTTCATCTCTATGTTAGCAACTAAAACTACATTATTCAGTGAGGGAAATCAACACAGACATTCATAGTTGAACTAATAAAAAAATAATGATTAACTTTCCTTTTACCTGGATCAAACGTATCATCATTTACTTCACAGCTTTTACATGCCATGGACTTCCCAAAAACTCCTCCTTTATTCTTGTACATAGGCAACTCAACATTCATAATTCAATTTATCAAGCCATGGTCTCCATTACAATAAACCTCCAGAAACTCAATAACTCCGTCCATCAATTCTTGATCAAACCTGAGATCGAAATCCTTATAATAATAATAAGGATTCAAAAGATAAGCCATCAAATGCAATGAGGTATCAAGTCTACCCTTAATCTTATCATTCAATATCTCCAAAATAGGGTTGTAGTTATTGGAATAATTATTCAGTGCTGTTTTAATTCTTCCTTGGCCCTAAGAATCTCCCCGTACAAAAATCCCATTACCGGCTTTTTATCCCCATCAACCATGCGAAGAACCCTCACCAAAGGTGCAAAAACTGTCAAACAAGATGTTACACCATTCCAAAAAATAATAGACATGACCGTGTTATAACTTGTTTTTCCTTTCGTAGTCTTGGACCATTTGCATTGATCCCACTCAGTGCTGCCAAACATGGATTTCAATTGAGCTTTTTTCTCCACCAAGCTCTGCAAACTAAGGAAGGATGATGCAAATCTAGTAACCCCTGGTCTCACAATATCCCTCCTCTTTGTATACGACCTCATCATAGCTAGAGTCTTATGATGTCCATATATAAAAATGGCCAAAGCCTTCGCTTGATCAAGAATTTTCTTGAACCTGGTAATTTTCCAATACCTTCAAGAGCAAGGTTAATGGAGTGTGCGGACATGATGTCCAAAAATATTTGGTCTTTTCAACTTCAATAGCTTAGCCGCCCCCATTTTGTTTGACGCATTGTCTGGTCACCACTTAAATCACTTTCTCCGGTCCTATTTGCTCAATACATTCATCGACATAATCACAAATCATCTCACTTGTATGTGCCACATCTCGAAGATTCTTTTGACGAGAGAAATATAGTGCCCGCCTTAGAGTTGACACACAAGTTCATGATGCTCCTTCGCTTCCTATCACTCCAAGCATCACCATCGCCGAACAACCATTTAATGCCCATTATTCTTCATGTGGCTTTACTTTAACCTTAGTCCTCTCGACCGCTTTTCAATAATGGCTCCCTTAATTCATAATCGGCTAGGAGGTTTCCACATTTTTCCAAATTGACCAACAGACTCGGTAAAAAGCCTAAAGCTATCCAACTCCAAAGTATTAAAAGGTATGCCTGCTTCATAAACCCAGTCCGCAAAATAGTTTTTCACCACATTTGTTCTATCTTTCCAAATGGCATCTTTAATGTTTCTCTCCGTCATTGTCTTTCTTTGTTCTTCCCAAAGAAGCTTCGGGATTGATTTACTCGGTAAAATTGTCCATTGGACCAAGAGATCGGGCTATCTTTGAGCCTAAGGACTCTCCAAGTTCATCTTCTTCGGTGTCTAACCCCATAACATTCACACTGCTAACCAAATTATCTTCAGATTTATCACCTTTTGTTTCTTGATTTTTGTCACTCAGTCTTCAATAGCATTCTTGCACTTAGCTTTGTCATCGGGTGTAGATTTGGGACATGTCGAAACGTTCCCCTAATGTGTGCTATGTGCTCTTTCATTCTACGAATACCTCCCGGACATAAATTTGTTACATAACTTGCACCCGACCCGTCGAAGTTAGATGGATCAGCAAGTACGCCATATTCCCAACCGATATCATTTGAATTCCTTTTGAGTTGTATCTTGCTCGAGTCTCAAATGATGCTCGAACACAGGTAGGAATAGGAGTACTAGCCGATGCACTTGAAGATGCCATACACCTTAAAAAGTAAAAAACAAAACAAAAAGAAACAATAAATACATTGAAATTAGGGGATGAGATTTGACATTTCAAACATAAAAGACACTGTTTAAATTTAAAAAAAAAATTCAAGAGGATAAATGGCATTCTGGACTTGAGCTTTCTGTGTCAAAACGCATCACCAATGTGAGTTCCTTCCTTGCCAATATTCAAAATATCTGCTGTCATTATGAACTATTGAAATAGAAAGCATTCATAACTACAGTACCAATCTTGATAAAGAACTATACTCAACATATTGAAAGCCCCAAATTTTATTAAAGAGAGAGAGAGAGAGAAGTTTCCACAGTTACTGTGTATTCAAGAGAGAGAGAGAGAGAGAGAGAGAGGGCGAAGCTTATATTTACAGTGACAGCGGTGTGATGAATGTGCCGCCGCGCAATTTTTTTTCTTTTCTTTGAAAATCAACAAAACGGGAGTCGCCACGCCATTTTTATTTTAAGGGCCAAAACATTGAAAAATGCCCGAGATTAGAGATTTGGGTTCGGAGGTCACGTTACACTCCGGGAAGAACGTTAGGGTTCACCCGGAATGCCTCGTAAAACGAGTCTTCCTAATTTGAAACCATTTGTGTGTGTGTGTGTGTGCTTTGGTTAAAATAAGTGAAAACTGAGAGAAATAAAAATTTAGAACTCTTTATTAGACATTAAAAAAGTCCCATGATTTTTGGTATGATTCTAGGGTTGAGTTTTGGTACTCAAAAGACTCCTTGAAGTTGAAAATCAATTCTGCCAGAATGAAAAAGGCAGTGGACACTTGATTTTGAAATGGATTTAAGAGCTTTAAAACTTCAGAATCTGGGGAAAGTCAGAGAACGAAAGTTATTCAAAACATCTTAAATAAGGTGAATACAAAATATTTTGATGGTTGGAGATGATTTGAGGGACCAAAACCTTCTGGAAATAACAGATGTGAGATATGGACTTCCAGAGACTAATAAACTGACTTTTGGAAAATAATTTGAAAAAGGGAGTTATACTCACGTAAAAAATAAAGTAAAAATATTTCTGGAATCCTATGGATGTTGGATACAAAACGTATTTTGTAGTCAACACCAAATTCCAAGTTTTATGTGTCCAAAAAATTAGACAATGGACAGAGGTCTCAGAACAATGCTACTGGACAGCAAGATGTTCTTGAAGGAAAATGTGATTTAAAAAGGGGTTTGCATCCATGCTTTGTCCCCATTTCCTTAGGATTTGATTAGTGATCACTAAACATTTTATTGGTGATCTACTATATCAAGCCATCCTTAGGGTACATTAGGACTTAAAGCACTTCATTTGCTTGGGAAGGGGAGATTTAACTTTGAAATCAAGATTTTATGTATGAAAATTGATTTTTAGGTTTTGAGAATATGTTTGCAAGTAAGTAAAGACAATTTGAAAGGAATTTTGATCCTTGTAGAGGATCATCCATGGAGATGAACTTCCATGGTGATCCTCTTGGATCTAGGGCAAGAAATGAACAAGTTACATCTTCAAAGTATGAGATGCATGCATGGATGAGTGAGTTTTAGGGTAAGGAGAAGGAGGGTTTACCAATGGTGGTATCCTATCTTCTTTGTGTTTATGTTTGAGGCTTGAATTTGAGAGTGTTTAGTGAGTGAAATTTGGGAAAATAATCAAAAGAAAAAGGTGGCAATTCAAGGGAATTCCCACTGTTTTCTCTAGTATTCTTGCCAAGGTGCTGTGAGTGAATTGTTCTTTTTTTTTTTTTGAGACTGAGGGGCTCAATTTATAGGCCTCTGAAAACTTCATTTTGATCCGCGCGGATCCTTCCTGCAGCGTGCACTGTTCATTTAATGCAGCTGCAGGCTTTGGACCAAAGGAATATTATTCAAATTAAGCAACCAGTTTTTGTTCCAGCAGCTTCCATTTTTGAAATTTTGGCTTTTGTAAGATTCTTTTCCATGCTTAACTCTAAATAGAAATCCCTTATTTACCCTTGCTTTGTTAGAAAAGTTAGGAATTGTTAGAAGAGTTAAGGATGTTAGGACTTTCGTTAATTTTCTAACAAAAATACTAACAACTCAAATTGGAGCACTTACAGTAGCCCCTCGGCGATGGCGCTTTCGAAGGAAGTGGGGTCGTCGATAAGAGTAAGGCTCCATATTTGACAAAGGGGTGACCGAAGTGGTCGAGTGGCTGAACCTAGTGATAGGCTACCTACGTATCCCGAATGGGAATCAAGCCGGCCGTAGTTCGGGTCTTCCGATGTTGACCCTAGAGTGACTGTTATAGGATGTCAACCTGGCGAGCGAGTTCTGCAGTTGGTTGCTGAGAGAAACTCTGCTAGGGATAGGATATGACCATTTTGATCTGATGGTTAGAGTTGTATATCTGCTCTGCTGGGGAAAGGAATGACCATTTTGGTCTGATGGCTGAACCTAATGGTAGGCTACCTACGTATCCTTAAGAGGAATCAAGCCAGTCGTAGTTCGGGTCTTTGACCCTGGAGTGACTATTTTGAGGCATCAACCTGGTAATGATGGCGTTTTAGGTGCCCCAGACCTTGATGATGGCGTTTTAGGTGCCTCGAACCTTGAAGATGATGGCGTTTTAGGTGCCTCGGACCTTGATGATGGCGTTTTAGGTGCCTCAGACCTTGATGATGGCGTTTTAGGTGCCTCGAACCTGGACGATGACGTTTTAGGTGCCTCGGACCTTGATGATGGCATTTTAGGTGCCTCAGACCTTAAAGATTTGGGATTGATGGTCCTTTGGTGGACTTCATTTGAAGGGGCCGGCCTTACGTTTGCTGCCGGGAAAGGGAATGACCGTTTTGGTCGAGTGGCTGGACCTATGGTAGGCTACCTACGTATCCTTAAGAGGAATCAAGCCAATCGTAGTTCGAAAGCTGCTGGGACCGGGTTCCCGTCAACTTTCGTTGATGAAATCGGGCTTACATTTTACGGCCGGGGATGAAATTGAGGAAAGAAACGGGATTTCGTTAGCTTTCGTTGGTGAAATCGGGCTTACGTTTTACAGCCGTAGATGAAATTGACGAAAGAAATGGGATTCCGTTATCTTTCTCGGAGAAATCGGACTTACGTTTTACTGCCGTTGATGAAATTGATGAAAGAAACGGGATTCCGTTATCTTTCTCGGAGAAATCGGGCTTACGTTTTACTGCCGTTGATGAAATTGATGAAAGAAACGGGACTCCGTTATCTTTCTCGGAGAAATCGGGCTTACATTTTACTGCCGTTGATGAAATTGATGAAAGAAACGGGATTCCGTTATCTTTCTCGGAGAAATCGGACTTACGTTTTACTTCCGTGAAGTTCTTTTGGAAGGGGACTAACCTAGGTTAACATTGGTTATCCCCGTTAAGTTTAGGACTAAACTGCAGAGTCTTGGGATTTTAAAGGGCAAAAATGTCATTTTGCCACCTCGGTTCTGTCCGCGCGGAGAGGAATGCAATCTGGACAGGTTTTAAATAAAGGCCGCCGCCTTCCTTCTTCTCCTTCACAGTTTTGTCCGCAAATTACGAGAGAAGGAGAGAGAAACCGCCATTGTTGGCCTAGGAGCTTCAAAATCCTTACGATTTTCTTCGATTTTTGAGCAATGGAACACGTGGGAGTTGCCATTCAAGGCCAAGGGCGCGGCCCGGTTGCAGAGAGGCGATTATAACTTGTGAGGATGAGGAGGCATTACTCACTTTCGCAATCGATTGCGGAGGAGCCATATCCCGATGCGTGGCAACATTGGTCCACTGATCCGAGTCTTTGCACGGTATACTTCGAATCTCTCCATTTCCTTTGTCGATTTTTGTTTGAAATTGATTTTTTGTGATTTTTTTTTTTTTGATCCGAAAATTATGTTCTTGGAATCGGAATTTGACTTTGGTGATTTGCATGTTGTAATGAGTATATGGGTAACCCAAATATGCATTTTGTTTGAAAAAAAAAAATGGGCATTTTGCCTTTTTTGAAATATGAGATGATGAAAATTTTCCCGAATCCGGGACGGACCTTGTATGTAGGATTTTTGCAATGTTGATTGATATGAATGCATGCTCTTTTTTTTTTTTTTCTTTTTTGTTTGTAAAAAATATGATTTTTTTTTGAAGGATGGGACGGATTTTTGGCTTCCGTTGATTGAATGCGAATGTGGAAAATTGATTATGCGTGTTATTTTATGAAAAATGGGACGAAATTTTACTTTCGTTGACTCGATATTATTGACATGTTTTCTTTATGTATGAATGAATGTTTAGATGGTGATTGCTGAAAACTCTTTTCTTTTGTGCAAGAAAGATGGGGCTAAGTCCATTATATGCTGATATGCTGTCGATTTTTTTTTCAAAACTTTATGCCTATGATGCATGAGTATGCTTTTAAATGCAAACGCAATTTTTTCTCTCTTTTTTTTTTTGACATTCTTGTTTTTCTTTCAATTGCAGGGTGGAGATCGTTTTGTGACGGAGCAGCTGAATAAGCTGAAGACTCGGGGATCAGTGGAGGCTGTGATCGGCTTGTGGGATCGGCTTCCAGTCTTGGGCAGAGGAGATTTGATGAGTTCGAGACAGATCGTCATTGGGACTGGGTTGTATGAGTTCATCGAGTGTCTGAGGGGGTTGCTCAAGTTCCCCAAGAGTAAGGGCCTGATTTTTGCTTTGGCGCAGCACTGGTGGGACGTGACCCACACATTCCATTTCTTCTGGGGCGAGGCTACGGTCACACCTTCCGATTATGCTGCGATCACGGGCCTGTCCTTTAAAGGACGAAGCATTGAGTGGAGAGATGGTTACAGTGACCGGGAGCTGCAGGATCTTCTAGGTTTTACCCCCATTCCCAAAAAGGGGATGGGGATGGAGTATGCTGTGGTCCACGGGAAGATCGTGGAGAGCATTGAGAATTATGAGGCTGGGGATGAGAGAGTGGCTGCGGTGCAGATTGCCAGGGCTTTTCTATGGTTTGCCTTTTCAAGCACACTTTTTGGACACGCCGAGGGGATGGCGGTATTTGCCCTGCTGAGGACGTTGGAGGATGTGGAGATGGTTGGAGAGGTATCTTGGGGGGAGGCCGGGCTAGCAGAGCTATACTTTGCTCTAGATAGGTACAACCAGAAGGCTGTGAGCTCCCTGACGTGCTTTGAGTTCCCTTTGGAGGTATAAGCTTTTGCTTTTTCTCTTTTCTTTAAGCACGCATTGTTTCTTTCCGCACTTGATTGATGTGATCTTTACCTTTCGCAGGTATGGCCTCTGGAGTTCTTTCATGTCACGATGTGGCGGCAGCCGACGGAGCACATCGGGGCATATCCGGCTATGCTCTCCTGGACCAAGCATGCTTGGGAGAAGATAGGTTTCAGGGGGCGCACGACCCTCAAGTACAGGGATTGCCTGCCTTTGGTGAGAGCTGAGTCGGATGAGGGGATGAGGTTCTACCCCTGGGGCCGCTTCGAGGTGGAGCAGCTGAAGGGTGCGGAGAGGTGGACCGTGACGCGGAGGATTTTGAGGGGTTTGACCTGTGATGCTTATTATCTGGGAGAGAGGGTGACGTGCCAACATGGTGAAGGTGTGCCTTTGATGGCGCCGATGGAGCCTCCTACTGATATGATGCATCCGACTGACGGAGACTTGGGGTGACTATCGAGGTGGCGTGCACTTCTCAAGGTTTGTGGCGATCGAGGATTATTCGCGATTTGTTTTGAGGAGGCTGAGGATGCCCCAGGTGCTTGAGAGAGAGGGGGAGGGGGTTGTGCGATACCCTCGATCGGACTTTTCGTATGTCCAGGATGGGGTCAGGTTGAGAGTTCAGATCCCTATCCCTGAACGGGTCCCACGAGCTTTCTGGCCTCGTCCAGATATGAAGGTATGGCTTTTTACTGCTTCTGTCTCTTCTTCTTTTCTTTCTCATCATCATTTTTCGCATCAATTATTTCTAACACTTTTGTTTCCGTGCAGTTCCCGGCCGTGGTGGTGGAGAAGCTGACGAAGCAAGTGATTGGGGCCAAGAGGTTCCTCAGGAGGATGGTTGCTTGTGGGGCTGCTCAGGGCAGAGCGAGACATGCACAGCCGGCGCCTGTAGAGCGGGAGATTTCCCCTATTCCTTTGGAGCATTCTACCGAGACTCCTCTGTCTCCTCTCATAGATCCCGGCATGGAGCTGCCTCCGGACCACGTCATCCTTGGGGATTTGCATGGGCAGGGACATGTTTGGCACCACGGTGGGTCTTCTTCGCATGTCCAGGGATCCGACGCGTTCACATTCGGTTATGACTTCTTTGCGGACCTTGGGTTGCCTTATCGTGGCGTACCGGTTGATCCAGGCGAGCCTCTCTCTGGAGACGAGGATGACGATCCCGAGCCCGAGATATTCATGGCTACTGAGGAGGCGGGCCCGAGTCGCAAGAGGGACCGGGGGAAAGCGCAGCCACTGAGGATTCTGATTGATGATTTTTGGTTGATTCTGGGACTGTACTTACCTCGACAGATACAGTTTATTTTTTTATGCACACTTTTTTTTTTTGTTTTTCTTTTTTTTTGGAATGTAATAATCTAGGATTACTGTTATTTATATTTTTTTTATCTATTATGAATGCAATGTTGCATGAGCCCTGGTTTTTTGGCAAGGTTGTGAAGGTATGGTATATGAACTGTTTGGACAGGCTTTGCACAGGTTTCGAGCGGCCGGGATGAGATACTCCTCCGTGGTGCAGCAGTTTGAACTGCTGCAGCTTTTTTTGATGGTGACATTTTCATCTGCGTGGATGAGCTAGGCATCTGACATTGTCATTTAATTTTGCTTCAGATCTGGTTTTCCCCTCTTTCAAATTCAAACACCTTCTTCAACTGCCCATTCAAACAGCCATTTTCGGGGAGAAGGAGAGAAAATCCATGGAGAAAATTGTGAGCATGAGAAATCCAACCAAATTATCCCAAGATTCTCAAATTTCTTT
The DNA here is from genome assembly GCA_022495995.1 of Adenophora triphylla var. japonica. NCBI lineage: Eukaryota > Viridiplantae > Streptophyta > Magnoliopsida > Asterales > Campanulaceae > Adenophora > Adenophora triphylla. The sequence continues at coordinate 39,442 of JAFEMH010000219.1, forward strand.
CTTCAACAAGTTCAAGGAATGGTCCCGGGAGATTATGCACGAGAGGAGGTCATTCTTTGAAGAAAGGTACAAGATACGATGCTTGTGGTCTCTCAAAGAATTGGTTCTGGATTATGATCTTTTGAGGTCTTCATCTTCATTTTGGGATACTAGAAGGCATGTCTTTTACTTTTCTTACAATGAGATGGTCCCGACTGTTGAAGAATTTCGGGCTTTGCTTGGCGGTCCCGAGGTGGAGGAGATTGCGATTCCTTTGCCCGGAGGAGCTTCTTTTGTTGACAAGTTGTGCAACCTTCTTCATCTTTCTATGGAGGAAGCACAACGTATGATCCGTGATCCTAATCATTTTGACATTTCTGGTCTTCCTGATAGATTTAGGGTCTTAGGCTTGATTGATGATGCCTATTGGGATGCTTTTGCACTTTGCATGTTTGGTACCTTGTTTATGGTTTACTCTTTTGGGATTTGTCATCGGGCTTTGCTGGATGTGGTTGTACACTGCCGCTTGGGCCGGGATATTGTGCCCTTGATCCTGGGAGAGACCCTTCATGCTCTTGACAGGTTGGCTACCGGGAGGCGGTATATGCACGGGGGCAGCCCGTTTCTTTTGACTATGTGGGCGATGGAGCGCACAGGGGTTCTTCGCAAAACTTCGATGCGGTCAAACCTTGGACTTTTGCCGGGAGAGGGTTCTTGTGGACCTCGATGATCGGGGCTCATGGGAGTATTGGATGGCGGGTCGCCAGACAGCTGATATCAGATGGTTGGTACCTCATTGGCGGGTAGAGACTCGGAGAGTACTTCAGGATGGTTCTCATGTGGTTATGCTTCCGGGGCTTTCTCAGTCCAGTTTTTACATTCCGGCTCTGGTTCGGAGACAGTTTGGCTTGGAGCAGACTCCTTTGGAGGATTTTGAGGATATAGCTACCAGGGTGGTGGCTTCGGCTTCGATGGATGATCCTTCAGTGTTCCCATTTCTTTCCCGAGCATGGAGGTATGACGTCTTTCCTCCTAGGGTTATCCTCAGGTGTCCGGGGTATGTGTTTCTGACCACTTGGTACTTGGATTGGTACGAGAGGCATTTGGGGGAGACTCATGTGGCTATTTTGAGATGGCGTGAGGCCATTGTTGGTGTGGAAGACATGACGGTTTCTGAGAGGAGGAGGGCTAAGGCGAGGGCCAACCCTCATGATAGGAGCGGAGATGCCGTGACTGACTACGAGTCTTATGTCAAGAGACAGGAAGGGCGGATTCCTATGTTACCGGCTCGACTGCAGGAGATGAGAGACGAGGCTAGGGCTACTAAGGCCATGACAGACGCGGGTTTGATAGATCCTGTCCCTACACCAGAGCTTGGTAGGAGGAAGACTGACATTTTTCCCGTGCAGAGGAAGAAGACCCGAAGAGGAGGAAAGAAGAGGGGAGAAGCCAGTACGAGTGGCTTGGAGTGACCTTGAGGTTTCCGAGTATCACTTTCTTGTCGTAACAGACACATTAGTTATTATGTATTTTAGTTTCTTTTAGCAGGTTGTAAGTCATAGGAGTGAACCGAGCTTAGACTCATCAAAAAGTTTTTAACTGTAATGAATATGTGAATTGCTTCAGAGTTTTTCGAAACGCCTTCATGGCTTGATCAATGTATTGATAACAAAGTATGACTTTTATTTGTGTTTTAGACCGAACCGTTTCCGCCGCCTACGTTCCCTTGGACTAAAGGGCTCAGTCTCCGTAGTTCGACCCGCTTAATTTGTTTTTGTTTTTTTTTGTTTTTGTTTTTTGTTTTTTGTTTTGGTGCAACCCCGTTTTTACCTAGGCCGCCCTTTTCGGGTTTTCAACCCAAATGGGTATTACTTTTTAGCACTCTTTTTTTGTTTTGTTTTTTTTTTGTTTTTTTTTTTTTTTTGGCTCAACCCTGTTTTTTACCTAGGCCGCCCTTTCCGGGTTTTCAACCCTGTTTATTACTCTTTTAGCACTCTTTTTTTTGTTTTTTTTTGTTTTTTTTTGTTGTTTTTTGACTCAGTGTTTTATGCGTAGTATCTGCACAACTTATCGCCATTCACCGGGTGTACAAAAGGATTTCCGTCGAGGTCTGCGAGTTGCATGGCCCCTCCGGAGAAGATCTTCTGAACAACATATGGTCCGACCCAGACATGTTCCCATTTGCCAAGCGGGTTGATGCGAACTGGGGGCTTCTCTTTCAAAACGAGGTCACCTTCCCTGATCTCTCGATGTTTTACTTTCTTATCAAAGGCTCTGGCCATCCTTCCTTGGTAAGCTCAAATATGTTCCATGGCTCTCAATCGGCGTTCATCTAGCAGGGCCAATTCATCATGGCGACTCTGGAGCCATTCGACCTCATTGATCTGACTTTCCAACAGCACACGAAGTGAGGGGATTTCTAGATCGACTGGGAGTACGACTTCCATTCCGTAGGTAAGAGCAAATGGTGTTTCCCCGGTTGCCGTTCTGACAGATGTTCTGTATCCCCAGAGAGCAAGGTGAAGCTTGTCAGGCCAATCACTCCCCCGGACAGCCATTTTCCGAATGATGTTTTCCAAAGTCTTGTTTGCTGCCTCAACGGCTCCATTAGTTTGGGTCCTGTAGGGAGATGACTTGTGACGGGTTATTCTGAATTCCGCTAGTAGTCTGTCGCATTCCCCTTCAAAGTGGGATCCATTATCTGAGATGATTTCGGCCGGCAACCCGTATCTGCATATGATGTTCTCTTTGGCTTCCGGGTCGAGCGGTATCCAGGCATGTCTTTATAGGACCGCGTAAACACGTCCACGAATTCTCAGGGCATCTATTTAGTCCCTTCAAAGAAACTACCAATCTGCGTCTCTTTAGGCTCTTCTGCAGTTCCCAGATTCACACTTGTCAAAACCTCTTCGGCAGCTTGGGCTCGATTTTCCTCTTTCCGAACAACCTGCTTAAAGATTTCTTTAATATATTGTTCATTTAATGTGTCTGATTCTTTATCTAGTGAATCATTATTAACTGTTTTTTTTTAAGTTATTAGTTATTTCATCATTAGTCAAAGTGGCAATCAAGGGATACTCAGAAAGGTTCATCATTTCATTGAGAACGAAAGGGGATACAGTGTTTGCTACAACCTCGTAGTCTTCAGGCGTAAGGCCATCGGACGACTCGAGAGACTCGAACTCAATAATGAGAGACTCGGAGGACTTTTACATAGGTTGACACAAGGGTACGGGGAATCAATCCAAGCTTTGTGATCATTTCCTCCTTGGTCGTGGACGGGCCTGAGAGAGTTTCCCAATTCTTCAATGGCATTGCTGTTAGGGGCCTCATGACTCGGGATTTGCGCTGTTCTCCTTTCTCAATCATTGCTATCATCTCTTTGACCGAACCAAAATCAATCAGGTCTGGCATCTGAACCTCTTCTCCGAATAACTGCTGCATAATCGGACCATCCCAATCATCTGAAAAGACTTCTGTGGCTTTGGCTTTCGGCATTGTCAGCTCGAACTGAGGCTTTGGGCCTTCTTGGACAGTTGGGATCATAGTGGTAAGCTTCTCGAACTGCTCTACTAGGCTTGGAACGCCTTTGAAAGTGTACTCGCTCTCCATGGTTGTGGTAGCCCCAGGTATCTTGGGTAGGTCCGCAAACATCCTACGGACTGGGTTGGCTTTGTTTCCCCTGGACTTTCTGAGGTCATGTTGTGGCTTCAGCCATCCCTCTGTAGGTTCTTTGACTGTGGCATTACCCTGCTGTGTAGGGCCTTTCACGAAGTAGTCACCCAAATTAGGACTGAAAGGGAGAGATTTAGGGTCGTTGACCGGGACCCTTCCTGTGGCAGCTTCTCCCCTTTTCCGGGAAATCTCCTTTTCTTTCGCAGCAGTCTACCGAGGTGGCCTCATATCCCAAGCCGTGGCGTGTTTTCTGTCCTTTCACCTCAATAACTTTGTGAGTTCCTTGCTGATGCTTCCCTAGACCGAGACCGGGAAGGTAGCTCATTCTTCTCATCATTTTCAAGACTGGAGGGATCTTGTCCCGAGTGATCGTCAGATCTATGTTACAAACTCAGGCTTTGGGAGGCTCGACCGTGAAGCCTGTTAGCATGAGACCTTCCTCGTCATGTTTGATCTCCAGAATAGGTATCCCACCCGTATCAGTGCCCTCCAAAGTGACTAGGTCTCCATAAATGGTTGTCAAATCCCCATCCGAGACAAACTTCACACACTGATGTAGGCTCGAGGCAACCCCTTTAACTTGATGCAGCCAAGGTCTTCAAACAGTGGCATTAAAAGTAATCGGGATGTCAATAACCTGGAATTCCACAGGTATCATCTTCTTGCCAAACCAGAGGGCCAAAGTAGCAACCCCAAGTAATGTGCGGGATGTAGAGTCATAAGCTTTGACTGTGAGGGAGGAAGGTTTTAGATCTGTGGATTTGATGTCGAGTAGACTCATGATCTTAGCCGGGAGGATATTCATCCCGACTCCATTATCAACCAAAACTCGGGAAGACGCCGTTCATCCAAATTCGGATCGTGATGAAGAGGGGCTCGTTATGATCCGCTCCAAATTGAGGGAGATCGAGGTCTGTGAAAGTGATTATATTCTCATAGTGAATGTTCCCAATCAACTGCACCACATCATCAGGAGTAGCATCAATAGGGACTAGCGTGCGGGCTAGGCTTTCTTCCAGCTTTAACTTGTGGGGGGTATGATGAGGTGCAGGTGACCACAAAGAGATGTTGGCCTCGAGTTTGTTTCACTGGTGAGCACGGGATCCTCCTTCTCGAGGTCAGAGTTTCGCCGCCTTGGCATAGGGAGACGGTCTTCCCTTGGTGCTTGATCTCGCTACCTTCTTATCTCGTCTTGGGGTTCCCCGGTAGATCTCGCCCGAATCGGGTCAACAGTTGACTTCCTCATCGCCGCTTCTTGACTAGATTTCTTCAATGCCGCCAAGGTCAATCTGGGAGCCCTTTTGGCTACCGGCCACCGCTCGATGGAGTCTAGCAACGGTGAGGGGCCGAGCTTGAGCCGCATCGGCTCCTTCCCGGGCGGGTTTTAAAACCGCTTCCCATGTCACAAAGCTTTTGAACCCGGGATTGTGTTGTTGTCCCTCGGATGGCCCACAGCAGCTAGGGCGTCCTCCGATTTGCCTTCATAGCCTCGCCTTGCTCATAGTTATCATACAACAAGAATTGCTATTCTCGTGGCTCGGCTTTTCGATTTCATCTCCTAGATAGTGCAGCCACTCGGTTCCTTTCTCGTAATACTCGTAGCCGGAGACGATTATAGCATTCTCGCGTGGGAGGAGCATCGGTATCATGCCGGTTTCCGTGACTTCTCTCGAGAGCCGAAATACATTCGGGAAGGTGACCTCTTCTTGGGTAACCCCGACAAGGATTGTTACTTTGTTTCGGGCGGATTTGATCTCGACCATGGTTACTTTCTCATTGGGGAGGATGGGAGTCGCTTCTCTCTCTACAGTATCTTCAACTATCGCCTGGATCGGGTGTCCGAAAACCCTTTCCCCAAAGCATGGTAGGCAAGTGTTGAACTCTATGACATCCACGTGCTCAAATTTCCCGTGAAATTTCATGGCTTTCATGTCCTCGGTTTCATAATCGTCTTCCGAAGTTTCTCAATCTTACGGCTATCGCCCTCCATCTCATCATACATCTTCTTTCTTTCGCCCTTGCAAGGTGGCAACCACAAGTAAAGGATAGACAACGCTCCCCTTCATAGTTTGATGCAACACTCGGTAGATCTCGGGTCCAAATGAGGAGTACCCGGGTCCACCGTCTGCACAGGAGCAATTAAGAAAGCGTCATGCGGGTCCATGGGTATGAAGGCGACTGGGGAGACATTTAGATCAATAACCCTTTTCAGTGACTCCATGCACTCGGTGTGTTCAAGCGGTTCGGCAGTGACCCTTACTGTTGTGATGCCATCTGTTTTAGGGAAAGAAGAAAAGGAACCGATGACGTTTACGAATTCATCGTCTTTAGGTTGCTGAAAACCTCCCTCTTCAACCAGTGCTTCAATGAACCTTCTCCATTCTCCCACTAGGTCCTTGTAGGGAACATTGTGCTCTAGGATTTTGGATACGTATGGATCTGTAAGTGGGCTTTGTTGTCCCTCATCCTCTGAGGTATCGGGGCACTGACCACAAGTGCATCTCACGAGGAGTACTTCGTGGGGGTCCGTCCTTATCGGTATCTGATTCGCATTTTCTGGCGGTCCTTCATCGTCGCTTGCTGATATCCAACCATTGTGTCCGGCTCCCATGATGTCATTTCCGGCATGATTGTTCCAGATTGATTCCGGATCTTGGGCCTCAGTTGACTCCTCACTTTCGTTGTCATCATCATCATTGTCATTACTGTCATCAGAATCATCTTCCCATACTACTGGTATTTCGGCTGAGAGAGAGCGCAGGTCAAATCTGTTAGGGGAGGACGGGTGCGTGCAGCCGCAGAAATTGTCATATGCCCCCATTGCCGGAAGCGGCAATTGCGACTCCGCTTCTCCTCCCGTAAACCTGGGAAGAGTGAGAGGGGGCGGAACGTACTTGACTCCAGAAGGATATAGAAGCAATCCTCCTCTTCCGATTCTTCACTTTCACCGTCTTCGGATCATATTTGGTTTCCCCAAGGCCATCTTGCGTAGTGTACTAACTCCAAGTGCTCTTCGGCCTTCTTTGCCGATAAGCCCCAATACAGCGCCCGTCCGAAGCTTTCTTGCTCAATTTTCCTTGGATCGCTTCTAACCATCTCGTGTAAATGGTTTTCTCATGATTTGACCGGAATGCTTCTTCAAAGATCAATTTTCCTTCCTCCGAGAAATAGCGAGCCTCATATTCTTGCAAGAAATTTCTAACATGAGACCAAGGAGGGTTGGTTTGTTTACCATCTTCAAGGCTGAGGGGGAATCCGAATTCCTGATCCTCGATAAGGTTGGCCATGGGTATTTGGAGGTCTTCATCAGCTTCCGCATCCTCCCGGACATACGAAGGTTCTCCGGCTTCAATCATGTTCACCGGTTTTGATTTCTCGGGAAGGGATTTTTGATCGTATTAGGCCCCTGGCCTTCCAACTTCCCTTGCTCTATCAATCCCTCGGATTGCCTTTTTCGTAGTAAAGCAGCTTATCCGTTAGATGTCCGTGGGCTCGATGAAAAGCGCAGAACTTAGAAGTATCCACGGGAGCATTCGGATTTCTCGGGGTTGGAAATTTTCTAAAGGCCGCAAAGAAGCCTTCTTTCACTAATCCTCTAAAGATGTCGTTCAGAGGCATTCCAAAGCTTTCGAGGTTTACGACCCGAGGCTTGGGCTCAGCAGGTTTCCTGGGAGCAAAAGGAGTTGCATTATTACATTCCTGCCCTGCGTAGTTGATCATCTCTTTACCTTTAGCATGAGCCGGAACCGTGTTGGAGGGAGGAGCTCAGATCTGTAGGTGTGCAAGCACTATTGATTGTAAGCCTTTTCAAACTTAGCCGCGGAGTTAACCATGGCCCGTAAGTCTCGAGTACGGGAAATGACCGAGGGAGGTTCTCGATGTGACTTCGTGCATGACCGGAAGATGTCCAACTGCTCCTCTTCGTAAGGAGGAATGGCCATCTCACCGAGTTTCGCATTCCACCGCTTGTAGAAATCCCCAACATTCTCGTCTGACGCCGCACGGTTGTCCGCAAGTCAACTCTATTTGTTTCCCATTCCAAATTAGCTTTGTACTTCTCTGTAAAGGCACTGGTGATCTGATCCCATGTAGCCCTGGCCTCGGGTTTTAAGCGGAAGAACCATTTTAGAGCACTGGATTTCAAGGAGAGACTGAAATAGTCAGCCAACTGCTGATTGGTGCATCCTTTGGCCTTCATTGCCAAGGTATATGTGTCCAAATGAGTTTTCGGGCATGCAGTCCCATCAAACAGGTCCAGATTAGGCATCACGAACTTGTGGGACAAGGGAACAATGGAGTCCGAGTCCGTAGGCCGGAAGACTGACTTTTTAGCGGTCAATTCAGCAATCTGCGCTTTCATTTCCTTGTGTTGTTCCATGAACCAGGCCAGATGAGGGTCTTGTAGTGGAGCCATGACATTCAGACCAGTGACTGAGCTAGAGTGAGGAGCTACCACTGGCGGCAGACTAGTGGAGGGAACGACCGATCCGGGGACATAGGTAAAAACTTGTCCTTGGCCCGAATTACTCTGCAGAGCGTGAGTAGGGGCTTGGGCATAGGGATAGAACCTTGCAGCTTGTTGACTTTCAACCGGCAGAGTGGGCAGAGACAGGCCTGATGTAGCCGGGTAGCTTGGTTTTCCGAGTTGAGATTCATAGGTAGGCATAGGTGCGGGCTGTTGTCCCTGGTTGTTGAACTGTATGCCAGGCTGTGGCGAGGGTGTGTAGCCGAGAGGGTATTGCGGTCCGAGGGATTCTGATGAAACTGGATTAGGGGCTTGGTGGCCCATTGGTCCCTGAGTGAGAAATGGGTTTGTAGGAGCTGTGCTAGGAGCAGCTGAACTGGCATCATTCTGAGGAGGGGCTCCTGACTGTTGCCCTGAACCAAACTGTGGTGGCATCCCAAACTGTTGTTGCGGTACTCTGAACTGCTGTTGTGAAGGCCCGGCTTGGTCGCTTCCGAACTGAGACGGGATCCCAATTTGCTGTGGCTTTCCGAGATATCCCCAACCGTGAGAGGACATTCCGTACTGATTTTGTCCCCACTGAGGAACTGCGAGCTAATTCGCCCCATCAAGCTGCATGGTTCCAGTAGTATGTAGCTGGGGAGCTGGCTGACCTGAAGATCGAGGAGCATGGGTTCTGGTAGTAGCACCATAGGAGGTGGGTGGTGGCATCCTGGAGTAATCAGGCCGACTGAGAGTGGGATTGGGGTCCTCTTCTTCTTCCACGGTGAAGGTGCCATCGGGATTGAGACTGGCGGCCAAACCATGGCTTTTGATGGCTTCCATAAGGCTATTAATCTGTGCTTCCTGTCGAAATCTCATCTGTTCTGCTAACTGATTCCACTGCTGTTCTGTTTTAGGGGTCCCGGGAGGCGGAGTGATGTTGTCCCCATCATTACCGGCTGATGCAGACATTCTGAAACGCGGAGTCGGAACAAATGGTGAAGCTGACGATGCGCTTGACTCTTCCCAACTGATCAAACGGTGACCCGACGCCCGAAAACAAGCTTTGTGAGGAGCTGCGGGGGGAAAGACACGAGGGTTCAGATATTTGGGAGTGAAGGAGGGTAGGTGTTTGGGCTTAGGGCTCATGCAACATCCAGTTATTTGTTCTTGATTACTTAAAACGTATTTTATTAACCTAATCGGTTGGAAAAGATTGCTCTTCTTTTTCGCAAACTACTCTGATTCCTGGATCAGTGGGCCCCATCACTACGCCTGCGGACCCTCAACCTGTAACCTCGAACAAGGGTTCCGTAGGGCAAGCAGGTCCCACCGATCGAAAAGAAAAATGATCTTAAAGTCTGGCGGGTAATCTAGTCTTAACGAGCATTCGATGTAAATTACGGACAAAGCTGACGTCAAAGGTCAAGATCATGTCCGGAGGGCTCGACGAAAAGTCGGCATGGTTCGGACTGATAAATGTCCATAATCGATCTTGACCCGTCGTTAGTTAGGCCGTAATTAGGCATGGAATAATCATTAATCCTTGATGACTCAGTGTCATGCCGGGAGTCGGTGCATAAGTTGTGCCAGTCAAAGTCAAAGTCAAGGCACCAGTCAATATCTGGTCAAAGTTTGCGGCGGAAAACCGGAATGACTTCGACTGATTAGGGTCCCCGAAAGATATTGACTTGGTATGCCGACTAAGTCTTGAAAGGAAAGGTCTATACACAGACAGGGCATGACACAGACCAGACTAAAAACCAACCGGGTCTCAGACAAAGTGTGTCACGGACAAGTGCATGGTCGACACGAGGCTCCAAGGGATGTTTGGGTAGTCCCGTGCTCGCACCGAGAGGCGTAATAAGGCCAAACGGAATGCTTCTGGGATTTCCCCGGGTTAAGGACGTAGTGTGCAGTGTAAGGCCAATTGCGCGTAGTGTGCAAGCAGTCTATCTTCTTTTTCTGAGTAAAATAGAAATTTTCATATGTGTCTTAAAGAGAATGATGCATGCAAAAAATGATATTTTTTTTTTGAAAATCCTTTTTTTTTTTGAATTTTTTTTTGAATTTTTCTTTTGAAAGCAAATAAACACATAAGCACATAGGCACAAAAATTCAAACATTTAAGAAAATGATTTCGACAGTCAAAATATCGATTTTTCCGGGACAGTCAAAACAACACGAAATGCGCAAAACAAACACACACACACACACACACAGACAAATGGTTTCAAATACCGGGACGGAAGTTTGACCCACAAAAGCTTTTCTTTTTTTTTGAAAAAGACTTTTTTTTTGAAAAAGATAAAGCTCATTTTAATCCCCAGCGGAGTCGCCACTGTGATGAATGTGCTGCCGCGCGATTTTTTTTCTTTTCTTTGAAAATCAACAAAACGGGAGTCGCCACGCCATTTTTATTTTAAGAGCCAAAACTTTGAAAAATGCCCGAGATTATAGATTTGGGTTCGGAGGTCACGTTACACTCCGGGAAGAACGTTAGGGTTCACCCGGAATGCCTCGTAAAACGAGTCTTCCTAATTTGAAACCATTTGTGTGTGTGTGTGTGTGTGTTTTGGTTAAAATAAGTGAAAACTGAGAGAACTAAAAATTGAGAACTCTTTATTAGATATTAAACAAGTCCCATGATTTTTGGTATGATTTTAGGGTTGAGTTTTGGTACTCAAAAGACTCCTTGAAGTTGAAAATCAATTCTGCCAGAATGAAAAAGGCAGTGGACACTTGATTTTGAAATGGATTTAAGAGCTTTAAAACTTCAGAATCTGGGGAAAGTCAGAGAATGAAAGTTGTTCTGTTTTAGGGATCCTGGGAGGCGGAGTGATGTTGTCCCCATCATTACCGGCTGATGCAGACATTCTGAAACGCGGAGTCGGAACAAATGGTGAAGCTGACGATGCGCTTGACTCTTCCCAACTGATCAAACGGTGACCCGGCGCCCGAAACCAAGCTTTGTGAGGAGCTGCGGGGGAAAGACACGAGGGTTCAGATATTTGGGAGTGAAGGAGGGTAGGTGTTTGGGCTTAGGGCTCATGCAACATGCAGTTATTTGTTCTTGTTTACTTAAAACATATTTTATTAACCTAATCGGTTGGAAAAGATTGCTCTTCTTTTTCGCAAACTACTCGATTCTGGATCGTGGGCCCCATCACTACGCTGCGGACCCTCAACTGTAACCTCGAACAAGGGTTCGGTAGGGCAAGCAGGTCCCACCGACCGAAAAGAAAAACGATCCTAAAGTCTGGCGGGTAATCTAGTCTTAACGAGCATTCGATGTAAATTACGGACAAAGCTGACGTCAAAGGTCAAGATCATGTCCGGAGGGCTCGACGAAAAGTCGGCATGGCTCGGACTGATAAACGTCCATAATCAATCTTGACCCGTTGTTAGTTAGGCCGTAATTAGGCATGGAATAATCATTAATCCTTGATGACTCATTGTCATGCCGGGAGTCGGTGCATAAGTTGTGCCAGTCAAAGTCAAAGTCAAGGCGCCAGTCAATATCTGGTCAAAGTTTGCGGCGGAAAACCGGAATGACTTCGACTGATTAGGGTACCCGAAAGATATTGACTTGGTATGCCGACTAAGGCTTGAAAGGAAAGGTCTATACACAGACAGGGCATGACACAGACCAGACTAAAAACCAACCGGGTCTCAGACAAAGTGTGTCACGGACAAGTGCATGGTCGACACGAGGCTCCAAGGGATGTTTGGGTAGTCCCGTGCTCGCACCGAGAGGCGTAATAAGGCCAAACGGGATGCTACTAGGATTTCCCCGGGTTAAGGACGTAGTGTGCAGTGTAAGGTCAATTGCGCGTAGTGTGCAAGCAGTCTATCTTCTTTTTCTGAGTAAAATAGAAATTTTCATATGTGTCTTAAAGAGAATGATGCATGCAAAAAATGATATTTTTTTTTTGAAAATCCTTTTTTTTTGATTTTTTTTTTTGATTTTTTCTTTTGAAAGCAAATAAACACATAAGCACATAGGCACAAAAATTCAAACATTTAAGAAAATGATTCCGACAGTCAAAATATCGATTTTTCCGGGACAGTCAAAACAACACGAAATGCGCAAAACAAACACACACACACACACAGTACAAATGGTTTCAAATACCGGGACGGAAGTTTGACCCACAAAAGCTTTTCGTTTTTTGAAAAGATTTTTTTGAAAAAGATAAAGCTCATTTTAATCCCCAGCGGAGTCGCAACTGTGATGAATGTGCCGCCGCGCGATTTTTTTTCTTTTCTTTGAAAATCAACAAAACGGGAGTCGCCACGCCATTTTTATTTTAAGGGCCAAAACTTTGAAAAATGCCCGAGATTATAGATTTGGGTTCGGAGGTCACGTTACACTCCGGGAAGAACGTTAGGGCTCACCCGGAATGCCTCGTAAAACGAGTCTTCCTAATTTGAAACCATTTGTGTGTGTGTGTGTGTGTTTTGGTTAAAATAAGTGAAAACTGAGAGAACTAAAAATTGAGAACTCTTTATTAGGTATTAAACAAGTCCCATGATTTTTGGTATGATTTTAGGGTTGAGTTTTGGTACTCAAAAGACTCCTTGAAGTTGAAAATCAATTCTGCCAGAATGAAAAAGGCAGCGGACACTTGATTTTGAAATGGATTTAAGAGCTTTAAAACTTCAGAATCTGGGGAAAGTCAGAGAATGAAAGTTGTTCTGTTTTAGGGGTCCCGGGAGGCGGAGTGATGTTGTCCCCATCATTACCGGCTGATGCAGACATTCTGAAACGTGGAGTCGGAACAAATGGTGAAGCTGACGATGCGCTTGACTCTTCCCAACTGATCAAACGGTGACCCGGCACCCGAAACCAAGCTTTGTGAGGAGCTGCGGGGGAAAGACACGAGGGTTCAGATATTTGGGAGTGAAGGAGGGTAGGTGTTTGGGCTTAGGGCTCATGCAACATTCAGTTATTTGTTCTTGTTTACTTAAAACGTATTTTATTAACCTAATCGGTTGGAAAAGATTGCTCTTCTTTTTCGCAAACTACTCTGATTCCTGGATCAGTGGGCCCCATCACTACGCCTGCGGACCCTCAACCTGTAACCTCGAACAAGGGTTCGGTAGGGCAAGCAGGTCCCACCGACCGAAAAGAAAAACGATCCTAAAGTCTGGCGGGTAATCTAGTCTTAACGAGCATTCGATGTAAATTACGGACAAAGCTGACGTCAAAGGTCAAGATCATGTCCGGAGGGCTCGACGAAAAGTCGGCATGGCTCGGACTGATAAACGTCCATAATCGATCTTGACCCGTCGTTAGTTAGGCCGTAATTAGGCATGGAATAATCATTAATCCTTGATGACTCAGTGTCATGCCCCGAGTCGGTGCATAAGTTGTGCCAGTCAAAGTCAAAGTCAAAGTCAAGGCGCCAGTCAATATCTGGTCAAAGTTTGCGGCGGAAAACCGGAATGACTTCGACTGATTAGGGTCCCCGAAAGATATTGACTTGGTATGCCGACTAAGGCTTGAAAGGAAAGGTCTATACACAGACAGGGCATGACACAGACCAGACTAAAAACCAATCGGGTCTCAGACAAAGTGTGTCACGGACAAGTGCATGGTCGACACGAGGCTCCAAGGGATGTTTGGGTAGTCCCGTGCTCGCACCGAGAGGCGTAATAAGGCCAAACGGGATGCTACTGGGATTTCCCCGGGTTAAGGACGTAGTGTGCAGTGTAAGGCCAAGTGCGCGTAGTGTGCAAGCAGTCTATCTTCTTTTTCTGAGTAAAATAGAAATTTTCATATGTGTCTTAAAGAGAATGATGCATGCAAAAAATGATTTTTTTTTTTTGAAAATCCTTTTTTTTTTTGAATTTTTCTTTTGAAAGCAAATAAACACATACACACATAGGCACAAAAATTCAAACATTTAAGAAAATGATTCCGACAGTCAAAATATCGATTTTTCCGGGACAGTCAAAACAACACGAAATGCGCAAAACAAACACACACACACACACAGTACAAATGGTTTCAAATACCGGGACGGAAGTTTGACCCACAAAAGCTTTTCTTTTTTTTTGAAAAAGATTTTTTTTTTGAAAAAGATAAAGCTCATTTTAATCCCCAGCATAGTCGCCACTGTGATGAATGTGCCGCCGCCCGATTTTTTTTCTTTTCTTTGAAAATCAACAAAACGGGAGTCGCCACGCCATTTTTATTTTAAGGGCCAAAACTTTGAAAAATGCCCGAGATTAGAGATTTGGGTTCGGAGGTCACGTTACACTCCGGGAAGAACGTTAGGGTTCACCCGGAATGCCTCGTAAAACGAGTCTTCCTAATTTGAAACCATTTGTGTGTGTGTGTGTGTTTTGGTTAAAATAAGTGAAAACTGAGAGAACTAAAAATTGAGAACTCTTTATTAGACATTAAAAAAGTCCCATGATTTTTGGTATGATTTTAGGGTTGAGTTTTGGTTCTCAAAAGACTCCTTGAAGTTGAAAATCAATTCTGCCAGAATGAAAAAGGCAGTGGACACTTGATTTTGAAATGGATTTAAGAGCTTTAAAACTTCAGAATCTGGGGAAAGTCAGAGAACGAAAGTTGTTCAAAACATCTTATATAAGGTGAATACAAAATATTTTGATGGTTGGAGATGATTTGAGGGACCAAAACCTTCTGGAAATCACAGATGTGAGATCTGGACTTCCAGAGACTGATAGACTGACTTTTGGAAAATAATTTGAAAAAGGAAGTTATACTCACGCAAAAAATAAAGTAAAAATATTTATGGAATCCTATGGATGTTGGATACAAAAAGTATGTTTTAGTAAACACCAAATTCCAAGATTTTATGTGTCCAAAAAATTAGGAAATGGACAGAGGTCTCAGAATAATGCTACTGGACAGCAAGATGTTCTTGAAGGAAAATGTGATTTTAAAAGGGGTCTGCATCCATGCTTTGTCCCCATTTCCTTAGGCTTTGATTATTGATCACTAAACATTTTAGTGTTGATCTACTATATCAAGCCATCCTTAGGGTACATTAGGGCTTAAAGCACTTCATTTGCTTGGGAAGGGGAGATTTAACTTTGAAATCAAGATTTTATGTATGAAAATTGATTTTTAGGTTTTGAGAATTTTTTTGCAAGTAAGTAAAGAAAATTTGAAAGGAATGTTGATCCTTGTAGAGGATCATCCATGGAGATGAACTTCCATGGTGATCCTCTTGGATCTAGGGCAAGAAATGAACAAGTTACATCTTCAAAGTATGAGATGCATGCATGGATGAGTGAGTTTTAGGGTAAGGAGAAGGAGGGTTTACCAATGGTGGTATCCTATCTTCTTTGTGTTTATGTTTGAGGCTTGAATTTGAGAGTGTTTAGTGAGTGAAATTTGGGAAAATAATCAAAAGAAAAAGGTGGCAATTCAAGGGAATTCCCACTGTTTTCTCTAGTATTCTCGCCAAGGTGCTGTGAGTGAATTGTTCTTTTTTTTTTTTTGAGACTGAGGGGCTCAATTTATAGGCCTCTGAAAACTTCATTTTGATCCGCGCAGATCCTTCTTGCAGCGTGCACTGTTCATTTAATGCAGCTGCAGGCTTTGGACCAAAGGAATATTATTCAAATTAAGCAACCAGTTTTTGTTCCAGCAGCTTCCATTTTTGAATTTTTGGCTTTTGTAAGATTCTTTTCCATGCTTAACTCTAAATAGCAATCCCTTATTTACCCTTTCTTTGTTAGAAAAGTTAGGAATTGTTAGAAGAGTTAAGGATGTTAGGACTTTCGTTAATTTTCTAACGAAAATACTAACAACTCAAATTGGAGCACTTACAGGCGGGTGGAGAGGGTGGAGAGAGAACGGCGAGAGAAGAGCTCGTCGTCGTCTAGAGAATAGCTAGGTCAATAATCGAAGAGAGAGAGAGAGAGAGCGTAGCTATTTCAATTTGTATTTGACTATTTGTGTGTTTGTTTTGTGGATCTGGATTTAAAAACTATAAAAGATAAAAATAAATTCTAAAAAATCCAAGCCAAACCCGCCCAATACCGCCAAGCCGCCCAGCCCGCCTAGGCGCCGCCCAGGCCCGCCTAGCCCGCCTAGCGCCTAATTCCCCCGCCTAGGCATAAATCGCGGTGCCTGACTGCCGCCTAGCGCCTAGGCGGCCGCCTAGATCGATTTTTAGAACACTGACTCAGGGGTACGGGGAAGCTGAGCCGACTGATCCGCCTATGCCTCCTGCTCATCTTTCCTACATGGTCAGTGGGGTACCGAGGAGGTTTATGATACCTGTTCCTGACACGAGGGAGCCTCGGTATACTTTGCCGCCTGATAGCATTGTAAGTACCTCTAGGGTCTCTTCCCTTTTTGGATTTCTTTGCTTTATGCGGTTCTGAACTTTTCTTGAGATTTTCAGAGTTTTTCTTCTATTTTATCTCAGGTTCCTGCTCATTCCTATGATGGCTTGGTACGGCAGAACAGGGGTTGGAAGGATGTGTGCCGGTCCCTTCTGAGGAAGTTGGCTTGTGCTTCAGGGGCAGGGCGAACGTGCAGGAGCCCGTGCGCAAAAGAAGGCACGTCGGGAGCACAACATCTACCTTATCGGCCTCATAGTATGCGACCTCCTCTACCAGTGCTATGCCTCGGGGACAGGGACCCAACACGAGCATCCTGGAGCAGCTGGCGGAGTACGAGCACGTGAATGTCAACCTATCTGATGTGAGTGATGTCGAGGACTTGATGAAGGATCCTAGCTTCTATGAGCTGAGCAGCAACGACGAGGAGTCGGAGGCTTAGGATTTCTTAGACTGATCTAGGAGGAAGGAAACAAACAATGAACAATTGTATGCACATTTTGTTTATTTTTCATTTTATTTGGGCGCGAAGGAGGCGAAAATAATGTATTGGTAATTTATTTGCTTTTCCTATCTATACTTTATGAATTTGCATATTACATGAACCTCGAGGCAGCTTTTTTGCTTGGAAATGGGGCTGAAACTGGGCCAAAATGGTTTATGATGACATATAACTGCATGGATGGTGTTTGGATATGTTTTTATGCAAGTTTCATTGAGAAAGTGGGGTGAGAATTCCACTTGGGTAGTAGCAAGAGCTGCTGCAGATTTTTTTCTGCAGCAAGCAAAAGAAGCCGTCCGGCCAGGTCCTGGGGCAAATGAAGCCGTGCGACTGGAAGTTCTGTCTGAACTGGTTTTTTTCAAAATAAAATCAAGGCTTGGCCTTTTCATTTCATTTTCACCCTAGGCTTGTCCCTACTGATCCCAGAGCATATTTTTGACCAAAAGACATCAACTTTGATAGCTGTCAATGGAGAAACCAATCAGATTGCAAAAGGGGAAAAGAGATCGTTTTCTGTCCGATCTTCAATCTTGGATGAGACGCAACTTCCAATACAATAAGGGGTTGTTCGATACTACCTTCAAGATCAAGTCTTTATGGCATTTGAAGGATATTTCGCCCGATTGGGACCTTCTGAGGACCGCGACAAGGTTTTGGGACGTCCGGAGACACGTTTACTGTTTTTCTTACAATGAGCTCGTCCCAAACTTTGAGGACTTTCGGGCACTGATTGGGGGTCCAGAAATTGAAGCTGTATCGATTCCTCTGACGGGAGACGTGTCCGTGGCAGTAAAGTTGGCATCTTTTCTGCAAATCTCTCTGGAAGAGGCCGAGGGGATGATGGTAGCCCCTGATAGGATTGATCTTTCTGATATCCCAAGCAGGTTTGGGTTTCCGAATACGGCTACGACCTCGATGGCCATGGATGCCTTTGTCCTCTGCGTATTTTCATTTATGTTAACTACTGAGTTCGTAGGGGTCTGTCATGGTGGCCTTTTGGACATGGTCAGGGATTGCAGGGCTGGGAAGGATATTATCCCACTGGTTTTGGGTGAGACTCTGCATGGTATTGATAGGATGGCGAGGGGAGACCATTTCATGAGGTCTGGGAGCCCAACGGTGCTGACTCTATGGTTGCAGGAGAGGCTTGGGGCTTTGCCAGGGGCTCCACCTACTCAGTGCCCTTGGGTGATTTCTCGGAGGGGTGCACCTAGGCAACAGGACCAAGGTGCTGGGAGCTGATGATGGTTCGCCTGTCTACCCTCTGACATTCACTGGTGGGTGACTCACTGGAGGTTGCAGACCCGGAGGACGTTTCAGGAGTCCTACATAGTGAGGGTTCCGGGGCTCTCTTGGTCATCTTTCTACATACCCTGCTTAGTATCCAGGCAGTTTGGGACATTGCAGGAGCCATTGAATGATTGGAAGGATATCCGTACCATGGAGGTGGTGCCTTCGGACATGAGGGATCTAGCCTGCTTCTCATTTTTCTCGAGGGCTTGGACATATACTTCTTTTCCTCCCCAGGCTATTCTCAAGAGCAGGAAGAGTACCATCTTGACCACGGCCTACTTGGATTTGTACGAGAATGAGATGGGAGCGACTCAGGTCATTTTGGGAGAGAGACCTCAGGCTTTATTGGGGGCTGACTGCGACTCGAGCAGGACTCTGAGGGAGACTGAGGCTAAGGCTAGCTCTCATAACTAGTCGGGTGACCTTTTTAGGGATATGGAAGCCCGTTATGAGAGGCTTTGAAGTCGCTCCCACGGCGAGGCTCGAGAGGGAGGTGGTACGGACTCGTGCCAGGATTGAGAAGGCACTTATTGACACGCGTTTAATGGAGGCTCCAGTGAGGATGCCTGAGATTGGGATGAGGGAGACCGACATCATTGAAAAGAAGAGGAAGAACACTCGACGAGGTCGAGGTAAAGGGAAGAAGAACAAGGAAGGCTCATGGAAACTTTGATGTCTTATTTATTGTTTAGACCGAACCATTGCTGGCTGCCTACGTTCCCCTTTTACAAGAAAGACTAAGGGGCTCAGGTCTTCGTAGTTCATTTTGGTGAACTATCGGGATTTTTGTTTTTGGTCTTTTTCTTTTTTTTTTTATGTGCAGCCCTTTCTTTTGCCTAGACCGCCCTTTTTGGGTTTTCAGCCTAGCTGGGCATTACTCTTTTTGCACTAAGGTTTTTTCTTCTTTTTTTTTTTCTTTTTTTTATATTTTTTATATTTTTTATTAGACATAGTACCTGCGGAGCTTATCACCGTTGACTGGGTGGACAAATGGATTGCCGTCCATTTCACAACAGAAAGCCGGGGCTTCTCTTCTACCCACTCTAAAGGGTTTTATGGCCTTTCCCTCGGGGATCTCTACCAGTTAGGCTAGAGTAGCTAAGGCATCTGCGAATCTGTTCTTGTCCCTTGGCAGGTAATGGAAAGTCACTTCTCCGAGCTTGCTCGATCAACTCTTCCATGTAGGCATGATACCTCTGAAGGTTAGGGTCCACAGTCTTTCCACTTGTTGGAGACCTGGTTGATGATCAGGGCTGAGTCTCCATAGACCTCGAGCTCCTTGACATTCCTTTCTAAGGCAGCCTCTAAGCCAACAATGCAAGCTTCATACTCAGCGACATTGTTCGTGGCAGGGAAGTTCAACTTGAGGGCTATTGGCGTGTGCTCATCTTTCGGATCGACCAGTAGCATTCCTACGCCATTTCCTCTTTTATTGGCAGTTCCGTCAAAGAAAAGCTGCCATCGGTTCTCAGGCTCAACTACGAAGATCCCTTCATCTGGGAATTGGGGTTCAGGTTCGCGGTCCTCGTTGCTAGGGAAGTTTGCCAGATGGTCTGACAAAGCTTGACCCTTGATTGCCTTTCTCGTCACATAGTTGATGTCATACTCAGCTAAGAAGAACGACCACTTTTCTAGACGCACCAAAAGGGAAGGCTTGTCGAAGATGTACTTGATGGGATCCGTTTTCGAGACCAAGTTCACAGAGTGGGCTTACATGTAGTGCTTCAGCTTACCAACTACCCAGACCAGTCTTGCACAAATATTTTCGAACGCTGAGTAATTGAGCTCACTTCCATGCGGCTTTTTCGGGCGACAAAGTAAATGGCATTTTCTACCCTAGAGTCCTTCTTCTCTTGAGCAAGCATAGCCCCAACTGCCGTATCAGTGACAGTGAGATAGAGCAGAAGAGGTTTCTGTCTATGTGAGGGGCATAGCACTGGAGGATGTACTGGGTACGCCTTGATTTGGTCAAAGGCATCTTGGCATTCCTCGGTCCATTCCGTGTCTACATTCTTCTTCATGAGCTTGAAGATGGGCTCGCACATGGTAGTCAGCTGGTTGACAAAACGGCTGATGTACTGTAATTTGCCCATAAAGCTTTTGACCTCTATCTAAGTTCGAGGTGGCTTCATATCCATAATGGCTTTGATCTTTCGGGGATCGACTTCAATACCTCGCTCCGCGACCATATACCCAAGCACTTTTCCCCTTGTCACTCCAAAGGTGCATTTGGCAGGGTTTAGTCTCATGGAATGCTGTCTCAACCTTTCAAAGAACTTTCGCAGGTCGACAAAGTACTGTTCATCCTTGCCTTTGGAGTGGATTATCATGTCGTCGACGTAGACTTCAATTTCCTTGTGGATCATGTCGTGAAAGAGTGCAATCGCTGCCCTCTGATATGTCGCCCCGGCATTCTTAAGCCCAAATGGCATAACAGTATAGCAGTACGTTCCCCACGGTGTGGTGAAGGATGTCTTTTCTTGGTCTTCCTCAGCCATCTTGATCTGGTTGTAGCCAACAAAGCCATTAACGAAGGATTTGACTTCGTAGTTGGTAGTGGCATCTACCAGAATGTCTATGTTTGGCAAGGGATAGTCGTCTATGGGGCTGGCTTTGTTCAGATCCCAGAAATCTACACAGCAGCGCACCTTCCCATTGGCCTTAGTCACAATCACGATATTGGATAGCCATGTCGGATATTCGATGACCCGGATGAATCCTACCCACAGTAGCTTCTCAATCACTTCTTTGACCTGTAGAGACCACTCTGGCTTGATTTTCTCGGTTTACGCTGCGGCTTGGCATCGGTGCTAGAGGGATTCCGTGCTCCACAATCGTATCTACCCTCGGCGTATCCTTATATGACCATGCAAACACGTCCATGTATTCTCGAGCGAGATTGACCGCCTCTGTCTGTTCAACCCCCTGGAAGAAGTTCCTAATCTGTGTCTCTTTAGGTTCCTCGACATTACCCAAGTTAACACTTGTCAAAACCTCCTCGGCAGCTTAGGCCCGGTTTTCCTCTTTATCTGTAACATGCTTAAAGATTTCTTTAATGTATTGTTCATTTAGTGTGTTTGCATCTTGTTCAAATGATTCATTATTAATTGTTGTTAAGTTTTTAGTTAATTTATCATTTGTTAAGTTGGCAATAAGGGGATACTCAGAAAGATCTGTCATTTCATTCAAAGCGAAAGGAAAGATGACATTGGCTACATATTCATAATCCTCAGGCGTGAGGCCTTCGGATGACTCGGAGGGGCGGAATTCAAAGACTCTGACTCACATGACTCTTGACCCTAACGACTCTAGACCCTACACTACTTATTTGACTCGAAGTGTTTGACATCGGTTGGGTAGGGTTTACTCTTTCTTGCTATTGCCACAGGGAGTAGCGGTCTTGTCGGCGTTCCTCGAAAGGTGGAAACTTCAAGCGATCGAAAACTTGTCGGAAATCATTCGTAGGCCGGTACCTTGGAAAGATGGTGAGGGGAGCTAGAGAAGCTGATGCAATTTCTCGCCGAGCTCGTCCATGACAACCAGACTCATTGGCTGGAGGGTCGGCTCATCTTGTCAATACACTGGCGATAAGTCATATTCTCTGCCGAACTTTGATATCACAACCTTGTATGCATGTAGCCAATGTAAGGGTTGGCACGGATGATCTTGATGAAGTCTTCTTCGGGAGAGACTTTGATTCTACCTTGATTAACCATGTGATTCTATGGGAGTCTTATATTACGCTTCCAAATCTGCTAGCTTTTCGTTGAACTTCTCAATGGCAACAAACTCGAGTTCTCTCGCCTCAAGAGGATCGGTGACGACGGAAGTGTCGAGCCGGAATTTGTTTTGGATGACTGGTTCCTTGGTGGGTTCCTTGGCGTAACTGACGTAATAGTCAAATTTGCCAGAGGGCTCTCCTAGGGTTCCCACACTCTTGTCTCCCGCTTCGTACCTTTCCTTCAATTTCTATTGCATGGACTTCCTCTTCTTCTTCTTTCTTGAGGGAGCATCCTCGTTAATCCAATCTTGATAAGCATCTTCCAAACAACCATCACAATCACACACATCATACCAGATGTGGGGTCTAGGTTGATCTGGAACGACCCCTCCAATTACTTGGTTATCACCATTGTTGATTACCACATTGGCCATTCTTGACACTGGGATGTTGGGACTGACGATTTTGACGGATTATCTGAGACCCTTGTACCGACACACTGCTAACCCGGTGTTCTCACCCGATTCTTTCTTACTGCGGGAAAGGGATAGGCAAGGTTTAGACTCTGGGGTAGGTGTTTAGGCTGAAGGCTCAAGCAATATGCAAATTAAGAATCTTCTAGTTTACTTAAAAGTGTGTCTTTTATTAATTTCTATTTGGTTGGAAAAGGGGTTGCCCTTCTTTTTCGCAACTACAATAGATCCTGGATCAGTGGACTCCGTCACTATGTCTATAAGCCCCTCGTATTCCACCTGTATTTCGACCTCCCAGGGTGGACAGCCCCGGGCGAGGGTCCTATAGGGCACGCGGATCCCACCGACCGAGAGAGAAGAATGCTCCTAATGGGTCTAGTGGGTCATAGGAACTTTTAGCGAGCGAGCGATGCGGATTATAGTCCAGGCAATGCCGGGAAAGTCTCGTCTTTCAGCCTTGGCGGAATTTCGGCAGAGTTTCGCTTGCGTGATTGACATTTTGACCTTTTGGCATTGTCCAAGAAGATAATAGGCATGGTTCGGGCGGTAAAAGCCGGATGACACAGTGTCACATTGAACTTCGTTGCATACATCGCGTGAGTCAAAGTCAAAGTCAATGCCGGGTCAAGATCTTGCCAATTTTTCCTTGTCGGAATTTCGGCAGAGCTCCGCTTGCACGAAAGATCTTTGGATTTTTGGCACGGACTCGGGCTCGACTCTTACGTATCCCGTGCGGGTCAAAGTCAAAGTCAATGCCGGGGTCAAGATTCTGCCAATTTTCTTTGGCGGAATTTCGGCAGAGTTTCGCTTGCGCGAAGGATCTCGACTTCCGTCATGGGCTAAGGTTCGACCTTTACGGGGGTATGCAACTGGGCTATATGACACGGACTAGACCAAAAACCAACCAAAAGTCACGGTTTTAAAATGTGTGACACGGACTGTGCATTGGTCGACACTGGCTGCCATAGGGAGTTTGCGATGATTCCGTGCGCGCCCGGGAGCATCGTAAGGCTGTCCGTGACTGCAACTGAACAACCATCCCGGGTTAAAGGTATGTGCGTGCAAAGTGTACAGGATATATAAGGTGCGCGTAATATGCGGCCTCCTAAAAATATTCCTTTTTGAGTTAAAACAGAAATTTTCAGAAATGTGTTTTAAAGGAATGATTTTTCGGGACGGGGGAAATGCAGCAAATAAGCACGTAAATTTTCTGGAGCCCGGTCAGTCTTGGAACTGAATAGCCCCAAGCTGCCAAGGCTGCCAGATTAGCCTCAGATTTTTGTCCTGGTGGAATTGCCAATGAAGCCGCCCGGCTAGGATTCAAGGAGAATCAAGTCGTACGGCTGCATCAATCAATTTTCCAGGTTCCATTTCCATTCCTTTGCAGGTTTTTTTCCCGGCCCTTTTGGCACCTTTTCAGCTTCAGCAAGCTCCCTGTTCAATATCCAGAATATGCACAATTCCCAAGAACCAATGATGCATGCAATGCAATGCAAGAAAAGAAGGCAAGCATGAGAATCGGATCCGCGGCGGAAGGCAACCCACTAAAAAAAAATCTTTTCTTTTTTTTCGAAAAGAGATACCGGTACGTGGTTTTGTTAGACCATAGTTTATCCCAGACTCGTGTTAGGAGGCGATAACGGGAAATTTAATGGTTTCCACCTATATACCAAGTATCATTTTTTATTGTTTTAAAAATGAAAGCTTTTTTTTGGTTATCCCCAGCGGAGTCGCCAAACTGTGAATGTGGTGCCCAAGATCGCGGCTCTTTATTTTATTTATTTTTTTGCTTGAACCGCTTTCTCGTGTAAGGGGATCACCGCCTCACATCAGTTTGAAGACATCCGGTTTAATTTGAAAAACGGAGTCGCCACGTGTAAGTACCCAAATCTGGCTCATGCCTTCCGGTTAATTTTTCCGACAATTTCGGTAAGTTTTCCGGTAATTCCCCAGACCTTCCCAGCGTTCCGGAAACATTCCGGAACTGTTTTTTATTAAATAAGGGCTGAAGGGGATCCTTCCTAATTAAGAAACACATTTTTCTTAATTAGGAAGGAGGGTTCTAGAATTTGCCACCTTGCATGGTTCTAGAATGCTGAGTCATTCAGGATAAGCCCGCACGGCTGCATTAGCTCGCTGCTCTTAGCCGCACGGCTTCATTCACCTTATCCAGATTACCTATAAATAGAGGCCTCCTCTACCCATTTCAACACACACAATAGAGGCACAAAATACATAATACACTTATAAACACTCCCAAGACGTGAAGAATATTGGTGCAAGCTCAAGAAGGTGAAGAAGGAAGGCCAAGAAGCTACCTCCCTCCTCCTTGAAGACCCAAGACCAACCTCTCCTCCTAGCTCCGTTCGAAGAAGCAAAGGAAGCAATTGGTAACCTCGCACGCCCTAACCTTGCTTTTAATTGATATACTTGCTCATTGCATTCATATATCTTGCTTGGGACTTGGCATTTATTTATAAAGATCACATCTTTATCACCCCCTTTCCCTTTTGCATGCATTAAGACCTCATTTGTCATAAAAATGTAGTCTTTTTCATAAAGGTGCATCCTTTGCACCTAAAACCCCCATTTTCAAATAAAAATGTCATTTTTATGCATCATTTGCACATAAAAATCCAATCTTTTCAATAAAAATGCATCCTTTGCATTCAAAAACCTTTTCAATGCATCATTTGCATAAGGGGGCTATCTTTACGCATCACTTGCATAAAGATCATTTCTTTCAATCAAAAAGCATCATTTGCTAAAACCAAAAATGTCATCTTTTCATTAAAGAGTCATTTTTCATCATGCATTCCCCTTTCCCCCAACCTTGGAACGGACCGGTGTAAAAGATCCTATCTTTACATCGTTCCTTCCATTAAAGGTTCACGATTTCTTTGGAAAGGGATAACCTTGAACCCTATATCTCCGATTATCGCTTAAGAAAGAGTATGAAGCCTCTATACGAGCTCGGACCGTCTTAAAGCGTAGGATTGATGGGCTAAGGACCCTCCTTTTCTAAAGAACCTCATCTTTGACCAAAGAGAGTCATTCTCTCGATCACGCAAGTCCCGAGGGTCCCGAGGTTAAAATGCGATGATCACAAGTCATAAGATGAGGACGGGATCATAATCCCAAATACATAAAATTCCAAGGAATCCCGGCGACAACCAACAAATGGTTTGTACGTCAGGAAGACAACTTGGGACATTCCCCCTTTTTTCTCAAACACATGCACACAAGAAAGCACGCAAGCAAGCACGATTACTGAAATCTTGGGAGACTTGCTCCGGCAAGGCACTTTGGGTGAACGCCAAACGTTCTTCCCGAGGGGTAACTTAACCTCCGAACCCAAGTAAAAACCTTTTTCAAAGTTTTGAGGTAATCAAAATGGCGTGGCGACTCCGTTTTTCAAATAACTCGGATGTCTTCAAACTCGCGTGAATCCACAAAATTTGGGCACACATTCACGGTTTGGCGACTCCATTTGGGGAAGACCCAAAGGAGAAAAGCTTTTATTTTCAAAACAAAAAAATCGATACTCGGTATATAGGTGGAAACCACTTACCCTTCTGTACACTCCACGACGTGGGAGTTGGGATAACCGGTGGTTTAACAATCCACGTACCGGTATCCCTTTTCGAAAAAAAATTTGAAAAAATAAAGAAAGCTTTTCCCTTTGAGCGGGTTAGACTCCGTCGCCGATTTCATTAATCATGCTTGCTTTCTTTACCATGCATTGCATCATTTGCATCTTGGAATACGTGCATACTTTGAAACGGGAAACAACCCGAAAAATAGCAAAAGGAGTGGAACTGGAAAATTGATCCATGCGGTCGTACGGCTCAATCCTCCTTGGATTCGGCCAGGGCGACCTCGGTGGCAATTCCACCGGGAAAAATTGAGGTTAATACGCGATCCTAGCGGCTTGGGGCTACTCGGCTCCATGGCGGGGCTCCCAGAAAATTTACGTGCTTACGTGTTGCATTTTCCCCGTCCCGAAAATCATTCCTTTAAAACACATTATGAAAATCTCTGTTTTAACTCAAAAGGAACATTTTTAGGAGACCGCACACTACGCGCACTTTGATATATCTGTACACTTTGCACGCACGTCCTTCAAACCCGAGGGTGGTTCAGTGCGATCACGGACAGCCTTACGATGCTCCCGGGCGCGCACGGAATCATCCCAACCTCCCCATGGCGGCCGGTGTCGACCAATGCACGGTCCGTGTCACACGTTTCAAAAAACCGTGACTTTTGGTTGGTTTTTGGTCTAGTCCGTGTCATATAGCCCGGTTGCATACCCTCGTAAAGGTCAAGCCTTAGTTCATAACGGAAGAAGAACTGCTCAAGCGAATTCAATTCCGACAAGGAAAAATTGGCGAGATCTCAACTCAGACATTGACTATTGACCTTGACACGCACGGAATGCGTAAGAGTCAAGACCGAGTCTTTGCCAAAAATCAAAAGATCTTTCGCTCAAGCGAAGCTACTGCCAAAATTCCGACAAGGAAAAATTGGCAAGATCTTGGCCGGCATTGACTTCGATTCCGACCCACGCACCGTGTATGCAATGAAGTTCAATGTGACACCGTGTCATCCGGCTTTTTACCGCCCGACCCATGCCTATTATTCTCTCGGACATTACCGAAAGTCGAAACCGTCATTCGCTCAAGCGAAACTCACGCAGATCCGTCAAGGCGAGAGACGAGACTTTCCCGGTATTGCCTTGACTATAATCCGCATCGCTCGTGCGTTGAAAGGTCCTATGACCCGCTAGACCCGATAGGAGCGTTCTTTACTCTCGGTCGGTGGGATCCGCGTGCCCTATAGGACCCTCGCCGGGCTGTCCACCTGGGAGGTCGAAATACGGGTGGAATACGAGGGGCTTATAGACGTAGTGACGGAACCCAGCGATCCGGGATCTAGAGTAGTTGTGAAAAAAGAAGGGCGGAACCCCTTTTCCAACCAAATAGATATTAATAAAAGACAACTGTTTTAAGTAAACTTGAAGATTCTAATTTGCATATTGCACGAGGCCTTGACTAAACACCTACCCGAGTCTAAACCTTTCCTATCCCTTTCCCTTGTGAGAAAGAAGTGGGTGAGAACACGGGTCGGCGACTTGTTAGCGCGAGAATCCTCGAGACGGTTCGCAGAATCCTCGGTTTCGAGAGTCGAGAATGGCCGATTTGACGAGAAACGATCTTGGTTTGGGTAACCGAGATGACTAGGGAAGAAGAGCTAGCCTTAGCCACGGAAAACGATCGTAAGGCCCATGAGGAACAGCAAGCCACGCTCATTGAAGCGCTTCGTCGTCATGGAGTTCAAATAGTGGTCGAGCCCAGCGGTTCCTTGGTAATGGTAGAAGATGAGCCTCCCGAAGCGGCCATCTCGGCTCCATCGGCCTATAACCAATGCCCTCCTCCATCCTCATACGATCCCTTATCCGGGATTACCCCTCTTCGAGTCCTTTCCAACATCTCAAGCCATCGGGAT
This sequence comes from Adenophora triphylla var. japonica, assembly GCA_022495995.1. Lineage (NCBI taxonomy): Eukaryota > Viridiplantae > Streptophyta > Magnoliopsida > Asterales > Campanulaceae > Adenophora > Adenophora triphylla. Next base: position 67,368 of record JAFEMH010000219.1, read on the forward strand.
CCCGACACCCTCACCTCCTCAAATGAGACCCGGCTTTGTTCCCTATCAACGAAAGCAAACGCCTCGGCTATCCCGGTTACGCGGCCTCTGCATTACCCCGTGGGATTCACTCCCTCTCCTCGGTATGGGCCATCCCGAGGCATTCCCTAGGCCTCAAAATCAGCTCAATGATCCTTTCAATTCATGTCACTGCCACGACGAGATCTTCCACCTCCAACTTTGCCAACGGGACCCCGGGAGGTTCCGTATCCTTTTTCCTACTTCGGAAATTATGAGCCTAATTCCTATGCCTCAGGCCCGTCTCACGGGAACACGGGACCTGGTCAAGTTTACACTTACTTCCCCTCCAAAGATCCCCAAGCCTTGGTACCGGCTACCCTTTGTGCCACCTCTTGTCCTTCCACCCAAATCGGATAAGCCTTCTCAGGAATCGAGCAATCCTAAACCATCCCCGACTCAGGCATGGCTTGGCTAATGGAACAAGTTAGGTCCATGCAAGAGAAGTTTGGGAAATAAACACCAAGAGGACGGCATACCGAGATCAGCGATCCCGGCAAAGTTGTCCCTCTCCCTCCAAAATTCCGAATGCCGAGAAATTGAAAAGTTCAACGCGGCGGTGTCCGGACTCACATTGAAAGCTACATTCTTGCCATGAGAGCCAAAGATTGTACGCGGCAACAAATGGCCGACCATTTTCGGATTATCATTAAAAGGTTCGGCTCTTAGGTGGTTCTGCATGTGAAACCGGAGGCCCGAGCTACTTGGGACCGAGATCAAGGAAGCGTTCCTAGAAAAGTATAAGGCCAATTTGAATTGGGAAACCAGAGAATGACCTACGGGGTACCCTACAACGTTCGAGATGAGCCGGTAAGTGAATTCTACAAGAGATGGAATTGGAAGCTCGGTGAAATGATGACCCCACTCAATGAAGAGGAACGAGGATGGAGATCTTCCAATCTTGCTTGAAACCTCAACTAAGAGTCCAAATTGGCAATTACTACTATCGACCTTCGGGCAATGGTAAATGCCGGCACCAAGTTTGAGAATGCCTTCAATATGGCCCGGCCACGAGGCAGCCGGTTCTTATCGCTACAAAGCACCGGTGTCAAATGCCCCAGTATCCTTTGTGAAAGGAAAAGAAGTGATTGGCGCTGTTAATTACATTCGAGAATGAGAAAGCGGGACGAGAATGCGAGCCAAGGCTGGCTGCAAAGCCAAAGCTCCCTTTCTATCTTTGCTGAAGATTTCGGAATGCCACTAGAAAAGGTCTTCGACGGTTTGGTAGCCCGAGGACTCATCGAGACCTTTGGAAAGCTGGAAGCCCGGGAACCCCGGTATCGAGAATGGACGAGACCAAACACGGTCGCTTTCACAAATATCATGGCCATAACACTAATGATTGCACCTACACGAAGTTCACGATCTCTCGCCTAGTTGAAGAAGGCAAGCTAGAACCACCTCGGGGGCCCAATGTGGTCAAGAATCCTCTTCCTGCTAACAATCGAGTCAACATGATCGAGTTCGGAGGAACAAATGGAAACGGTTTTGGAAATCCAGAGGTCATAGATATCTGAAATTCAATGTTCCTTATCTTTGAATTACGGGGGAAATGGAAAAGATACGATTAATGCCGCCGCCATGGAGGGACGGTTTGGACCCATAGTCGGGCGATTTCGTTAATGTTGTCGAGCTCGGCCTCTTTTCTACGACATCGAACCGGTAACCATGGTCAAGATTACGAAGAAAGGCTCACTTATGAAGGCTGCGAGTTTGAAGTAAAACAAGCCATGTTAATGAAAGTCTCTCGAGAACCCTTCATCACCCATGATGAGCATAATGTGTTTGTAATGGCTCTTACTACTCCGAGGATCATTCCCAACCCCTGTTTGGGAAAAGGTAGAGAGAAGAGTGAACAAGCCGAGAAGACTTTTGGGATGAAGAAAAGTTGTATCTCGAATCTTTGAAAGCACAACCGGTCCTCTTGCCCGGAGGTACAAATGGATGAAGTTAAGTTCGAAAGGAGATTCCGCCGGATCAGTAGAGTACTTCCTATGGAATTGGTGTCGACAAAGGCAATAATGATCCGCGAGTGCACAATCAAATGACAACGGCGGCAAGGCTGCTACTCCCGGGGCAACGGCAAGAAGGAGTGAGATCCCGGTCCAACCCTTGTCAAGTCCCCCTCGAGTCAATAAGTAGCGTAGGGTCCGAGTCGGTAGCGTCTATTCGGTCGAGTCGGGAATCTTTGAATTCCGGTCCTCGAGTCATCCGAAGGCCTCACGCTGAGGATTATGAAAATGTAATCGATGTCATCTTTCCCCTTATTTTGAATGAAATGACAAATCTTTACGATTATCCTCTTATTGCCAACTTAACAAATGATAAATTAACTCAAAACTTAACAACGGTTAATAATGAATCATTTGAACAAGATGCAAACACACTAAACGAACAATACATTAAAGAAATCTTTAAGCGAGGTTTCGGAAAAGAGGAAAACCGGGCCCAAGAGCCGAGGAGGTTTTGATAAGTGTGAACTTGGGTACTATTGAGGAACCTAAAGAGACACGAGATTGGAAGCTTCTTCCGGGGGTTGAAAGGGACGGATTGATCGAGTGCTCGAGAGAATACGTCGACGTGTTTGCATGGTCATACAAGGATATGCCGGGGCTAGACGGTTCGATAGTAGAGCACAGAATCCCTCTAGCACCGGATGCTAAGCCGGTAAAGCGAGCGAGAAAGATCAAGCCGGAATGGTCTCTACGAGGTCAAGGAAGAAATTGAGAAGCTACTTTGCGGGTAGGGTTCATCGAGTCATTGAATACCCGACATGGTTGTCCAACATCGTGACCGTAACCAAGGCCAATGGGAAGGTGCGGCTCTTTGTGTGGATTTCCGAGATACGAACAAGGCCGGCCCAAAGACGACTACCCTACGCAAACATAGACATCTGGTGGACTCCACTGCCAGCTACGAAGTCAAATCCTTCGTTGATGGTTTTGCGAGCTACAACCGGATCAAGATGGCCGAGGAAGACCAAGAAAAGACGGCCTTCACCACACCATGGGGAACCTCTTTGTTATACGGTAATGCCATTCGGGCTCAAGAATGCCGGGGCTACTTACGAAAGGGCGGCGACCGCGCTTTTTCATGACATGATCCACAAGGAGATTGAGGTCTACGTAGATGATATGATAATCCACTCCAAAGGAGAGGGTGGGCGGCACTTTGTTGACCTACGAAAATTCTTTGAGAGGTTGAGACGGCATTCCATGAGACTAAACCACACGCAAATGCACCTTCGGAGTGACAAGGGGAAAAGTGCTTGGGTATATGGTCACGGAGCGAGGTATAGAAGTTGACCCCAGAAAGATCAAAGCCATCATGGATATGAGGCCACCTCAAACCCAGGACGAAGTCAAGAGCTTCATGGGTAAATTGCGGTACATCGGCCGTTTCGTCAATCGGTTGACCACTATGTGCGAGCCCGTCTTCAAGCTCATGAAGAAGAATGTGGACACGAGAATGGACCGAAGAATGCCAAGATGCCTTTGACCGGATCAAGGCATACTTAGTACATCCCCGGTACTATGCCCCCACATAGACGAAGCCTCTTACGCTCTATCTCATTGTCCTGAACACGGCGGTTGGGGCTATGCTTGCTCGGGAGAAGAAAGACTCTCGGGTAGAAACGCCATTTACTTTGTCGGTAGGAAGCTACGGGGAGTGAGCTCAATTACTCGGCATGTGAAAAGACACATGCGGGGTAGTGCAGGTAGTCGGCAAGTTGAAGCATTATATGCGAAGCCCACCACTGTGAATTTGGTCTCGAAAATGGACCCCATCAAGTACATCTTTGACAAGCCTTCCCTCTCGATGCGTTTAGCGAAGTGGTCCTTCTTCTTGGCGAGAATACGACATCAACTATGTGACCGGAAAGGCCATCGAGGGTCAAGCATTGTCGAGATCACTGGCGAACTTCCCGATAATGAAGACGAGAGGGCTGAACCCCAATTCCCGAGATGAAGGGATCTTTGCGGTTGAGCACGAGAATAGATGGCAATTGTTCTTTGACGGAGCCGCTAACAAAAGAGGAAATGGTGTAGGAATGCTATTGGTCGATCCGAAAGATGAGCATACCCCATAGCCCTCAAGTTGAACTTTCTGCCACGAACAATGTCGCCGAGTATGAAGCTTTGCATTCTTTGGTTTGGAGGCTGCCTTAGAAAGAAATGTCAAGGAGCTCGAAGTTTACGGAGACTCGGCCACGATCATCAACCAAGTCTCCAACAAGTGGAAGGCTGTGGACCCTGTCTGCAACGGTATCATGCCCGTATGGAGGAGTTATTTGGACGGTTCGGAGAAGTGACTTTCCACTACTTGCCGAGGGAAAAGAAACGGTCGCGAGATGCCCTAGCTACTCTAGCCTCATTGGTAGAGATCCCGAGGGAAAAGCCATAAAGCCCTTGAGTGGGTAGAAGAGAAGCCCCGACCTTACATTTGTGAAGTGGACACAGGACCCGAGCCTATAAAGGAACCTTGGTACAATCAGTTACCAATTCCTCAAAGACGGAGAGTCGGCTTTCGAGAGACGAAGAAGGTAGACCAAAGAAGGAGTCGAGCCAAAAGCTTGCGAGCCACGAAAAGGTTGGCCTCCCATTATGTCATCCTAGGAGGCAACGTACAAGAAGCGGTATCAAGGACCGCTCCTCTTATGTGTCACTCAAGAAAGAGCCGAGAGAGTTGATGACCGAAGTCCACAATGGTCCTTGCGGTCCTCACATGAATGCGAGCCACGATGCAAGTGATCCTCGGAATGGGTTACTCTTGGATCTCCATGGAGACGGCTGCGTCCGGCACGTCCGAACTGCGACAAGTGCCGGCGGTTTGCCAACCTCAACCATCTCCCACCTCATGACATGTCTTGCATGGCGACTCCTTGGCCGTTTGCAACTTGGGGCATTGACGTGATAGGGAAAATAGCCCCGACGGAAGCAATGGGCACGAGTTCGTGTTGGTAGCCATCGACTACTTCACCCAAGTGGGTAGAGGCCAAGTCCTACAAGGTCCTCACTTCCGAGAAAAGTGGCCCGAGTTCATCAAAGAAAACATAATGTGCGAGATATGGGGTGCCCAGCGAGATCATTTCGATAATGGGTCACACTTCGAAGGAGGCTGCGATAGGCTAGCTGTCGAGAATTCGAGTTACTCGCCACAAGTCGTCCCCGTACGGACCTCGGACCAATGGAGCTGTGGAAGGCTGCTAATAAGACACTCGAGCGGATCATCAGGAAGATGGCCACCCGTGGTCGTGATTGGCCCGAAAAGCTGCACCTAGCACTGCTGGGGCTACGAACGTCTGTCGAACGGCCACGGGAGAAACTCCTTTTGCCCTAACTTACGGGATGGAAGCGGTGTTACCGGTGGAGTTGGAAATCCCGTCATTAAGGGTCCTCTGGAAAACGGTGTCAACGAAGTAGAATGGCTACGAAGCCGGCATGATGAATTGGCCTTGCTCGATGAGAGAAGGCTCAAGCCATGGAGCACACCCGAGCCTACCGGAGGCGAATGGCGGGCGTTTGATAAGAAAGTCAAAGCCGAAACATCAAAGAGGGTGACTTAGTGCTGAAAGTAAAGCCCCTACCTAGAGACAACCCCACAGGAAAATGGGAACCCGTTTGGATCGGCCCTTATGTAGTGCGAAGATCTTGTCGGGAGGAGCAATGAAGCTTGCGAGACTTGGATGGCAATCCCTTTGTCCACCCGGTCAACGGTGATAAACTCCGAAGATACTATGTCTAATAATAAAAAAAAAAAAAGAAAAAAAAAAAGAAAAATCTTAGTGCAAAAAGAGTAATACCCGGCTAATTTGAAAAACCCAAAAAGGGCGGTCTAGGCAAAAAACGGGGTTGCACGGAAAAAAAAAAAAAAAAAAAGACTTAGTTTTGTTAGTTCACCGGAATGAACTACGAAGACTGAGCCCCTTAGCCTTTCTTGTAAAAGGGGAACGTGGCGGCCATATATGGTTCGGTCTAAACAATAAAAAAGGGCAATAAAGCTTCCATAAAGTGCGTCCTTAGCAATAAATAAAAGGGTATTTCGGTTTTCATAAAAACGGGTCCCAAGTAATAAGACATTTGAATTTCCATGAAACATGTCTTGATTAATTTCTAAAATAATATTTCTTGTTCATTACAAGTCAAAAATTTCTTGATGAGTTCAAGCACGGTCTACCTCTTGACTCTGCTAACTTTGCTAAAAGATCTAAAATACAATAAAATGCCTAAATAAACTAATGTGTTTGCAAATGGCAATAAGAGGATCTTGAGAAAAGACTTGTCGGTCGTCATTATTTGAGTCTTCTTCGATCTTCTTCCCTTTTCCTCGGCCTCGTCGAGTCTTCTTCCTTTTCTTCTCAATAATGTCGGTATCCCTCATCCCGACCTGCTGGTATCCTCACTGGAGCCTCTACCAACCCCGTGTCAATAAGCGCTCTCTCTATACGAGCACGAGTCAGTATCTCCTCCCTCGAGACTCGGTCGAATGAGCAACCTCGGACAACCTCTTGTACCGAGCCTCCATGTCACGACCAAGTCACACGATTGGTTATGGCAGCTCGCCTTAGCCTCGGTCTCCCTCGAGTCCTACTCGAGTCGTGGTCGGCCAATAAAACTCGGCGTCTATCCTCCAAGATAACTGAGTCGCTCCCGTCTCCCTCTCGTACCGAGTCCAAGTAGACGGTGGTCAAGATCGTGCTCTTCCTGCTCCTAAAGATAGCCACAGGTGGGAAAGCGGTGTATGTCCAAGCCCTCGAGAAAAAGTGAAGGCATTTGGGTCCCTCATGTCTAGAGACATCACCTCCATAGTCCGGATGTCCTCCCGAGTCACTCAAAGGCTCTGTAAAGCCCCAAAGCTGCTGGATACCAAGCGGGGTATGTAGAAGGATGACCGGCGAGAATCACGGAACCCTCACGGCATAAGACTCCTGAAATATCCTCACAGTGCGCAACCTCCGGTGTGGTATCCACCAACGGATGTCCGAAGTGGATAGCCTAGCCATCATCGGCTCCCGGCTACCACTGGTCCTGCTGCCTAGGTGCACCTCTCAGAAATCACCCGAGGGCATTGAGTCGGCAAAGCCCCGAGCAAAGCCAGAGCCTCTCCTGCGGCCACAAAGTCAACACGGCGGACTCCCGGACCTCATGAAATGGTCTCCCAGAGCCATCCTGTCGATCCCATGCAAAGTCTCCCCCAAAACCGGTGGGACGATATCCTTCCCGGCCACTGCGATCTCGACCATGTCCGAGGAGACCACCGTGACAAATCCCCACGGACTCGGCGGTAAACGAACGAGAAAGACGCAAAGGATAAATGCGTCCATAGCCACCATGGTAGCGGCCATAGGCGGAGATCCAAACACTGCCGGGATCTCGGAAAGGTCAATCTGTCAGAGGCTACCATCATCTCCTCGGCCTCTCCCGAGAGGAATCTGCGAGAAAAGATGCAAGCTTTACCGCCACCGGCACGTCTCCGATCAGCGGAATAGATATAGCCTCGGTCTCGGGACCCCCAATCAAGGCTCGAAGTCTTCGTGCGTTGGGACGATTTCGTTGTAAGAAAAGCGATAAACATGTCTCCGGACGTCCCAGGAACTTTCTTTGCGGCTCTCAACGAGTCCCAATCGGGCGGGAGATCCCTCAAATGCCATAAAGACTTGATCTTGAAGGAAGAATCAAGCGGCCCCTTGTGATTTTGGAAGTTATGTCTCGCCCAAGATTGAAGACCGGACGAGAAAATGGTCTCTCTTCCCCCTTTGTAGTCTAACGGGCCTCTCCATCGCAAAAGTGATCAAAGGTGGTGTCTTTAGGTCCAAAATATGCCACAGGAGCAGTTGAAACAAGTTTGGGTTGAAAATAAAATGAAATGGCCAAGCTTTGGTTTTATTCAAAAAATGACCGATCCAGACAGAGCGTGAGCCGCACGGCCTCTTTTGCCCTCGAGGCCATGCCGCACGGCTTCATTTGCACGATGTAAATTGCAAATCTGCGGCAACCAAAGTTGCTGCCCAAGGGAGTTTTCACCCCACTTTCTCAACCAAAACACTGTACAAAAACATGTCCGAAGCCACCCAAGCGGTTTTATATCATTATATATTATTTTGGCCCAGTTTCGGCCCCAATTCCAAGCAAAAAAGTCGCCCAGAGGCTCGAGATAATATGCAAATTGAAAAAGCATAAATTAGAAAAGTAAATAAAGCGTAAATACAATGTCTTCGCCCCATAGGCGTCAAAATAAAGCAAAAAATAAACAAGTTGTGCATAAAAAAGTGTTCATTGTTTGTTTTGTTCCAAATCTACTCTAGAGACCCCCTAGGCCTCGAGATTCTTCTTCTTCCTCATCCTTTGCTCGGCTCATAGACGCTAGGCTCTCTCATCACGTCCTCCTGGTCGCTCGCATCGGAAAGAGGGATGTTGTCGTGCTCGTACTCCGCCGGTTTGCTCCAAGATATCGGCATTAGGACCTCGCCCACGAGGCACAGCCTTTGGATGAGTACTCCGAAGCCGAGGAAGAGGATGCTTTGCGCCCCGACATGCCTCCTTTTGCGCACGGGCTCCTGCACGCTTGTTGGCGCTTTAGTAGCGCGAGCCGGCTTCTTGACCAAGGATCGGCACACGTCTTTCCGGCCCACATTGCACGACCAACTGTCATAGGTGCGAGTGGAACTGAGAAAAGAAAAGAAAATCTCGAGAAAATCTCGGAAAAATCTCGGAGAAATTGCAAAAAACGAAAATGCGAAAGCTAAAAAGGGAATAAGACCCTAAGAGTATACTCACGGTGCTATCGGGTGGCGGGGTATGCTTTGGGGCTCCCTCGTGTCGAGGGACGGGAATCCTCATCCTCCTCGGTACTCCGTGTACGACGTATGAGAGGTGTGCGGGAGGGATAGGCGGGTCGATGGGCTCATCCTCCCCGTATCCACAGTGACCGCCGGCTTCGTCGGCTTACGTGGCGTCCTCGGCGGCTGCTCCACAAACACGGCGTAGGGGTACCCATGTCAAAATACTCCTCCGCGGCTATACCTCCACTGGTACCTCTCAATCTCATCCGCTGCCGGTCCACAGGCTGCGGCATCCCGTCTTTGGAGGATCGTGTGGAGTAATGGCGTCGATGGAGGGACATGACCATCTTTGCCTCGAGAAACGGTCCCCAGATATATGATGTCGCAAGTCGGCCCGGTGAGCCACCTCCTCTGCCTTGTCACCTCAATAGCATCTCCCGGCCAAAATCTCAGGATACTGCCCCGGGGGTAGAAGTCCACTCCATCCGGTCCATCCTTATTGAGCACGAGGCTTCACCATCTTGTAGTCGAAAGTGATCCGGGTCTTCCCAGTGAACCTATCCCTCACATCTCCTCCGGCGAACCATCGCGGGGAAAATGGTGATATCACTCTGCTTTGGTTCCAAGGAAAGAACCCGATCACCTCGCAAAACCGGGCTGCATGTTCAAAAACATCAAAAAGGTCATTTTCTCATAAGAAGTCTCAAGACGAGAAAGAGAAAAGAGAAGAGAAAGAGAGGCTACCTCGAGGCAAATGAGAAGCGATCCATAGAAGCGGCTTTGTTTATTTGTACATGTCCGAGAGAGAAGTATAACTCGGCCAATCCGGCCTCTCCCCGAAGACCGTCCCTATCCCATCCACATCAACCAAAGAGTCAAGGAGGCAAGTCATGGCTAGCGTCCCGAGAATTAGCAAAGATAGTGGCGACGGCATCGACCACACAGCTCTAACCGGTGGTGGGCGGTCACGTCACTACCGGCAAAGTCCCGCATGCGGTTACGGGCGCCACCTCGACATTCCTCGTCTCCATACCCAATCCCTTGGGAATCGGCTCAAATCCAGCCAAAGCTCGGAACTCCTCGAGTTGTAATGTGGTCTCTCCAAGTCACGGGCCTCCCGGTGAAGCTGCGAGCCCCGATGTCGGCTGTAAAATCGGCGGGAGTCACGGTAAGCTCTCCCCGGCTCGGTGGAAACTATGAGTAGAGTCCCACCAAAACTCGAAAGAGCACGAACCGGGCCCTTGCTCTTTGAGGTGATGTGAATTCCCGTGCCGATGGCCTCCACAAACGCGTCCGGACCGGTAGCCCTCACCAACTCTTTAGGGTTCACCCCATTCTTCTCAAAATCCGGCATCCTCTGCGCAAGATTCACTTTGCTATCTCGAGATGGTCCCCTAGACTTGTTCTCTGTAGACAAGCACATCAAAAAGAAGTGTCGAGTCCTTCATCTCATTTCAAAAGCATGCATATAGTCACAAAAGTGCACATATTTTTCAAAAGAAAAGCATTCATACAAGTCTTTTTAGCATCTTTTTGCATCAAAAACGTGACTTTCATCATTTGAAACACGTCATTTTAAGCACGTTGCTTTCCTAAGGCACAAAATCATAATTTTCACAATTCTTTGCACATAAGCATTATTTTTCAAATAAAATGGCATGCATGAATCATTTTCATCTTCCAAAATCATGTTTTCTCATTGAAAATCAGAATTTTGACCTAGTTCTAGCACAAGGCAAGAACTCCGTCTCATATTTAGACAATTCTCATTCTTACTTCATTTGCGAGAAAAAAAGTGAGTCATTCTCATAATTTTCATCAAATAAATTGCACATGCATATTCTTAGCCTCATAGGTTGTTCATGCATCTCAAAATCATTCAAAAATCCTAAGAAAATCCTAGAAAATTCCTAAGTTCGGGTTAAGCCCTAAATTATTCAAAAATCAAGCAAAATCATCGGATTTGAGCCAAATAAGAACGCTTACCCCCAACCAGATGTCGCGGGTTCGTCGATTTGTGCTCCCTCCTTCCCGGATAGAGCTCCGATGGAGGGTGAGAAAGTCATACCTCCTATCCGTCAGGACAAGCTCCTTCCTCTGCCTTTGAGTGGCCGCGGAGACATTCCTCCTTGCTTGTCTTGTTGCCGGATCCATCTCCAATCAAGGGAAGCAAGGGAATTCAAAGAATTTCGAAATTCTTTCTTCTCTCCTCTCTCTCTCTCTCAGTGAATGGCGGCAACAATGCCCAATAGCCCGTTCAAATCTGTTTTAAATAATCTGTAAAAATCGGGTTTCCAGCCGTACGGCTTCTTTTCCTTCCTCTCATGCCGGGCGGCCTCTTTCGCTACGAGCAAAAATTACGATTTTGCCCTTGGACTTTCCACTTGGGCCTCCAATCCTCGTTATCCTCTAAGCTGAGATAACACCCTCTTCGAAAGATATCCCTTATCTCCTAAGCAATCAAGCTCTATTCCCGAGTCACCTCAGTTAATTTCGTTATAACGGGATAACGTTAGGTGACAACCTCAATTGTCGAGTTCTTCTTAACTTAAGCTACCTCTCTGTCATGAATAGTGACGTATGCTTAAGTCATTCAAACTTTGGCAACCCATATCTACGATTCGAAAGAGATTGAGACGTATGCTCAAGTCATTGGCAACCCATATCTACGATTCGAAAGAGATTGAGACGTATGCTCAAGTCATTGGCAACCCATATCTACGATTCGAAAGAGATTGAGACGTATGCTTAAATCATTCTAGCTTTGGCAACCCATATCTACGATTCGAAAGAGATTGAGACGTATGCTCAAGTTTTTCAAACTTTAGCAACCCATATCTACGATTCGAAAGAGATTGAGACGTATGCTCAAGTTCACCAAACTCTAGCTACCTCTATCCACTCGATAGTGACGTAAGCTCTAGTTTCAATTAGGTGACATCCTCCGGTAATTGTCAATCGGGTGACATCCTCCGGTAATTGTCAATCGGTGACGGCCTCCATTAATTGTCAAAATCTCAAGAATCCTAGACATCGTTCCTAACTATCTAGTGATGCTTGAACTACGATCAAGGCTTGATTCCTCAGGGATACGTAGGTAGCCTTTTATAAAAGGTCCAGCCATTCGACCACTTTGGTCACCCTGTTTCCTTCGTCACTCCTCGGTGATGAAGTAATCCCTCATAAGAGTTCGAATGTCAGGCCACCTTGGTCACTTCTAGCATATCCCCGGTAGGATCAATTGCTTGACCTCCTAGGTCATTTTCTATTTTCCCCGACAAGAGACCGGTTTTCTCTTCTCCCTTCCTCGGCGGATCTTAGTTCCGAACTACGGCTGGCTTGATTCCTCAGGGATACGTAGGTAGCCTTCCAAAAGGTTCGGCCGCTCGACCGCCTCTGGTCATCTAATCCCGTCTCGGCATTCGCCGGATCGGATCCTTTTCTCGACAACCCCACTCGCCTTGCAAGTGACGTTGCCGAGGGCTTGTAAGTACCCAAATCGGCTCATGCCTTAGGTTAATTTTCCCGACAATTTCGGTAAGTTTTCCGGTAATTCCCCGAGACCTTCCTAGTGTTCGGAAACATTCCGGAACTGTTTTTATTAAATAAGGGCTGAAGAGGATCCTTCTAATTAAGAAAACACGTTTTCTTAATTAGGAAGGAGGTTCTAGAATTTGCCACCTTGCATGGTTCTAGAATGCTTTGAGTCATTCGGGATAAGCCCGCACGGCATTAGCTCGGCTTGCTCTTAGCCGCACGGCTTCATTCACCTTATCCAGTTACCTATAAATAGAGGCCTCCTCTACCCATTTCAACACACACAATAGAGGCACAAAATACACAATACACTTATAAACACTCCCAAGACGTGAAGAATATTGGTGCAAGCTCAAGAAGGTGAAGAAGGAAGGCCAAGAAGCTACCTCCCTCCTCCTTGAAGACCCAAGACCAACCTCTCCTCCTAGCTCCGTTCGAAGAAGCAAAGGAAGCAATTGGTAACCTCGCACGCCCTAACCTTGCTTTTAATTGATATACTTGCTCATTGCATTCATATATCTTGCTTGGGACTTGGCATTTATTCATAAAGATCACATCTTTATCACCCCCTTTCCCTTTTGCATGCATTAAGACCTCATTTGTCATAAAAATGTAGTCTTTTCATAAAGGTGCATCCTTTGCACCTAAAACCCCCATTTTCAAATAAAAATGTCATTTTTATGCATCATTTGCATATAAAAATCCAATCTTTTCAATAAAAATGCATCCTTTGCATTCAAAAACCTTTTCGATGCATCATTTGCATAAAAATCATATCTTTACGCATCACTTGCATAAAGATCATTTCTTTCAATCAAAAAGCATCATTTGCTAAAACCAAAAATGTCATCTTTTCATTAAAGAGTCATTTTTCATCATGCATTTCCCCTTTCCCCCAACCTTGGAACGGACCGGTGTAAAAGATCCTATCTTTACATCGTTCCTTCCATTAAAGGTTCACGATTTCTTTGGAAAGGGATAACCTTGAACCCTATATCTCCGATTATCGCTTAAGAAAGAGTATGAAGCCTCTATACGAGCTCGGCCAGTCTTAAAGCGTAGGATTGATGGGCTAAGGACCCTCCTTTTCTAAAGAACCTCATCTTTGACCAAAGAGTCATTCTCTCGATCACGCAAGTCCCGAGGGTCCCGAGGTTAAAATGCGATGATCACAAGTCATAAGATGAGGACGGGATCATAATCCCAAATACATAAAATTCCAAGGAATCCCGAGCGACAACCAACAAATGGTTTGTACGTCCGGAAGACAACTTGGGACATTCCCCCCTTTTTTCTCAAACACATGCACACAAGAAAGCACGCAAGCAAGCACGATTAATGAAATCTTGGGAGACTTGCTCCGGCAAGGCACTTTGGGTGAACGCCAAACGTTCTTCCCAAGGGGTAACTTAACCTCCGAACCCAAGTAAAAACCTTTTTCAAAGTTTTGAGGTAATCAAAATGGCGTGGCGACTCCGTTTTTCAAATAACTCGGATGTCTTCAAACTCGCGTGAATCCACAAAATTTGGGCACACATTCACACCGGGGTGGACGGCCCGGGCGGAGTCTATAGGGCACGCGGATCCCATGAAGCCAGAAGTAAAGAACGCTCTAGCAGATTACTGTGGTCAGTAGGATCTTTAACACTTGAGCGATGCGGGTTATGGTCAGCCCGATACCGGGAAAGTCTCGTCTTTACGCCTTGATAGGGTACAGCGGGGCACTTGAGCGAATGACGTTTGACTTTCGATAATGTCAGAAGATAATAGGCGTGGGTCGGGCGGCTGGCCAGGATGTGCGGTGTCGCATTGAACTTCGTTGCATACGCCGGGCGTGAGTCGAGAATCGAAGTCCATCTTAGGTCAAGATCTTGCCAATTTTTTCCTTGTCGGAATTTTGGCGACCTGGCTGAGCGAAAGATCTTTTGATTTGTTATCGATGCGGCTGCTTGCGTCGTGCGGGTCGAGTCGAAATCGATGTAGGAATCAAGATCTCGCCAATTTTTCATGTCGAAATTTTGTGAGTTCGGCAATGAAAATCTTGGCTTCTAGTTTTATGAACTAAGGCTTGACCTTTCACAGGGGTATGCAAGCCCCGGGTGGCTATATTACGAACTAGACAAGCTTGACAAAGTCACGATTTTTTGAAGCGTGTGACTTACAGTGTGCATTAGAGTGGAAACCTTGTATTTGGGACAAATGCTAGAGGTCCTATAGTGGCAAGCGGATCCCACCGACCGAGTAAAGAACGCCCTAACGGGTCTAGCGGTCATAGGATCTTTTAACGCACGAGCGATGCAAACATTATAGTCAAGGTAACACGGAAAGCGTCTCTGCCGCCTGATAGAATTTTTTTAAGAATTTCGCTGAGCGAATGACGTTTTGACTTTCGATAATGTCCGAGAAGATAATAGGCATTGGGTCGGGCGGCAAAAAGCCGGATGACACAAAGGTCACATTGAAATTCGTTGCATACGCGGCGTGAGTCGAATCGAAGTCAATGTCGGCCGCATCTTGCCAATTTTTCCTTGTCGGAATTTTTGCGTAGCTTCGCTTGAGCGAAAGATCTTTGATTTGTCAAAAGACTCTGGCCTCGACTCTACGCATTCGCAAGGTGTCAAGGTCAAAGTCAATGTCGGAGTCAAGATCTCGCCAATTTTTCCTTGTCGAAATTCTTGCGTAGTTCCGCTTGAGCGAAAATCTTGGCTTCCGTTATAACTAAGGCTTCGACCTTACTTTTGGGTGGCGTAACCGGGCTATATGACACGATACTAGACCAAAACCAACCAAAAGTCACGATTTTTTGAAACGTGTGACACCTGACCGTGAATTGGTCGACACCGCTGCCATGGGGAGGCTGGGATGACTCCGTGCGCGCCCGGAGCACGTAAGGCCGCTCCGTGGAGCATCGTAAGGTTTGAACCGTATTTGCTTGTTGGAACCACCCTCAAGGACTTGAAGGACGTGCGTGCAAAGCTGCATGTGATACGGGATCAAAAGTGCTGTAGTGTGCGGCCCCTAAAATGTTCCTTTTTGAGTTAAAACAGATTTTCGTAAATGTGTTTTAAAGGAATGATTTTTCTAGATTTTGACGGGAAAATGCAACACGTAAGACGTAAATTTTACAGGAGCCGGTTTTCCGGGAGCCCTGGCCAACATGGAGCCGAATAGCCCGAGCCAAGTCGCTAGGACTTCCTGTGTTAACTATGATTTTCTCCCGTGGATTTTATTAGCACCAGGTCGACCGGTCAATCTAAGGAGGATTGAAGTAGCCGTATGCATCGCATGGATCAATTTTCCAGTTCCACTCCTTTGCTATATATTTTCCTAGTTACTGCTCAAAGTATGCACACGCGGATATTCTAAGATGCGAAATGATCGCAATGAAAGGTAAAGAAAGCAAGCCACGATTAATGAAATCGGCGACGGGAGTCTAAGGGAAAAGCTTTCTTTTATTTTTTTTTCAAAAATTTTTTTTTTCGAAAAGGGATACTGGTACGTGGGATTGTTAAACCGCCGGTTATCCCAACTCCCACATCAGGGAGTGTACAGGAAGGGTAAGTGGTTTCCACCTATATACCGAGTATCGATTTTTGTTTTGAAAATAAAGCTTTTCTCCTTTGGGATTTCCCCAGCGGAGTCGCCAAACTGTGAATGTGTGCCCCAAATTTTTTGTTTATTGGAAATTCACGCGAGTTTGAAGACATCCGGTTTAATTTGAAAAACGGAGTCGCCACGCCATTTTGATTTCCTCAAAACCTTGAAAAAAAGGATTTTTATGGATTCGGAGGTTAAGTTACCCCTTGGGAAGAACGGATCGTCGTTCACCCAAGGTGCCTTGCCGGAGCAAGTCTCCCAAGATCCCATTAATCGTGCTTGCTTGCGTGCTTTCTTGTGTGCATGTGTTTGAAAATAAAGGAGGGAATGTCCCAAGTCGTCTTCCGGACGTACAAACCATTTATTGGTTGTCGCTCGGGATTTCTTGGATTTTATGTATTCGGGATTATGATCCCGTCCTCATCTTGGACTTGTAATCATTGCATTTTGTAACCTCGGGACTTTGCATGATCGAGAGAATGACTCTCTTTATAGTCAAAGATGAGGTTCTTTAGAAAAGGAGGGTCCTTAGCCCATCAATCCTACACTTTAAGACGGTCGAGCTCATATAGATGCTTCATACTCATCTTAAGTGATAATCGGAGATATAGGGTTCAAGGTCGTCCCTTTCTAAAGAAATTATGAAACCTTTATGGAAGGAACGATGTAAAGATAGGATCTTTTACACCGGTCCGTTCCAAGGTTGCTAATGGGGACATGGGGGAATGCATGTAAAAATGACATTTTTAGTGAAAAGATGACATTTTTGGTTTGCAAAGGATGCATTTGATTTAAAGAAATGATCTTTATTTGCAAAGGATGCATAAAGACATGATTTTTATGCAAATGATGCATTTTTATGAAGAAATTGGGATTTAAATATGCAAAGGATGCATGAAGATTGTATTTTGAAAAGCATAGGATGCTAATTTAGGATAAAGATATGATCTTTAATGCAAAGGATGCTTGAAAAAGGATTTCATATGCAAAGGATGCATTTTTATCATAAAGATTGGATTTTTATATGCAAAGGATGCATGAAGATGATATTTTTATTGAAAAATGGGTTTTTTAGGTGCAAATGATGCACCTTTGATTCAAAAGATTACATCTTTAATGGCAAAGGATGCCTAATGCATGCAAAGGGGGAAAGGGGTATAAAGATATGATCTTTAATCTACCAAGTCCCAAACAAGATAATAGCAATTATATGAAATGCAATGAGCAATTAGGATCACATAAAGCAATTAGGATGCAAGTTTAGGGCGTGCGAGGTTACCAATGGCTTCCTCTTCTTCTTTGGACGGAGCTAGGAGGAGGAATTGATCTTGGGATCTTCAAGGAGGAGGGAGGTGGCTTCTTGGCCTTCTTCTTCACCTTCTTGGACTTCCAGCAGCTCTTGGGAGGATTTTCTTCGTATTATATGTGTGTGATGGTATTGTTGTTGTTGTTAAAATGGGTAGAGGAGGGCTCTATTTATAGGCAGTCTGGATAAGGCCAATGAAGCCATGCGGCCAGAGATCTTGAGCTAATGCAGCCGTGCGGCATTATCCCTTGTGACTCAGCATGTTTCTAGAACCATGCAAGGTGGCAAATTCTAGAAGTTTTCCCAATTAAGAAAAACGTGTTTCTTAATTGGGAAGCTTCCCTTTCAGTCCATATATGATTTGGAACAGTTCCGGAATATTTCCGGAACACTAGGAAGGTCCGGGGAATTACCGGGAAACTTACCGAAATTGCCGGGAAATTTAACCGAAAGGCATGAGCCAGATTTGGATACTTACAACTATCCAAGGTTATACATTTACATAATGTATCCTTACCAAATACCTTTCTCAACAAAATCCCCACTAGGCGCCCTCTCGGTGCTCAACTTTTTTTTTTTTTTTGCCTTTTTAATTAAAATAACTGATAAATGCATTTATCAGTTGTTTATAATTGATAAATTCATTTATCAGTTTTTTAAAGAGTATTTTATTCTTTTTTTTTGTTAAGCAATTGATAAGTGCATTTATCACTGATAAATGTATTTATCAGTTGTTTATAACCGATAAATTCATTTATCAGTTATTTGATAGATAAACGCAAAAAAAAAGTAATTTTTTGTAATATTTAAAGAGTTTTTTGTAATATCCAACTTGTTTTTCTTTTGTAATATTCATCTTTTAAAATTAGTTTTTGGGAAATATCCCAACTTAATAGAAGTTGAAATTTAAGAGCCCCAACCAAATAGCTTTGCTTGTGCCCCAAATTCTACGGGACCAGCCCTAGTTTTTGCTATGACCTTGAGTTACATGTGCAAGTTCAGTTGACCCCGCATCTTCTCTCATTGAGCTAAAACATGCCATGATGCGCCCCAAACCATGGACCTACTTGGCCACACGCCGGGACACGCTCCGAAGACGCCATTTAAAAAAAACTTTCGAAATGTCCTTTCTAAAAGTTATCACTTTCAAAACCTGTTTAATGTTAAGAAAAGAAAAACTTTCATAACTTGCTATTAAAGGTAAAATCATTCAACTTAAAAAAAAAACAACTCACACCACTTCCAAACCATTACAACCCTTTACAAACCACACACAGCTTATTTACAAACCAAGGAACATAGTTCCAAATTTAAAAATATTTACAATCCTTTAAAAGTTGCAAAATAAGAACACATGTCAAAGTCTCAGAATACTACCCAAGGTTATACATTTTCATAATGTATCCTTACCATATACCTTTCTCAACAAAATCCCCACTAGGCGCCCTCTCGGTGCTCAACGTGTTCTAGCCCCTGGCTCGGCTCTATCTAAGAAAGCAATAAAAGGACGGGGTGAGAAAAATCTCAGCAAGTTATTATATATGCAACAATATGATATGTAATCACATTAGGAAAGCATATAACAACAAATCATCATATATATATATATATATATATATATATATATATATATATATATATATATATATATATATATATATATATATATATATATATATCATATTCTTATCAACACAAAGAAAGATATATATACATATAACACATACGTGCGATAATGCAACACTTAGAAGGATACTAAGCCAAGTTTTCATCCTCAAAAGGATATCACGATCCGAGCAGCATCAGCAGCTGAAGAAGCGGTTCTGAAACCTAATCACAGTAACAACAAACGGGGACTATGACACAAAGTTATACCCCAAAAGTGCAACTAGAATACCCTTGAGCTAGCTCACTACCCCAAACCATGGCCAATGGCTGGGCAAATAGGGAACCAGTGTATGGATTATCACAAACTCGGCTCGGTGCCATTATAATCCCATAACACTGCCAATAAACAAGTACCAGCTGGACTTTCAAATATAAGCACAGTAATCACTACTTGCTTAAACATCCAATGGATGATTCCAAAGTAGGGAACCATACCAATATAGCATATCAAAATGATAACAAGTATCAATCACAAGTAGCAATAAGGCGAAACCATCCTTGAACCAATTCAATTCAACTTAGGATTCCAAAGTAGGGAACCCTAATCAAACACATCATAAAGATGTCAAACAAATGTAAAAGGTGCAACACATAAGGTCTACACACTTATAATAACCATTCAAGGATGTATCAACAATTATATAGGAATATTAAGCAAGTTAGGTTCAATGGAATCAATGGTTCCCACCTACTTTAACCAAACATTTAAACATCTTCCAATTATCACAATTGGTATGTTAATACATCATGTTGTTGTTCATACATTCTACGTTGATCATAGTGTTTAATTGGTTGAAATCTAGGTTATCTAGTTGAACCTACATTATTTTGAAAACAGTTCAACCAAACTGGCCAGGCACGACTCGTGCCCCAGGGCACGACTCGTGCCCCTTTTACCCCCTCTCTGATACAGTCGTCCAAGCTAAGGCACGACTGGGCACGACTGCTAGGCACGACTAGTGCCATAGGGCACGACTCGTGCCCTCAGCAGATATTCAGAAATAGAGCTGAAACTTCAGTAACTCCAATTGAAACATTCCAAGCTCATTTTCCAGCTCAAACAAACTTACCAAAACCCAACTTTCAGTATATGCCAACTCCAAAATGATCACAAACTAGTTCCAACCTAGCCAAAGCCACTTTTCCATTTCAACACACACCAAAAACATTTCCAACTTAGTCAAAACCCAAAGTTATCATTTCAACACACACCAAAACATTTCCACTTAACCAAAGCCATTTTCTTCCATTTCCAAATTCCATAAAATGATCCAAAATCACATGTTACCATTAACCAACAACAATATCAACATTTACACTAAATGAACATGAAATTCAAGAAAAATATAATAACTTACTTGAAAAATAAGAGTTGGTCTTATAAAAAACGTGTTTTTTCTGGCACTTAGAAAAAACGTGTTTTATGTTTTCCCGTTTGTGCCAGTGTTAGTTAAACAAAGTGCCAGTGTGACAAAGTGCCAGTGCATGTGTAACAAAGTGCCAGTGAAAAAAGTGTCAGTACCAGTTTAACAAAGTGCCAGTGTAAAATGGCACTGGCACTTTGTTAAACTAGCACTGGCGCTTTTTACACGGGCACTTTTATATACATGAACTGGCACTCTTTACACTGGCACTCTGTTACACTAACACTGGCACTTTATTACATTAACATTTTTACTGGCTCTCAAAAACATAAGCACTGGCATTCAAAAACACATACACTGGCATTCAAAAACACATGAACTGGCAGTCAAAAACACATACACTGGCACTCAAAAATACTGGTAATCATTTTTGCTGGCTCTCAAAAACACAAGCACTGGCATTCAAAAATACATGGACTGGCACTTGAAAACACATGGACTGGCACACACCATACCATACACTGGCACACACCATATCATACACTTGCTGATAAACACAAGGAATGAAGACACTCTTGTCTTCTCCAGTTAACATAAGAAATTCATATATTAACAGTGTTTGAAACACGGAAAAGTAATGCCAAGTAATTGCAGCATCAGAGCTCTCTGGATCCTCAACAATCAAGACACTGTTGTCTTCTCCAGGTAATTTCGGCAAACTTTTTCCCATTTCACCATGTTTTCCTGCATCAGATTCAATTTTCGATCGTTCGAATTTCTCTGGCTCTATTCACCTTTCTCTGTGTTGATTTTTTTTTGAATTGAAATCGAATTTTGTGATTGTAAATGATTATCGAGCAGGAGATTTCCGGTGGCTGAGCGGCGTTGGAGTGCCGCTTGATTCCTGGAACCAGAAAAGAAGAAATTAGGTGAAATTGAAGGAGGAATTGAGAGTTTGGAAGATGGAGATTGGACTAGGTCGCCATTGGCGATTAGAGAGAGAAAGGGAGCGATTAGAGAGAGAAAGGGAGAGAAATCGTCTTTGCGTTTGGAGAGTTTAGAGACAGAGAGTAGTGAGAGATGGTGTGTTCTAAAAATACGTTTTTTGTTAAGCTCACAAAAAACACGTTTTTTATAAGTTTTTGGCGAAAAATAATATGAAAACTTGAAAACTTTGATCGGATGAAATTGTTCCCCTTCTTCTCCTGAACACAACGGAACGAACGGATCGCCAATCGAATTTTTCTAGAATTTTAGGGAGATTTTTAAGTAGAAAAGCTAGGGTTTGGAATTTTGGACCAAGCTTGAGTTGAGGAAAACGTTTTTGATCAAATGAGGAAGCTTCTCAATTCATTTCCAAGGATAAACATAATACATTACCCTAAGGCTCCTCCAATTATTAAACAACTCCAACAACTAAATCCTTTAAGTTATACTCTTTACACCCAAGCACCTCAAGGATTATAATAAGTTAATACTAATTTTCAAAAGTTACCATTGTAACTACACACTCCTAATATTTTCATTTATAATATTAAATAATTATTTTTAATTTATTAACATTTTTAATATATCATATAAGTGATAAAAATTGCTAACTAATACATAATTGTTATCAATCAAATGCAAAACATATAATAATATGAAATGCATCCCTATTTACTAACTCAAGCATGACTAAAAATAGAACCTAGGATTAGGGTCGTGACATGCCATGTGTCCAAATGCGATTGGAGCACGTAGCAATCCCATTACTCAGTCCTCCAATCCACTACTCTGGTGATTTCAAATGGTAGGTTTGAGTCATCCTGCAGAATTTGTTCCCGCAAGAGAAGGTTTAGATCGAAGTGCAGTTTTAATAAAGAAATATCGCACGAAGGTTAGTCCCTAATGTTATTCTCAGAGCGCAACATACCGAGTTTGCTTTCAAGTGTGCTTTCCCATTCATGCGGTCACATGAAAAGCACTGATACTTGGGTATCCTGCAGATTCATATGAGAATCACCACATTTGAAATAAATTATCCTTTAAAAAAGAGAACCATTTTTTAGCAAAGGTACATTTAACAAATCCCAAATTAAATGCATACTTATTGTACTATATCATGTTAAGCAAAACTCGTTAACTAACACATTAATTCATGATCAATGAGAGTGAGACATGGGAGGATGTCAACCGAGCACCTTGAGATTTCTCTTAATTTATTTTTATTTCATTATCTTGAATTTATTGTTTCTTTCTTGTTTTGTTTCTTGATCCTACTCGTCTAGTAATATTATTTCTTATTACAATAGTGATTATACATCTATAAAGTGGATAAAATAATATTTGTGAACGTCACCACTAATCTTGTTTGATCCTTTTCTTAAAACGAAAAAAAAAAAGTCAAAGAAAGAAAGAGTACATTAACCTTTAGGCTGCGCTCCCGAGTTTAAATTAGTAGAGAAAGGAAAGGAAGTGGGAGGAAATTTAAAACATTTTCCTTCCTGGTTGTGCTCCCGAGTTTTTCTTGGAGGGAAGTGGAAGGAAAGGAGGGGAAAATTTTAAAATTTTCCTTCCTTTCAATTCCATCCAAAAGTGGAAGGAATTGGAAGGAAAGAAAATTTCACTAAAGAAATTTTCTGATATACCTATTTTACCCTTTAAAATAAAATACTCTTCTTCTTTTATTAAGGATAAACATGTAATTTAAACTTTTTTTCCTTCCTTTTCCTTTCTAAACTCGTGAGCAATCAAGAGAGAAATTGAATTCCCTCTCCTTCTCTTCTTTTCTCTTCTCTTCTCTTCCTTAAAAACTCAGGAGCAGACCCTTTAAACTTGATACATAATAACACCTACCAATTTCTCATAAAATACTAAAATTATCAGCTCTTTAGTGCGAAATGGGTCATCACAAGGGTAGTAAATATTGTAACAAATCCAAAATATAATGATGATATTCTCACTCGTAAAATTACTACTACACTCTAAAAAGAATGTGTTTTTTTCTTCTAAAAACCCTCCATCTTAATCACATTCAAACTCATCTATCATATCCACCATTAACCCTTCTAAACTCCCAACCCCTTAATTTTCATCCCATGACACTCACCAACCTCCTTCTCTATGAAAAACCCCAAATACATAGCGCAAACCCAACCCTTATCCATGGCAACACATCCCTCTCCCATTTCCCTCCCTAGTGTCCATGTCACACCAATATTTTGATTACCATTACTTCAGGATAAAAAATCTGAAAAAAATGAAGATAGAACCGAGCTTTATATTGTCTATTCATGGTGGACCGAACACCATACAATATGTTTGATTGGTACGATCGCTAATAAAGAACCGGCCGAACAAAGATATGGTGTTTGGATTGTTGAATAGGTTAGAGAAAATTCTAATCCAAGATTTAGAGTGATGTGTGCATGAGCTATGCATTTATGTTATTGTAGACACTCCATTCTAAACCATCATATATGATCATACTATTGTCTTATCATTTTTTTTAGGATGAGGTTTCATAGCTTTTGTCGATTTCATTAAGTTCTTTACTAACTTCGTTAGTTTTAGACTTAACTGACTAACGAACTAACTGAAGAGGGAAAAACATAAATCTTTGATGTTTCTCCCGTACGAGACTATAGGCCCCGTATGGGACTAACTCTCTATAAATTGATTCTATGTATTTCCTTTTCCTTCTTGATTTATTTCTTGTCCCTTACTCCTCTAACCCGAATTTTGACCTGATTTGAGCATTTTTGACTCTCCAACATTGATTTGTTACCTAAATCAACCTCTCAAAATATACACTTTGATTCCTTATATGATTGTGAATTCTTAGCTTGACCAAAAAGTCATCCTACAAGTGTAAATACAAGGCACACTCCTTTTGTTAATTCTCTACGCCTACTCTCTACAAGTCGTTTAAAAAGGACACATAATTCATGTGGGGACCCCGACCCGGAACCTTAGCTCGTGCCCCGAGTGGGAGGGTCCCCTTAACAAAATAAACCACTTGAATTTTAAAACTTTTACTTAACTTGAAAAGAAAACCAACTTTCATACTTCAATTATAAAACTAACTCAAATATCTCCACTTGGAGGAAAGTTATAACAAACTTTGAAAAGATAACCTGTTTTAGTTACAAAATACTACAAATGTAAAGTTTTACCATACATAAGTTCCAAAAGAGTAACATTCCAAACTACTCCCAACCAACCATCTATACACATACCCTGACAACCCAAAAAGAACCACGTCTAAACTCCTTCCCGTCCTCACTGGGCTGGTCCGCCTGTCTCAGTGAGATCTAAAACAGTAAAGGGAGAAGGGGTGAGAATAAATCTCAATAATCTATTATGAATGCAACAAGATGCCAAGTAAAATGCAACATATAACAAGGTTGCTCACAACATAATGGTAAAGCGGTACACATTACGTTACCTGAGTTTACCTTTTCCATCTGAACAATAAGTCGTACAACGTGGGAGTAAACTCCCTTCATTTGTGATCTGCTTAGGCATATTCACATCTTATAAGACTCATATTTCAGAGAACCATATAAGATACTAGCAATTTGTAAGGCTTTTGGCTCAATACAGAAGCTATAACCCCAATCCGTGGCCACAGAAGGGGACAGTCACAGGTATAATGTAATCCGATCACCTTACAGAACAATTTTCATAATTGATCGTATTCCATTATACTCCTAAACATCAGCTGATTGAAACACATTCAAGCACATAAAAGATACTTGAAAATAAATCCACCATAGGGATAATAAAATAACAACATGGTATTCATACTCATGTTCAAACCAATACAATAGTGCAACATATATTTCATACACTATTTGAATAACAAACCATGAATAGGTAACCAAGTAAGGGCACAATGTATCACAAACAAGCCCTACATTTTCACTATACAACAATGAGTAACCTTTATAAAGGTTCAAGATCAAATTACCATGTTTGAATAACTTTGGTTAAGTTCCAATCAAGCCTTTCAACCATATTCCGTGCAATATTTAAACCTCTTCCTCATATCCATTTTGACCAATTAAGACACCCTTATATAGATAAAGTGTTGTACTTTAATTATAGTCAAAGAGGATTTAATTACATACTAGGTAGATTAGGTTTTTAATTTTTGAAAAATGGTTCAGAGGTAACAGGGTAGGGCACGACTCGTACCACTTAAATACCCCCTCTGATACAGTCGTCCCACAGGGTACGACTCTTCCAATCTTGAGGGGACGACTCGTGCCACAGGGCACGACTCGTGCCCTTCACCAGAAACTCAGAACAGAGCAGCAACATCAACAATCAGCAACATTAACCAACTTTGTTCATAACCGTTTGCTGCAAACATCAGAACTCAAACCCCACTTAAGCCAAACTCATTCCAAACCATTTTCTCCCATTCTAAACCAAGGCAAATAGACCAAAAACCCACATGAAACACCTTCCCTTAAGCCATTAACATCTTAACATCAATTATACCAATATTCTTTCAACTTAAACCACCACCCTATAACCAAACTCAGTTCAACCTTTACCCAAAACAGTTTCAACACAAATAAAATTGTTGTAAAATACCAAGAACCTTTTCTTACAACAAAATATCAACTTAAACATTGAATGAGCAATTATTTGAAAGAAGAACATAATAACTTATCGGAATAATTCGAAAATAAGATCCCCTCTGCTTCACGAACAATAATATGAAGACGGATCGAAGAACGGAACAACGGTTGATTTGTTATGAATTTAGGAAGGGAAAGATAAGATTTTGATTTCCATGGAAAGGATGAAGGAAAATTTTAAGCTGATGAACAATAATGAAGCTTCTTTCAATATTCTAAGGATAAACAATAACACCTTTACACTCTAGCTCCTCCATTTCCTTAGACAACACAACTAACCATCTTAACTTCCAACCTTGACACTTAAGCACCTCAACACTTTTCCAACTTTTTATTTAAAATTTCAAATGTTATACTTTCACTACAACATTTCATATTTATTTCATTTAGACATTAAATAATTAAAATTAATTTATTAACATCCTAAAAATCACATAAGTTAATCAAATATCAAAATGAACACTTAAAACTAACAAATAGCATAAAATGCATAAATGAGATGCTACACACCCCACCCCCACGTGCTCACATGTGCTAAAATGGTGCCTAGGATTAGGGTCATGACAATTCATCTCTGAAAGGCATGAATTCTCTCCCTATAAATCTCATACACTTTGGTAGCAACTCTCTATAGAATCTCTCCAACGAAGTCCCAGGTCTAGGTAAATCTCCTAACTTGTCTTTCTTCTTCTCATACTTGCTTTTCTTAATTGTTATTTTTAGATTAGTGTGATAATTATAACATTTTTTTGAGTAGTGTGATCATTATAACAAAAAGATTAGCCTAGAGACCTCTCAAATTCATAGAGATGGTGTCGAAGCACACAATCCGACACTTCAAACTAATTAAATAAATTAACTTTCTTTATTTGTTTTGCAGGATTATAAACACCTAAGAAGGACCAATCCCAAGATTGGGTAAAATGGGTGTTCCATGACGTTTCCATTCCATAACTTAACCATTGAACCCTCGAATCTCACCAACATTGTTTTTTTTAGTGTTCTCATTAAATAATCATAAGTTGTAACTCATGTAAATTTTACCATACTCACTGTTATGTGTTTGTGGATGTGTGAAGAGAGATTAAGGGAGAAAGTATAAAGTACTCACTGGGAACCAATCATGAAGGGGAGGGGGTAGAGTGTCTGTTGTAACTATGAAGGCATAAGTGAGAAAGTAGGGTACAATGAGTTAGGGTTAGGATTAAAAGGGATAGATGAAGAATGGGGTATTTCTGATATGCACAAATTTTACGAGTGTAGTAGTAATTTTACAGGGGCTAACAACAATTTTTTAGTTCATGAGAGTTATTATTTGTATTCGTTAAATTACTGAGTAAACACGTCTTTACATTTCATACAAAATGCCATCAAAGAAAATGACGATACTAACGCTTGTATATTTTACTTACCCTTCCCGCCTTCACTATAGCCCCTCCTTCCTCCACCTAATTCACAACTCCCTCCCTCTTTCTCTACATAACTCACAACTCGGTCAACCATCCTACTAACCGTCTATATTTTTTCTTTCCCCATTTTATCCACAGTCTAGTCACTTGTTCGTGTTAAGTGAAGATGCTACCATTGATCGATTAGAGGATCTATTCATTTATTTTTTCAATTTTTGCTTACATACACTAGCAGGAGCCAAGACCCTTCTATAATTTAGTCATGACCTTAGGAGTACAACGAGCGGGATGGCAAAGAAACACGTGGAAAAAAATTGCAATCATGGTGTTTGGCCATGTTCGACTGATCACCATGATATAAGTGTTCGGTTTGTATCAACCGTACATTATTCATAGTGAATGAACACTATTGAATAGTGTTCAACTGAAAATTATTCGGTCGACCATAGTCGAACACTTGAAAGAAAAAACCGGATTTTGAGTTTTTCTCATGGTGGATCGCATACCATGAATGGTGATCGGTTGATGCCAACCGAACACATTTCATGGTGTTTGGTCGTCCATGGACGAACATATTTATTTTGGGTGTGTATAGGTGTTTGTGCATGGGTGGTGTCTTGAGTTTAACGGGGTACTAACCGTCTGAAATAATTAGTCCTATATTTTGGATATATCTCATATTTTGTGTAGTTTAAGTAGGATTCTTTTTGAAAATATCGGTAGCTATATTTTCCTTAGATAAGCAGATCCAATCCTTTTATAGACTAGGAGTCTTATATAATTTCTATGAATACATTATTGAAGACTTATGTTAGGAATTCACCATCAATCGTGTCTCTCTTGCTTTACTTCCATTTTAGCTTGTTTTGTATGTTAAAGTGGTGAATAATGATGAAATACCATAAATTTGGTGAATGGGGTGAAGGATTAAAGAAGAAAAAAAAGTAAAATGGGAAGGGAAAAGATGGACACAAATAATAAAAGTAAAATAGATGATTTACGTGGTTCACTAACGTTTGTTCCTACATCTACAAAAAGAGGGAGAACATATGTTACTAATATGTATAGTAAAAATTTCCATGTATAACTCTAAGATCCAAACGAATTATTTCCCTAGGACATTGTATCGAATCTCTAGATCATTAGAACAGACTACATAAGATTACCAAATTGTTGGGTCTTTAGATTGTATCAAATTAGCTAGCTTTGATCACAAAACCTTAACTTCAAATCTTCGACTTTAGATTAGGGGTGTAATTGGTTCGGTTAAAACCGCGGTTTGAGACCAAACCGAACCAAACCAAACCATGCGATTTGGTTTGGTTTTCAAGCATGAATAGTTCGGTTCGATCTCAAAAATTGACAAACCATATTGTTTGGTTTGTGGTCCGACTCTCCCAGATCAAACCAAACCAAACCCCAGTTTGAGACTGCGAGACCGAACCACCAAGTTGATCCGACAAACCAAACCGCTAAACCAAACCACCAAACCAAATAACAAACCACTAGACTAAACCACCAGATCAAACCACTAGACTAAACCAGCATACCGTATATATTCATTATATATTTGTATATTGATCAATATATATTGTTAGATCAATAAAAAACTACATTACATAGACTAATCCTAAATTCCTAACCCATGTTTTGTATTTTATGTGATATTAATTTAATTATTTGTTATCTCCATTGCGACACAACTAACCACGATCGACATTGTATAGTGTGTTTTATTCCTTCAGCTTCTCTCTTCCTCCGACTTTCCTCTTCATACCCCCATCTCTCGCTTTTCCTCCGTGATCACGATTTTTTTTAAACATATGTGATAATGATTGTGGTTTAGATCGTGTTAGAATCACAATTTGGATTCAGTCTGAACCACGTTTTATACCGCAATTTGAACCTCAGTTTGAACCAAATAATTGAACCGCGTTTTAAACCAAAATATAGTGGTTTGGTTCAATTCAGTTCGACTTGAATTTTTTCATGGTTCGATTTGGTCTGGAATATTCCCAAACAGATTACTAGTGGTTCGGTGCAAATTGTTCCAAACCAAACCAAACTGAACCATTTACACCCTTACTTCAGATGTAGATACCAAATACTAGATTCAAATGCGTTTCAGATATGTTACTGGATCACCAACAAATACCAGCATATAAACACCCGTTTTGATGGACTCTAACAACCTTAAAATTGACTTTATAATGCCTCCTTAAAACTTCCTCTTAAATTAACGAATAAATTATGTCTTCTTTCTGATATCAGGATTCTCTTTGAATGCTCTTATCTAGAATTCTAGGATTAAATAGGCTATTAGGGGTAACCGAGTATTTATAGTCTCTAAACCTAATATAGTAGGGTTTACGCAATGGGTTAGAGATCCTATTCTAGACGCGGTCCAAAATTAGTCTTTTGCATGGGCTATATGATCACATATGCTTCAGTTTGGCCGCTTATAGAGGATGCATATCATCTCCAAAAATGCCTCTCTATGATGACCTATGCAGTCGCGCAATGCGACCTCTCAAGTTGTTTTCAACTTTGCTCCAAATTTGTCTCTAACAGTGGATTCAAGGCACTTTTCCAACAAATGGTGATGTGTATCTCTAAGGTGAAGTGTAAAAATTGTAGGGTAGGCTTAATAATACAATTTACTAAAAATTTTGATACCTACCATTGGATATGGTAATTTGATATCATGTAAATAATGTTCATGGGTATCAAATTTGATTTTGATACGTATATCTTAACTCCATGCATTGTATATGCCCTAAGGAGCGCAAGTATTTGCACATTAGTTAGTTTATGAGAGAGGAAAATTCTTTTTTGACCCGCGTGCTATTATTCCAATATCACTTTGACCCCCCGTATCGACGAAAAAACAAATGTAACCTACGCACTATTGATTAAATTGAAAAATCAACCAACATATTATTCACTCGAAGAAGATGGATGGATGATGCTGGAAAAGATGGGGAAAAGTCGACCTAGACTTGAGGTTCCTCCATTTTCGCCCCAATCTTAAAGCTCCTCCATTTTCGGTCCAGACATAAAGCTCTCTCATTTGTGGAGGGTCGAAGAATGAGGATCTGAAAACTCCCTATTTCAAACCCAATATGTTGGGTTTTCACTTTTCGAATCTGAAATCCCAACCCATTTTTTTAATGGGTTAGGGGAACTAGATGGTTGGAACTCAATAGAGAAGAAGATGGTGGTGAGTTGTGAAGAGGGATGCTATGTTGCGGGAGATATAAAGGCAGTTAATGGGGAGCATTTACACGTTAAATATTTGACGGGGTTAATTCTTTAAACATTAGGGCAAAATTTGAAAATTTCAATTTAACTTTTTGTTAAGTTATTAACGATCGTTAGAAATATAACGAGTGAGTAATATGTTGGTTGATTTTGCTATTTAAAAATAGTACACAAGTTACATTTATTGTTTCTCCGGTACGGGGGTCAAAGTGAAATTTGGATAATAGTACACGGGTCAAAAAAGAATTTTCCTCTCTCTTAAACTAACTAAAGTGCAATTAACAATGCTCATTAGGGCATATCCAATGTATGGAGTTAAGATATGCGTATCAAAATCAAATTTTGATACCTATAAACACTATTTATCAAATTATTATATCCAATGTTAGATATCAAAATTTTGATTTAGATACCTATTTAAAAGGTACTAGTATCTCTAATATATAGTATCAAGTTTTCATATTGTTATATTTATTTCACATATAAAATATTTAACTAATCAATATTTTTAATAATTAAAATAAAATAAAAAGTGAATAAAAAAAATTGCCAAGAGTCACAAGTGGGATTAAAAAAATAAAGAGTTGAAAAGTGATAAAATAAATAAAACAATAAATATTTATTTATTTATGAAAATGATAAGTTTTGATAGCTATACAGAATAATTTAATATTTCAATGGTTAAATGTATACTCCCTCCGTCCACGTAAGTGTGGATTTATTTCCTTTTTCGTCCGTTTCACGTAAGTGTGAACTGTCCAAAATGGCAAAGAATCTTTACTATTCTACCCACTCATTTTCTCTCATACTTTACTTTTACACTCACAAAATTCTCTCTCCTAACTATTTCTCCCACTCATTTTCTCTCCTATTTAATTTTTCATACTCACAAACACCTCCTCTAGCTATCTCTCTCTCCTACTTTTTTTTAATTTTCGTGTCCAAAAAGTAGGTCCACAGTTACGTGGGACGGAGGGAATATATATCAAAATTTGGTGCAAAGTTAGAAGAGATAGTAAATTTTAAAACCTATGCCATTAATTATTGAAAATGCTAAATCGAATCGATACCAAAATTTGATTTTGATACCTTCTTAGTTCACTTCTAGGTGGATGTCACAACACAAACTCACGCACAAGAGTAACATTTCCGAATTGTTCCTTTGCCTTTCTTAACTAAAAAAAAAACAAAAGAAAAAATAAAATAAAATCTCTATATATATAAAAGCAAGATGGTCTTGCTTTCCCCCCAAAAACAAAGGGCATTTTAGACATTTCACACGGTGGCAAAAATGAAGTTAACAAGAAAAACGAACCACGTGGCGCGTTGTTGTCGGATGAATTCGGCGCGTGGATTACACGCGCCTAAATTGGCGCGTCAATGCTGTGAAAGTATTTTTTTTTTTTTTAAGTTTTCGGACACGTTTTGAATTTTCAATGAAGGTCACTTTGGTCATTTCCATCAATGGCAGAAGTGAAAAATTTTGAACATCCACGTGTCACCTTTTCATTGGTTGGTTTTATTTAAGCTTTTTTTTTTTCCTCCTATTTCTTTTACCTCAATTATTTTATATTAAATTAATTTTATTTTAATTTTTTTTTACACCAAAATTCATAATTTTTTTCTCTCTATAAATAGAGACTTCTTTCATTTGATTTGGACACAGAAAAAAATTCATCTTTTTTAAATTTTAATTTGTTAATTATCCTTTACTAATTTTTCAATTTCTTTTTAGTGAAAATTAATTAAGTGTGAATTTTTTTTTATTATAAATGATAATAATAATAATAATAATTTTACTAATAAAAAAAATAAAGAATATAAAATAAAATAAAAGTGATGGAGTATAGGATGATGAGTTGGAATGGTGTTGAATATGTATAAGCGAAAAACTCACAAAAAACGCGTTTTTTGTTAAGCTTAACAAAAAACGTGTTTTCCCGTTATAACACACATAACACACACGCACGGCTCTCTCTCTTTCTCTCTCTATCCGCTCTCTCTCTCTCTCTATACGCAAAAGCCTTCTTCTTCCATTGCCGGCCCAAGCTCCTCCCTATCTCACCTCACCGGTCTTCGTCAATTGCAATCACCGGCGACCTCCAACTCTCCTTCAATCGCAATCGCCGTCTGCGTCTTCTTCGTCAATTGCAATTACCGGCGACCTCCAACTCTCCTTCAATCGCAATCGCCGTCTGCGTCTTCTTCGTCAATTGCAATCACCGGCGACCTCCAACTCTCCTTCAATCGCAATCGCCGTCTTCTCCTTCTCCGGCAACACCAATCCTCCTTCACCGGCGACCTCCCTAACCAAGCTACCTCAATCTCAACCTAACTTCTCCCTTCTTCTCCGACCCAATTCGTGGTGATGGAAGGAGGTGATTGGCTTGGCCGTTGATTTTGAATGCCAGTTTGGGTAGAATTGAATGCCAGTTTGGGTGAAATTGAATGCCAGTTTAATTGATTTTTAATTTTGGTTCATTTTTTTTTGAGTGCCAGTACATGTGCCGGTTCGGTGTAAAATAATGCCCGTTTTTGTTTTTGAGTGCCAATTCATGTATTTTGAAGTGCCGTTCTTGTGTTTTGAAAGCCGCTTGATTTTGAAGTGCCGGTTCTTGTATTTTGAATGCCAGTTGGGTAGAAATTGAATGCCAGTTTGAGTTTGGGTAGAAATTGAATGCCAGTTTAATTGATTTTTAATGTCGGTTCATATTTTTTTGAGTGTCAGTACATGTTATTTTGAGTGCCAGGTTGGTGATTAATCAAGTGCCCGTTAGTGTATAATCAAGTGCCCGTTGGTGTATATTTGAGTGCCGTTAGTGTATAAATAAGTGCCCGTTAGTGTATAATCAAATGCCGGTCCATGTATTTTTTGAATGCCGGTGCTTGTATTTTTGAAAGCCAAGAAAAATATAAGTGTAACAAAGTGCCGAGTGTTAGTGTAACAGAGCGCCGAGTGTGAAGAGTGCCGGTTCATGTATTTAAAAGTGCTCGTGTAAAAAGTGCCGGTTTCGGTTTAACAAAGTGCCGATACCGGTTTACACTGGCACTTTGTTAAACTAGTACTGGCACTTTTTTGCACTTTGTTACATATGAGCGGCACTTTGTCACACTGGCTTGTTAAACACGCACTGGCATAAACGGGGGAACCATTAATTACGAAAATGCCACCGTTTATTTTGAACATGGTTGCCAGTAATTACAAAATTGCCACCGTTTATTTTGAAAACACGTTTTTCCTTAGCTTAAGAAAAAACTAGTTTTTTATAAGACCAACTCTATGTATAAACAAAATCATTGTGTATATATAAAGTAGATAGGGTTATTATATATATATATATATAGGGTGGAGTGTGATGAATGTGGGTTTGAGTTTCTATTTAATAAGTGGGATCGGGTAATATGTGTATTGAGTTTATTGTAATTCGATACATCAAACAATTTATTTAATTTTTCTTAAAAAAAATCTTTGAAGCATAGTAAATAAAGTATTAATAAATTTGTCGATTTTTGTATCGGTCTCGCAAATATTTATAAAGACGAATATCGGGAAAGATGGTCATCATTTAAAAAACTTTGATTGAAGTGCATGACAATATTCTAAGAAATAAAGATAGTATAAATTGATATTTTAAAAGAGGGAGAGGAATCAGTGGGTTGGGTTTAAAAGTGGGATCGGATAATATGTTTATTGAGTTTATTGTAGTTCGATACCCCAATGAATATTTTATAAATATTTTTTTTTGCCGAAGTAGTATTATTTTGTCAAAATGTTTTGTAAAAATTAATGTTTATAATGTTCGTGTCTTCGTATCAGAAAATGAATATTAATTTTTGAGACGAGTAAATTCATTGAGGCAAAGGAAGCATTTTTTTTATATAGAAAGTAGTATTAATTATGGGATGAAAGTAATATTCATTTTTGAATTGAAGGATTTTTTTTTCTTAAAAAGTTGAATTTTTTTATATGTCAAAAAAAAAATTAACATTGCTTCTTTCGTCTCAATGAACATTTTAAAAAATAATACTACTTTATTCGTCTAAAAAATTAATGTAATATTTTGAGACGAAGGCACTAACATTACAAACATTAATTGCAGAGGCGAATGAAATGGTATTTTTTTTTAAATATTCATTGGGATGAAGGAAATAATACTCATTTTTTTTTTGGATAAAAATGTGGTATTATTTTTGGGTTATTCATTTCGAAACGAAAGTAATATTCATTTTTGAAATATTGTAATGTTAGTGCCTTCGTTTCAAAATATGGCATTAATTTTTTAAACAACTTAAGTAATATTTTATAAAATATTCATTGGGATGAAGATAGTATTTTATTTTTTTAGCCGAAGTAGTATTATTTTTTAAAAATTAATATTTTTAATGTTAGTGTCTTCGTGTGTCAAAAAATAAATATTATTTTTTGAGAAGAGTAAATTCATTGAGGCAAAGGAAGCAATTTTTTTTATATAGAAAGTAGTATTAATTATGGGATGAACGTAATATTCATTTTTGAATTGAAGAAATTATTTTTCCTTAAAAATTAGATTTTTTATATGTCCAAAAAAAATTAACATTGCTTCCTTCGTCTCAATGAACATTTTAAAAAATAATACTACATTATTCGTCTAAGATATTAATGTCATATTTTGAGACGAATGCACTAACATTATAGAGATTAATTGCAGAGGCGAATGAAGTAATATTATTTTTTTATATATTAATTGGGATGAAGGGAATAATGCTCATTTTTTTAATAAAAAATGGAGTATTATTTTCGGGTTATTCATTTTGAATCGAAAGTAATATTCATTTTTAAAATGTTGTAATGTTAGTGCCTTCGTTTCAAAATATGACATTATTTTTTTAAACAAATTAACTAATATTTTATAAAATATTCATTGGGACGAAAATAGTTATTTATTTTTTATGATTTATATTACCTATTATTACTTTCTCTCCGCCATCCCATTAAGAATAAGTTTACAATAGAAAGTATCTTAGAATTTGTTTGTTTGGAGAATTACTAGAGTCAATAGTTTCGAATTACAGTTGAAGAGAAAGATTGGGAGACTTATAACTAGATAGATTACGCTTTCCCAATCGTTGGCGAAAACTAAGTGATATTGTGGGCAAATTACGCACATATCACATTCAATACACAATAAATATGTTTTACATTAAAAATATGCGTTTAATTCTCTAGCATTGAAAAATGAATGTCAAATGCGAGTATTATTGAATAGAACGGGAATTTACGTATAAAACACGTTTTGTACAAACTAACTATGCCTTAAATATAAATTTATTTTAGTGACCTTCAATCTGATATTTGTATTGATAATATAGTTTTCAAAGAAGTGTTTTACAATGTACATAAACATTTCTATTTCCTGCTGTATTTATGTGAATTTTTATCAATACTCCCTCCGTCCCGGTTCACTTGGCACCAAAATGATAGCACAATAACTAAGAAAAAAGAATAAAATAAAAGAAATGTGTGGTAGAAAATGAAAAGAGAGAATGAGTGGGGTAAATAGTAGTATTGGTTGAATAAATTGAGTGGTGGAAAATGAAGAGAGAGAATTAGTGGTGGGGTAGAGTGAATATAAAATTATAAAAAGTTTGCCATTTTGGATAGTGTCAAGTGAAGTGGGATGGACCAAAATGGAAATTAGTACCAAGTGAAATGGGACGGAGAAAGTATATGTTAACAGCTGTCCGTGCATCGCACGGAAGTAACACTAGTAAAATAAAATAAAACTTGTTCTTTTGCAACACGGCGGGAAACAAATATAAATTTGGGGAAAAGAAAACAAAAAACACTCTTTCAAACACATACTGTATTCACCAAATCCCTAGAAAGAATGGGGAAAAGCAAATTCTCATTCTCCTAATCCATTCGCAGCTCCGCTCCCTCTTCATTTCGAATGGCGGCTTTTCCTATCCTATCTTCTCCACACAGCGATTCCACCACCAAAGATGAAGCAAACCCTCACCACCCGGCAGCTGTGGCGGTGAAAGAGAAGAAGGGTAATTCGGTCAAGTACCTGCCGCTTTGTCACGTCTACTCTGTCTCATCCTCGCGCGTCAGCGCCGGCGGTTCTTCCAACGTCATGTCAAACAAGGTCAAAGCTCGGAAGCTTCCCCTCGTGGTAGAAGACGAGGATGGCAGCGATCAATCCTCTGATTCGAAGCTGTCTTCTGCCAACGTTCCGGTTCGTCCTAAACCACCTATCGTCCAGCACTACTCTCTCACTGGCAAATGCAACAGGGCGCGGGTTAATTGCTCCGATAATCTATCTGTTTATGATGCTTTAGCTTTGAAATTGAACAATGTACCTCAATCACCACCCTCTCGTGTGGTTGAAACTGAAAATCTAGATGATGAAGAAGGCGGCAGAGACAATGACTTGGGGGTTTTAACTAAGAAGAGGAAGAAGCGGAGCAAGACATGGTGTACGGAGCTGATAGATTTGGGGGCGGATTCGAGTGATTTGGTTAATCTTGATGGACCTCGATTGCAAGAAAATGGTACCAAAATTCGCAACTCTAGTAACAATGATAGAGGCAGGCCGCGGAAGAAGAGGGGTAAACTTGATGCAAATAGGAACGTCACTCCAAATAAAAATGTAAATTCTACTAGTTCTAGTAGCATTAAAAGATGGGTTCGGTAGGTTGACTATTGCTCTTTGTGCTCCTACTATTTCAATTGTCCTTTGTTTGGTTTTTGTTTTGTGAAAGATCAATTAAGGCCTGTAGTATTTGAACACAGGTTGAGTTTTGATGGCGTTGATCCCAAGAAGTTCATTGGATTAGAATGCAAGGCAAGCTACTTCTTTGACTTCACAATTATGGATCTTCTATATCCTTTGTAACTTCTGCATTTGCTACTGAAATTAATAAAGTATTGGTCCATTTAAATAGGTATACTGGCCATTGGATGCTGATTGGTATTCTGGTCGAATTGTTGGGTATGAACTCAAGAGTGACCGGCATCAAGTAATGCATATTGTACCTATCTTTTATATAATGAATGGTTAAATATTCATTTATCTTTTTTCGATGTTTGAGAAGATGTGGCATGCCTTTTCTTTTGGATGTAATGATCTAGGTTGAATATGAAGACGGTGAGGAAGAAAATGTGATTCTGTCGAAAGAAAGAATCAAATTTTACATCACTACCGAGGAAATGAAACGGTTACGGTTGAGTATTAATCCTCATTGTTCAGATACCGACGACCATGACGTTGATGTTCATGATATGGTTGTGTTGGCCGCTTGTCTGGGCGATAGTCACGAGATCGAGTCTGGGGATATCATATGGGCCAAGCTTACTGGTATGCATCCTGAATGCTTTTATCTCACACGGACAATTAAATAGTCTGTTATTACATGTAAACATTGTACTGCCTCTGTCCCAAAATGAATGTCTAAATTCAAGAAATTTTTGTCCCAAAATGAATATCATTTTTGTAAAAAACTTTATATCTAAATGCTTTTTTTACCAAAAAAATTTCGCCACTCATTTTATTATCATAAAACTAAATGTTTAGAAAGAGGATAACAAAAATATTTATGCACCTTTGCCATTAAAATATATAAAAAGCACACATTTTCAGAGTGTCCCTTAAATGAAATTCGGACATTCATTTAGTGACGGAGAGAGTAGGACATAATCGCGTGTTTGAGTTTCAGTTTCGTGCGTTTTCACAATTTTAGCTTGTACACGCTACTTCTATTTACTATTTAACCTCTCCACACTCATTTCAATGCTTCTGTCTCTCTAGTTAGAACTACTTATTCTATGCTGGTTTGAAGCATGTCTTGGAGGATTATTTTCCATGTCTCTGGGGGTATTATGAGACTGTCTTATTTGCATGTACATATTTCTTTATATTAAGGACAATACTGCACCTTCTTATTTTCTGTGTCCACAGTATATCATCAGTGGTAACACGTCTCATTGCACCAGAAGATACTAATTTGAAGGTCATGAGAGGTAGAGACGTAGTCAGGAATCTAACTCGGGGGGGGGGGGTCAAATTATGTGTTATACAAGCAACAGAATTTCCTTTTACAAAAAAGAAAATTACTTAATGATATGCGAGAAAGAACCGATTGGCAAGGGAGGACCATTTATCTAATAAATTGAGAAATGAATTAATAAATTTGGATTATATTTTGCCTAAATTGCAATTATGAGAACGTTGAAATAGAAGACTTGGATCTAAATTTGCACTTGGAGCAACCGTGATGGCGGCCGTAGGAACGCATTTTAGTGGTGTGGAGGCGAACAATTGATGACATATACGAAACCAGTAGTTGTGTGATGTGTTGTCTGTTATCTTAATAACTTTGGATTATATAGATCAAGATCTAAATATTTTTGAATAAAATGTGAACTTTAATTATATCCTATTTTTTCATGGTGTACTTGCAAAATTAGAAGTTTTTAGGTAAGATAGTATGTATATATTTATGTATCTTTACTTTCAATTTTTTTAGAAAATTTAGCTTAATAGGGAAGTCCATTAAATTAAAATAAATATTAATTTTTGAACATGTTGAGTATTATTAATTAATCAAGTAAAAGTCTTACATGAATATAAATTGGACACATTAACCTTTGATTTTCACTTTCACTCTTTCTTGAATAATTTATTTTCAAAGTTTATAATACAACCTTTTTCATGTGATTGTTTAAAAATTTAACTAACTACAAATATGATATATTTATTTCCAAAATTTAGGGGTTTCATAATTTAAGTTACAATAAACCATGGGGGGGGGTAAATATTGCATCTATTTGAACTTTTAGCAAATGCCTCCCAGACCCCCCTTGCCCTTTTGTAGCTCCGTCCTTGATGAGAGGTTCTAAGTTACTTATTCTTTTGAAGATTTTGATGACATCAACCAGTGTGATTTTTGAGTTCATTCAATCAAGCCTGCGGAGAAGAAACTGGTGAATGCAAAAACCTTGCACGGGGTACGGGGTACCTTAACAGTTTTATATAGGAACTAAGCAGCCACCTCACGTGAACCTCAAAATTGCTCTTTGTCACCCATGCTAATGAATATGCTCTATTCAAAGCCTGATTGAAGTGAGGGTTAAGGCTTGGGTGGGTAAAGGATGTTAGTTAGAGTGATGCAAGTAATTGTCAGGGAAATCATTCATCAGGATTTTATGGTCATGGATTGCTCTTCTATCAAGTATTCGGGATTACTATCATTGAGAAATTTCAATGCTACATCAGATGTCAATTATCATGGTATAAAATTCCATTTGCATCACAACCAATTTTTAAATTTTCAGGACACTTTATGGTGATAGGAGGATGCAGGGAAGACATGTTTGTTACAATTTTATTTCCACTTTAACTTTCCGGAAGTTTCTTGACATATGTAAGCGAAACTAGCACATAATTCAAACCTTAGGATTTTGTTTGATCTACTGGGGGAGTCTCGAGTACGGCATAATGGATGGATTAAGGGAACCCTTTTGATTAATCATTGTTGCTATCCATTGCTCCCTAAAAGCATTAAAGGAATCCTCTAAGGACTTCACTGTTGCAGCTAAAGGACCCATTTTCGAGACGAAGGCTCCTTTCTTGAACCATTATCATCATAATCATCATCATTAACTTCCTTTGATTATCTATAATAGAACAAGAAGCATTTATTTGATAGTAAGAAGGGATCCGGTGTCCACTAAACAAGTACAGTGGATTATATTCTATCTTTCTGATTTGAATGACTAAAGGTTCAATTGTTTTAATCAGAAAAAGAAACAAGTGTACTATGTGGATGAATAGAAAATATGGAACGAGTGGCTAAATACCCAAGAAGTTGAAGATAAAACAACCAAAGGTCCGACCAACTCGGTCTTCTAAATCAAATTTCAGTGCAAGTTTTGCCATAGTGACACTCAGGTTTGAAATAAACATAACTGATCTCCTTGAAAAAGTGGGATGATTTGCTCACATGCCAAAACTGATGGAGGAATACCTTGGACAATGGACAAATGACTTATCTTTCCGTGGAGTAGGGAAGCAGAGGAAGAAGAGTTGAGTTTTCCTAGATAAATGAACAAAGTATGTAACATTTACTGTTTTTCTTGGTGTCCCAAGGATTCCTTAGGCTTTACCTGAGACTAATTCCTTGAAGTACTGTCCCGCGCTGAAGCGGGGCCCTCTCCTAAGATAGCTCGCTGGATCCACATGGGCTCGAATCCAAGACCTCTTGCTTAAGAGGCCAGAGCCTCTTCCATTCTGTCCAACCATCGTTGGTGTAATTAACACCTTTGAAAAACTTAAAGTCGCCTTATAAAGCGAGCAAGCACTTTGATCATGATATATATAGGTACTTAAGCTTGTAAGTGCCATTACCCACCTGTAGATAGCACTAGACAACACTGGGATCAAGTAGCTGAGTTACAACTATTGCCGGAAAGTGTGAACACTCGATTTAAAATTAAGTTCTTATAGACAAACCATGGCAACTGTTAGTTAGCAACATGAAGTAGGAAATTTTAGCCAAGTGCTGGCATGACAGTGGACAATGGTTGGATCAAGTGGATGGGGCATGATT
Organism: Adenophora triphylla var. japonica; assembly: GCA_022495995.1. Lineage (NCBI taxonomy): Eukaryota > Viridiplantae > Streptophyta > Magnoliopsida > Asterales > Campanulaceae > Adenophora > Adenophora triphylla. The sequence goes on from JAFEMH010000219.1 coordinate 108,572, forward strand.
CTGGCTAGGATGAATTTTGTAACCCTTGTCAAAATTGCTGGGATACTTTGGTGTTGAAGGCATCATGCACAGGCTCAATTGGCAAACCAATATAAGTTCAATAATGAGCTTATTGTATATCAGAAATTTTCATCTTAAAATGATTGTTGCAATGCTGCAAATGAAATAACATCATGAGATCTAAAAGTATTAAATGCTGATGTTTGTTATGCTTGTAGACCATGTTATATTATCAGTTTCAGAGTTTACAGAGTTATAAGATATTTTTATTGTCTCCACTTCCGATGCTGTTAGGAGTTGATTGATTTATTTTTTTGTCAAGTGAATGAGCATTTTCTGGTTCCTGACAGAAGTATAATATTTATTATTAATACTCTATACATGACATGTTCTTTTATATGTTTTTGAATTTTTGATCATCGCTAAGTTTGGTCAGAAGTGGTGAACTATACTAATTCTACTGGTTCTACTAGTTTATGACTTGTTGAAGCTTTCTTCTATTTGTTTTTGATGCAGGTCATGCTGTCTGGCCAGCAATAGTCTTAGATGAATCTCTTGTTATTGACCGCAAAGGCTTAAACAAATTTTCAGGAGAAAAATCAGTTGTTATACAGTTCTTTGGGACCCATGATTTTGCTAGGTCTGCAATTTCTGGGAGTTCAAGACAAATATGTTTATCGTATAGGTGGCATGCTTGTAGCCTAATATTACTATCATTTGGTGAAATGCAGGGTCAGAACGAAGCAAGTCATCTCCTTTCTTAAAGGACTTCTTTCTTCTTACTGTTCTAAATGCAAAAAACCAAATTTTATTCGAAGTTTGGAGGAAGCAAAAATGTAAGCTTAATCTTGAATATTACAGATTGTTTTAGACCTAAAACATTTTACCCTGATCACTGGTTCTATTTCCTTTCTCAAATGTGGATTGCAAGGTCAATAACACATTGCTGAATACAGTATGTTTTATTCTGATAGTACCAAAAAATATGCGCTTCAAAAAGAACTTAACTGTCAGGAAAGGATACTGACTCATCATATCATCTTCTTCAATCTTTCGGTGTCAGGCCCAAAGATTTTTTATTTATAAGGTTGTATATTCTTTGATCAGGTATCTTACCGAACAAAAGCTTCCAAAGAGAATGTTAAGGCTGCAAAAAAGTGTGAAAGCTGACTGTGAAAGTACAAATGAGGATGAAGGCCATGTCCATTCTGGTGATGAATGCTCTGGAGATGAAAGCATACAGGAAAAACTAAATGGCCCTAATAGTTGCCCGTTTGAAATAGGGGATCTGCAAGTGCAGAGTCTTGGTAATGGTCTTGTTTGTTATGTTCAAATCATTGCTCCTTCCTTTAAGGTACCTATTCCACTGATGTCATGTGCTCTCCAAATCTTATGCAGGAGAGATTGTGAAAGACTCAAAGCGTTTGAAGGATAAGAGATATATCTGGCCTATAGGATACAAAGCTGTGAGGAAGTTTCTGTCAATAACAGGTGCACCACCTTAGAATGATTTCTATTTATTTTTCTACTCTTTCTGTCCCCAAATGAACGTCCAGTTTTAACTTTGAAGGGCATTTGAGGAAGTTGAATTTTAACCATTTTCGCTAGCATAAGTACATAAAACAGCTTTAATAATCTCACGATATGAGACCATGCTTGTAAGTATGATTAGTACTTTATGTTTGATTAGGGAGAATTTAGTAATTTTTCCAAAAATATGAACATCCGTTTAGGGACAATATATATATATATATATATATATATATATATATATATATATATATATATATATATATATAAATGGGCATTCATTTAGGGAAGGAGGGAGTGGTTAATACTGTTCTCAGTCATCTGCTGCATCTGTTTCTGATGCTGTCTGCATTGATGTTCATTCATGCTTTCTCCCTAAGGTTCTCGCTTTTTTTTTTTTAATACCTTCACCTTCTTTTGCTTTCCTTTTTATTTTGGGCTTCAGATTCAAGTCAATGTACCCCTTATACGATGGAAGTACTCAATGATGCTGACTCAAAGAACCAACCCCTATTTAGAGTTACATCAGAAGATGGAGAGCAGGTATCATGGAGTGCATAAGGCTTCAAGCGTTAGCATTTTCATATTTTAACTCTTGTTTAGTTTATTTGCTTCTTCATTTTATCTAGAATATATGCCTTTATGTTATTATATCTTTGCTGTTTCATATGATGGCATTTAATCACAAATAATCTTCTATTAGTGCTTGAATAGCTCAATATGCATGGTCTTTGTACCAATTATATGCATCTTCATATCATATCCTTTGGTGGTTATTTCCATAGTAAATCTGACTCAAAGAACCAACCCCTATTTAGAGTTGCATCAGATGATGGAGAGCAGGTATCATGGAGTGAATAAGGCTTCAAGTGTTAGCACTTTCATATTTTAACTTTTGTTTAGTTTCTTTGCTTCTTCATTTTATCCAGAATATATGCCTTTATGCTATTATATCTTTACTGTTTCATATGATGTAATAACAAAAAATCTTCTATTGGTGCTTGACTAGCTCAATATGCATGGTCTTTGTACCAATTATATGCCTCTTTATTCATTAACCTCGTATCATATCCTTTGGTGGTACTTTCCATAGTAAATCTAATTGGTTTGTACCACAATATAGTTTCACTAGTAAAAGCCCGTGTCCGAGGACACGTCTTTTTTTTTAAAGGGCAAAATGGGAAAGGGACAACTTAGTGAGGGCAAAATGGGAAATTTGGCATGTGGTACTGTTCATTGTACTGTTCACGAAGGGGTTGTGATTTATACTATAGATTGTTCAAAATTTAATGTTGACTGAGGAGTTGGTAAATTAATATGTTCTTCCTTGATGACTTTGCTATGTTGCAAACGAGAAAGTATGCTGGTTTCGCTGATGCAAAATACTCCCTCCGTCTTTCCTCAAATTGCATTTGACATTTTAGGTGTCCCATTAGAAATTGCAAAATTCAAAAATGGAAACATTTTAATATTTTTTAATTAGCGGGACCCACCTGTCATATTCACATCAACCAACCCACTTACTATTCCCTACCCCACTAATAATCCCTACCACATTATTCATATTCACACCAACTTAATATAATATATGTATCCTTAATTCCTGTGCATTGACGTTTTTTTGCAATTTGAGGTGGGACGGAGGGAGTGGTGGTGTTTGTATTCATTTATGCTTCTATTCCTAGTTCTTATGAACAGCTATTATTCAGAAAAAAGTGGATGAACTGCTGGTGCAGAGTTTAGATTGCAAATTAGTTTCTTCTCTTCTTCTTCTGTTTTAGATTTAAAATAAAAATAAAATGTCCTTGTGTGTGAGTGCGTGAGAGCAGTTGACTAATTTTAAATTAGAATCACTAGAGTAATACATATCTCATCTCTCATAGTGAAGGTGGGTAGTATCAACCAAGCAAGAACGTGTTATTTTTTTTCCAAAATAAATACCAGTTCATTAGCTTGTATCATGGATGCAACACTTCTACCTTGAGCACAGGCATCAACATATAGAATATGAGTATGAATGAATTGGGTGTGAAGAGGTTTCTGATGAGAAGCATGATACTCATACATAAACGGAACTTAGTACAGCTTAAGAGAGTAAATACCATCTCTTCTTCATTTTAGTGGTGCTCAATATCTTTGGAATTGGTTGATTGAGGTGAGGTGGCTGTGGAAATATGGGTAGGTTCGGCCCCAGTGGGGTCATTTCTACAGATGCAATTTTGATGTTTTTGAGGGAGGAGAATATGTCTCTTTGTAGGAATGTGGGATTCTTGCTGTCTTTTTTTTTTTGGATGGAGAGAATATAACAACAACATTAAAATTCCTTAGTCCCAAAATGATTGGGGTTGGCTAACATGAAACATCGTATGGAATCGTCAAATAGAGGTGAGAAGTCAAATTTGGATGGAGAGAAACACCAGGAATTTTTAAGATCAGTATTTACCGAGGCTCATTTTGTGCGAACGAGTGTTTTCTTCAGCATTTTTTGGGCATAAGCCAATGGAGCTTTCAAGGGACTTCTCTATCAGATTCGAAGAGGGATTCATCTAGTGCAAATCTGTAGTATAGGCTTATTGTATTTCGTTCATTCTCTTTATGGAATTCTTGTTCATCTGATTGTATATTCTTATATTTTTTCTGATTTTACTTATTTTCTTATCTAGAATAGGCTTATTATATTTTCTTTTCATTGTATTTCTTTTATTCTCTTTATAGGTTAATTAACCATTATTGCTATTTCCCCCATGTAGTTTGATGGATCCACTCCATCTTCTTGCTGGAATAAAATTTACAAAAGAATAAGGAATCTGCCCTTTGGTAGATCTGATGGTTTGAAGACTGAGGGTGTGCCTAGGAAGGGCTTTGAATCTGGATCTAGCATGTTTGGTTTGTCCCATCCTGATGTTTTAAAGCTTTTACAGGTATATTATTTGTTTCTATAAGCACTGCACATTCTTTCTCATTTCCTATTCTTTTCTTTCAATATATATATATTATAGATCTTATATTATATATGAATATTTCTTGGTATGTGCTCCAACAGGCTATTTCTTATGCTGTCCTTAGAATTCTGACACTAGAGAGAACTGTATGTGACCTGATACTGTTTTAGTGCAGTGACAACTGTATGGGGATAACATCTAATGGCTCCATTAAGATGAATGATACTTACCTGGATTATCAGAAGAAGTGATGCTGTGATTCCTTTTTGTGTAGTTGTGTCCGTTATAATTGTATGAAGCACTTTTTTGATATTTATGCAAGTTCCCTTGCTGCCTGATATCATCGACTCACCGAGTTTCCTAGTGGAGGTTCACCAAGTTGCTTTTAGTCCACATGTGTACGAGTTTCACGTCAAATGAAAAGATTCTTTAGCTCCTAGTTCCATGCTTGAATTACATAATAGAGCTTACTTCACTTTCTCCATCTGTATATGGTCCACCATGCTTTTCCTTCTTCACTTTCTCTTCTGTTATGTTCTGTTGCATGTTTTTTTGAAGTCTCCCTAGCAAATTTGTCATCAAGTAACGTTTTACTCGTAGGTAGTATATACATAGCGGTCTACATAAATTTATTACATGGTTGTATAGTAGGTTGTTTTGTATAATTATGACCGGTAATTTTTATGTCATACTTCCCTTGACAACACGGAGAAAGAGAGTGAGAGAGGGAGAGGGAGAGGGAGAGGGAGAGGGAGAGGGAGAGACAATTTTATTTCCTGTGACTAACATGGATTTTATCAATAGACTCAATTTTGAACCAAAATTCATCGAGTCATGGTAATTAGAATGACGTAATTGACTGACTAGTCTCTGACATACCCATCAAGTCAAGTTGTATTATTCTATGATACTTGAACTCGGGTACGACCGTTCAAAATGGGTGCGGATCTCAGTGTCAGATCATGGAAATCTCAAAATCAAGGACTTGGACACGTTTAAGAAGGTTTAAAAATTGAATTTGTACTCGGTATATCACAACATATCAGATAAAGAATGATGTTCCACTTACTAGTACTTTAATAAAAGTATACCAGAATTATTTCTCACTTCAAAATAAAAATTATCCTCGAGACAAATTAAAGAGTAAATTTGTGGTTAATTGCAATTTGGTAACATGAATTTTACACCTTATTGCAATTGGTTCCTAAGTTTGTTTTCGTTGCAATCATAGTTGTCAAGGCGGACCGCCTGCCTCGCATTTTTGGCGCCTTGGGGGGTCGGTTTGTGACGTAGCGGAAGACTTGGATATATATCCATTACTAGTAGAATTTAATCAATACTAGTAATCGATCTTCAACAACCGTAGAATTTAATCTATACGGATAGTCGACATCCAAAAGAAATTTAATCACTTATAGGAAATACAGGGTAAAACCCAATATCAAATTTTATTCATCAAAGCTCCCCCTCCTCTCAAACCCTAACACAACTATAAATACTAAATACTCTAAAGAAACCCTACAACAACTTATAAATTGAAAAGACCAAAATACTTAACTATTTATTTCATAAAACCCTAAAATCCGTAACATATTGAGGCCCGTTTATAGCTGTCGCCGCCACCGGGTCACCAACCTTGCACGACCGCCCCCATATTCTGCCACAATTCTGCCGTTTGTTGACCTGTATCATTGACCTGCATCATTCTCACCTCCTTTGAAAAGACTCGTCCACGAGTCAATATCCTCGATGGGGGCACCACAGGCTGATTACTTTGAGTCTGTTGATTGAACAAGTCGGTCATCCTACCCGTTAAATGATTGAACAAGCCGGCCATCCTGACCGTTAAATGTTCCAACAAGTCGGCCATCCTGCCCGTTAAATGTTCCATCATCAATTCCATACGTTGATCTACGATGAATCCGATGTGGTCTTCCAGAGCCGCCTCATCTCGCTCGTAGACATCTTCCACAGTTTGTTTCTTCGCACGCGGCATGATTTCAAGGATTCGAACCAGAGCTCTGATACCAACTGACGTAGCAGAAGACTTGGATAGATAATCAATTACTGTTGTAATGCGCACGTTACCCAGTAATCGACCTTCAACACTCGTAGAATTTAATCAATACCGAGAGTTGGCATCCAAAAGGAATTTAATCACTTCTAGGAAATACAGAGTAAACACTAATATCAAATTTTATTCATCAAAGCTCCCCCTCCTCTCAAACCCTAACACAACTATAAATACTAAATACTGTAAAGAAACCTTATAACAACTTATAAATGAAAAGACCAAAATACCCTAACTATTTATTTCTTAAAACCCTAAAATCCGTAACATATTGAGGCCCGTTTATAGCTGCCACCACCATGCACGGCCGGGTCACCAACCTTGCACGGCTGCTCCTGCCCGTTAAATGTTCCAACAAGTCAGCCCTCCCGCCCGTTAAATGTTCCATCATCAATTCCATACGTTGATCTACGATGAATCCGATGCGGTCTTCCAGGGCCGCCTCATCTCGCTCGTAGACATCTTCCACAATTTGTTTCTTCGCTCGTGGCATGATTCCAAGGATTCGAACCTGGCTCTGATACCAACTGACGTAGCGGAAGATTTGGATAGATATCAATTACTAGTAGAATTTAATCAATACTAGTAATCGATCTTCAACAATCGTAGAATTTAATCAATACGGAGAGTCGGCATCCAAATGGAATTTAATCACTTCTAGGAAATACAGGGTAAACACCCAATACCAAATTTTTTTCATCAAAGCTCCCCCTCCTCTCGAACCCTAACACAACTATAAATGCTAAATACTGTAAAGAAACCCTAAAACAACTTATAAATGAAAAGACCAAAATACCCTAACTATTTATTTCATAAAACCCTAAAATCCGTAACATAATGAGGCCCGTTTATAGCTGCCGCAGCCATGCACGACTGAGTCACCAACCTTGCACGGCCACTCCCATCTTCTGCCACAATTCTACCGTTTGTTGACCTGTATTATTGACCTTCATCAGTTTGTAACCAGGCAGGCGGATGTACGCCTTTCTTCACGAGGCGTTCGCCTTGCTCGCCTTTTTGCCGCCCGCCTCTCGCCTTTTTGCATTTTTTTTCAGTCTCCTGTTTTTCAAATTTTCATTTACTTTTTGCATGACTTTAGAACTTGATTTATTTTCTCGATAATGTTTAAGGGTTTAAGTTTATTTCACTTGCTTAAACTAATACTTTTTTTGTTGATTTAATCTTCGTAATTTTAATTCATGCGCCTTTTGTGTTGGAATTCTTAAATATGAGGTTTGAACTACATTAGAATACTAATATATGTGGAATTGGGAAATGTATTTATTGTTTATTCTCGTTCATGACACGTTTTATGCTTTGTTTATGTGTTGCGCGTACATAGATATATATTTTCTATTATTTTGTTCTCTTTTCTTCCTCGCTCGCCTTTTTGCCGCCCGCCTCGCCTTTTGCCTTTTCCAAGTATATCTCGCCCGCCTCTCGCCTTTGACAACTATGGTTGCAATCCAATTTTTAGAATTTACAATTTGTTGCAATCTAGTGTATAAATGAATCTATTGTTAAATTTTATGTAAGAGGATGGAAAACATAACGAGTTTCCTTTAAAATTGTACTGCCAACTAATTCATATTTTCACTATTTCATCTATAAATGTTACATTAAGTGAGTGAGTGAGTGATATATATGTGTTTATATTAATGTGCGGTACTCTAATTAAATGTACAAAAATTTAATGCATAAAAATATTTATATTATTTTTTAATCAAAAAATTAATAAATATTTCGTATTTTTACATAGCAGAACAACAAATTTGCTAATGTATAAGTTCAATTTAATTAGCAATGAAAGTGAAAATTTACAATAAATTATTTTAGTAAGTTTGTGTTGATTCAAATAAATTAGGAGTTCATAAAATGTTAGGTTTATTATAAACCCTAAAATAATCCACACCCCATTTCTTTTAGTTGCATCGTTGCCTCTCCCCTATACTTATTTCCTCCCAACACCTCCCTCACCTCTTCTTCTTCCACCCTTGTCTCTCTCCCCATCCATTGAAACACAATGGCAATTCCTAGAGTTTTTCCCCTCTCCAAACCTGACTCCTGACTTACAGAGCTTTCTCGAGCGTCCATCAAAGCTTTAAGTAGCAAATTGAAGTTAGATTTCAATGTGGACAACGAAATAAGCGCTTGGGTATATGAGCCTTAAGAATGTCGTATCTAGCGTGCAATCATGGATTGGTGTTAAACTAATTGGGCAATTTTGAGTTGGGGCTCAAATAGATCGAGACAATGGCTATTGATTGGTGCGTGTTTGTCGAGATTTTGGGGATTCTGGTGCTAAGGCTTTCAAATTCAAGTATTGAGAACAATGGTCTTCCTCCTTCATTCGAGCCAAATCCATATACTCTTTGTGTATGCTTGTAAATCTGTAAATATTTGTGTTTATGTGTAAATATTTGTGCTTTTATGTGTGTGCTCATGTAGATATGTGGGTATGTTTAGGGGGAGATCTGTTTTCACATGTTCGTGCATTATGTCTTTGTTTGTTTATGTGGTTGGTGAGTGATTGGATGTGGTTTGTTGGTGGAGGGTGCATAAGCGTTTTTGGGAAGAAAAGGAAGGCAATTTAGTGTGGAATGTGGCGGCGCTGGGTTGAAAAAGATGACGTTGGGAATTTGGGAGGGGTCGCGGTGTTGAGTATTTGGTGGAGAAAATAAATCACCCCTTAACCCAAAATCCATTACAATCAGTAGATGGGGAAGGGGGAGTAGGGGGTAGGGTAGGGTGGCATGGGCGACCAGGGAAGGAGGAGTGAAGGGTGGGGTTATTTATGGGGTTTAGTTGTATGTTAGGGAAGGACGTGGGCTATTGAAATAATTGATCTGCAGGAGTAAACATTGTAATTTTCAAAGAACCTCTTCATGTTATCCATCGACTTTGATTAAAAATTTAATGATGTGTCCATTTTTACACCAACTTGCAACAAATTGTAAATTATGCGAATCAGATTCCAATAGAAATAAACTTAGGAACCAATTGCAACAATGTGTCAAACTTAGGTTATCAAATAGCAATCCATAAAATTATTGTCATAAAATGTGCAATTTATTTCCTTGATAAAAAGCATATTACTGATAAAATTGTAACAATATTTTAAATTTATAAGAGAATTTGCCTACCCTCATTTAATTTTTGTTTGAAATATGGGAAGGAGTGCATGAGTTGTATCCCACTCTTGTCACCCTTTTAAAGTTTTCAATTTCCGAAACCTAGACAGTCTTCCATTTCCCATCACATTTCCCATCACGCCAAATTACAACCTTCGAGATTTTATCCCTTCGAATACGCCCATCTCTCCCCTTTTAACACTTCTCATATCCTTTCCGTATTCTCCTTTTCTCTCCTCTCCCTTCATGCCCTTGCTTCTCTTTCTTTAACACTTTTCTCTCTCTCTCCTCATCCCTATGAGAGCCCCTTCAGTATCCTCTACATTTACACATTGATCTCATCCTACGGCCAACCATCGCCTGTCAACGAGGCCTCTTTTTGTCTTGCAACTTTTGATTGTCGATAACCATTAAGTCTATGACGACCATCACCGATCAAACCAATTAGTGGTTGTAAGTCTTCTAGCCTCGGCGGCCATCCCCAGATCTACAACTACCAAACTGCCATGTCCATTTTGTTCGTGACTTCGATCCATATCTCGTGTCCACACCCTGGTCGGGTCGTGACGACAAAGGTACATCGGGGTAAAATGACAAGTTCGAGCATCACAAATATTATTATCTATAAGGAAATAGTAATGCCATATTGCTTATGGGTAATTGGTTGATGGTCCTTTTTGAAGTGTTGTGACTAGGGACTTGTAATGCTCTTATTCTTAGCTTTCTTCGACCATTTTTATTTTATGCTATGTTTTCCTTCCCTATTTTTCTTCATCGATGGACATTTTACCCGTGTGGTCATACAAATAAGATCAGTTGAGAATGAGATGGTTAGAGAGAAATAAGGAGCGACATGTATTGGAGATAAGGCGAGGGAAAATTGTCTGAGGTGGTTTGGCCATGTGATAACAACAACAACAACAACATTATCCCAGTGCCGCAAAGGCTCCCACCTGTGATCGGGTAAGGGAAATTCGGATGTACGCAACCTTGCCCCTATATTAAAGCACAGAGAGAAGCTGTTTTCGGATGACCCATGATTGCGTCGAAAATTGCCTGGACTGACTGATGATTCATAACAAAGAAGCGTTGACAGTTTAGTGAGCCATTTTTTATTCCATTATATTCCCAAGCCAAAAAATAGTGAGTTTTTGGCTCAATCGTAAATAATGGAAAAGAGCGATTTCACAAACATGTGAATAAAAGGGCTCAAGAGTGGAGAAGCGATACGATGGTTAAGGGTAGACGAAGGACTAAGAAAACATGAATACGGGTGATTGGAAGCGATACGAGTTTGACTTGGAATAAAAAAACTATGACATTTGGAGATGGCGGAGTTGAGGAAAAAAGTTCTTGTGGATGATGGGGTTTGATTTTTTTTTTTTTTTAATCTTTTCAAATGTATTGTTTTCCTATTTTTCTTGATTTCTTCATGCTTATTTCTTCTTTTAAATATCTCTAGTTTTCACCGTTTCTATTAGTTTTAATTTTACATTCTCTCCATTTCATCTTTGTTTTCTCACCTCTTCATTGACGAGTCCATAAGACGATTTTGGAGATGGCGGAGTTGAGGAAAAAAAGTTCTTGTGGATGATGGGGTTTGATTTTTTTTTTTTTTTTAATCTTTTCAAATGTATTGTTTTCCTATTTTTCTTGATTTCTTCATGCTTATTTCTTCTTTTAAATATCTCTAGTTTTCACCGTTTCTATTAGTTTTAATTTTACATTCTCTCCATTTCATCTTTGTTTTCTCACCTCTTCATTGACGAGTCCATAAGACGATTCAGACAAGCAGACCCTGAATTATTTTGGGACTAAGGCATTGTTGTTGTTGGATGGACTTTTCACCTGCCCTCTATTTCTTATTTTTCGTAATGTTATCTTTTTCACTATATATAGAATTGTAGAGTATTTATTACAACTCTACTTTCTGAGCAATTTATATCGTATAATACAAGAATGTGATTTTTCATTTAAAAAGGAAGTATAAGAAATGGAAAATTCATTATCTAATTTGGAACAAAGTCACTTTACGACTTATGAAATTCATACAGACTTACTGAATTAATCATGATACCATTTATTTCCAATCTCATGTTTAACAAAGCTGACAAATTAGACACACCTTAATAACTACCCATTTGAGCTTGTAACAATTAAGTATCATTTTTGAAGATTTTCTTAAATGCTGAAATCCTCGTTATTGATGAAACACGTGACTCTTTTAGGTCTCTGATTTTATTCTTCGCAAAGAACAGTCAATTGAGGGGGGGGGGGAGCTCTTCATGGTCGTATTACTTTATTTTCCTCTTAGTACTACCCCCCTGTCTCATTTTGTTTGGACACATTTGACTTTTAATGGTTAAACACAAGTGAGCTTTGACCTAATATTAATGTCAATTTAATCATCCTAATGAAATTCTAAAAATTATTATTAGTAAATCACCTGGTGAAATATCAATAACATTTTTTTAGAATTTCACTAGGATGATTAATTGAGATTAATGTTTGGTCAAAGTTTATTTGTGTTGACAATCATAAGTCAAATGTGGCCAAATAAAATGAGACCGAGGGAGAATGATATATTAGTTCTTTTTAGGGTTATCAACATTCTAAACCATCATACTTTGCTCAGTCTTCAGTTTTCATCACTTTTGTTTTTTTTCTTTATTAGTTTTAACCATTGTACTCTGAATACACATTCAATATCCCCAGACTCCCTTACCGCAATACAAAATTGTTAACCAAAGTTTACAAACTCAACAAAATTTAAGGGAAGTTATAAATTGTTTATGAAACTAAACAATTGTCATCCCCACTTCCTTTATCCCTCCCTCCCTCCCACACCCCTCTCCCGTCAAATCTGCCACCTACCATCACGGCCAAACCCATCTTCTACCTCCCTTGACGCCGATCACAATCGTAGCAGCAATAATGAATGATATCCAACATTTTCTCTCCCCACCCTATCCATCTTTATAATCAGGTTAAGTTAAACCATCTCCATCGCACGCACTCCCCGTAGTGTTGCCTTTTATAATATATTGGATCTTAATGCATTTGCGTTGGTTATTTCCTTTGTGTATTCGAGGCACTTCTCCATAGCAAGCGGCATTGTTGCGAAAACCATAATTTTTTTATTAGAAACCATTGATAGTTACTATATTGGTTGGGTGAGATGGGGGGGGGGGTTTCACGGAGGATGAGAACGGTGGTGGAGTTTGGGGTTGTGGGTGGCTGATTTGAAGCGTGGGGATGTGATGGTGGGTGGCGGACTTGAAGAGTGAGGAGGTGCTGAATAGAGGGAGGTAGGAAGTGGGGATGACAGTTCTTTAATTGGTGTTGGTATTTGCTCGTAGAATATAAGTATGATTAATTTGTGTTAATTAAAGTAAGAAATCGTAACTATGATAAAGCAAACAGCAACTCAAGAGGTTAGATTTTAAATCTGTCCTTCCTTGAGAACTTCCAAATGAGGTTAGTAGATAATGTTCTTCTTAATTAAGAAAGCTTTATAAAGGAAAAGAAAGAATAATGTTAGAAAGCTGATTAAACTGACTTGATTTCCTTAGTTGCTTTATTTCACTTAGTTGAATGTTATGATATACACAAAACCTTACTCTGTTTTCTGGAAATAGGTGACTCTTATTCGTTTTAGACAGGTTGTAAGATCTTTTTTCCCAATAATCTCAGGTATCTTTTGGTAGTGTCAGTCAGCGGAACCAATTTTGTCTTATAACTCACAATAAAGAAAGTTATAATGGACAAATGGTTTAATGAACTTTCTGAAAAAGGCTAGGGGACTCTTATTTTGGGAGGGAGAGAGTGCTATCTTACAACGAGAGCCATTTTTTCTTCTATTTTGATGGAATGCTTGTCTGTTGCTTGTATATTCTTCCTCTTTCTCTTATACTTCTTTTCTTATATATATGAAAAAAAAAAATCAGAGCCGTTCATCACGATGAATGGTTGAAATGCAAGGTAATAACAACTGGATATGGTTCAAAGTAACCACCATCCATTCTCTCTCACTCTATATATATGCACATATATATACAACAACCAAAATGATTTGGGGTCGGCTAACATGTCTCTCTCTATATATATTATAATTATCTATATGCAGTGTCCATCTATTTGCAAACACATGTTTACCTCTAAAACCCTAGATATGTTAGTTCATATACAATTACACACATAGATACATAGATACACACCTTCACACATACATGTCCCCACGTACATACATGTAGCTCCTTAATACTAGATCTGTTTTCACAGTTTGCATCCCTTCAGCTTGCCCTGGTAATGACTTCTTTAGTTCTATTTTTTTTTCATTCTTCTGTTTTCTATTTAGCGTACCCGTTCGATTTAAGTCTTTCAGAGATGGATGATTGTCAGATACTGTTTTCATCTTTGATAAATTATAAACAGATGGTCATGTGATAGATATTTAATTCACTGATTTCTGAAATGAAAACTTGTTTTGTAATCATTTTTAATTTAAGTTGAGCACATGCGCATATGGTATACATTAAATTAACTTTCTCCAGAGATGGATACTTGTTTGGTAATTGTTTTTTTTTTGGAATGGAGCACGTGCCCTTTCAGATTTTTTTTTTATTATTATTATTATTATTATTATTTTTTTTTTTATTTATTTTTTTTTAAATTTTTTTAATTTTTTTTTTAAATTTAATTTTTTTATTTATTTTTTTTTTCACGATAACATATGAGGATTCATGTTAGCCGACCCCAAATTATTTTGTGACTAAGGCTTTGTTGTTGTTGTTGTTGTTGAAGAAGGGTAACAGACTAGTGCTGTTGTGTTTCTTAAACAACCATGTGTGAGTCAATGGATTGCAAATGTTAGATGTAATACTGTTGTTCATAGGAGTCCTGCTCTAAAGAAAATAGTTGCGAAGAATATTTGTAATTTAGAACTTCAAGCTGCTCATAGTTCCGGTCGAAATCATATATCCATAGATACCTGGTCGTACATGTATCTATCTCTCACCCTACCTGTATCACTGAGAAGGCAAAATAATTTCTGATTCAAACCATATTAATCTACAAATGGAGTGATATTTCATCACGATGCAAAGCTTCTTTGGGGTTGACTCTTATGGGCCGTGCATTGCTTCGTGTTCTGTTTCATTTTGAGAGCTATACATCATCCATATGGATCGGAGCTCAATAGCCCCAGTCTACAAAGTAAAGCAGTGCCGAGAGCATCTTTAGTTAATAGGCCAACCCACAGTCCATGGATGATGTTGAAGCCTCATGGTAAAAGGTGGCCTTGCCCTTTAAGTGATAGTTTTTTCTCACACATCTATCCATTGAGATTGCCAGTGTGTGGCCATGCATGGTTGACCCGGCTCTTAGGCTCAGGGCGTTACAATATTGAGTTTGTCTTTCTAGTAATTTTTTGTTTCTTTCACTTCTGTACTTGTATGATTGAGGTAGCTCCTTCAACAATGTATTCTTAGAGGTTGTCTGATAATTTTTTTTTTTACGACATTCAACCGCTTTTTTGAGTGCATTTTAAGGGAAATTACAAATATGGGTCCAAAGAATGGGGGGTGTTTCCACTGCTACTGCATTCTATTCAACTCATACACACCCGTGATCCACCACTCCCTTAAAACAGTGCCGCTAAACATACGAAAAGCGTGAAAAACTACCATTGACCACTTCAGATTTAGTAACTATCCCAATATACCTTATCATAATAATGCCTCTTCAATCCCAATAAGAAGGAAGAAAAGACCAATCCCTATACCTCACTCCTCAAATGTTTTTAATCAAGGTGGAGCCTACCTCCATTTTTTAGATCATGGCCACATTGGGGAAGCTTTAACCAAAACCTCTCACTTCCTCCTTCAATCCCTATCCCCCAAACCGCACACATTAAAACTCACAATATTCATTCATTCAAAGCTAATTAAAATGACTGTCCCTACTCAATATTCACCTTGTCACCCACAAAGAAAAGATGCATTTATATAAATGTGTGTGCGTTTGTCTGCGCACACAAATATATATTCTCATGATGAGAAACACATATCAGCGAAAGATAATATGAATCTTCACATCTCAAACTCTCAAAATTATTGGTAAATCAACTAAAGTGACAGTCAAATTACTAAACAATTTGAAAGGGATGGGAGAGAGAGAGAGATGAGTTATGTATGAAGGAATACAAAGTACTTTTATAATACTTCCTTCTTCCCAAAAGAACAAACTGTTTGACATTTCACACATGATAAACGATCTTTAACTAGATTACATTTTAAATAACCTTTTCAGAACATCCCACATAAAGAAATTTTGTTGCTTGCTTAACGAGTCTCAAAGCATGAAAAAATAGGTGTCCAGTGAGGCAGCAGAGTAGGAAACCAAAATAACTAAGTGTTTCTCGTTTAGAAAGTAGACAATTATTTTGAGAGAGATAAATAGTAATCAGGACAGTCTTATTGGGATGGCGGAAGTAATATTTACTAGGATACTTATTTTGAGAATCGTTACACACGCGTGATCCACCACTGGATACCTAATTTTTCATGCTTTAAGACTCATTAAGTAAGCAACAAAATTTCTTTATGTGGGATGTTCTGAAAAGGTTATTTAAAATGTAGTCTAGTTAAAGATCATTAATCATATGTGTGAAATGTCAAACAATTTGTTCTTTTGGGACTAGGGAAGTATTATACTTTGTATTCCTTCATACATAACTCATCTCTCTCTCCCCTCCCTTTCAAACTGTTTAGTAATTTGACAAGTACCTTGTCACTTTAGTTGATTTACCAAGAATTTTGAGAGTTTGAGAACTGCATGTGTTCATATTATCTTTCGCTGATATGTGTTTCTCATCATGAGAATATATATTTGTGTGCGCAGGCAAACGCTCACACATTTATATAAATGCATCTTTTCTTTGTGGGTGAATATTGAGTAGGGACAATCATTTTAATTAGCTTTAAATGAATGAATATTGTGAGTTTTAATGTGTGCGGTTTGGGGGATAGAAGGAGAAAGTGAGAGGTTTTGGTTAAAGCTTCCCCAATGTGACCTTGATCTAAAAAATGGAGGTAGGCTCCACCTTGACTAAAAACATTTGAGTGAGGTATAGAGATTGGTCTTTTCTTCCTTCTCATGGGGCTTGAAGAGGCATTATGATGATAAGGTATACTGGGGTAGTTACTAAATCTGAAGTGGTCTATTATAGTTTTTCACGCTTTTCATATGTTTAGCGGCACTGGTTTAAGGGAGTGGTGGATCACGGGTTTGTATGAGTTGAATAGAATGTAGTAGTAATATATTTTCATGGTTGTAGGGATCGGTGGTGTATTTGTTATTTAAATGTTATTTAAATGCTAATCAAAGAAGTTTGTTCTCTCTGATATGTGGGTTCAAGATGGGTTGGGAATGGTGATTGTCTATTGTGGAAGAAGAAGGTAAAAAAAATGGGATTTCAATATGAGTGATGGTGGATGTTGATGGTTGAAGGTGAATTGAAAATATAATAACGGGAAAAGGGATTTTCGGTTCGATTTCAAATTTAGAGGGTTAATATTAGAAAACCAAACTATAAAAATGAGTGCAAAATTATTAAAATATCCTCAATTAAGTTACATGTGGATGACACGTGCCGATTTAACTGAGAAATCTAACTTTTCTGTCAAAAAACCCTTAACTGCCAACTTTTGATGAGTTTGGACCCTTAATTGCCAAAAACGAAACATTGGACCCTGCAGTGCGAACACCCCCTATACTCTGGACCCTTATTTGTAATTTGCCCGCATTTTAATTGTTACTGTTTTATGGTCTTATATCTTCTCAATTCTTGATAATGCATCCAGCTCTTCCTATCTATTAGGCTGTCACTGATTTTAGGAACAACATACATTCTTTTATAGTCTCAATAGTTGCAGTGATATGGACATGACTTCAGATTCTTTATTGCATCAGAATGATGGAGTTTTAGAATGTGATCGGGCAATTAAACTTTACATGTCTCTGCTTTAGGATATCTCGTGCTTCTAGCTTAATGTTGCTGTTCATGAATACAGGAGACATCAAACTTGAAATTTCCCTCTAAGCTCTCTACGTTGAAATCTGGGAGACATGAAGACTTGCCTGTTGGTTACAGACCTGTTCATATTCAATGGAAAGACCTTGATAGGTGCAATGTTTGCCATATGGATGAGGTGAAACTAGTTCTCTTTTCAATGTTGAACTAGCATTGGAATTTCTCTTGCTGTTCTAGACAGTTGCTTCATCATCCCTGTGCATATTACCCCTTTCATTGTTGTCCAACTACTGAGAATCAATATTTTGCTTTGAGTTGCATGACTTATTGCAGTTCTTAAGATTATTATTGTGGATCCTTACTCCTTAGTCGATTTTTAAATATTTTCTCAATTTTAACATTTACATAAAGTGAATATTCTAACATATATAATTTTGTATTTCAGGAATATGAAAATAATCTCTTTTTGCAGTGCGATAAATGCAGAATGATGGTAAGCACATTTGCCTTTTCAACGCCATCTTATTTTGAAGCCATCTTATTGTGATCTATTTTGCCTCGTAACACTTCATTGTTGTTTCTCCCATCAATTCAATTGAAACTTTTCTATTAATGATTTTGTTATTTAGTGTTGCCCTGGTTTTGGATGCTATGCTAGATGCTGTGTACAGTATAGATTTACTTTTGGTCACCTATCATTGGGCTTGTATATTTTCACTACTTCTATAGGCATGTGTCTGTTTGACTTGCAGCTATTGTTTTAGCATTGAATGATGTGCTAAGCATGTAAATAATTGTGACTATTGCAATTGTTTCTGTTACTTTACCTTGTTGTCATTATCTCTCGTTGTGTTCATGTTTGACCTTTAGTATGTTAATTCAGGTTCATGCTAGATGCTATGGGGAATTAGAGCCTGTTGATGGTGTACTTTGGTTATGCAACTTATGTCGTCCTGGAGCTCTGGACGTTTCTCCTCCCTGCTGCATTTGTCCTGTTATAGGTACTTGAACCCTTATGTCTAGTGCCATAACTCTCGAGCATTGTTTAATATGCCAATCAACCCTTTTTCAGGAGGTGTGATGAAGCCTACAACAGATGGTCGCTGGGCTCATCTTGCTTGTGCCATGTGGATACCAGGTTCATGACTTCATCTAGAAACTATGTTTTTTTAATCCTATACATCTCTGATCCTAATCATTTGTGCCATCTTTCAGAAACTTGCCTATCTGACATCAAGAAAATGGAGCCTATTGATGGGCTTAGTAGAATCAATAAGGTATTTTTTCCAGTTATTTTTAACTGAAATACTCGGTTGCATATGGCTTTTCATGATTCCTTTCAGTCTGCCGGATATTCTATTTACATTATCTTCCTTAGTGTTGCCCTAGATTTATTGTCATGTACTAGTTGCATAGTTAAGATCCTAGTTGTATTATTTTCCTTAGAGGTTGACCTGAATTTATCGTCATGTACTAGCTGCATAGTTAAGATTATAAGTGATTTGGACAAGTATAACAAATTATGTATCAAGAACCGGTTTGTTCCAGTTAAAGCAAAATTTATTTGTGCAGAAGTTTTTGCTGGTGTGATCTGTCTTTCTGTGTTGGTTGTGTAGGACCGCTGGAAGCTATTATGCAGCATCTGTGGTGTTCCTTATGGAGCTTGTATCCAGGCAAGCTTTCGATTGTTACTTACTTGTGATCTTCGATAAACTTTCTTGCTCTTTTCATGATGATATGTTTCTGTAACTTTGTTTATATAGTCATGTTCTGATTTTGCTGCACATGCTTGTAACAGACTGGATAGATGAAAAATATAGAAAAACTGGAAGTAGCTTGATTCCGGGGGCCATGCTCATATTTTACCTTTCTTCTTCCATTTGTAAACGGTTTCACCTCACAGTGTCAATTGCATTTGCTGATTCCTAGCAAACCTTGTTTTCATCTGTTAGAGGGGAAATATAGGACTATAATTAGACACATAATGTATAAGAGCCAATTCTTATTAAGTAAACGAATCCAGGTAAATTAATTAGATATAAAAGGCATTTGTGTAATCCAAACGTCAAATTTAAGAAGGGGTTGTGCTTCTATATTTAGTACTCGCATTGTCCCAATTAAATTGGCACAGAAGACGTGGGCATTCCTTTTTGGGTTGTTCTTTTTTTCCAACCAATATACTATACTAATCGTTCTTCCTTGGCTAGTTTGAATTCAAATGCTGCCTCCTAGTTTGAGTTCAAATGATTTGGGTGGAAATTTAGAGAATTAACCAATTGCAGCTCACTTTCCATAATTTGCATGCGTGATCAATGCACACCTCATCAAATGATAGAAAGGGAGTTTGATATTCTGCAATTAAATATTCAAATTCACCATTAGTTTTCTTGTCTTTGTCTGAAGTTTCAATTTGATGGGTTTGGTATGTTAACTTACACATGGTGGCTATTGCAGTGTTCAAACAATAACTGTTACGTGGCATATCATCCTCTTTGTGCACGAGCTGCTGGATTTTGTGCAGAGGTAGTGTCCCCTTCTTATTTCACAATAATCAGATTGGATTTCTTTTTATTCCATAAGATGGAGCCATAAGCTATTTCCTTGTTTGTTGTTTTTACTTATAAAGTTCATCTTTTGCTGTTTTCACATCCAAATAGCTTGCAAATGAAATCAGACTTCATATGATCCCTGCAGAAGAGGACGAGGACAACCAGAGCATTCATTTGGTTTCCTTTTGCAAGAAGCATAGCACTAACCCTTCGAATGAACGATCTATTGCTGATGAACGAATCCAACGAGCGCAGTATGAATATTCAGATTTTACTCCTCCTGTTAATCCATCTGGCTGTGCCCGCTGTGGTATGTCATCTTCTCTTTCATTGCTCTTCTATTATGATAATCTTGTAGGGCTATTCGTGTGTCATCATGTGCGGGCGAGGAAGTGATGCTAACTTGCATCCTCCATGTTTCTTAGCATTATAACAGATGCTTCATTTTATTGACCTACCCCCATGTTCTCTAGGAATTTGTATAGAAGCAATTATTCCATTCCAATTTGTATAGAAGCAATATATTTATATATTGAATTTACCCTAGTTTTCTCAAGATCTAAAAATGCTTCTTACTCCTGTGAAGCTATTCACTAATAGATGATTCTCCCTTCTCTATAAATGCCACTTTTACGAAGCTTACTGCAAATCCATTTATGGATGATGGATCCATCAGTGATAACCTTACAACTTTGTCTCATCTCACTCTCACATTTTCTTTTTACACAACTACTAAAATTTCAAATTATAGGAATAAGGCAAAGGAGAATCATTTACAAAATTGCTCAAAGATAGAACCACATGAAAATAATATTATGAGTCAATCATATATGACTACCGGGTAACTGCCCTGTTGCTATGGCATCCCGCTGGCTGAAGCCTAGACAGGTTTATGACTAGCGTCCAAGGCCCAGGACTGCATTGTTACCTTTGTTGGTATCTTGCTTCAACTTTAGGATGTGATACACCATAGCTATATTAGTAAAATTGACAATTTTCTTATCTTATGTGATGTACACTTGCATATTGGGGTTGTGATCTCTTCTTTGTGTTATGTGTAGAGCCGTATAGCTATTTAGGGAGAAGAGGAAGAAAGGAACCTGAAGCTCTTGCCGCCGCTTCTTTGAAGCGCTTATTTGTTGAGAACAGACCGTACTTGATTGGTGGCTACTGCCAGCATGATCCCTTATCTTCTAGTTCAATTGTGAGTTCAAAATTAGTTGGGCTTGAAAATCTAAAATACTCGCAGTTAGATGCTTCAAGGAACGTCTTTTCTATGGCTGAGAAGTACATATTCATGAGAAAGACCTTTAGAAAGAGACTGGCATTTGGTAAGGAACTTTTTCCTCTTCTTGTTCTACCAACTTTAAGTATCCTGGTAAATATTACTTCCGCTATCCCAATAAGACTGTCCTGATTACTATTTATATCTCTCAAAATAATTGTCTACTTTCTAAACGTGATACACTTAGTTATTTTGGTTTCCTACTCTACTGCCTCACTGGATACCTAATTTTTCATGCTTTAAGACTCGTTAAGTGAGCAACAAAATTTCTTTATGTGGGATGTTCTGAAAAGGTTATTTAAATTGTAGTCTAGTTAAAGATCATTTATCATGTGTGAAATGTCAAACAGTTTGTTCTTTTGGAAAGAAGGAAGTATTATAAAAGTACTTTGCATTCCTTCATACATAACTCATCTCTCTCTCTCTCCCATCCCTTTCAAATTGTTTAGTAATTTGACAAGTACCTTGTCACTCTAGTTGATTTACCAAGAATTTTGAGAGTTTGAGATGGGAAGATTCATATTATCTTTCGCTGATATGTGTTTCTCATCATGAGAATATATATTTGTGTGCGCAGACAAACGCACACACATTTATATAAATGCATCTTTTCTTTGTGGGTGACAAGGTGAATATTGAGTAGGGACAGTCATTTTAATTAGCTTTGAATGAATGAATATTGTGAGTTTTAATGTGTGCAATTTGGGGGATAGGGATTGAAGGAGGAAGTGAGAGGTTTTGGTTAAAGCTTCCCCAATGTGGCCTTGATCTCAAAAATGGAGGTAG
The DNA here is from genome assembly GCA_022495995.1 of Adenophora triphylla var. japonica. NCBI lineage: Eukaryota > Viridiplantae > Streptophyta > Magnoliopsida > Asterales > Campanulaceae > Adenophora > Adenophora triphylla. Next base: position 130,898 of record JAFEMH010000219.1, read on the forward strand.
GCTCCACCTTGATTAAAAACATTTGAGGAGTGAGGTATAGGGATTGGTCTTTTCTTCCTTCTTATGGGGCTTGAAGAGGCATTATTATGATAAGGTATACTGGGGTAGTTACTAAATATGAAGTGGTCTATGGTAGTTTTTCACGCTTTTCATATGTATAGCGGCACTGGTTTAAGGGAGTGGTGGATCACGGGTGTGTATGAGTTGAATAGAATGTAGTTTTAGTATATTTCCATGGTTGTAGGGATCGGTGGTATATTTGTTATTTTAATGTTATTCAGATTTGTGAGATGATTCGTGGCTCTAGGATTACAAATAGTAAGTGTTGGGTTGATAGCTATATTAGGAGTTATTTTTTTGACTAGTAAATATGTGCATTGAAAATTCGCCAAGGCACACTAACAAGCCCAAAAAATGAATTAATTAGCCAACCCCATCTCCCCCACAAAATCCACAAAAGGGATGAGCGCAATGGGTAAGAACTCATTCATCCAAAAAAATAAAGTGCTAAGCATCAAAAAAGGGAGCCTATCTGTAGGCAACGCAATTCCTTGGAAGCTTCTCCTATTCCTCTTTCGCCAAAGACACCACATAACACAATAAGGGACAGCTCCCCAAAGGCTTCTTTTTGCCTTTGGAATGCGAACACCGTACCAAACATCTAAAAAAATCTTCACTGAATTAGGCATAGTCCACGAGATCCCAAACAAGGATATCACAATACTCCATAAGCCCCTAGCTGTATCGCAATGCAGAAGTAGATGACTGACTGTCTCCTCGATCTTCATACACAAACAACAATGATTAACTAAAATTATACCTCTTTTCCTAAGATTATCCCCTGTAAGAATTTTCTCCCATGTTGCTGACCAAAGAAAGAAAGAGACTTTCAGAGGGGCAGCTGACCTGCAAATGCAATTCCATCGATAAGAGGATGGATTCCCAAGAAGATGTTTATAGAAAGACTTCACTGAAAACTTCCCGTCAGAACTCGCAGTCCAACATAAGTGATCTCCTTTTCTAGGCTTGGGAGAAGCGAATACACCCAAAAATTCGTGTACCAGCTCTAGTTCCCAATCATGGAAATTATGGCGGAAACAAGGGAGTTTTATCTTTGTGATTTTCCTCTGTATAACACAATTTGGTTTGAGTTACGGGAGATACCTTATGCAATTAGCAATCATAGATTCCTCTTTAATACTACTTGGGGGGGGGGTTCAGGTCTAGTATAGAAGGCTTATTTTTTAAATCATTTTTCTGTTCTTATCAACTCCAGCTTGATCAAGTGGTCTCGCACACCTTTTATGCTCGGAAGTATGTGGATTTCTCGTCGCGATTTTGAGAACGGATGGATAAGTAGTGGAAGGAGTGTCGAGTGGAGAGTTGTGCATCTTTTGATCCTTTAAGAAACCTAAAGTAGTATCTGAAGAAGTGTCTTACAAAATGGAATAAAGAAATCTTTGTGGTTGTTCAATTAAGAAAGTCAGAGGCAATTCAAGATATTGAGGAGAATGATAGGATGGAGGAGGAAGATTCTGTTTCAGGTAATTTATGTGCTTATCTTTGAAGAATGGATGAATTTGGAAATCTTCTTCTTTAAGAATATATTAGTTGGTGCTGAAAGTTGTAGGAGAAATAGATGAGAGTAGGGGATCAATTCCAAATACTTCCATAGTTACAAGTGAGTAACGGTGGACGAAGTTGTATCACAAACATTGAGAGGAAGCCCGGAGATAATGTGCGCCATGCAAAGGTTATTATTGATGAGATTACACGGTTAACCAAGAGTTGTACTGTATGGCGAGAAGCAAACACCTGCATTTAAGGGTTTGGAGGGGGAATCCAATTGATAAGGAAATTTCAGATTGGGTAGATAGGTCGAGGAGAGTGAGGATCTGGGGGGTTTTAGGCAAGGGTGGACCTAATGCAAGTAATGTGCACCCCATATGTTCCTAAAATTTAATAAAAAAATGTTACCTTTATTTTGACTCATACCATTGGGAGTGCACCCAATAGGTTTCAGGACGATCTCGACAGTCTCAAGGGTTCCTTGCCAGATTGAGTTGCTCTGTATAGATCTCCTATATCAGCTGCCCATTTTCCCGCGCTTTCGATCACACGCGTTTGTATTTTCTTTTTGTGGTGGTATGATGTTGTGTGATGGTGTGTATGCGTATGAAATTTTTGATGCATCTTTTGTGGGGTTTTGGTAATTTTTTGTAATAATTGGGCCTTTTTTGTAACTCCATAAGAGAAAAATTGTTCAATTGTGAAGATATTCCAAAATATTTTGTTGGTTTCAAAATCAAATGTAGTGCCCCCCCGTCCTTAAATAAATGTCAAATTTTCTAATTATTTGTCCGTAAATGAATTTTCACCCTAAAATATTTCGTATGTCAAAGTACACTGAATTACAAGTTTATAAAGTGGATAGTAAGGGTGTTTTTGCTTCTTCTTTGCTACTAAATTCACTTGCAATTGAACTTTTTCTTAATGAGTCGGTCTTAAACTCTTATGAAAGGAAGGGCGCGTCCTTATAAGTGCTGCCTGTTTTTATGTCTAAAGTGTCGGTTTTAATCTTTAAAGTGCCATTTTTTATGTGCCTTTACATTGAAGCTGGCATCTCTAGCAAGTAAACTGACATGTTTATAGACTTATGAAAAGTGCCAGTTTGATTGCTAAAAGTTCCCGTCATTCAAATTGGCACTTTAAACATACAAATGAGCACTTTATAACTTGTTAAAAAGTGTCTGTTTGACTGTTAAAAGTGCTAATCTCTTAATGTTAAAATTGCAATTTTGAGTATAAAATTGTAGTATAAAAAGGGGCACTTTTAACATTTGGCTTGGTATGCACAACACTGGTTAAGACTCTCAGTTTCGAGGTTAGTTTTGAGGTTCTGGTTTCCATAAATGGCCGCGAAAATATACACAACAGTGCCACCATCTGTTCCGTCCCCACATTCGTTTCAGGGTGGGAAATGGGGCTTGAATTCCATTTCAGTATGATGTGTGGATGGGTAACTCTTCCTTGTGCCAGTTGTTTTCTTGGTTATATTATTTGTCCTGGAGCCATTCGGCTCCTATTCTTGATTTTGTGGTTCCTGGGATTGGAGACAAGTTTTGTGGGGTTTTCATTTTTTTCGTAACCTTAACAATCGCGAATCTGTAGAGGTGGGTGCTCTTATCAATTCCTTATCTCTTGGAAAACACTGCAGTTTTAGCATTGAAACTGACAGTTTGTAACATTTATATTGGCACTTCTAATTAACACATCTTTGTTTAATACCAGGTTTTTCTTATTGAACCGAACCGTGCCTTTAAAACCCCATTTTTCCTATTGTTTAGAAAACACTTATGAAATAGATATTCTTTTACGAATTTATGAACCCAAATTTGTGATCGTTTTTTTGAATGATTGTCTTATGTTTTATTGAAAAATATTTTCTCCGTTACTACAAATGATGTTGTACCTTATTGTACATGTTCCGAGTTCCTTTAACAACTTGGTTGGTGGTTTGAAGAATATGATTGTAGTTAACATCATCTTTTAAATCGCTTCCCATCCCCCTCTCTTATGCTGTAGAATTGTGTTGTTTTTGGATTACATATGTGTCTGTATTAATACTTATATCTCTTTTTGTTTTTCTTTCGGACTTTTAATGGGCTTAGGAAAATCTGGAATACATGGATTTGGGATCTTCACCAAACAACCGCACAGAGCAGGAGATATGGTAGGCTCATTATTTTTTGTTTTATTATTTGAGGGATTTTCTTCCCCTTTCAGTGTTTCTTTTTCGTTTTCATAGTCTAAAATGTTCTGCATTATTAAGGATTGATTTTATGTCATGTAGGTCATAGAATACACTGGTGAACTTGTTAGACCCCCTATAGCTGACAGAAGAGAACATTTGATCTATAATTCCTTAGTGGTAAGTATACTTTAGTTTGTGTGTCAGTTACTGTGCTTGCTTCCACTGAATTGATACTGCAAGGCTATTAAAACCATGCGTGAAATATTACTTTGGTATTTGGTGCTTTAAGTTGCGTTAGGTTAGATGGCAGGAAACCTTACAATCTACTTAGTGGAATCTTATAATTTCCATACTGCCAAATCATAAAACGAGCTATATCTTATTTTCTAGTTTCTTCCTATCACTATCTTTGCTTCCTCAGTGTTGCCTTTGATCACATGCTTGGTTACTTAAGCTGTCATGCTGTTATTTCATGCTGAAGAGTACATATAAAATCAAATGAAACAGTTAGAGGACAATAGAAATGTATGATACAAGCTGAATTTTAATAACAGTGCACTACATGGATGATGTGTTTATTGATTCTGTCATTGTTAGAAACGAAAGCGGATATGTTTAGGAGAACATATCATTGTACATAATGTCTGCTTGAAGATTGAATCACACACGCATTACTCTTATGTGACAACCTCCAAAATATTAAGATGTCTACACCATGGATATCAGCTATTATTTTTAATATTTGACAACTGCTCCCAATTTACTAGAAAATTTTGCCCCAAAAGAATGTCTATTTTCTTAAATAATTTGTCCCTAAACAATTTTTTTGCAATTTGTTCTTTTCACATTTCATTATATGCTTGTAAAACTAAAAGTTGGAAAGTGGATAGCAGGAATAAATATTTATACATACATCTTTTTCTTTAAACTTTATTAAAAGTAAACATTCTTAAAATGTCCCTTCAAAAAAAAATTAGACATTCAGTCTGGGACGGAGGGAGTAAGATTTACCCAAGTCTTACATATGGGACCATCTGTGTTTTAGTATTTTATGTTAGGGCTCGTTTGATAGCCGGATAAGGATGAGGAGTATTATTAGTGAGAGGATTATTAATCCCCTCATTAATAATCCAAGGTATTTATATTCCATTTTTCACAAACATTATACTGTTCGGTAGGATCAGGATTAATATGATTTCATCCCACTTTAGTTGGAGTAAAACACAATATTATTATTAATTTTCCAAATATACCCCTAAATTACCTTTAAAACAAATGATTCTTAAAAGTCAATACTACTATTAATCTTCTTAAAAAGTTGGGTGAACACCAGTGAAATGAAGTAAGTAACATTTTTTGAAAATAATTACAAAATTGACAACAAACAGTAAATCGAATTTCAAGAAATTTAAATATCCATATGATATATATTATTCAAATAGATGAATACATATCATAGTTTCATGGGTAAACATCTCTCTATAACTAATTTATATAAAAAATATCTACTTTACTTCAGCATTCCCTCATTAATCTTCAAGATCCTTCACATGTTCTTCCTAATGTTGAGGGGGATGAAATACTTTAATCAACACCTCGTAACGTGGAAGTGTTCCGAAATTTTCTATGAATTGGTAGAATATCATTCCACAACTCATTGGAGCTAGCAACAATCTTTGACATAGTTGGATCCCACTCAAATCCGTCATGCTAGAGGATATGATTGATGTGGAAAAGTTTCATTTTCCAATTATTTATCTTGTTCTCGATATCTTTTTCGGTAATGTCACATGATCCCAATTCCCTTTCAGTATAGGCACTACGGACCAACAATGTCTGATATAAATTGACCATTAGAAGCCCAGTGGATGTTCGACCATTTCACCAGAGCATCGAAAAGTCTTATCTCCATTCCTTCGGTCCACTTGAGCCTCGTTTTACGTTAATGAATCCTTTCGTACCTACAATAATATAGCATAAACCACACAATTCTTTGCAAAATTTAAAAACAATATAAAACTAAACAGAAAAAATAAATATGATCACCATGTGAATAGAAGGTAGAACCTCAATGCTTTGATATTTTCGAGCTGATCATTGATCAAATAAAAGGGAGTTGCAGAGGGCTTTTTTGAGATGAGGGCATCAAAAACATATTTTAACTAAAGATGTGAATGTCATTCTTGTACACAAAACACGTTTCATCTTTCAATAGCTAGGTTGCTGCTAATTTATATCAGAAATTACTACTCTTTTAATCATCTATTTTCACCCAAAATTAGCATAGGCTAATGCCACATGGGCAGAACTCAGGTAACAAAGCATATATGAAAGAATTTGTAGCTATGGTATGTCAAAAGAACAGACAAACAGAGAAAGGAGTTTACTGATGTAAGCTTAATCGAGCTCTTAAAACAACAGAATAGTGGCGGAACAATTAAAATAAACAAAGAACAAAAACACAAGATGTTTATGTAAACCTCTCTGCGAAAGCAATCAACCTAAGCAAGAGTTTTTTATGCACAAAATATGAATTCTGCACTAGAAATCATAATCAGCTCAGTTCAAAAACAAAATCAAGATAGTGATTAGACAACCACATTCATCTAAAGTAGATTGAACAGTCTCATAACAGTTACATATAATCTTACGTAATTTAATGCTTATCAATTTGCAACATTAAATCCATGAAAAATAACCATTAAACTATTGAAAAGAAAAAACCTAGCAGAGTCCACAATTTTATGAAGTAGAAATAAAACGCTGACAAGTAGTTTGAAAGAACCAAATACATTAGGATTAAAGGTTTAATGTAAAAAATGTAACTCTTGATTGCCCCCATCTCCCTCGTAAGAACCTTTTGGAATCACCAACTCCTGCCATTGTTGATTGAAAACAAAACCTTAACACCCAAATAGGCGTAAGAGAGAAGACTGATTGTGATTAAGGGTTCTATGGAAAGATAAGAAGAAGAAATCTGGAACTCACCTTCAATTTGAAGAATCACCAATAATCCAAATTTGGGGAGTGACGTTCTTTCTTGAGAGAGATTGAGAATGCGGATTTGGTTTTAGTAGATTAGGAAAGAAGGGTATAATTGTGAAAAAGATGTAATCCCCGCCTCACGTAATGGGTTAATTAATGCGGATTTGGTTTTAGTAGATTAGTGAAGGGATTAGGAGCTAATCCCGATAATTGGGTTAATTAATACTAACTCTATATTTTCCTACCAAACGCAAGATTGTTTATCGTAATAATCCCATTGATAGTTATCCGAGGTTAATACTTTGAACCAAACAGCCCCTTAGTGTCTTGCTCTTAATGTACATTTTGATGACGATAGGATAAAGGATAAATATGTTTAAACCCCTTATCAGAATGTGGAGAGTCTGGTCCTGCTTTTCTTGCCTACAACCAGACACTTAAACAATGATCTCCATGTTTATCGATCTCTGCATTTATCATCATCAGCAATATTATTCTTTCTTTCGTGGGCGTTAACATTACAGGCTTTTCTTTTTCCTTATACAATGATGTGTATGTTTCCATTGCTCCATACTTTGTCACTTTTTGTTCATAAAGCTTAGGGCATCCTTACTCATAAACCCATTCAAGGGGTTTATGAGTCCGCCACATCACCACTTTTTACCTTCTCATTTCTATAAACCTTTAACAAATTTTTTCCCCTACACTCGTAAACCTCTTCAAAAGCTTTTTAGAGACACCTTTTTTTAAAATTACATTTATTTTGTTAAAAAAATAAAAATAAACATTTATTTTGGGCCAATAAATTACTGTTTTTTTAAAAGCAAAATGTTCAATTTGCAAAAAAAAAAGAAAAAAATAAGAAAAAGCTGTCAGAAAAATCAGCTCCATACCTATGGAGCGGTTCATGCCATTCCTTCTCTTCCATGGCTGATGTGGCCTCCATCTAGGCATAAACCTCACAAAGCTACCACTAAGGTTGCCCTTAGGCCACCCATACACTATTTGAGCAGCTTTCTTAGGCACCACATTAAATCTTGGTAAGCATGCCAAAGAAACAAGACAACAGTGTACTTGCGTCTTACGAGTATAGTTGAATTATCAATCTTTATACAGATGATGATCGGGTTCAACTGAAAGCTTCAATGCTTCATGATGGATGCTGAAACCACATTCATTCAACTTACTATCAATTATGTGTGTTTTGGCTTGAGATCCACAGTGGACAAGCTTTGAAAAGTGGAAGTCGGTTGCAAATCTTCTTTCTCTACCATAGTTGCTTGGATCCGCCTAAGGACTCGGATAAAAAGAAGGATTCTCTGCTAGCTCTCTAAATCATCAGTTGAATACGGCCCATAATCAACATTTTCCCGCCTTTCACTTGTGGCTGTTTTTCAGACTCCTTTCCGGCCTCCATGTGTTCTTATTTGGGCAGTTGAAATTCATATTGCCTGGTTTGCCTCACTTAAAACAGTCATAGGGTACTCCCCACCCCCTCTAGTAGCATGATTTTCTTACCCTTAGAATAATCTGCCTTTGTCTTAGATCTATTGTATGTGATCTTGCATTGGACAGGGCAAGGGTGAGTAGGGAAAGTTTCTTGAGGTGATTTTGATACATACAAACTTACATCTCTGAGAGCACACCTGTAAGAAGTGTACGGATTACATCCCAATTGATCAAATATTAGAGGTAGGGAAAATCTTCATCATATGAACTTTTATAATGATCTTGCATTGGATGGGGAAAATGGTGAAGATGGGTTTTGAGCCATCCCTACGTAATTAGGGACTTGGGAAGAGTGGAATACAATACTCGTTTGATAAATAGATAGGAAGAAGTCTCAGTAACTGTACGTTGATGTGTAGCTATTTTCTTTTTTATGTTATGATTGTGAGAGTGCGAAATGAGGTACCAGTAGGAACGATGACTCTTAAAGTTGGAGCTCACCTACACCTGGAAGTGAATGAATGTTCTAGCACCATATATATTGTTTCGGTGTGACACAGTTTGCTCACTGAAAATCTAGCTCCACGCGGACCGGGTGTATTTCTGCATGTACAAGATAGATGATTACGATATATGTTTTTGTTGAATCTTTCTCCCCTTCTTTCAAAATCCTTGGGGATTCCCTAATTATTTCGTGTTCCACTGGATATTTGTTTGAATGCATCTTTCTCACTGGTAAAATAGCTCAATCTATATTTCCTGACTATGCCTGAAGGTCTTATGTATGATCTCCTTGTAGTTGGTAAATTGTTCTATACCAGAGAGAAAAGAACGGTGTTATGTATCTTAACAAGAAAGATCCGTAGTTATTGCACTAGCCATCGATTGCTCAAGGAGAGAGTCTTCTTCTAAAGCTTGTCTGGCTTACTTTTATATGCAGGGTGCTGGGACATACATGTTCCGAATTGATGATAAACGTGTCATTGATGCCACGAGGGCAGGAAGCATTGCGCATCTAATAAATCATTCATGTGAAGTATGCATTCCTTCTGTTTTTCTCCATTGAACTTTCCTTTGGAATAGCTTTTTTTGGAAATATAATGTTTTGGTAGATCATTAATTTTCTTGGTATGGAGGTAGTTTCCAGGTTTGTTTTTTGGTGTTAACCTCACACACATTAGATCATCGTATCTGTCTAAAATTGAAACCTTTGCCTTCCTTTATTTAGTTAACAGGTGGAGAAATCCATCATGATGTTATTGGTTCTCCACATTCCCTTTCTTCATTGCATATTTATATATCCCATTTAGTTGATTTATTCAATTCATGTTTAACATTGGAAAAAGGATGGTATACACGATACTCTCTCCATTTCGTTTAATGAGTATGTCTAAAAGTCAATAGTATCAAGGATTATGATGCATTTCATGCATCCCCTTAATTTGAAAGATTAAAATTGTTTGGTATTATTAAGTTTTATCCCACAAGGAAAAATATGGAAATCATAGAAGTTTTGTATTTATAGTTTTTGAAACAAGGCTCTTTATGTTGTACACACTTAAGGAAAGAAGCAAGTCTTCAGGCAAAATGGAGGAAGTATTTTCCGATCGCTTGTACTTGTTAACAAAGATTATCTTGCAGATAGTACCTGCATATGCTTGTTTAACATAATCTAGTCTGGCATCTTTTGGAAAATCATCCTCAAACATTAACTAAGTTTATATTGTCTCTGCAGCCAAATTGCTATTCAAGGGTTATCAGTGTCAATGGTGACGATCACATAATTATTTTTGCCAAAAGGGATATTAAGCAATGGGAAGAGCTGACATATGATTACAGGTTCTCTTCTAGGCAATACCTGTCATCTTTGTTTGTAGTCTCTGTATACTGAGTTTCTTGCTTCTTCACGTTGCAGATTCTTTTCTATCGATGAACAACTTGCTTGTTGCTGTGGCTTCTCAAGATGCCGAGGTGTAGTTAATGATGCTGAAGCCGAGGAACAAGTGGCAAAGGTGTACGCACCACGCAGTGAATTGATAGACTGGAGAGAAGACTGAAAGATGTTAGAAATCCTAATAATCTTCTGGGCTTTCGGTAATACGTTGTTGTGTAATCCCTTATCTAGTTTAACTTATATTGCCTCCGTCCCATAAAGATAGTCCCACTCTTTTTGTTGTTATTTTGAATTAACTTTGAGCAATAGTTTAAGGTTACTTTAATAATCCTAATGAAAATTCAAAAAAATTTATTGATAGAATTTATAATGGTGGATCAACAAGTTTTGGATTTTCATTAAGATAATCAAATTAAGCTTAGACTATTGCTCAAAGTTCATCCAGATTAACAATAAAAAGTGGGACTAAGTTTATGGGACGGAGGGAGTATCGTAATATCCTTTTATTTGTCTGAAGATGGAATATGTACCCATTGCTTAAGTTTTTTTTTTCATCTCACTTGATTTACCTATTTAAACAAGATCATAGATATCTGACACTAAAATTTCTTCCTACAACGCATTCAATAATGCTCGTATTCATATTTTTATGTTATGTGGTGATGACTCCACAACTTTTGGGGTCTCTCTAAGGATGAACACTGACTTTGTATGAACTCGATACCTAGATCACAACACAAACAATAAACACTGTTAGAGACCAAGTCGGGGTTGATTCCGAATCAATCCCTCGGGTATAAGATTAAGACCTTTGAGGGTTTGATAACTAAGATATAAGACTTAGAATGTCTTGATGTTTTTATGTGATAGGGTTTAGGTAATGTGACTTACATTGTCCAAGAGGACAAATGCGAGTATATATAATGGGGAGAGGGCAGTTGGATGACCTCAACCCTTATGGAGATATCAACTTTGACCTAGGATACGTGTCCGCGCCTGGTTGGACCGTACAATAAAGCACAAAATACTATAAAGAGATGTCTTTGATTGGACAAGGAGATGAATGGCATGCGACAGTTGGTGCGGCGCCTTACGCGCATGATAAGCGCCTGAGCCATTATTTAACGTGATAGTGACAGGTCTGCTAGCCGGTGTCAGAGCTTGTACGGGGTCTTGTCTCATAAGCCTAATATTAACCGGGAGTCTGGTATTCAACCGGGAGTCTGGTATGAGACTGCGGTCAACGAGAACTAGATTGACTTGGTTAGCGCGGTCTGGATGTCCGCAGTCAAAGAGGTGCCACGTCATATATGTCCTTTGGATTAGATCGAGCTTGGGCCCGGTCTGAAAGGTCAGGACTCATCACAGTGGCCCATTGCTTCGAGTGCTTGATCATTTATGGTTAGAGCGAGAAGCTATATAAAAAGTTCGATCTGCGACCTGTTTGTTTTCGCGGGCATAAGTGTTGTGAATTTTTGGTTGCTTGAATCACACTCCCTGCTTAGGTGCACATGATGGGCATATGTAGGGAGTTTGGTGGAAGTTGGTGGAAGGTTCAGGCTGCCTACCAGATAAGGCTTGCGTGGGCCCCATAAGCTGTCAAACCGTCAGCGCGTGTTGGGTATGGAGGAGATGTTTCACGAATTCCAAAAGGCGCCATAAATGCCAACCGCCATTTATTCAAAATTTAAAACATCCGCCGGTTCATGATTCAAGAGAATATGGTTTGTGGGCTCATTAATACGGGTTAACCCGTATTCCTTATCCTATAAATACCAAACCCTATTTCCCTTTCAACCTTTTATCACCTTCAGACTTTGAAACTGCCTTCTGGAGAGTTAAAATTTGCAAAGCTTCCTTAAGCATCCACCTTGCGTACTTCCCTCCTCGCAAGTGTTTTAATTCCTTTTCTGCTTGTATCCCCTTTTTATCTGTTCCTCCTTGACCACCATGACCTATCGTATGGAGCGTCCACTAGAGTTAGGTAATGGGGTGAACCCTGATACTTTTGCCGTTCACAAGAAGTTCGGTGGGATTTATCCGAAGGTAGCTAATACCCGGAAAAATTGGGTCCCAACCAGTTGTGGGAGGTCATGAAAAGGATGTGTCTTTCTAGTGACATGTTGGTGTTAGGTGTCCATACCCGTCTCAGAAACTTTTTTATGGGGGTGTTGAACAGGTTTTCCCGAGATCGCGTTCACGCTCTGAACGCCCAAGAGTTGGTGAGGAGAGTGTTTATCAACCCTATGACTAGAACAATTAGGGACTAGGAGAAGGTGGATCTGATGGAGGGCACCGAGGTAGATGTGGCTCCTGATGCTGCAGCTGAGCCCGAGGCTAACCTTGAAGCCCCCGATACCGCGGCCCCTTTGGCAGTGGTAGAACCTATTGCCCAGGTTGAGGCCCAACCTAGGGCGGTGATAGACTTGAGAAGTAGTGATGATGAGGCAGTCTACATGGATGAGCTAGACGTGGGAGTAGCTCGATCTTCTTCAGACTCTACTTTAGACCTTTCTGGGTCGGGAAGCAGTTCTGAAACAGAGGTTGATAATAGGGAGGTTGCTGACCGCATGGAGGTGGATACATCCCAAAGAGCCGTTGAAATTGTAAATGCCTTTTCTGAGGGCCACGTGGAGACCGCTGAGAATCAAGCCGGTGCTTTCACCTCTGGTCGTGGTCAACTAAAGAAGAAATGAGCAGTTCGTAGGGCGGATGAAGATAAACTGGCTTCAACTTTCTATATAGATCCCTATAGCTTCTTTGTTCGCGGATTGCTAGTGATCGAGCATAACGGAAGCCTGCGTCTTGATGTCTGGGATAGCAACAAAGCGTGTCTTTTTTGGTGATCAATTCGAGAATGGCCAAGGTTCCCCTTGACCCTTCATTGTCCAATTCCTCGAGTTCAACCAATGCCTTCATATGCACATTACCCCAAACACTGCCCGAGCTCTCGTCTCTTTCATAGTGTTGTGTAGGATTTTGGGTTATGAACCTTCTCTTTCCGGGCTATATACATATTATTCCAATCAGATTACTTCGGTTTAAAACCTAAGCCTAACTTTGCAAAAACCTTCTCTCCGCCAAACAATAAATTTGACCAATGGAATCAAAAGAACATATATGTGATCGAGAGTAGGCTTGGTTGGAGTTTTCTCAGACCGGAGGGTCTAGCCCTTATTAGGATCGTAACGAGCTCATATCCCAGTCCGTCGGAATCTGAGGGTCTTCAAATCGCCATAGCAAAATATCTAGCTCAGTACATTAAGGAGAAGGCAACTCCAGTTTTCGATGTGGCCGCGATCATAGATGACGAGCGCTTATTAATTTACGTCAGGGTGGCTCCCCCTAGGGAAGGTTGTAATGTTGCCCCTAGGCTAGCTATTGAGCCCCTATTGCGCGATCCGGATCGGAGGGTCCATGAATTCTTTCAATTTGAGGCCAAATGCGGGACCTGCATGATGGGCGCGGTCTATAAATCTCCGGAGTGGATCAATCTCTTTTTCTTTGTCTTTTATGGTCATGACTTATAACTTGCTTTTTATTTCTTGAACTGTAATCTGACTATTCTTTATACAAATTCGGAAGATAGCACAACGGCTCCTAAGGTTTCTCGGGCTGAATTAAAAGCTGCCCAGGCCCGCCAGGTGGCCAAGGAGAATAAAGCAAGGCAGGATTCCCCGAATAAAACTCCTGCTTGGGGGTTTGTTTTGCCTATTGTAGCTGATAGGGCATCTTGGGGATTGCTGGTCACGGGCCGGGGTGTGCCAGAGACAAAGGATCTTCAACCTCCATCTCAATCAAACCGTGATCGCGACTACTCTTATGATCGCGCTCATGTTGCCCAATCTGATAGGGGGAGGAAGAGGGCCCGGATCGAGGCTGAGGGCGCGGGCAGGGACAAACAACGAAAAGTCCATCAACCAAAGTTATTAATTTTTCTACTCCCTCTAGCTCGCCCCGGCCAGAGCAGGCTCCATCCACGCCAACGCTTACCCACCTACAAACATTGATGCTTGGGAGGCCGCGTGGAGTCTGAGCAACCAGCTCGGAGAGGTTCCCTAGTCCAAGGTGTTAGACCTATATTCTTGTAGAGGACACAATTCGGTGGTAAGGCTTGGCTTTTTAAACAAACTTTACTACCCGAACTTCTACCAGAAAGTAGGGTCCAAACTGAACGCCTCTGCCTTGACGGGAAACAAATAGCTGAGGTAATTTTTTTTACTTTCTCTTTTACTTCTGTTTTTCCTTTTTTGGCCTTTCCTGACCGCAAGCTTTCTTTTTTCAGATGGCTAATGATGTCATGAGGCTAAGGGATATTACCGATGAGCAGGCGGCCAAGATCACATACAAGAATAAGGCTTTGGGGAAAGCTTTGGAGGAGGCCATCACTTTGTCTTTGATCGAGAAGGAGACAGACTTGAACCAGGTGTACGAGAAGTACGATGCTAGTCTTAAATCTCTGGAGAAGTCAAAGGGGCAGCGGGATGAATTCCACGGGCCGAAAAAGCAGCTTTAGAAGGATGTTGCTGAGTACCAAAGGAAGCTGGAGGCAACCAAAGCGCAGGTCCAACAACTAGAGGCCCAATTGGACAAGATATCCGATAAACTTGTCACTTTGAGACAGTCAATTGGAAAAGGATGTTGCGCTTGCTGCTGCTAGAGTGGAAGCTGTGGAATAGTATAAAAACTCCTAAGAGTTCAAAGATCATATGATCGCGGAGTGCTCTTCCCAGTTCGAGGCCGCCAACAAGACCCAATTAGGACTTTTGCGGCCACGGGCAAGTTTTCTGCTTAGCAATTGGTCATTATCGCCTGGACATGCCGTGGTTCCTTTGTCTAAGGAAGATATTTATAATCATGATGCTGCTGCGGTCTACTCTTTGCCTCCGGTGGCCGCGATCACCGCCACCAACCTTATTAATTAACTTGATACTTTAAGGTGGGGGTGAAGAGAAGCTAAGATTGGAAGCCACTGCTGCTCGCCTATTTTGGACCTGCGGTCAGCAGGCTATTTATATCCCGACCAGCTCCAACTTCAACTCTAGAGACCGAGCCAACTCCAGAGCCTACTCAGCCCTCAACTTAAATTTTGTAGTAGGGTTTTTGTTTTTGAACTTTTTTCTTTTCTTTTATGTAACAGATTTTAGGCTTTGTAATGTCTTTGTTCTTTTAATGAAAAGATTTGGTTCCTTATATTCATGCGTTCTATCTCCCTTTTTAGAGCCTTTTTGTTGTGCCTTGTTATTTTCAGACCGTTTTATGAGATTTACTAACTCCTTACGAAAACATTTTAGTTTATATTGGAATTAACTTTTAATAATATGATCATAATTTATTTTGGCCTTTACACTTTGAGGCTTTTCCTCTGTCTGAATTTTGGACTTTTATTGTAAATATTTTTCCATCCATATTTACCTAAGTGAATTACGTGATCTGGACTCTTGAGTCCGTGCTTTTTTAAGAGCCAAGGCAAGCTTCTTATATTTATGGGCATGCAGAGTGCGGTTTGAATGCAGTTTGCACATCAGCAGGGCGTGACCGTGCTGGCATTCGTGATTTGGGCATGACCCTACGTGCATTCACTCTGTTTATTCCAGTAGTGAGTAAATAAATAAATAAATTTTTATGCTTTTCTGAGTTACAAATCATACATACGTATTACTCTAATAGATTGTAACTACTATCACTATTTTTGCATAAACTTGGTACAATTTTTCCTAAAAAAGTACTTTCTAAGATGATCTCTGTTCCAATCATTTTTGAGGTCTTTTACTTCTTTTGTCCATAATTTGTAGGTCCCCTTTTTTTTATTATTTGTGTGACTTGATACGGACCTACCCGTTTCGGAGAGAGTTTGTGATAACCGGGCTGGGTTCCTTGAACTTGTACATTCCGTAACACCTAGTCTCCCACAGAGAAGCTTCTTTTGCTAACTCTCTTGTCACGATGCAATTTGAATTTTTGTTTATAGTTGACCATTTTTTCTCTGGCTCACATTTTTTTTCTTCGAGATCATATAGATGGCATCTTCTGCCGGTCTCATTTTGTGTTTTATGAAGTAAGTGACTCTGTAGGAGGGAAGGGTTAATTCAGGAGGGAAGGGCTAATTCCACTGGGGCCACAACATCTGATCAATACGTGAGCGAGAAAGGAGCTTCACCGTTTGAATTTCTTATTTTGGTGCGAACTACCAATAACGCGGTCTGAAGTTCATCCATCCATCGTCCTCCTCGTCATTCTAAATTTTTCTTTATGGCTGTAAGGACTAGTTTATTCGTGGCCTCAGCCTGTCCGTTTCCTTGGGGATACGCCACCGCGGACCGTCGGTGTTGAACCTTCATTTTTTCACATTTGGCGGTAAATTTCGCTACGAGATGAGTGCCATTGTCTTAGACTATTACTTTTGGTAAACCAAACCGACACCATATATATGTGATCGTGAACGAAGTTTATCACATTTTCTTCGGAAATGGTGGCCTAAGCTTTGGCTTCTGTCCACTTTGTGAAGTAGTCCACGACTACCACTACATATTTTATGCCTTCTAATAGTTGGGAAGGGTCCAATTAGATCAATTCTCCATGTATCAACCGGCCACGTTGGTATTACCAACGATTGCTCTGTTGTTGATGGGAGTCTAGGGATGTCCGCAAACCGTTGACATGTATCACATTTCCTTACATATTCCTTTGCGTCTTTCCTCATGGTTGGCTAATAAAAGCCTTGGAATTTTATCTTGTCCAAGAGTGTGCGGGCTCCTGGGATGACCGCCACAAACTCCTTCATGGACTTTATAGAGTAGGTTTGTGACCATGTGAGTTTTTATTCATTTGAGGAGAGGCTTGGTGAATGACCTTCTGTATAATATACCATCTATGACCGTATACTTTGCGGACACATTTTGATGAGCCTCGCTCTTGTTTGATCCTCGTGGTGGGCTTGCTTTTCGATGTAATCCTTGATTTCATCTACACCCAGTCCCTTTCTTGGTCCTCAATGTTGTTAATTTGGACCCGATCAGGCGCCTCTACGAACTCAATTTGGCAGTCCGCATTTAGATTCTCGATTTCTTGCTCGGTGATTCTAGATAGGAGGTCTGCTTCTGCATTTCCCTCAATCATTATTTGATTCAACTCATAGTATTCAAAGCTTAAAGTGTTTTTGCCAGACCGCAGTACTTTGCTAAGACCGGGTTTATTGAATCATAATCCTCCTTTATCCGATTCACTATGAGGTGAGAGTCACTGTTTATCTCTAGATTTGGAACACCCATGCATTTGCTAGCTCCATGGCTGTTATGATTGCTTCGTATTCGGCTTGATTGTTTGAGGCTTCAAACTTGAATCTTAAGGCTTTTTCAAATCTTTCTCCATACGGTGCGATTAGAAGTATGCCCGCGCCACTTATCAACTTGCTCGCGGATCCATCAACGAATATTGTCCATATTTCCTATGGACGCTCTTTGATTTGAGTTGTCTCTGGTTCTTGACCTTCTTGGATCTCTTGGGTTTTTACCCTTTTTCTTTTCCTCATCTCGCTGTCTGCAAGTTTGAATGATGTTTCTGCTACTGCTAAAGCTTGCGCTTTAATGGCTCTTCTTGGTGAGTAGGTGATCTGGAACTCATTGATCTCTATAGACCACACTAACATTCTTCCCGAGGACTCTGGTTTATGCAAGAGTTTTTTAAGTGGTGCTTCTGTGAATACAGTGATTGGGTGTGAAGATAATAAGATCGTAGCAGGTACAAGCAAGGAATAAGCTAACTTCTCTATATTGAGATAGCCACTTTCTACGGCAGACAACACATTTGATACATAATAAACTGGTTTTTGTGAGTTATTTTCCTCCCTTATAAGAACATCGGATACTGCCAGGTCAGTTGTTGCTAAAAATAGAAAAAATTCTTTCCCGGGCACCGGGCTGCCCGAGATATTTCTTAACTTCTTCAAAAGCCAAATCGCATTCTTCATTACATGTGAACTCGTTGGCATTCTTCCTCCCTTTGAGAGTTTTGAATAAGGGTATGCATTTCTCTGCAGACCGCGAAATGAAGCGGTCAAGTGTTGTTATGCGCCCATTTAGTTTTTGCACATCTTTTACTCATGCAGGGGGTTTCATGTCTAACAACGCATGGATTTTCTCGGGGGTTGCCTCGATTTCGCGTTGATTGACCATGAACCTTAAGAACTTGCCAGCTTTTACCCCAAAGGCACATTTGAGGGGGTTGAGCTTCATGTTGTTACTACACAAGTTGGAGAAAGTTTCTGTCACGTCGAGCTCGTGGGAATTCTTCTTTGTTTTTTTAAACATATCATCAACGTAGGCCAATTTTTTTGCCTAGTTGGTATTTAAAAACAATGTTGACCATCCTCTGGTACGCGGCTCCTGCGTTTTTCAACCCGAAGGGCATCATTGTATAGCAGTAGGTTTTGCCATCGGCTACGAAGGCGACCGAGGCAAAATCTTTTTGAAGCCATTTTGATCTGATGGTAACCAGAGTATGCGGCAATGAAACTCAAGACCTTATGTCCGGCTGTAGAGTACACCAATCTGTCAATTCGAGAAATAGGGAAACAATATTTGGGGCAAGCCTTGTTGAGATCTGTGAAGTCAACACACATGCTTCACTTTCCATTAGGCTTTTTCACTATCACCACGTTTGCTAGCCACTTGGGATATGAAATTTCTTTGATTATCCCGGCGTTTAGTAGCTTTTCTACCTCTTCCTTGATCGCGATCTCCTTTTCGATGGAAAAGTATCTTGATTTTTGGTAGATGTGTTTGAAAGAGGAGCTGTCATTAAGCTTATGGGCGATAACGTCCTCACTGATTCCTTGCATATCCTTCAAGCGAACACATCACTGTTCTTTATGAGGAACTCGATCAAGATTCTTCTCTCCTCGGGGTGAATTTCCAGACCGACCTTAACTTTTTGCTCGGGGTAGTTGACATTGATTATCACTTCCTCGAGCTCGTCGTTAGGCTGGAGATCGCTTATCTCTCGATTGTGGAGGGAGTCAATTATGATCATGGGGGGGGAGAAGAGTTTGCTCCTGGGAGAGCGGACATGGAGTATATAATTTCTCGATATATGTCCACCAAGATTCCCTTATCCACATATAATCCAGCCACCGGAGCCATTCTCTTGACCCTCCTGCTCTTTTTTGAGCTCAATTTTGGTGGAGTAGAACGACAGCATTCCCACGAACTCGGGTTACGGGCATTTTTCTTTGTTCTTGCTCCGCTTTGCTTCCTCCCCCACTTGTGAGCAAGAGGCTTTGTTTTTCAATTTTCTCTTTTCCTCCAGAGTAGAGTTTTGAGGAATCTCTCGGGATTATTTTTTATAACCGCCGCTCCGCCCGGTGTGTTAAATTTTATTCACTGATGGGGGACGAACGCTACGATTCCTAGTGCGGCCTGAGCCGTGGCTACGAGGATGGCGTTGTAATGGGATTGTAGGTCTATGACCATGAAGGTGATTTTAGCTGTTTTTTGTAGGGGCTTTTCCCCTATTGTCAACTCAAAATCAATTGTCCCTTTCACATGGACGGTGTGGTTGGTAACCCTTCGAGCAATCCAGCGTAAGGGGCGCGATAGGCTTCAGACATTTTCATCTCTACTAAGGTATTATAGTAGAGAATGTCTTGGCCGCGCCGGTGTCGATGAGCACCCTGCTTATATTTGCCCGGCAAATCTTCATCTTGATGGTTAAGGGCTGGGTGGAGTGAAAGAGTGGAAGCGAGCTCGCTTCTCCTGAAACCTATTTCTTACTCTTCTTCTGCAGCTAAGGCAGGAATCAGACAGGAATCAGACAGCTGGGTGTTGGAGGGAGCCTCTACTGTAATATAGTTAATGTCATAGGTCCCTTACTCGTCATCATCATTATTTCTCTCTCCTTTCCGGGTCGCGTTGAGCTCGAGCCCTGTTGTTATTGTTGTTGTTGCCTTTGACCCAGTTGGTCAGCTCGCCATTGTCAATTTTCTGCTGAATGATCTTTTTCAGCTGGAAGCAACCCTCCGTATTATAACCGTGATCATTGTGATAGTCACAAAACTTGCTTCTTGACCTCTCATTCGGTCTTCTTGTCATTGGAGGAGCAGGAGGAATTTCCATTGTTTTTAAGATGGCAGCCCGCAGTACGGTCAGGGGAGTATACACTGTTTCATCCACAATATTTTTGAACTTTTCAGCATTGCGGTTTCTGTTTTTCTCCTGGCTTTGACCGCGATTGGATCCTTGACCGGCCTCTTTGACCGGCATCTTTGACATGCTCAATTCTTTCTTTGACCGGTTTGCGAGCAACCAACTCTAAGGGTTCCTCCGCGGAAGCAACAACTGTGGCCCTCTCATACATCTCCTCCACGTCCTTTGGCCTGTTTGAGGCAAAGTTCATCTTTAGGAAGCTGCAGGTTAGACCGCCTTCAAAGCGGGCTCACCTGCCCATCAAAAGAGTTTAGAAAGGCACTCCGAAATTGCTCGAAGCTTTTGATAGATTTGGGCTTGAGGGCCAACATCCATGACAAGGCCTTGCCCGTGAAGGAGACATTTAAGGCTTTACACATCACAGCCTCATCCGAAGAAAATAGGGTCATCTGTCATTCGTACCTCACCATGTGGCATTTTGCGTTGGTGGAGCCATCATAAGGCTCTATCTGGGGAGGCTTCCCTCTTTGGATGGGCGCGTTTGCGATCTTGTCAGCAAAGGCATCCATCATGCGGCCACACTTCGAGCTGCCTTGTTGGTGGGTCCCACATCTGGTGCATAAATTTTATGAAGCACGGATTCATGTTGTCCGTTTTCATTTTCTTGGAGAGAGAAATCACGGCCTTTCTCTTGGCCTTGGCCATGGGTTGTGTTTTAAATTTCTCGGGGAGAGGAGTAGATTCTGCCCCCTCTCCTTCTTCCTCATTATACTCCTCATCGTGATCGAGCTCAACGATGGGTACTTCTAACCTCTTGGTTCCCCTAGCCTGACTGGCTATAGATTTTGTCCGGACTCTCTGGTTTAACCGTAGGGAGCCTTCTTGTAGGGGAACGCCACCATTGGCCTACAACTCCACCAGTTCGAGCTGGGCATCATTTATGGACATGGCTTCAACCACTAGCGTAACCCTTTCAGCGAGAGTTTGGTTTCTCTTGATTATTTACTCAAAAAGTTATGGGAGAGGTAGGGTTTTTTGGACTGTAGGTTTGATTGGCCTTTTCATTGCGGGCAGCCTCAAGCTTTTCCCCAAGGTCTCTTTGAGATGCAATAAGAGAGCCTTGGCTTTTAGCACGACCACCCAACCTATTAAAGGCTGAGATCTTGGTCTAACAGGGTTTATGTTCGAGGGAGAAGGTTGGTTATTTCCCGGAGGAGTAAATTAACCAACGTTTTGTAAAGAAGTCTAGTCATTTTAAAAATAAGAAAGTGATAAGTTGTTTTTGTGAATGAGTGTTTGAGAAGGTGTTTGTTTCAACGAGACACAATATTACGCGAGAAAACAAGAGCGTTCCCGGCAATGTAACCACTGATGACGCCACAACTTTTGGTGTCCCACTAAGGATGAACACTGGCTTTGTATGAATTGGATACCTAGATCACAACACAAACAATAAGCACTGTTCGAGATAAAGTCGGGCTTGATTCCGGCTAAGGCCCTCGGATGTATAAGTAAGACCTTTGAGGGTTTGATAACTGAGATATAAAGATTTAGAATGTCTTGATGTGATTGTGTGGTAGAGTTTAGATAATGTGATTTCCCTTGTTCAGTAGGACAAATGAGAGTATATATAGTGGGGAGAGGGCAGTTGGATGACCTCAGCCCTTTTGGAGATATCAACTTTGACCTAGGACACATGTACACGCTTGGTTGAACCGTACAATAAAGCACAAAATACTGTAGAGAGATGTATTTGATTGGATAAGGAGATGGATGGAAGGCGACAGTTAGTGCGGCGCCTTACGCGCATGATACGCGCCTGAGCTACCATTTAATGTGATAGTGACAGGCCTGCCGGCTGGTATCAGAGATTGTACGGAGTCTTGTCTCATAAACCTGATATTAACCGGGAGTCTGGTATGATATCGCGGTTAACGCGAGCTAGATTGGCTTGGTTAGGGCGGTCTGGATGTTCGCAGTCAAAGAGGTGCCACGTCATATATGGCCTTTGTAACAAAGAGAGCTTGGGCACGATCTGAAAGGTCCGGGCTCATCATGTGGCATATTAAATGTTGCATAAACTTATATTTAACATTTTCAATTGTGATTCTTAGAGATCATTAGCATGGATGAGAACAAAAGGATAAAGCATCTCTCTTAACATATTTGGACCTATTATTGTTATCTTTCTGAGCTTTGACTAATATTAGCAGATGCATAAAAATCTACATTAGTTTTTACACTTGATAATCTTTTGAAGAACAACTTTCTCTTTGTATTGATGACTTTCAGCATCTTATGCAGGGTTTCCCGTAGTGTGTACTTCATGGAAAAAAAAAAAAAGGCAAAACAGTCTGCAACTTATTTACTGCCTTCATCAAGCAAGAAACCTCTATTTACTGCGGCTGTTGTAAAATTTCCTGATTATTTGTACTAAGCCATCGAAAGAAATTGCTCTTCTTTTTAACTCATTTTCTGTACTTGTCATTAGCATCACGCCCAAATGGATGGGCGATATATGATTTTTGTTGAACGGTGGTTATTGAAATATTGGATAAGATTTGTATCTTTTTCACTAAGAATGAAATTTATATTTTGTTTTGGGATTGTGATTAAGTAGTAGATTGGTGTATCATTACAGCATTTCTATTAAGTTGTAAATGAAACTACTTCCTTAAAAGAATAATGATAGAGCATAGATGCATATATAAAAAGCATACTCCCTTTGTCCCACTCAAATCAAATTATGACGTTTTGCCCAAAATTTTTTGGGTGTTGATGCTGCCAAAAAGATCGAATCAGCTCAAATCCAGCGGTCGGTTGTACTCTAGCGATTGAATAGCTTGAAATAGATGAATAAACACGTAAACTAAGTCGGGGTTTCTCCGGCGAAGGCTCTCCGGCGTGAGTAATTATTTGCTTTGTGAGAGAGAAATCAATTTGACAGAGTTTAGGGTCAAAGAGATAACGTACCAAAATATGTGAATTATGACTTGTATTTATAGGTTTAGCAATGTAGAATCCATGTTGAATTGTATTGTTAAGAGATAAGATATTAATCCCAAGAGGATTAATATTGAGGAGTCCTTGTTGGACCTGAATTAGCATAGGAGGTGGTTACAATCCTAGAAAGATTGTAACTGCTCAATGTCCTTATTTGGATAGGATTGAAGAAACTGTAACTCTGCACGATAGCCGAGATGACCTTTCCTCGTCATACGTGGCCATCTCGGCCTACGATGAGCCGAGGATGAGGTGAGAGATATATGGAGAAACCCGTCATGATGATGGTTTGATTGCCGAGGAGGCCTCCTCGTCGTCAAGGGAGCTCCAGCTCGACCTTGGAGGGAGGTCTCCTCGTCGGTATTTGAGTTGGGCCTTGATCATTCGCCTGTCAAGCCTTGATCGACCTGGGGAATGATGAGAGGGATTAGTACGAGGAAGCCCATTTCCTTCCTCATATTTGAGACTTAGTGGATTATGTTTAGGGCCCAATCCACTTGGACCTTGCCCGGACTAGCTCACGTTCGTATCTCGATTTATACTGTTCAGTGGCCCCCGACTTTCTAGCTTGGCTATGCCGAGGAGAAAGTGATCTCGTCCTTGGTTTACGAGAATACGAACAGGCGTCACGTGGCAAATGTCGCTTCAATATCCGTGTCGTTCCATTTTCCGCCTGTTAATAGTCCAATGATGGGCGTGGTCCACGATGTCTGACACATGTCTTGGGAACCCACTACGACATTTAATGCTTAGGGCAAGGACGACGCTTGACCCATTTTGACTTGGATCTGACCCTTTTGTGAGAGTATAAAAATCAAGTTTCTCTATAATTCCAACCTTTATCATTCTTAGGTATTTGAGAGCGAAACTTTTGAGATTCAAACTACGCTCGTGTTCTTGATTTCGAGCGCCCAGGTCCTCAAAATCGCTTGATTTGTTCGTTCGCTTCATATATCTTCAACAGAAATAGGTATAATTTCTTCTCCCTTTGCTTTTTCTGCCTCTGATTTGTACTTTTTCTGGGTTTTGGTTGTTATTGATTTTGAGAAACCGCCATTGTTGAAGTTTGAAGCCTTTTCTTTTGATTCTCCGTCATGATACGATTCTTGAACCCTTTCTGCCTCTTTGTCCCATTTTAGAAATGGCCTGTTCTTGGGAACATGACCCTCGTGTAATTCGTGGCTATCACAAGGGAAACCTTAGGGTTTATTGAAGGGACAGGGGGCCATGGTTGCTGGTGACCTTGATGGAAATAGGGGAGATGTTGACGAGGTATGGATGTCCGAGGAAGATCTCCGTTATCCAAGCAAGATGAGAATTGACCGAGTTGATACAATGTCCCAAAGTATGGTAGTATTTCACGGATGGGTCGAGATGATGGAACACATCATTCTCTTCTACCTGACGTCGGACCATCTTAGCCGTTCTCGTCTGATGGGTAAGGCTTTCTCCTCGGCCTTATTATTAATGACGAGGAGGGGCAATCTTCCTCTTCCCCGTCTTGATGCCTTGGAAGATTTTGTTTATTTGTTTTCCTTGGTTTTATGCAGATATGACGGGAAGAGGAAGTGAAGCGAGCACTAGTGGTCCCTCGACCTCGGCCAATATTGTAGACGCCTTTGTTGAGGGAGCCGACCGAGGTAGATCTGGTCGAGGTAGGGCTTATACTCCTAGGCCGAGACCAGTTAAGGCCGGGGAGCCAATGCTGGAGGTGTTGTACTCGAAGTACGGAGTGTCTAGGGAAGAGTATAAATTAAGCTATCTCGGTCATCCAACTTTTGAAGACGAGGAAGAGAGGCACCAATTTTATTATAGCCTTAACCACGTCCACTTTTATTTCAAACAGTTCTAGCAGGGACTTCGTCTTCCCTTAGACCCTTTCATAAATGAATTTCTTGGAGATATGCAGGCCGTCCCGGCCATGCTAGGAGCTAACGGTGTTAGGGTCCTCATAGGCTTCATCATCTTATGTCGTAGTTTAGGGATTGAGTCTACCCAATCTGCCTTCCACCACTTCTTCTCCGTAAGCTATATCAAGGAGACTAAGCTTATAGTGATAAGGAGTGACTCCAAGAAGCCCAAAATCATCCTTCCAATGTCCAGTAAGGTATCTGGATGGGACAATCACGTCATAAGAGTCGAGAGCCGACAAGGCTAGGAGTTAGCTGTTCCATCGCGTACTCCTGCTGCGCCCACGAAGGTATTGAGGGCTGAATGGTCTGATGCATTGATAGCTCGGCAAACGGAGTTTGCCGAGGTAGGACTCCTTGACTGGTCGATGCTGGAGACTGACGACCGATATTATATCCAGGCCGGGATAATGCCAGGTCCTAGGGATGGTCTGGAACCCCTCGTCCCCGTCTCTAGGGGTAGAAGATTTAATAACTGGAGGGTCCACCCCGGCTTGGTCTTTCATTCTGATTGTGACCGTTGCAAGCTTATTCCCGTGGATCAATGTCTTAGAGAAGAGAACGTCGTAGGCTGTAATTTTTCTTCCCTTGTACCTTTATATTTGTAAAATTTTCATCCTTGTAACATTTTCTTGTTGTATAACATGTCGTAATATAACTGTTTCCTCCTCGTATGTGCAGTTTTGACAGCCGAGCAAGAAGCTGAGATGGCCTCAAAAAATGTTGACCCACGGGAGTTGATCAAGGCCAAGAGACGGGCAACCAAGATATCGGCGATCGATCAGAGGAAAGACGACGCCGCACGTCGTCAAGTCATCTTATCCACCAAGGAGGCTGCCGCTGTCTCCATTAAACCGGCCGGGGAGGTCGTTAACGAGGAGGCCTCATGAAGCCAAGAGAAACAACTTACCGAGGGGTATAGCCCCCAAATTACAACTGTTGAGACCAAGGAGAGGCAAGCTGATCCTCCTGCTGCTGAGGAGACGGACCTCGTCCACAGGTCTTCAGGCCATAAAAGGCCACATTCTGGTGCTGTCGAGGGAGAACCTCGTTCTAAGAGGGCAACATATGCTTCTTCTCCCCCAACACTCATTCCTAGTACCATCAAGACTTATCCGGAGGTCGAGCAGCTAGCTCGGCAGCTCATCTCTCAGCCCAAAGCCCTCAGAGGCCTCAATGTTCTAGCCCGGGAGGGCCCCCATGTAAGGCTAGGCCGAGTTGTCATTCGAAGGGCCATGGATGAGGAGCTTCTTGAGAAATTGATTAAGGGCAAGCATACCAATGAAAATATTGCCAACAGGAAAGGCTTGATGCTAGCCGAGGTAAATCCCTCGTATTTCTCTTCTCGTACTTTGTACTTGGTGTTTTTGCTGATGTCGGTTACTTTTATTTTGCAGTTTGCCACCATAGTCACCTACGAGAACATACACAATAAGGTCGTGGATGAGCAAATATCCAGGCTTAAGGCAAGGATCGGCGAGAGGGAGGCCGACGTCACTGCCGCTGTGAGCTCGTTGAAAGCATTGGGAGAGGAGCTGGAGGCCGAGAGAGCGGCCAAGGCAAAGGCCGAGGAGGCAGAAAAGGTAGCCGAGGAGGCCAAGGCGCAGGCCAAGGAAGCCCTCAGGCTCAAAGATGCCAAGATCGCCGAGCTTGAAAAGCTTTAGGCCGAGACAATAAAGAGAGTCGAGGGGGCTGAGGCTGCACGGCTTGAGCTGGAGGCTAGTATTCCCTCGAAGGAGGAGGATGCCGTAGCTCGGCTTAAAGATATCTCGGCCTTTACTGATGCCGTCAACGACTAAACAGCCACCATGTTCATGGGTGGTTATCTGCATCTGGCCCGGCGTCTCATGGTGGACACTTCCCATGGCCTGGATTTGGCCTCCATTGCTCGGCTTATCTGCCAAGACGGGTACAATGAAGCAGCCCGGTCTCTTCTCTACCTTGTGCCCTATACTAAATATGATTTAGGGGTGATAGCTGAGCAAGATTCTCAGGCAGGCCGAGAATCCTGGGTTCCTCCGTCCATTGATCATGATGACATCAACACTTTAATCGAAAAGATCGAGGGCGAGATGGATGTGGATGTTGAAGGGACCAATGTTGAGGAGCCTGTCAATGAGGAAGCTCAAATTGACGCTCAAACTCATCAAGTCACCATTCCTCCCCCAGCTGCCGAGACAGTGGAAGATGCCGCGACGCAAGCCTTCTTTGAGGTGCCTTTCACCGACAATCGCACTTAGGAAATTTTACCTTTTTGATGTAAAAAAATAGGTCTCTTTTGTACCTTTCCTTTTGAATATCAATGATGATTATTTTTGTTCCAATTCACATCGCCTTTGACTTTATGCTTTGAAATATGAACTGTTTGTTTGAATGCCTGTTTGTGGTTTTTGCACAAGTTCAAGCCTACTTTTGGGGAAGCTGAGGAAGGGTTCCTCGTACTTCACTTTTTATCTAAAATGAGAAGGATAGCTTGGTATTAGATTCTTGGCAATTTTTCCTGTTCAAGTCATTAGGCCGAGGAGGGTTCCTCGGTCTTGACTGTTGGTTTTTCTTTTTCATCCCTCTATGACGAGGAAAATGACTCGTACATAGGTCTAGGATGGTTTTGCCTGTAGCCGTTAGGCCGAGTTGATTCCTCGGCAAGACGTGAGGCTTGCCCTTCTTTTTCATCTCCTTATGCTGAGGAAGGTGACTCGTGCATATGTTGTAGATGTGGATTGCCAGTAGTCGTTTAAGGCCGAGGTGTTTCCTCAGCTAGAAGTTAGGATTCCCTTCTTTTTCATCTCCTTATGCCGAGGAAGGTGACTCATACATAGGTTTTGGATGTTTGCCAGTAAGTCATTTAGGCCGAGGTTGGCTAGACGTTTGGCTTGTCCTTTGAAGGCCGAGGATAGGATCCTCGTCTTCCAGTATTGTCTTGGTGGTTGGTAGTTGCTTTGCATGTTGAGGAAGTAAATTTTATAAAATGAACTTGATTACATCAAACTTCAATCCTACCTTTCCAAAAAAGTAAAAGACTAACAATGACTATTCTATTACATAAACAAACTAGAACTAATGATAGTATTTCCGGAGGTTGTCAGAGTGCCACGGATGCTTGAGCTCTTTCCCCTCTTTGGTCTTTAATCTGTAAGTCCCTTCTCGAATGACTTGAGTTATGATGTAGGGACCTTCCCAGTTTGGGGAGAGCTTGTTCTGTTCAGCCTTCTGGCTGGTAGCTTCAATCTTTCTAAGTACCCAATCACCTACTTGGAATACTCTTCTGTTGACCCTCTTGTCATGATACGCCTTGGCCCTTTGCTTGTAATTCACCATTCTCAACTGAGCAGCTAGTCGATTCTCATCCACTAGGTCTAGGTCTAGGAACCTATTGACCTTGTTGACTTGCTCATCGTAGTTGGAATTTCTCATAGTAGGGATAGCCATTTCAGCTGGCCCTATAGCTTCAGAACCGAAAGTTAATGCAAATGGGGTTTCCCCGGTTGGCCCCCGGGTGGTTGTGCGAACAGCCTATAAGGCTAGGGGAAGTTTGTCCAACAATCTACCATCACTCCTTCTAGGTTCTTAGTAAGGGATGTTAGTACCAACTTGTTGGCTGCTTCCGCTTGTCCGTTGCCTTGAGGTCTGCTTACAGATGACTTGATATGCGCACTCCTACCTTTCGCAATTCAGCTGTGAATGCCGTCGAGAACTGAAGACCATGATCTGAAATGATAGTGTGTGTGTAGGTGTTAGTGCCCTAGGCCTATAGAGATAGACCTTTTATGTAATGTCATTGTTCATTTATATAAGAGATTGTTTCTTTGATTATTATATGTGTTTGCATGTTTAGTTATAATAATCGTGTCCTTAGTACTTATGAAGCACTAGTATGAAGTCTAATGGATAATCATGTGATGATTATATGCATGGAGATGCACATTAGATTCATGGGTACTTGTTAGAGAACAAGGTACTGGACTTGACCCATTATGAGATTTATGTCATGGTCATATGTCATAATTAAATCTCATATAGTCATATCATTGATATTCTTTGACCTGAGATTATCATCGTCTTTCGCTCGATGAATATCATGTTTGATATAGTTTAACGTTGTCTTTAACCGGATGACAATAAGGGCTATCATTGGC
The DNA here is from genome assembly GCA_022495995.1 of Adenophora triphylla var. japonica. Classification (NCBI taxonomy): domain Eukaryota; kingdom Viridiplantae; phylum Streptophyta; class Magnoliopsida; order Asterales; family Campanulaceae; genus Adenophora; species Adenophora triphylla. The sequence goes on from JAFEMH010000219.1 coordinate 160,171, forward strand.
ATGATATGATTCTTGTTGGGAAGAATGATAAGTCAAGATGGAAATTTGTCCCTCGTAAAGAGAGATGTTTGCTAGGCCACTCGTAAGTAAGATTGATGTAGTGCATGGCCATGCCCGAATGAATTAATGTGATTAATATCATTCGATTAATCAATTTACTTGGTAACGAGAAAGCATTGAACAATATGAGTTGACGTGGACCATGACTCATGTTCAATATAACATCGTGTGACAATGGGATTGTGATATGTTCTATGTAGGAAAAATCGAACTTGATATTATACTATTTGGGTAGGCATGATGGCTTGCTAGAGTCCGCTCATGTCTTATGAGGATCGATGTGATCGGACTCATTGCCAACATAGTATAGTCCTATGGGGTCACACGCATCGAACGAATTGTCAAAAATGGAATTATGGATTCTGGCGTGATGGGCGACCGCCCAAGTGTGCCATGGGCGACCGCCCATAAGTCAACTGTTGACTTGGGCGACCGCTCAATGGCTATAGGCGACCGCTCATGTTTATACGAAAATCGCACCTCAGAGACTGTCTTGATGGGCGACCGCCCAGCCCCTTGTGGGCGACCGCCCATGTGGTATTTCTTATAAGGGGTTTAAGCACTGTACTCATGGGCGATCGCCCATGTCTTGGTGGGCGACCGCCCATGTGCCGAACTGTGCAGGAACCGTTTCTGTTTAGGGTTTTAATAGGGTATAATATTTATAAAGTATAAATATCATCCCTCTTCAACCCTAGCAGCCAGTCACGAATTTTGAGTTTATAGAAACACAAAATTGAGAGAATTTTCAATTGTGAATTGAAATCATCACACCAATTCCATAACACTTCATAGATTGAAAGGAGTTTCAATCGAGGGATCTAGCAATCCTCCTAGAAGAGTTCTAGGGTTCGTTCATCGCGTGGATACTCATAGAGGATCTTCGCTCTTCAAGATCATTTGTTCGTGATTCAACAATCGTTCATCAAGGATTCGCAAGATCGTCAATCTGGAGTTGGGTCACGTTTATCAACGACAAAAGCACTCAAGGTTGGTATTTCTATTTCATCTTTCTTAATTAATCATCTAGAACGGATTCTAGGGCTTGGGGTTTTTCGAGTTATTGCATTATTCCGCTGCGCATGGACCCTCGAAACCCAACAGTATGGAACCTCAAAGCGACACCAGATGTGGTCAGGATGAAGTTGATTGCGTTTTCCTCAGTTATCTTGGCCAATGCTTTCGCTTCAATCCACTTTGAAAAGTAGTCGACTGCTACTATTACATACTTGCAATTACCTCGGGCGGGAGGGAAGGGTCCGATTATGTCAATCCCCCACCTATCAAATGGCCATATAGGTATTACCAGAATTTGCTCAACTCTAGGAGTTTAGGGATGTCTGAGTATCCCTGGCACTTGTCACATTTTCTAACATAGGCTTGCGCGTCCTCCCTCAAGCTTGGCCAATAGTAACCTAGCAGGATGATTTTATCGGCTAAGGTTCTGGCCCCCGGGTGTCCGTCGCAAACGCCTTCATGGACTTCGGCAACGAGATTCTCAATTTCCTTAGGATAGACACACCTCAGCAGGGGCTTAGTGAAGGATCGTCTGTAGAGGACTCCGCTCATCACAACGAACCTTGGTGATCTCTTCTTGATAAGCTTATCTTGTGTTTCATCTTCCGGGAGTTGGCCTTACTCGATGTAGCCCATGTAGTCATCTATCCAATACCTCTCTTCCCCATCTAAGAGCATAACTTGTAGCCTTTCATATGCGGGTTCTTCAGCAAAAACTACGTATGGATTGGATTTGGACTCATTCACATCCATAGTCGCTAGTTTAGATAGAACATCCGTAATTTGGTTGTCTGCCCTGCGTAACTGACTGGTCTCGAAAAACTCCAGCTTCTTCGTCATATCTAGGACCAGGTCTCTATACTTGGTAAGTATGGGATTCTGGGTGTTATACTCTCCCTTCACTTGCTTGACAACAAGTTGGGAGTCACAGAAAGCCGCAACTTTAGTTGCTCCATAGAAGGAAGCCAACTCGATGCCAAATATCAGAGCTTCATATTCGGCTTGATTGTTAGAGGCAGGGAACTTAAATCTAATGATGTCTTGGATGGTGTGCTCTCCCTCAGGACTTTCTAGCACGACTCCAGCTCCGCTTCTCTCCTTTGTAGCTGAGCCATCAGTGTATAGGACCCAATAGTTGGATGGGAGTTCGATGGTTGATCTTTCTTCCTCCGGTGTGTTATGCTTACGGGAGGTGGGGACGTGTTCACCCATGAAGGGAGTCTGGACCATGAAGTCAACCAAAGGCTGTTCTAGGAGGGTCTTCCTTGGTTGGTAAGTGATATCAAACTCTATAAGAGCGATAGACCAATTGAGGAGACGTCCGGAGCTATCCAACTTGTATAGAAATTTCTTCAGGGGCTCATTCGTATACACAGTGATGGGATGCGTAGAAAAGTAGGCACGTAGTTTCCTTGATGCAATGACTAGAGCGTACGCTACCTTTTCCGCGTTAAAATATCTACTCTCCACGTCTGACAATGCCTTGGAGACATAATAGACTGGTTTCTGAGTACCTTCATCATTTCGTACTAGCACTGCTGCTACTGCATGATTTATGGCGGCTAGGAAGACATAAATCATCTCGCCAGTAATCGGACTGCTTAACAAGGGAGGGGATCCCAAGTACTCCTTCAACTGTATGAATGCTTTTGTACATTCAGGCGTCCAGGAGAAGCTCTTGGCCCCCTTCAAGACCTTGAAGAAAGGCAGTGATTTTTTGACGGACTTGGCAATGAATCTCCCAAGAGCCGCTATTCTTCCATTCAATCTTTAAACCTCCTTGATGTTGGTAGGTTCCTTCATGTCAATCAAGGCTTTGATTTTTTCAGGGTTCGCCTCAATTCCCCTTTGAGATACCATGAAGCCCAAAAATTTTCCGACAGTCACCCCGAACACACACTTGGATTCAACTTCATGTTATTGACTCGAAGATTGTTAATAGTTTCTTCCAAGTCAGGGGCGTGACTGCCCTCCTTGGTCTTTATGACCATGTGTAACGATGTGCACCAAATTTCGCGGGAAAATTCTGTTAGACAAAATCTATACAATCGAGCACAAATGAGAAAAGAATTACAATGAATTGAAATATAATATACAACATAAAAATAATAAAGAGAAAACCGTAAATTCATTGTCTTGAGTTTGCTTGAATCCGTGTCGTAACCTCCTTGAATCGTCATCTTGAATTTGCTTGAATCCGAGTCGTGTGTAACACACTCTCCTTAAGACTAATTCGCCCCCTCACTACGAGTGCTCGAGGTCTTCAATGGACGTTAGTCTCCCAGGATAAAACGGATGAACCGGAACAACTTTGCACTTAAAATTTTCCGGCGAATTTCCCTATGCTTGGACAAAATCACCATGGATATTTCTCTAGGAGGCCAAAGGAAGAAGATAACAAATTGCAAGAGGAAGGGTGGAAAGATTGATGAAAAAACATTCTAGTTTCTTGTTGTGGGTAACTCTCCTCTAGCTCCACCAAAAGTCCTAGGATTTTATATGAATGTCCTTTCAATTTGTAACCCCAAGACTCTTGGTATGTATCCAATTAATCCCTTAATAATTTGGATTTATGGAACATCATCAATATCCAATTAATCCCTTAATAATTTGGATTTATGGAACATCAATATTTTGATGAAGTTTCAAAAGTTACACTTTCAACCCACCAACTTTGAGCTATCATATCTTTCTTATCCAATACCAAATTGGACATCTAGATATTTCATTTTCATGTTCTCACAACATGGAACATGAACCCACAATAATCTTTGTCAAACGACAAACGATTTATGTAAGGAAAATACACAATTTCCTTCACATATAACGAATTTTTCCAACAATCCCCCACATAAAGGAAATTAATGACGAGTTTGGTGATAGAGTCCGGCAGACGAAAACTTGCATACGATAGGTGTGGGAATGCCCATTGAACCTTCGCTCGTACAAGCATATTTACTCTACTCGCAAGTCGGTAGACGCGATGTCCTTGAACCGTTATGCTTTTTGTGTAGCCGATCATATACTTGACACAAGTAACGTCCTAACATAGTTCAATTCTCATAGCTATGTTCATTCATGGCCCCGAACATTTTGCACAGTTACGTGAGAGGGTCTAAGAATTGAGCCTCACACAATTCTCCTCGAAGCGGCCCCACTTCTTTCTCACATAGGTGATTTCTTAAAGGTAACCCGTATTACCCCGCTCGAATTTTCGACGCGTAAGAATCATTAAAAGCCATAAGCTTATCCTTGTCCTTTCGGGATGTCACTAACGAGGAATGGACTTGGGTTTGGTTCCCCACGTGACGCTGCAAGTCTTTTAACAGATTAGGTTGTCCCATTGAATCTAGTTCTTGGGATCTCCAGTCATCTAGATTGGGTTTTCCGCTGTGTTTAACTTTTAAGAGGCTTACGTCTCATTCCCCTCATCGAACTTTCAACTAACTCTCTATTTAACCCTTTGGTTAACAGATCCGTTTATCATTTGACTTCACATCGTCAAATTAGTTGAGAGTAGTTGTTTAATGGTATTATGTCTTAGACATAAATGTCTAGACTACCATTACACACATTGCTATATGTCATGTCAATCATAAATTGACTTTAGCAATATAACATCTTGCTAACACAAGCTTTATCCATAGAACAAGTGTTAACACAAATTCATTCTAGTGATTTTCTATTGATCCTATCAAATTTATCAAGAATATTCGTCTAATGACTTGTTTAACAACGAGTCCATTAGTTTTCCTTGAATTTGAATCAACGGACCAAATTGACTAGAATTTTTCTTAGTTAACATATCGTATTTTGGATTTAATTAACAAAGTGGTGTAGTCACTCTTGTTTAAATCCACACAATCAAACCTTTGATGTCATTACCTTTGTACTTGTCTCAAGTCATACAATGACTTTACAAACTAGCACATTTTCTTCTAGGTTCCATTTCTTGAACCGTTTCAACACTTTGATCTATTTCATTCAAAGTATCATATATTCACTTCCATGAATTTGACATCAATACTTGGTTTCTATTTATTTTATTTTCTTTTGATTTTTATATATATTCAAACTTATTGAATCATATATAACAAACCAATATCCACAATTGTTATGAACATAACTCTTGAAACATAATTCACCATTTAGTAACCAAATTCAATTTCCTTGGTAATTGGACTTGCTACTTTGCGAAACACCCCCACATTAACAAGTACGTAGGCCTACGTTTCCATAATTCATATGGACATCTCATTGTTTTCTTGGGGAAACCTTTCCAATAGGTAATTATTTTCCAAAGTATACTCACCCCCACATTTTCGGGTTAGTCCCAAAATTAGCAATAGTGCCAATTTTCATTATTAACACCATTTGATCATGGTGTACATTGTGGACACTTTGTTTCATTGCTCATATACAACAAACCCCACAGATTGTTCTATGTAAATTTTCTCTTCTAAATCGACATTTAGAAAGGTTATTTACATCCATTTGATGTATTTCAAATTATTTACATCCATTTGATGTATTTCAAATTTTTGCTATGCAGCAATTGCAAATACAACTCTTTATTCTCGTGATGAGAGAATAAGTATAAAAGTAATCAAGGTCTTCATTTTTCTTGTAATCATCAATTACAAGTCTAGCATTGTACTCATTGATTGTTCCATCGGTCTTCATTTTCTTTTTGAAAATTCACTTATATGCTAGTGATTTACTACTCGGAGGTAAATCCACTAGTTTTCAAGTGTGATTTTCCAAGATGGAATCAATCTTACTTTTAATGGCCTATTTCCACAAAGATCCTTACAAAGAGCTTAATGTCTTTATAACTTTGTGATTCACTTTCTATCATGGAGGTTAGAAAATCCGGGCCATAGAATTTTCTTATCCTACCTCATTTGCTATGTTGAGGTCATGCCTCTTCTTTATCATTCCTTATGATAAATTTCTTCTTCTTCTATTGACTCATGAATCCGTTTAAATGAGTTTGCCTCATCTTTTAATTTATACGGAAACATATTCTTAAAGAAAGAAGTGCTTCATGATTCCATTATTAAATCTTGAATTCATACACAAGAATTCTATAATCACAACTATTGTAAACATACCCAACCATATGCAATCAATAGTATTTAGTGTAATATATACACAAACTACATTTAGTTGTGTTTTATCACTACCTCTTTATTAAGTTGATTTTCTCAACTTAGTTTCAACGAACTTTTCATTTATAAAATGCAACGTTAAAGATTAAATCTTTACCTGTTCATTTTCTCAACATAGTTCCAATGAACTATTCATTTCACAATATGATTCTTGTGAACCATAAGAACGTTAAAGATGACATCTTTAACTGTTCATTTCCTCAATTTAGTTCAAACGAACTTTCAATTTTTTTTTCTCACTATGATTTCCATGAACCATAAGAGATCTATCATCCATTGTATAAAAACTAGAAGTGGCATCACCACAACTATTTTACACAATCGTTTCAACATCCTCGATGTTCATCCGTTAATTCACTATAAGTTCAAGTAATTAATTTAGCCTTAAAAACTGTTCTGTTCTGGAATTTTTATCTCCATCTTCACATAATAAATTTCCGATCCCACCGTCCAGAATATTCTTCTATAAGTCAGGAACATGACCACCAAATTTGAGCTCGATCCAACGGTTAACGAACCGGGAAATGAAGTTTTTCCACAGATGGTCATAGAAAATCTGCTGGAAATTTACTTCTTTTCCATCAATTTTCCGTCTCTTTTTGCCATCTCTTTACATCTTTTCTCTTGTGGTCATTGATCCACCGGATTTTTCAAATCTGTAATTCTTTCTCAAATAGGAGAATTAGTCTTAAGATTGTTAGACAAAATCTATACAATCGAGCACAAATGAGAAAAGAATTACAATGAATTGAAATATAATATACAACATAAAAATAATAAAGAGAAAACCGTAAATTCATTGTCTTGAGTTTGCTTGAATCCGTGTCGTAACCTCCTTGAATCGTCATCTTGAATTTGCTTGAATCCGAGTCGTGTGTAACACACTCTCCTTAAGACTAATTCGCCCCCTCACTACGAGTGCTCGAGGTCTTCAATGGACGTTAGTCTCCCAGGATAAAACGGATGAACCGGAACAACTTTGCACTTAAAATTTTCCGGCAAATTTCCCTATGCTTGGACAAAATCACCATGGATATTTCTCTAGGAGGCCAAAGGAAGAAGATAACAAATTGCAAGAGGAAGGGTGGAAAGATTGATGAAAAAACATTCTAGTTTCTTGTCGTGGGTAACTCTCCTCTAGCTCCACCAAAAGTCCTAGGATTTTATATGAATGTCCTTTCAATTTGTAACCCCAAGACTCTTGGTATGTATCCAATTAATCCCTTAATAATTTGGATTTATGGAACATCATCAATATCCAATTAATCCCTTAATAATTTGGATTTATGGAACATCAATATTTTGATGAAGTTTCAAAAGTTACACTTTCAACCCACCAACTTTGAGCTATCATATCTTTCTTATCCAATACCAAATTGGATATCTAGATATTTCATTTTCGTGTTCTCACAACATGGAACATGAACCCACAATAATATTTGTCAAACGACAAACGATTTATGTAAGGAAAATACACAATTTCCTTCACATATAACGAATTTTTCCAACAAATTCGATTTTGCGTTTCTTTGAAAATCAAATAAAACCGGAAAAAAGACGGAGTCGCCACGCCATTTTTGTTTTAAGGGCCAAAACTTTGAAAAATGCCCGAGATTAGAGATTTGGGTTCGGAGGTCACGTTACACGCCGGGAAGGACGTTAGTGTGCACCCGGAATGCCTCGTAAAACGAGTCTTCCAAACATTCAAAATCATTTGTTTGTGTGTGTGTGTGTGTGTGTGTGTGTGTGTTACTTTGGCCAAAATAAGTTGAAACTGAGGAAAGTAAAAATTGGGAATTCTTTATTAGACTTTGGACAGATCCCATGATTTTTGGTGTGATTTTTGGGTTGAATTTTGGTACTCAAAAGATTTTTGGAAGTTGGAAACCATTTCTGCCAGAATGAAAAAGGCAGTGGACACTTAATTTTGAAATGGACTTTAGGGCTTGAAAACTCCAGAATCTGGGAAAAGTCCGAGAATGAAAAATGTTCAAAACACCTTAAATAAGGTTTCTGTAAAATAACTTTTCGTTTTGGAGATGATTTTAGGACCCAAAACCTTCTGGAAATCTCAGATGTGAAATCTGGACTTCCAGAGACTGATGAACTGACCTTTAAAGGAAAATTTGAAAAAGGGAGTTTTACTCACGCAAAAAATAAAGTAAAAATATTTCTGGAAAGATCTGGTTGTTGGATACAAAAAGTATTTTGTAGTCAACACAAAATTCCAAGTTTATCTGTGTCCAAAAAATTATACCATGGACAGAGGTCTTAGAGAAATGCTACTGGACAGCAACATTCTCAAGAAGGAAATGTGATTTAAAAGGGGGTTTTGCATCCATGCTTGTCCCCATTTCCCTAGGTTTTGATTAGGATTCACTAGAAATTTTAGTGGTGATCTACTATATCAAACCATCCTTGGGGTACATTAGGACTTAAGCATTTCATTTGCTTGGGAAGGGGAATTTTGTAGAGATGAAATTAAAGAGAAAAATCAACTAGATATTTAAAATGTGGACCATTTGAGATGGTCATTCATGAAGATGAACTTCAAGATGACCATCTTAGGTCAAGATTTAAGTTAAACTAGACATAAAGTAGATCAAAATAAGAAGAACAAGATGAACAAGAAGTTAGAAGGGAGTTTTAGGGTTTAAAGAAGGAGGGCTTTACCAATGGTGACACCCTATCTTCCTAGGCTTGGAATTTGACTTGAGGAGTATCAAGATTTGGTGTTTGACTTGAGGAGTATCAAGATTTGGTGTTTTGGATTTGTGTTTGAGTGGATTCAAGGCTTGAATGTGTTTAGGATTTGATGATAGAGTTGGTCAAAGAGAAAACAAGTAGATAACACTTAAGTCCTTTATGTTTTCTCTCTAATCCTCCTCTTAAGGGGTGATTGAAGCTTGGGCTTGTGTATGAATGAGAGTGATTTGAGAATATTTGGAGTGAATGGGATTTGGGAAAGATTCAAGAGAAAATGGTGGCAATTCAAGGGAATTCCCACTGTTTTCTCCCTATTTTTCGCCAAGGTGCAGTTGCTGTGATGAATTGTGTTGTGTAGACTGAGAGAGGAGGGTTCAATTTATAGGCCACTGAAATTGACAAACATGTCCGCGCGGAGGGTTCTGTAAACGTGCACTGTTCATTAAATGCTGCTCCAGGCTTTGGACAGGAAGAATAAAATTCAAAATTCCAGCAGTTTATGTTTTTCAACTTGCCCAATTCGGATTTTTCCAATTTCTTTTGCTTTTTTGATTCCTTTCCATGGTTTATATTTAAATGTCAATCCCTAATCTACCCTCACTTTGTTAGGAATGTTAGGAATTGTTAGAAATGTTAGAAATGTTAAAACTTTCGTTAATTTTCTAACGAAAATTCTAACAACTCAAATTGGAGCACTTACAGTAGCCCCTCGGCGACGGCGCTTTCGAAGGAAGCGGGGTCGTCGATAAGAGTAAGGCTCCATATTTGACAGGAGGATCAAGTGATCGAGTGGCTGAACCTATTTAATAGGCTACCTACGTATCCTCAAGAGGAATCAAGCCAGCCGTTGTTCGGGTCTTTGACCCTGGAGTGACTGTTTTAGGATGTCAACCTGGCGAGCGGGTTATGCAGTTGGTTGCTGAAAGAAACTCTGCTGGGGATAGAAGATGACCATTTTGGTCTGGTGACTTTGAGTTGTATATCCGCTCTGCTGGGGATAGGAATGACCATTTTTGGTCGGATGACTATCCGCTCTGCTGGGGATAGGAATGACCATTTTCGGTCGGATGGCTATCCGCTCTGTTGGGGATAGGAATGACCATTTTCGGTCGGATGGCTCAACCTAATGATAAGCTACCTACGTATCCTTAAGAGGAATCAAGCCAGTCGTAGTTCGGGTCTTTGACCCTGGAGATGATGGCGTTTTAGGTGCCTCGAACCTTGATGATGGCTTTTTAGGTGCCTCGGACCTTGATGATGATGGCGTTTTAGGTGCCTCGGACCTGGATGATGATGGCTTTTTAGGTGCCTCGAACCTTGATGATGATGGCATTTTAGGTGCCTCGAACCTGGATGATGATGGCTTTTTAGGTGCCTCGGAACTTGATGATGATGGCATTTTAGGTGCCTCGAACCTTAATTTGAAATGGCCTTTCGGTGGACTTTGACTGCTGCCGAAGGAGAGGGTGACCGTTTTGGTCGAGGGGCTGGACCTAATGATAGGCTACCTACGTATCCCTAGTGGGAATCAAGCCCTTTCGTAGTTCGAGATCTGCTCGAGATTCCGTTGGCTTTGCTGGGGGTTTTGTTAGCCTCTCTGGGGAAAAATCATACGTATTCGTCGGGAAAATAGGTCTTATGTTTTACTGCCGGGGAATAGTTTTGATGAAAGATACAGGATCTCGTTATCTTTCTCGGGGAGATCGGTCTTACGTTTGACTGCCGTGGATGATTTTGATGAAAGATACGGGATTTCGTTATCTTTCTCGGACTTACGTTTGACTGCCGGGGAATAATTTTGATGAAAGATACGGGATTCCGTTATCTTTCTCGGGGAAATCGGACTTACGTCTGACTGCCGTTGATGATTTTGATGAAAGATACGGGATTCCGTTATCTTTCTCGGGGAAATCGGTCTTACGTTTGACTGCCGTTGATGATTTTGATGAAGGATACGGGATTCCGTTATCTTTCTCGGGGAGATCGGTCTTACGTTTGACTGCCGTTGATGATTTTGATGAAAGATACGGGATTTCGTTATCTTTCTCGGGGAAATCGGTCTTACGTTTGACTGCCGTTGAGTGATTTTGATGAAAGAAATGGGATTCCGTTAACTTTCTCAGAGAGATCGGACTTACGTTTTACTACCGTCGAATGATTTTTGATGAAAGAAACGGGATTCCGTTAACTTTCTCGGAGAGATCGGACTTACGTTTGACTGCCGTTGAATGATTTTGATGAAAGATACGGGATTCCGTTATCTTTCTCGGGAAGATCGGTCTTACGTTTGACTGCCGTCGAATGATTTTGATGAAAGATACGGGATTCCGTTATCTTTCTCGGGGAGATCGGTCTTACGTTTGACTGCCGAGGAAATGGATGATAATGGGAAAAGAAACGGGATTCCGTTAACTTCGCTGGGGATTTTGTTAGCCTTTGTTGGAGTTTAGTTCAGGAGTATGAACCTAAATGGGGACCTAGTTCAGGAGTATGATCCTAAGTCGAGGTTTTGTACCTGAGGGAGACTGTTTGAGGGCGTTCTCGCAGGGGAAGATTAGAGCTTACGATGATCATCGGGGAAAAGGGTGACCGTGTTGGTCAAGTGGCTGGACCTAAGGTAGGATACCTACGTATCCCGAGTGGGAATCAAGCCTGGACGTAGTTCGAAAAACTGCTGGGGATGGTCTTTGATGGTTTGACGATATTTGGGAGTTACCCGAGGTTTGATTGTTTTTTTGGGAAGTCGCCCTAAGATTTGACTATTTTTGGGAAGTCGCCCTAAGACTTGACTATTTTTGGGAAGTCACCCTAAGATTTGATGATAATGTTCTTTTAGAAAAGTAGTTGACTAAGATATGCTTTCATACCTGTGCTGTGCTTACCTGTAGCTGCCGGAAGGACTGAGGCTACGACTGAGGTTGATGAAGAGTTGTTGGATTGCGGTTTCTGCTGACGATTTGCTGTCTTTGGAGGCATTTTGACCTGAAGGGGGGGAGTTTGGTTGAGTCTGCATCTTGCTGGTGATCGTCAACCTTGTAGAAGTTGTTGAGCTTGTCTTCACATTGGGTCTTCTTGCTTTTGAAAACTTGGTGTCTCTACCGATTTTCATTTGAGAACTTGGCGTCCCTGACGGATTTGCATTTTGAGAACTTGGCGTCCCTGACCGAATTGTATTTGAGAAATTGGCGTCTCTGACCGAATTGTATTTGAGAACTTGGCATCTCTGACCGTATTATATTTGAGAACTTGGCGTCCCTGACCGATTTGTATTTGAGAACTTGGCGTCTCTGTCCGTACTGTATTTGAGAACTTAGCGTCCCTGACCGTACTGTATTTGAGAACTTGGCGTCTCTGACCGAACTGTATTTGAGAACTTGGCGTCTCTGACCGAACTGTATTTGAGAACTTGGCGTCTCTGACCGATTTGTATTTGAGAACTTGGCGTCCCTGACCGATTTGTATTTTGTATTTGAGAACTTGGCGTCCCTGACCGATTTGTATTTGAGAACTTGGCGTCTCTGACCGAACTGTATTTGAGAACTTGGCGTCTCTGACCGATTTGTATTTGAGAACTTGGCGTCTCTGACCGATTTGTATTTGAGAACTTGGCGTCTCTGACCGATTTGTAGACACTGGAGGCGGTCTTCATATGTTTGTGGATGTTGGAGGTCGACTTTGGTGAAGATCATCCTTGCCGAATTCCTGCATTCGTTAGTGAAGAGGAAGATGCATATATGGCATTCATGATGACAGATGCATGCATGGAACCAAAAATGATTATGAGATGATGCATTTACTTGCTTTCGAAGATGCACTTAGCCTACGCTTTTTGGCAGGGAAATTACGATTTATGATTTTCAATCACTTAGGATTTTTCCTATTGATTCAAGTTTTGTGCATGCTACATGAGCCCTTGGGAGATTTTTGTGGGGATGCATGGTGATGTATGTGTCTGGAGACTGTTTGGAACAGATTTTGAGCACGTGGGGGATGAGAACCCTTGATCGCGATTTAAACAGCGGTTGTTGGTGAGGTTTTGTCAGCAGTATCACATGGACCTCAATTTTGATGAGATTGGATTCGGATCCCGGGTCTTGGTTGACAGTTTCCCTCTCAATCTTGGTCATTTGAAGCTGATGCTGACAGGCTCTAGGGCGCGTTGATATGAGTGAAGCCTCTTTCATTTGGGTGAGCTGTGACTTCGGCCGAAACCTTGTTCGGGAAGCTGCTATGTACCAAGTTCTGAGGCTGAAAACCTAGTTGTTGATGTGACTAGACCTTTCTTGTGACTTGATAAAATTCAGGTCCAAAGGACCAGCTTGACAAAGCCCCCGGATCCTGAGTAGGCAAAGTCCAGACTTTGAAGAAGTGACTTGGCGAATCTATCTCGGAGTGAAGAACCCAATGTGGACCCAAAGATGACTATAGAAGCCCCAGCTTGAAGAGCTGATACAGGAGAACCTGGGAGAACCGCTTAGCAAGCCCCAGTGTGAAGAAATTCAGAGTAGTCTTACAGAGGAGGCACCCATCTTTTCAGACCTTAGTCAACCAGTCACTGGACAAGACTCAGAAACGTTTACGTGCAGGGGTACATCTTTCGAAAAGTGGGAATGAATCCCGATTTTGTGTATACACACTCGCTTTAGGTTTGACTCTTTTGAGAGAGTATAAGCATCACAAGGCGTGGAAAAGTGTATGGAAGCCCCTGCTGACAGAAAGACAGTGTTTGACTCTATTTCCCTAGGATGGAGAGAGAGAAGACTTGTCGAGACACTTGAAAACTTGTCTTATTCATGATGATCACAAGGCTGCTTAAAACCCTTTTTTAATGTTCGGGTTATTCAACCCCTAAATCTAATATGAACAAATATTTTGATTAATCACAAGGAGGAGACCAACTGATATCGAGAATCGAGCTCGGAAGGGCGGAAAGTGTATAGGGACGATCCTTGATGAGACCGGATTTTTTTTTTTTTGAGATTTGTTTGTGATTTCGACCGGACCATTTCTGGTTGCCTACGTTCCCTCCATTATGAAGAGCTCAGGTCGCCGTAGTTCGGGCTTAACCCGAAAATTCAAGACTTTGAGGTCCTTTGAGGATTGGAGATTCGAATGACATATCCCCTTAAAGTGTCCAGGAAAGACACGGATGCGAAGCCCCAGTGGGACATCCACGGCAAGTGTTTGTGGAGTAGAAATGAATTATGCTCACATCAGATTTGAATTTGCACAATCTTTGATTGATGATTTTGAACCAAGATGGATTAGATTCCAATTTAAGCAAGCAATGAAGCATTAATTTGATTTAGATCTTAAAGATATTATAATGAAATTGCTATCCGATAGGAATTGCAGCTGGGTTTCCGGGCTTCGATCGGCCATCGGGTGATTTGGGAAATTGTGACCTCTTAAGATGAGAGGTCGGCTGGGCCTTTTACTGACTGAACCTCTAAAGATGAGAGGTTGGCTTGTAGGGATGTGTTTGGAAAATCTATGGCGGGGAAGATTGATTGCCTCTAAGAATGAGAGGTCAAATTTTGATTTTGGCCAAAGGCGAGGATAATGGTAACGGGGATATCCTCTAAAAGCGAGAGGATGGCTTGGGGTTGGTTAAGGAAATGGTGAGAGGGAGTCCAAGCTATCGAGAACTTTTGCGAATCTTCGAGAATTCAGGCTCCTTTTTGATCATTGGAGAGCTTCTTGAGAAGTCGGGGACTTTTGAGGATCGACAGTTCTTCTCTTCTTTTTTTTTTTGTTTTTTTGTTTTTTTTTGTTTTTTGTTTTTTGTTTTTGTTTTGTTTTTTTTTTTTTTTTTTTGACTTGGAAAGCCTCCTGAGGAGTTGAGGATTATCTTTGTCCTTCCTTCATGGCTTGAGATATTTTGCGCATCGCCGACTCTCTAAGCTAACTTCTTGGGCTCGCTTGAACTTTCTCTCAGTAAAAATGATGGCTAAACCGGGTTTCAAAACACGCCGATCTTGAAATGAAAGGGTATTGTTTAGTGAGGGTGAGGTAATGGCTTTCCTATGGGTGAAAGGCTTCAACCGCAATCCCTACCGGATGAGATTAAGTCTTCATTGCTTGC
The DNA here is from genome assembly GCA_022495995.1 of Adenophora triphylla var. japonica. Classification (NCBI taxonomy): domain Eukaryota; kingdom Viridiplantae; phylum Streptophyta; class Magnoliopsida; order Asterales; family Campanulaceae; genus Adenophora; species Adenophora triphylla. The sequence continues at coordinate 175,210 of JAFEMH010000219.1, forward strand.
TTAAGCTTTAAATGAGAAAAGATTCATGCAAATTCATCGAGTAACGAGATGATGAGGCTGATGAAAGGGATGTGAGCATATGAGATGCAAGATGGGGAGTTGGTAAGCCCCAATTTGAGAGGGATATCAATTGATTTTCTCACTCCAATTAATTTAAATATTAATTATTTCAAAGAATTAGCAGTTGAGCAGCACAAGTGATCATCTAGGATAAAACCATTTCAATTAAGTGTAACGTGGGTGTGCAAGTGATGTCTCGAGTCTAGCAAGAAAAGAAGAAAAGATATATATATATATATAAAAGTTAAACTTTTAACTACTATGCCCAAAATGGACTACAACGACAAATGTCCAGGAAGGACTTAGGTGAAAGAGAAGTACTAGAACCTACGAAGGTTGACTAAAAGACTATTTTAGAGATAGGTAGCCCCTAGTCTAGCCGCTTTTTGCTGTTGGACCATGCATCCATTCTTCGATGCTGGAGATGGGAGCTATTGCAGATCTTTCCATCAGGACTTCTTTGGCAGCTTTTTGCTCAATCCACCCATTTTCCTTGCCTGCGATGACTGGTTCATTGACCTTACAAAGGGGTGAGTCAAATTCCATTATGTTCCCAAGTCTTGAACCACCAAACTCGATCATGTTGACACTCATGTTGTTATTTCTAGGGAGCGGGTTATTGACAGTATTAGGCCCTTCAGGCACCTCTAACCTCCCTTGTTCAATCAAACTTTGGATTGCCTTTATCAGGAGGACGCAATCATCTGTCAGGTGCCCATGGTGCTGATGAAAGGCACAATGTTTGGAGGTATCCAAAGGAGCATTGGGGTTTCTTGGCTGATAATTTTCCAAAGGCCGGAGCAAGCCTTCTCTCACCAAACCTCTGAAGATATCACTCAAAGGCATCCCAAAGTTTCTCAAGTCTTGGAGCCGGGATCTGGATGCATCAGGTCTCTTGGGAACAAAGGAAGTGGGATTGTTACAGTCCTGTCCCGCATAGCTAATCACTTCTTTACCTTTTGGTTGGCAGGAGCTGTGTTGGAGGTGGAAGAAACCCGGTATCTGTAAGCAGGTGCAGCAGTCGGCTGCTGATTGTAAGCCTTTTCGAATTTAGCCCCGGAATTAACCATTGCACGCAAGTCGCCGTAGGGAAGTGACCGAGGGAAGCTCTCAAATGCGGCTTCAAGCATGACTGGAAGATGTCTAATCGCTCCTCGTCGAGGGAGGAATGGCCATTTCACTAAGCTTCAGTTCCACCTTCTATAGAAATCCCCAATATTCTCATCGTGGCGCCGCACCGTTGTTTGCAGTCAACTCTGTTTGTTTCCCATTCCAAGTTGGCTTTATACTTATCTCGTGAAAGTACCGGTAATCTGTTCCCAAGTAGCCCTAGCTTCAGCCGCAATCGGAAAAACCATTTCAAAGCCCCCGACTTCAAAGAGAGATCAAGTAGTCGCCCAACCGCCGGTTTGTGCATCCCTTAGCTTTCATTGCCAAAGTGTAGGTGTCCAAGTGAGTTTTAGGGCACGCACTTCCATCAAACAGCTTCGAGATTGGGCATCACGAACTTGTGAGGCGGGGTACAATTGAGTCGGGATCTATAGGCCGAAGAGCGGTGTTCCTTTTGACGGTCAATTCAGCGATCCGCGCTTTCATTTCCTTGTGTTGCTCCATAAACAAAGCCAATTGGGGATCCAAAGGTGGAGGGGAATGCCGAGCCGATATTTGAGCCAGAAGAGGACTAGCTGTTGGTGGTGCATTGGTGGAGGGAATACCATATCCCGGAGCATAGGTGAAAACATGTCCTTGGCCCAAATTACCCTGGGGAGTGTAGGTAGGAGCTTGGGCAAAGGGATAGAACCCAGCGACTTGCTGTTGTCTTCCAATCGGCAGAGAAGATGGAGGCAGATCTGAGGTAGCCGATGGCTTGGATTTCCTGAGTGAGGCCCATAAGTAGGCTTAAGTGCGGGCCGCCGTCCCCGGTTGTTGAATTGCATGGCTGGTTGTGGCGAGGATGCATAACCGAGAGGATACTGTGGTCCCGGTGATTCCGATGAAACCGGGATGGGGGCTTGGTAACCCATTGAACCCCGAGTGAGAAATGGGCTTGCGGAAGCCGTGTGAGGAGCAAATGAGCTAGCATCATTCTCGAGGAGGGGCTCCCGACCGTTGCCCCAAACCAAACCGTGGTGGCATTCCAAACCGTTGCTGCGAAAGTCCGGATTGATTGGTCCCAAACCGAGGCGGGATCCCAATTTGCCGTGGCATTCCGGGGTATCCCCAACCATGGGAAGGCATTTCGTGTCGACTTTGTCCCCACCGAGGCATTGTGAACCGGCTCGTCCGTCAGGCCGCGCGGATCCAGTGGTCTCAGCAATGGGAGCCGGCCGACCCAGAGATCGAGGAGCATGGGCTTTGGTGGTAGTACCGTGGGAGGCCGGTGGTGGCATCCTGGAGTAGTCGGGTTGACCAAGAGCGGGATTGAGGTCTTCCTCTTCTTCCACAAAGTGAAGGTGCCATCTGGGTTGAGACCGGCGGCCAATCCATGGCTTTTGATAGCCTCCATAAGGCCGTTCACCAGCTTCTGTCGCACTCTCATCTGTTCAGCTAACTGATTCCACTGCGGTTCTGTTTGAGGGGTCCCAGGAGGCGGAGTGATGTTGTCCCCATCGTTACCAGCTGATGCAGACATTCTGAAACCCGGAGTCGGAACAAACGGTGAAGCTGACGATGCGCTTGACTCTTCCCAACTGATCAAACGGTGACCCGGTGCCCGAAACCAAGCCTTGTGCGGAGTCATGGGGGAAAGACACGAGGGTTCAGATGTGTGGGAATTGAAGGTGGGTAGGTGTTTGGGCTTTGGGCTCATGCAACATGCAGTTATTTGTTCTTGTTTACTTAAAACATGTTTTATTAACCTAATCGGTTGGAAAAGATTGCTCTTCTTTTTCGCAAACTACTCTGGATCTGGATCGGTGGGCCCCGTCACTACGTCTATAAGCCCCTCGTATTCCACCCGTATTTCGACCTCCCAGGGTGGACGGCCCGGGCGAGGGTCCTATAGGGCAAGCGGGTCCCACCGACCGAAAGAAAAACGATCCTAAAAGTCCGGCGGGTAATCGAGTCTTAACGAGCATTCGATGTAAATTACGGACAAAGCTGACGTCAAAGTCAAGATCATGTCCGAGAGCTCGACAAAAAGTCGGCATGATTTGGACTGATAAATGTCCACGATTGATCTTGACTTGTCGTCAATTAGGCCGTAATTAGGCATGGAATAATCATTAATCCTTGATGACTCAGTGTCATGCTGGGAGTCGTGTATAATTTGTGCCGCCGAGCCGAAGTCAAGGCGCCGGTCAATATCTTGGTCAAAGTCTCGCGGCGGAAAACCGGCCGAGCTTCGACTGATTAGGGTCCCCGAAAGATATTGAGTCGGTATGCCGACAAAGGCTTGAAAGGAAAGGTCTATACACAGACAGGCATGACACACTGCACTAAAAACCAACCGGGTCTCGGACAAAGTGTGTCACGGACAAGTGCATGGTCGACACGAGGCTCCATGGGATGTTTGGGTAGTCCTGTGCTTGCACCGAGAGGCGTAATAAGACCAAACGGGCCGCGACAAGGATTTCCTCGGGTTAGGGACGTAGTGTGCAGTGTACGGTCACGTGCGCGTAGTGTGCAAGCAGTCTATCTTCTTTTTCTGAGTAAAATAGAAATTTTTCATGTGTCTTAAAAAGAATGATGCATGATTTTTTTTTTTGAAAATTTTCTTTTTTTTTTTTGAAACTCTTTTTTTTTTTTGAAATTTTTTCTTTTGAAATTTTTTTTTTTGAAATTTAATGAACACATAAGCACAAGAATTCCGACAGTTAGGGACATGATTCCGACAGTCAAAATTTTGACTTTTTCCGAGGCGGCCAAAACAACACGAAAATGTGCAAAAATCAACACACACAACAAATGATTTTTAAAGCCGGGACGGAAGCTTGACCCTCAAAAGCTTTTCTTCTTTTTTTTTTGAAAACGATGATACCGGTACGTGGGATTGTTAAACCACAATTTATCCCCGACTCGTGTTAGGAGGCGATAACGGGAAGTTTAATGGTTTCCACCAATATACCAAATATCATTTTTTTTAGAAAAAAGCTTATTTATCCCCAGCGGAGTCGCCACTGTAACGATGTGCACCAAATTTCGCGGGAAAATTCGATTTTGCGTTTCTTTGAAAATCAAATAAAACCGGAAAAAAGACGGAGTCGCCACGCCATTTTTGTTTTAAGGGCCAAAACTTTGAAAAATGCCTGAGATTAGAGATTTGGGTTCGGAGGTCACGTTACACGCCGGAAAGGACGTTAGTGTGCACCCGGAATGCCTCGTAAAACGAGTCTTCCAAACATTCAAAATCATTTGTTTGTGTGTGTGTGTGCTACTTTGGCCAAAATAAGTTGAAACTGAGGAAAGTAAAAATTGGGAATTCTTTATTAGACTTTGGACAGATCCCATGATTTTTGGTGTGATTTTTGGGTTGAATTTTGGTACTCAAAAGATTTTTGGAAGTTGGAAACCATTTCTGCCAGAATGAAAAAGGCAGTGGACACTTAATTTTGAAATGGACTTTAGGGCTTGAAAACTCCAGAATCTGGGAAAAGTCCGAGAATGAAAAATGTTCAAAACACCTTAAATAAGGTTTCTGTAAAAGAACTTTTCGTTTTAGAGATGATTTGAGGACCCAAAACCTTCTGGAAATCTCAGATGTGAAATCTGGACTTCCAGAGACAGATGAACTGACCTTTAAAGGAAAATTTGAAAAATGGAGTTTTACTCACGGAAAAAATAAAGTAAAACTATGTATGGAAATCTCTGGATGTTGGCTACAAAAAGTATTTTGTAGTCAACACCAAATTCCAAGTTTATCTGTGTCCAAAAAATTAGACCATGGACAGAGGTCTTAGAGAAATGCTACTGGACAGCAACATTCTCAAGAAGGAAATGTGATTTAAAAGGGGGTTTTGCATCCATGCTTGTCCCCATTTCCCTAGGTTTTGATTAGGAGTCACTAGACATTTTAGTGGTGATCTACTATATCAAACCATCCTTGGGGTACATTAGGACTTAAGCATTTCATTTGCTTGGGAAGGGGAATTTTGTAGAGATGAAATTAAAGAGAAAAATCAACTAGAGATTTAAAATGTGGACCATTTGAGATGGTCATTCATGAAGATGAACTTCAAGATGACCATCTTAGGTCAAGATTTAAGTTAAACTAGACATAAAGTAGATCAAAATAAGAAGAACAAGATGAACAAGAAGTTAGAAGGGAGTTTTAGGGTTTAAAGAAGGAGGGCTTTACCAATGGTGACACCCTATCTTCCTAGGCTTGGAATTTGACTTGAGGAGTATCAAGATTTGGTGTTTGATTTGAGGAGTATCAAGATTTGTTGTTTTGGATTTGTGTTTGAGTGGATTCAAGGCTTGAATGTGTTTAGGGTTTGATGATAGAGTTGGTCAAAGAGAAAACAAGTAGATAACACTTAAGTCCTCTATGTTTTCTCTCTAATCCTCCTCTTAAGGGGTGATTGAAGCTTGGGCTTGTGTATGAATGAGAGTGATTTGAGAATATTTGGAGTGAATGGGATTTGGGAAAGATTCAAGAGAAAATGGTGGCAATTCAAGGGAATTCCCACTGTATTCTCCCTATTTTTCGCCAAGGTGCAGTTGCTGTGGTGAATTGTGTTGTGTAGACTGAGAGAGGAGGGTTCAATTTATAGGCCACTGAAATTGACAAACATGTCCGCGCGGAGGGTTCTGTAAACGTGCACTGTTCATTAAATGCTGCTCCAGGCTTTGGACAGGAAGAATAAAATTCAAAATTCCAGCAGTTTATGTTTTTCAACTTGCCCAATTCGGATTTTTCCAATTTCTTTTGCTTTTTTGATTCCTTTCCATGGTTTATCTTTAAATGGCAATCCCTAATCTACCCTCACTTTGTTAGGAATGTTAGGAATTGTTAGAAATGTTAGAAATGTTAAAACTTTCGTTAATTTTCTAACGAAAATTCTAACAACTCAAATTGGAGCACTTACACCATGCCATCAGTGTAGGCCTCCATGTTACGACCTATTTGCTCCTCAAAAACTTCATTGACCATGCGTTGGTAGGTTGCACCTGCATTTTTAAGCCCAAAGGGCATCATGATATAACAATAATTGCCTCCAGATGTTTGGAAGGCTGTCTTCTCTATATATTCCTCTGCCATTTTGATCTGATGATAGCCTGAATAGGCATCTAGGAAACTGAGAGTTCGGTGTCCTGCTATGGAGTCTACCAACTTGTCAATTCTTGGGAGAGGGTAACTGTCCTTCGGGCAGGCTTTGCTAAGATCGGTGAAATCAACGCACATTCGCCACTTCCCTTTTTGCTTTTTAACCATTACCACGTTGGCCAACCAAACGGGGTATTTCACTTTTCGTATGATTCCGGCGCTTAGTAATTTTTGCACCTCCTCCTTGATAGCTTCCTCTTTGTCGTTTGCAAAGATCCTCCTGGTCTGCTTGATGGTTTTAGCAGATGGATCAACATCCAAGCGGTGGAGGGCTACTTCTTCTTTGATTCCTCTCATGTCCTCGACTTTCCAGGCAAAAACATCAAGATTATTTTTCAAGAGGTTGACGATTTCTTCCCTTTCCTCCTAGGAGAGCTGGCCCCCGAGTTTGATTTTTTGTTCTGGATAGTCAGGATTGATGATTATTTCTTCTAGTTCATCTACGGGCTCCATTTCTGGACCGTCTCGGAACTCTAGTGATTCGATGATTATCTCTCTATGTCTTCTACCCTCATTGCCATTTATGTCGAGGCCTTCCTCTTCCATCAGTTCGTCAACGTCGGGTAGATCGACTATCCTCAAGTCAGGGTTGGCCCCCGAGTTCTGGCCGCTGACAAGAACAAGATCTGTCTCCGGGACGGGGACGGACGAAACTATGTCTTGGTCTTCCTCAATGTCTAGGACCATGGGTTCCTCTTCTGGTACTTCGATGATCAAGCTCATACTAGAGCTGGCGTGGGTAGTTTTTATGGACTTAGAGATTTTCATGTTATCCTCCGGTGTATCTATCTCCATCCGTTGAGATACTTTTCTGGTCTTGACGACATGCTCCAAGAAGTCCTTGGCGGTCGCTCTCACGCATCCAATTCATGCACGAGTAGGAAATTTGACTCGTTGGTGAGGAAGGGAGGTGACCAACCCTAATTTTGCTTGACTTGGAATGCCTAAGATAGCGTGGTAGTCACTATTCAGATCCATGACCACGAAAGTGATTGTGGCCTTGGTTCGGAAGGGATATTCGTCAACTTCCAGTAGCAGATCAATGGTTACCTTGGCACCTACTTTATGGTTGGTGAATCCTTCTAGTCTACCATGGTATGCTTCCAGGATGCTATCTTTCAAACCCATCATCTGAAAGTCGGAGTAATAAAGAATGTCTCGAGAGGCCCCCGTGTCAATGAGGAGTTTCTCGGATTCACAGTTGTCTATTCTTCCCTTTATCACAAAGGGTTGCACAGACAGAAATTATTTGCCAAAAATTCGTGCATTAGATTAGAGATTGTAATCATTTGATTTTCAGAAGATAATAATATTCTCTCCCTCTACCCGTGGACGTAGCCAAGTTAGTGAACCACGTATATTCTTATGTTGTGTGATTGTTGCTTGTTTTCTATCTTCTACATAGACTCTGTTTTAACAAATTGGTATCAGAGCCTGGTCAAGTTGAGGAAGGTATAGGGTTGTTCTGCTGTAGAAGAAGATGGGATCATGAATTGAATCACCAGTCAACAAGTTTAATGGGAAGAATAGTTTTTCTCTTTGGCAAATCAAGATGAAAGCCTTATTGAGAGACAAGGGCTTCTGGGCTCCAGTGGCTGCTGCAATCGTGAATCGTCAGGATTCAAAAGGCAAAGCGGAAGCTGTTCCCACCGATGCTGTCGCGACTGCAATAGCAGAAGGTTCGAAGAAAGTGAAGAAGGTAGCAGAGAAGGAAGAGGCAGATCTGATCGCGCTAGATGAGAGGGCCCACGCTAAGATCATCAGGTGTCTAGATGATAATGTTCTAGCGGATATTCCCGATACTGATTTCGGAGGTGCTTTGTGGCTTGCGTTGGAAGACATGTATTTGACACGATCATTGACCAACAAGCTATATCCAAAGCAGAGGCTATATTCTCTCCGAATGCAGGAAGATACGCCCATTAGAGATCACAAAGATAAATTTATATCTTTATTACTTGAACTGCGTAATATAGATGCTAAGGTTGCTGATAAGGATGCTGCATTAATGCTTCTTGTTTCTTTGCCTTTATTATATGAGCACTATGTGACTCTAGTATCAGTGGTAAGGAGACGGTGACTCTAGAGGAGGCGAAATCCTCACTCAAGACTAGAGAGTTACGTTATAAGGCAAGCGGTAATAATGGTACATATAATCAGACAACAGATTTGGTTGCGAAAGGCATCAGGAGTTCTAGCAGTAAACAGAAGAAGAAAAAGTCTTTTCGCAAGAGGGGCCCGAAACCTGATGATGTTAGTAATTACTGCAAGTGAAGGGACATTCGAAGACATATTGTCCAAGGAAGTAGAGAGACGAGCCTCCAAATCGCAATGAATTTAATGATGATGCAGTTGATACGAGCATCTTTGATGGGGATTATGCTCTAGTAATAGAAGAATCTGCAAAACAGTTGAATGCGTGAATTCTTGATTCTGGGGCTTCTTATCAGTGCAAGGAGAGAACGGTTTACAACTTATGAGCAGGTAGATGGTGGAAATATTCATATGGCCAACAATGTTACTTGTAGGGTGATTGGTATCGGCACTTTGAACGATTTGAGGCATGTTCCACAGATGACGAAGAATCTGATATCTCTTAGTCAGCTCGACAGCAAAGGTACAGTTTCAAAGGTAAAGGTGGATCAGTTTATGTCTGCAAAGGTTCTGAAGTGATTCTGAGAGGCCTTAAGCGGGGCTCCTTGTATTTCCTCTAAGGAAGAACGCTTTATGGGTCAGTATTGGTTGCATCATCTGAAGTGGTCAATGAGGATATGACAAAGTTGTGGCATATTAAGCTTGGGCACATAAGGATTAGAGGGATGCAGATATTGGCTAATCATGGTATTCTGTGTGGCCATAAGGTTAAGGATCTCAAGTTATGTGAGCATTGTGTCCTTGGGAAGATGCAGCAAAGCAAGTTTCCTGAGGGGGTTCACAGAACGAAGGGCAGTCTGGATTACATTCACTCAGATTGTTGAGGACCTTCACGTCAGGAATCATTGAGGGGTCACAGGTATTTCTTGTCCATGATTGATGACTACTCGAGGAAGGCTTGGGTAATTATTGTGAAGCACAAGAGTGAGTCTCTCACCAATTTCAGACAGTGGAAGACATTAGTGGAGAATCAAACAGGGAAGAAGATCAAGAGACTTCGGACAGATAATGGGTTGGAGTTCTTTACTATTGAGTTCTGTAAGAAAGTGTGGATTTCTAGGCATCTCACTATTAGAGATACACCATAACAGAATGGTGTAGCAAAGCGCATGAATCAAACATTGTTGGATAGGGCAAGGTGCATGCTCTCCAATGCAGGGTTTTCTAAATGGTTATGGTCAGAAGCGATTAGTACAACATGTTACTTGATAAATCGCAGACCACATACATGTATTAGTCTCCATCAGAGGGTAGGGTAATAAAAAGAAGGAATGTTATTTTTGATGAAAACTTTGTGCTTAACCCTGTTTTGGTAAAAACCAATCAACAATGAAGAAATTGGAATGAAGCTAAGGAGGGTGCAATGGAGTATAATTGGTACAATAATGTAATTTAGGATGGCTCGATCATGTAACGAGGAAAACCCTTGAGATAACTATCTCGTCGGCACAAAACCTCGGGAGGTGATTATGAGCACCTACCTTCCCAAACAATTGTATTAATAATGAATTACAAGGTAGAAAGCTATGGCGGATTACAAAGTGTTCTCGAGCTATGTGAGTGTAATGCGTGTGTATCTGTGTTCGTGTTTTTGTGTTTCCAGTCATGAGCTTTAAATAATAAAAAAGAAAACAGAAAAAAATCAAATCCTAACCAACTCCCCTACAATCTCGGTAAGTCATCTTCATCTTGACTTAGTCTTCCAATCCGTTGAAAGGAGTCTGTTGGACATGTCTTTTCCCACGTGCTTTTTTATCCCTGTGATTAAATATAACAAAAATAAATAATTGATTTAAATAATTTTTACCTTGCCCTCGAGTGTGAAGATGTCGACATGCTGATAAAAACTCAAGATGCATCAATCCTGATTTTTACCCATAACAATTGTCCCCAAAAAACTGTCTTTTAAATAAATTTAAAAGGTCAGTTTTTTCCACAACTTCTAGAAGCTCTGCGGTTAATTAATGGAGAAGATACGTGGCGGTTGAGGAGTTAATCTCCTAATTAATCAACGTAACCACTTCCCAAGATCTTGGGCTTAAAACCGAAATCTCCCTTCACTTTCTCCTTTACCTTTTCCAATCATTTTCATCCGTTCTTCTTCACGGCGGTGATTTTTCCCTTGAAGGTAAAATCCTTCCCTCCCTTTCTCTTCATGTTTCTTTTTTTCAAAAATGGTGAAATCAAAAAAGGGAAAAGCCGCGAAAAATCCTCCGAGTTTACACGAGGACGGGGGTTTTTCGTGTGAAGGTTTGTTGACAAAACCAGATGAAGAAATCTGTATTTTCAACAACGAACTAATCGAATCTATCAAAGATCGCCACTGCTTCCCAGATTCTACTATCTTTAGGCCGTTTGATGTTCTTCTTAGGTCTGATTTCGTTTCCCCGAAATGGGTTTGTTTTTATGAATATCCCTTTACTCTAGGTTTTTCCTATCCTTTCCCTGCAATGATAAACGAGTTTTTTAGAAAGACTAACCTTGCTTTTGTACAAGTGATGCCCATGGTTTGGAGGATCTTTTCTTGTGTCTTGAGGGTGAACCGTGAATTCGGTTTAGATATAGGTTTGAAGGAGTTAGCCTTTGTGTATGAACTCCAAACGTTTGGTTCCACGAGATACCTTCTTAAGACTAGGTCTGGAATGAAGCCCTTGTTTTTGAAAGTCACTGTAAGTGATAGGGGTTGGAAATCGAAGTACTTTTTTGTTGAGAAGGACTCTTTGGAGGAAGGAGACTTCTTGGCGACTGAATGGAATAGGGAAGGTATCCCTCTTATAAATTCCAATTTTCTCTTCTTTCCCGCACTTACCTGTTGTAATTTTTCTGTTGGTTTTTGCAGCTATTGATTGGGTGAAGCTTTTCCCTCCATCTGCTGAAACGATTGGGAAGGTGAATAGGCTGTTGGAGTTCTCAGAAGGGGAAAGATCCTTCCAACCTTACGAAGACATAACCGTCTCTGAAAATAAAGAGATACCACCCTCCACCGAAATGTCTACTGGTAAGATTATTTGATCCTTGTGTAACTCTTCTTGGTGTCTCTTGATTCTGCATTCTTCTGATAGTGTGCTTCTTTTGACAGTTTCAAAATCAACTGCTGCCTTTTCTCTTAAAGACCTTCAGGACTTTGTGGGGCAAACCCAAGCGAGCAATCAAATGTTGGCACCTAAAAGGGAGATGGAGGCACCTTCTATAGGAGCCAGGGTGAAGAAGAGGAAGAGCAGTTCCAAGGAGGTAATTATTCTGGATGAAACGGGCCTAGGAGATGTGGAAGAAGCTTTGACGAGGGCTGCAGTGGTAGGTTTCTTTGGAAAACAGAGTTTCTAATATATTCTTAATTTGAATAATGTATCTTAAGATTTTGATTGAATTTTTGGCTTTTGTAGGGTGTTGATACTGCTAAGGTGAAAATGAACAGTCTTGAGGAAAGAAATAGGAAGCTAGTGCTGGAAGTTATTCAAGTCAAGAAACAGAGGGAAGCCGGGGCTAAGAAAAATGAAGAATTACAGAAGGAGGTGGATAACTTGATGATAGGGATGTCTTCCCTTCAAGACACACAGCTGCATGAGACTGACGATTTAAAGAAGAATATGATGTCCTCTGCTGCCCGGAGTATGATTGCGATCAAAATTCAAATGATGGAAGAGTTTCAGGATGGGAAGCACAAAGAGTGGGACATTGAACAACAACGTTCCCTCTTAAAGGCTTTGGATGCTAAGGAAGAGGAGGTAGGAGATGGATCTTCAGCAGCCAAGGGCGATGACACCTTTGAGGAAGGAGTAACAACATCAGCGGCAGTAGCCACCCCGTGAAGGAACATGGTAAAAAATTTTTGGTTTGAAAAATTTGGTGTGAAAAACTTTGGTTTTAAATGGGCTGTGTTCCAAAGACAATATTTTTGGTTTGTAATGGACCCATAAGGGTCAAGACAATATGTTTTTCAAGTGTTGGGTTGGTCCAACACTTTTCACGCTATCTGTAGGAAAACCTCTGCTTGGGTTTTGGTAAAACTTTCCCCAAGTATCTTTATGAAAAAACGTTTTTAGGAGGTTGATATGTTAACCTCTTCGTAGATGGTAACAACTTGCGAGTGGATGTAGAAATCCTTTGCAATTACGTAGATTGACATGTAAATGTCAATAACCGTTTGTACTTAGATGACACTTAAGTGTCATAACCAGTTGTAAAGATCTTAGGGTCTAACACATTGATTGAGTGATGATGGGCAATTCATATATATTAAACATACGGGCCCACCATACACCTCAATCAAGGTTGACATCGTGCGCTCCAGGTGAGGTGTTTAAATCTTAAAGCGGTGAAAGAAAGTAATTTCTTTAAACCTTTGAAGGGATTAAGTACCTTAAACGGAGGTGAGATGGCCAGTCTCAAAACGGTTGTTTTCACGAGGACTTGGACTGAATTTGGAGACTTCCAGTTCTTGCAAAATAACAAGTTAATGAAAGATTTCGACATCTTTTCTGATGTCACATTTTATTTGATAAAAGAAGATAAAAGAACTATAAAAATACTTTCTAAATAAAGAGTAAGAGATAGTCCGTACCTGATTTAAGATGTTAAGTTCCTGGGAGGATGCTTACATCTTAGTTAATCAGTGAGTTACATTCTAATGTTTCTCGTTTCCTTGCAAAACAGAAACATGTTAGAGGTGGGCGTTAGCTTAGCTAACGCCCCTCCGACGCTTAAGTCAGTAATTATTCCAAAAATTGAATAAAAATGGAAACAAGTACTTTTATTGAATTTAGAGTGATAAAGATCGTACCTTGGTTTTATTTGCATTGTAAAATAATCGTGTAAACTTACATAAAGTAGGTTTTGAGATGGATGGCATTCCAGCTTCTGGGAATCCTTGCTCCCTCTAGAGTCGATAGCCAATAGGAACCTTTGCCTGCTTCATCATCTACTAGGTATGGCCCTTCCCATTTGGGAGCCATCTTTCCAGCATTGGGCTCTCTTGTATTCTGAAACACCTTTCGTAGGACTAGATCACCAACTTGGAATTTTCGCACCCTAACATTCTTATTGTAGGATCTTGCAATCTTTTGTTGATATGCTGCTATCCTGATTTTAGCAAGGTCCCTCAGTTCGTCAACGGTGTCCACATCATGACTTAGGTTGGTATCATTTTGTTCTGGTGTCAACATATTGAATCTGGCAGTGGGGACGACAACTTCTGCCGGGATGACCGCTTCTGCTCCAAACACTAAAGAATAGGGGGTTTGACCTGCCGCGTTCTTTGGTGTGGTTCTATCTGCCCATAGGACAAAGGGAAGCTCTTCTGCCCATCTTCCTTTCTTTTGATCTAGCCTCTTCTTCAGGTTATTGATGATTATTTTGTTGCTTGATTCTGCCTGGCCATTAGCTTGAGGATGCACAGGTGAAGATGTCATCATCTTAACTCCCCACCTAGCAAGAAAATCTTGGGTCTTCTTGCTGATGAATTGAGAGCCGTTGTCACATATTATTTCAGATGGGATGCCAAACCTACTAAATATATTTCTCTTAATGAAGGATATGACTTCCTTATCACGAACTTGCACATAGGATTCAGCCTCAACCCATTTAGAGAAATAATCAGTCATAGCAAGCAAGAAAACTTTTCCCCCAAGAGCTTTAGGCAATTTTCCCATTATATCCATTCCCCATCTCATGAACGGCCAAGTAGAGAGGATTGGATGAAGCAATTCTGCGGGCTGATGCAAGATGTCGCTATGCCTCTTGCAGGAATCACATTTCTTGGCAAAGATGGTAGCATCTTGTCGCATTGTTGGCCAGTAATAACCCATTCTCAGAGCTTTTGTATATAAGCTTCTGCCCCCAGAATGATTACCACATGATCCTTCATGTAACTCTCTTAGGACTTCTTTAGCTTGGTCTGCTTCGAGACATCTCAAATATGGACCTGCAAATGATTTCTTAAATAGAACATTATCTATTAATATAAATCTTGAAATCCTTACCCTGAATGCTCTAGCATTCTTTTATTCATTCTGGGATAGTGCCATCTTGAAGATATTTAATTATTGGCGTCGTCCAAGATATCTCCATCTGACTATCAGGGATATCATCATCTATACAGAATAGTTCTAACCTTTCCACAGCAGGGATGTCAACATGTATGATTAGGATATTAGTCTAAGATAAGCTTTTGAAAGCTGATCCAAGATTAGCCAATGCATCTGCTTGAGAGTTATCTTCTCTGGGTATTTGTTCGAAAGAGAATATTTGAAATTTGCTTGCCAAAATTTTTACAATGCCCAAATAAGCTGTCATCTTGGCATTTTTTGCTGCATAGGAACCGTTAAAATGATTTACAAGTAATAATGAATCACTATATACCTGTATTGCTTTGATGTTCATGTCTAGAGCCACGGATAGGCCAACGATTAAGGCTTCGTACTCTGCCTTATTATTGGTGGCTTTAAAATCACAACTAATGGCCTGGGTATGATGTCCCCTTGTGGTGACTTTAGGACAACACCTAGCCCTGTGCCCCTCATATTAGAAGCACCATCTGTGAATAGAGTCCACATCCTCAGGGTGTTTCCATCTTGGAGTTGTTACACTTCAAGTTCTACTTCTGGTTGCATACTTGGACTAAAGTCTGCCACAAAATCTGCAAGTGCTTGTGATTTTATTGCTGTTCTAGGCTCATATTTGATGTCATAAGTGCTTAACTGAATGGACCACTTGGCCATCCTTCCTGACATTTCTGGTTTTCTCATTACACTTTTTATTGGATAGTTAGTACGAATGACAATAACATGAGTTTAAAAATAATGTTTTAACTTAATTGAAGCATAAATTAAAGCTAATATTAATTTTTCAAGGTGTGAATACCTGGTTTCCGCATCGAGCAATGTTTTACTTACATAGTATATTGGCTGCTGGATGCCATCTTGATCACGGACCAGGACGACACTAACTGCGGTTTCAGAGACAGCTAAGTAGACACACAATGGCTCACCTTCTTGAGGCTTTGAAAGAAGGGGAGGTGTTGACAGGTACAACTTCAAATCTTGAAAGGCTTGTTCATGCTTATCAGTCCACTCGAACCTAGAATTTTTCTTTAAGATGTCATAGAATGGCTTGCATCTGTCTGAGGATTTTGAGATGAATCGATTCAATGCTGCCACCTTCCCTGTCAATCTTTGAACATCTTTTATGGATTTGGGTGACGTTAAGTTGATGATTGCTCTGATCTGCTCCGGGCTTGCTTCTATCCCTCTTTGTGTCACCATGTAGCCCAAGAATTTCCCGGACTTCATGCCAAAATTGCACTTTGCTGGGTTCAGCTTAATGTTGAACTTGTCTAGGATGTCGAATGCTTGAGCAAGATCTCGAACATGATCTTCAGCTTTCTTTGACTTTATCACCATATCGTCGATGTATACTTCCATAGTGTCCCCAATCTGCTCCTTGAACATCATGTTGACTAGCCTCTGGTATGTAGCACCTGCATTTCTTAGTCCAAAAGGCATTGCAATGTAACAATAAATACCTGTTGGGGTGATGAAGGCGGTATCTTCTTGATCGGATGGCTCCATCTGGATTTGCTGGAATCCTGAAGATGCATCCAGGAAAGTCAACACTTCATGCCCAGAAGTGGCATCCACCAAAGTATCAATGTGTGGCAAGGGAAAAGGATCTTTGGAACAAGCTTTGTTTAAGTCTGTAAAGTCAACACAAACTCTCCACTTTCCGTTCTTCTTTTCTACTACCACCACATTTGCTAGCCATCTTGGATATTCGACTTCTCTGATCATCTTAGCTTTGAGTAGTCTATCCACTTCTTCTTGAATGATAATATTCCTTTCCTGTGCGAACTTTCTTCTCTTTTGGTGGATCGGTCTGAAAGATGGATCGATGTTGAGTTTGTGGGTGATTACATCTTTACTGATGCCTGTCATATCTTCATGTTTCCATGCGAGCTTCTAATCCTGCTCTGCAAGAGGTTAATAAGGTCTTCTTCTATTTCTGCTGGAACCTCTTGGCCAACCAGCACTTTGAGGTCTGGGTTTGAGGGGTCTAAGAGTATCTCTTTCAAATCATATTCCTTCGCCTCCAGAACCTCATGGGCCTTTCTCTGTAATTGCTATGCCATCTTAGGGGTTATTGACGCCTTCATGAAAGTCATGTAACATTCTTTAGCTGACTGTTGATCGCTGTAAATCTTTACAACTCCCCAAGGTGTCGGCATCTTGACACATTGGTGATAGATGGATGGTACAACCTTCATCCCATGGATCCATGGTCTTCCCAGGATTACATTATAACAAGTTGTACTATCAATTACACAGAATTTCTCCATGGAATTGATACCCTCGACGTAGACTGGAAGTGTAATCTCACCCACTGTACTTTTGGTTTCTCCACTGAAACCCACGAGCACCGAGGTCCTTTTTACAATGCTGTCTTCAGGGATCTTCATTTCCTTCAGAGCATCCAGCATGTTGAGGTTCACAGAGCTGCCCCCATCTATTAGGATACGTCTGACCTTGCAGTTGGCTATCTGAAGTGCAACGACCAAGGCGTCATGATGTGGATCCATAACATTGTCCCGGTCACTTTCTTCGAAGGAGATGACATCTTGAGATGTGAGCTGCGACATCTTGGAGGATCTCTTGGGTTTCTCATCCTTAGCTTGCTTAGCGAATCTCTTAGCTGCAGAATAAGAAGTACCACAAATATCAGAACCGCCACTAATAACATTAATTACCTTTGTTACCGGTGGAGGAGATGGTGGTCTGGTTGCAATGGGTTCTTTGTTCTCCATCTTGGTCTTGCGGTTCCCAAGGAGCTCTTTAAGATGTCCCTTAGACAACATGTAACTAATCTCTCTCCTCAAGGCGATGCAATCTTCAGTAAGATGTCCAAAATCTTCATGATAGGCACACCATTTGGATTTGTCCTTCCAGCCGGATGACTTGTCAGTCTTTTGAGGCCATCTTGCTTTATCTCCAAGATTGCTCATTGCACAGAGAATACCTGAAACATCCACAGAAAAACAGTAATCAGAAATTTTAAGAGATTCAATATCATCATCATCCCCATCATCTTCCACATAATTGACTTTGTTATGGTCATTTCTCTGATAGGGTCTGGATCTGTTCTGTCTTTGGTGAGATGATTCTATCTTCCTGTCAGGATGGTCATATGTTGAAGCTTTGTCAGGATTCTTGGATTGCTGCATCTTGTCCTCTTCCAGCCTAATAAATCTTAGGGCCCGATTTCGGATATCTTCCATCTTCTTGCACGGGTTCATTACCAGATCCTCATAGTAAGGGGAATCCTTCTTCAAGCCCATTTTGAAGGCTTCTGCAGCTGTTGCCATGTCCAGGTTGGGGATCTCCAAGACTTCCTTATTAAACCTGTTAACAAAGTCTTTTAATACTTCAGTGGTTGCTGAGTGATACGATAAAGGTCGCTGGTGCTTTTCAAATTGTTGGCTGCAAGAAAATTGATTGTTGAAGAGGTTGACAAGCTGAGCAAATGAGCCAATAGAACCAGGAGGTTGACGGATCAGCCACTTCAATGCCGGTCCTACCAACGTCGAACCAAACCCTCGACACAAACAGGCCTCACGAAACTGGAGCGGGATGCGAACAATCTCCATTTTTTCTTGGTAGTGGGCGACATGCTCCTCAGGATCAGAACTTCCATCATACAACTTCATGGCAGGAACGCTGAATCCTTTTGGGATGTCGACATGTGCAATTACTGGAGTAAAGCGAGATTGATTGTAACATGTTGGGGAGACTTGCTGGATAGGTGGGGTGACACCTGGCACATTCATGATCATATCTCTCAATTCCTGAAGCTGATTTGTAATGTAGGTTCCTGCAAAAGGGTTAGTGGTACGAGCAGTATTATCCAAAATAGGATTAGTATTGAAATTAACGAAAGGATTAACGTTATCTGTAAAGGATGTCAGAACGGTGCTATTAGTGAAGATGGTCCCTTCTGGAAAGGTCATCCTGTAGGCATTGGTAGCTAAGGGTGTCGACATCGCCACAGAAGTAGTAACGGGAGGAGAAGATGTTGACATCCTTATAGATGAAGCCATTGGTAGGAATTCATTGAAAGTTTGAGAGCTGTCCCCAATGTTGAAATCAAGGACTCTAGGACGGTAAGGAGAAACATTATCCATTCTTTTGGAAAGTAACTCCTGCTCCTTCTGCACCTTGATCAAGCTTTCGGCTATCAAGGAGGTGCTATTCTGTTGACGATCCAGCTGATTCTTCATCTTCATCTGCATCAGCATGCTCTTGATCTCAAGATCAGGGGATGGCGACATCTGCTTCTTGCCAGAATTCACAGGAGGAGGAGGAGGAGGCAATGTTTCTTGGCCTCCGGTTGTCGACCGGCTACTGGTTTGAGGATTCATACTGCTAGGAAGGGCTTTGGTGACGGCGGAAGTCAAAGGTTGAGTAGACATGGTAGAAACGTAAGAATTTTGAACCAATTAAAAAACCAATGGCCCCTCGGTGGGCGCCAAACTGTTTTGTTAAAAAACAATCAACAATGAAGAAATTGGAATGAAGCTAAGGAGGGTGCAATGGAGTATAATTGGTATAATGTAATTTAGGATGGCTCGATCATGTAACGAGGAAAACCCTTGAGATAACTATCTCGCCGGCACAAAACCTCGGGAGGTGATTATGAGCACCTACCTTCCCAAACAATTGTATTAATAATGAATTACAAGGTAGAAAGCTATGGCGGATTACAAAGTGTTCTCGAGCTATGTGAGTGTAATGCGTGTGTATCTGTGTTCGTGTTTTTGTGTTTCCAGCCATGAGCTTTAAATAATAAAAAAGAAAACAGAAAAAAATCAAATCCTAACCAACTCCCCTACAATCTCGGTAAGTCATCTTCATCTTGACTTAGTCTTCCAATCCGTTGAAAGGAGTCTGTTGGACATGTCTTTTCCCACGTGCTTTTTTATCCCTGTGATTAAATATAACAGAAATAAATAATTGATTTAAATAATTTTTACCTTGCCCTCGAGTGTGAAGATGTCGACACGCTGATAAAAACTCAAGATGCATCAATCCTGATTTTTACCCATAACAAACCCTATTATGAGATTTGTGGTTGTATCAGGTATTGGTAGTATTGATAAACATGTGGAGCTACAAGATACTTCAAAGTTGAGCAGTCCACAGTCAGATGTTCATCAGGATCTACCGTCTGAAATAGAAGCACTAGAAAGTCCATCATCAGTTTTCGAGGAACATGGGTTAGCTCAAAAGAGGTCTAGACGGGCTAATTTGGGGAAGCCTCTAGTGAGGTACGATTTTGAACACATGGTGTATTAAGCACTTCAGGTTGTTGAGGAAGTTGAGCCCGATGCTTTGGAGCCAACTACTTTCAGGGAATAAGTTACATGTTCAGAGTCCGCTCAGTGGCAGGCAACAATGGGGGATGAGATGGAGTCACTTCTCAAGAATTCGACATGGGAGCTAACCATGAGGCCAGAGGGCAGAAAGATTGTGACTTGCAAGTGGGACTTCAGGAAGGTATGTCACCATCAGAGGGGGTTAAGTATAAAGATCGTGTAGTTGTAAGGGGTTTCACGCAGCGGGAGGGCGTTGAGTACAATGAGATCTTCTCATCAGTGGTCAGAAACACTTTTATCAGAGTGCTATTAGCAATGGTGGCACATCAGGATTTGGAACTCGAGCAGCTAGATGTGAAAACAACTTTTCCACATGGAGAGCTGGAAGAGGAGATTTATATGACACAACCAGATGGGTTTCAGGTTCCGAGAAAAGAAGACTACGTATGCAAGATGAAGAAGACCTTGTATGGGCTCAAGCAATCGCCTAGGCAGTGGTACAAGCGGTTTGACAGCTATATAGCTATATGACAGAGATTGGCTACACGAGGAACGCGTATGACTGTTGTGTGTATCACAATAAGTCAGTAGATGGTTCGATCATCTATCTGGTTCTTTATGTTGACGAGATATTGATAGCGGCTGTCAAGAAGTCAGATATTCAGAAGATGAAGCTGAAGGGTCTACCGTCTGCAGAGTTCGAGATGAAGGATTTTGTTGCGACAAAGAAAATTCTGGGTATGGAGATCTATAGGGATAGAAGCCAACGAAAATTGTTCTTATCCTAAAAAGGTTATATCAAGAAAGTTTTAGAGATGTTTGGCATGTATACAGCAAAGCCATTAGATTCTCCGAGTGCAGCGAATGCACGTTTGTCGGTTGGATTTGCACCTCGATGAAGAGAAAGAGTATATGGCTCGAGTACCTTATGCTAGTCCAGTTGGTAGTTTGATGTATTCTATGGTTTGTACTAAACCGGAACTTGCTCATGCTGTTAGTAAGTTCATGGGGAATCCTGGTAAGGAACATTGGCAAGCAGTGAAGGGGATCTTCAGGTACCTTAGGGGTACATCAGATGTTGGTCTCATTTATGGAGGTGGTACAAAATGTGCAGTTGAGGGTTATTGTGATTCAGACTACTCTAGGATGTTGACACAAGGAGATCTATGACCGGGTATGTGTTCACTCTCGGTGGGTCAGTTGTCAGTTGGAAGACTACTCTACAATCTACGGTGACATTGTCTACTATAGAGGCAGAGTACATAACATTGACAGAAGCGGCTAAAGAGGGGATATGGCTAAAGGGTCTGATCAGCGACCTTGGGTTACATTAGGATCAGGCTACAATATTTTGTGACAATTTGAGTGCAATCTATTTGGCCAAGGATTAAGTTCACCATGAGAGGACCAAGCACATAGATGTGAGGTATCATTTTCTGAGGAGTGAGAAGCGGATCAAGGTGAAGAAAGTGGGTAATGCGGACAATCCTGCTGACATGTTCACAAAGTCCGTTCCAACTAGCAAGTTCTAACATTGTTTGGATTTGTTGAATGTTCACAGCTATTAGATAGTATCTGAGGCAGAGGGGGAGCTCTGGTTATGATTTGGAGGTTAGATGTAAAGGTGTAGATTTGTTGGATTTGGTGTCATCTAAGTTGGGGACACCTAAATTAGGGGATTAAACAAGCAAATTTGGAATTCCTGACACCGAGGGGAGTGACCGCGCCAAGTTACTGGATAAAGCGAGCGATCGTGCCCTAATTGAGGCGATCGCGCGGGTGTTGATTTGGGAAATGGGGCGATCGCGCCCTACCATGGGGCAATCGCGCCCTCAGTCCGGAAAGGCCTGTTCAGCGGCAGATTTGGCTTAGAGTTGTAAAACCCTACAGGTTTAGAAATAGGGCATATAAATAGATTCTACCCCAATCATATTAGTAATTGCTTTTGCTCATCTGTTTCTTTATATATAGGGTATTCATAGACAAGAATTCTTTGCCAAGAATTCGTGCACTATATTAGAGATTGCAATTGGTTGATTTCCAGAAGATAATTATATTATCTCCCTCTACCCGTAGATGTAGCTAAGTTGGTGAACCAAGTATATTTTTATGTTGTTTGATTGTTGCTTGTTTTTTATCTTTTAAATAGCTCTGTTCTAATACCATCGCCGGATAGAAGCTGGGACAAGTGCTTCTAAGTTCTAATAGATCAACTTCCTAGTTTCATTGTTTGTAGAGTTAATAGATAGTTTTG
Source organism: Adenophora triphylla var. japonica (assembly GCA_022495995.1). Classification (NCBI taxonomy): domain Eukaryota; kingdom Viridiplantae; phylum Streptophyta; class Magnoliopsida; order Asterales; family Campanulaceae; genus Adenophora; species Adenophora triphylla. Next base: position 197,305 of record JAFEMH010000219.1, read on the forward strand.
GCAGGATTTGTTAGAAACCCTTAAGTTAATGATTCGGGTACGTAAATAGTATTGTGTTCTTTAATTTGCTTTTCCAAATTGAGCCTGTGTTTAATTTTGACACTTTTTGCATATTGAATGTGCGCTCGCCCGAAAAAATATGATTTCCGGTTTAAATGAAAAGAAGGAGTCGCCACGCCGTTTTAAGAGGAAACATTGAAAACCTTTTGTTTAGAGAGAAAACATGAGTTCGGAGGTCAGGTTACGTGTTGGGAAGAACCGAGAGTTCACCCAACACGCCTCGTCCATAGACGAGTCTTTCAATCAGAAACATCCAAGTAAATCCAAAGTGTGTGCAAATATTGATAATAAACAAAGTGTGATAAAATGCATCTTATTAATTATGGAACGAGAATTACATATTGTGAGCCCATTATTTAGGGAGGCTACATCCCTGATACAAACAATCTAAAACAGATTACAAAGGAAAAAGGGTCTCTGCAGATGGGTCATGTATGTCGCATGACACATCGCACCAGTGACCACATGTGTCGCGTGACACAGGATCACTTGGAGACGAAGGTGTCGCGTGACACATATGAGCCATCTGCGAAACTTAACAAGATGAACACGAGAATCAACGAAGCTATACGGATCTAATCAATTAGCCGAATTACGAATGGAAAACGAAACAACACTAAATCGACCCGGGAGTGTGGATATGAGTAGATCCACACCCCTTGGGGTTCAAACACCAAATCCAATCAAATGATCAACAATATAAGCTCAATTGCACCGATTATTCAAATTAAACAGAGAGATTGCGATTGGGATTCGATAATCCGAGATAGCTAGGATCTGATTACTGAATCCAAACAAAATTAAATGCTAGAATTAATAGAAATTAAGCAAGAGAGAGAGAGAGATTGAGTTTAGGGAATCGTTACCCTTGTTGCTTCCACGAATTCTATATCTAGTTAGATATAGAACCCTTCAATTCTTCTCCTCTGATCTGGAAGGATTAAGGCAAGGGGCTCAATTGGTGTGGCTTGAGAATTGGGTTTGGAAGGGAAGGGATTGGTTAGTTTGAAGGTAGGAGAGAGAGAGGTTTGTGTTTGGAGAGGTTCGTTACACTGCAAATCCTGCAGAGTAACAGTAGGCTAAAGTTGGGATCCCTTTATGAGAGGGGGAGGGTCTTATTTATAGGCTGCAGTTGGCTGCCTTAGTGTGTCGCACGACCTTACGCGTCCTCTTTCCATGCCTCAAGCTGTCGCGTGACACAAGGTGGCTCAACCACTTTTGGCGCCAAAAACCAATTTCTGGAACATTCCGAGAAAATACCTAAAAGGTCCAACAGGTTTTATTCCCAAGGGGTCCTTTGACATGAATAATGTACCAAAAGGTACTTCCTTCGCGGGAAACTCATGAAACGTTTCTGGAAGTCTCGGGACAGGCCGAGAATTTACCAAAACGCCTCTAAATGCAATTTTATTATATTAAAATGCATCTAAAAGGTTGCGAATTGGATTGGCGTACTTACAGAGCCCCTCGGCAACGTCACTTTTGGAAAAAGTGGGGTTGTCGATAAAATAAGACCCAATCCCAATGAGCATCAAGGGATAAGGTGAAGGGCTAGAAGGGTAAAAAAGGGGAAAGATGGCTGGACCTTTCTGAGAAAGGATTCCTACGTATCCCTTGAATAAGGGAATCAAGCCAAATCGTAGTTCAGAATTACCAAAATTAAATTCATAAGCCAGAAAGGGGTAGAGATGTATCTTCATACCTTTGCTGTGCTTACCTGTTTTTTTCCTGTGGGATCGGATAGTTGCTTTCTTTCTCACCAGGTTGTAGCCGCCGGAGGGTCTCATCTTTATTGGTACTTTTGCGAGTAGGCTGTAGGGGTCTCATGCTATCGCTGTTGACGAGTTGTAGGCTGGAGGGTCTCATGCTGCAACGGGTCTTCTCGTGGATGCCGGGGTCTCATACCACTTCTCTCATGCGGGGTAGTTACGGAGGGTCTCACACTACTGCTTGCTTCTCTTCGTGGATGCGGAGGGTCTCATACCACTTCTTCTTCTTCTTTCTTTGGGGATGAGTATAGGCTTAGGGGTCTCATGCTATCTCTTTTACGCTCTGTTGGGGATACATGTAGGCGCGAGGGTCTCACGCTACTTCTTACGCTCTGCTCTTTGTTCTTTGCTAAGTATAGGCGCCGGGGACTCACGCTATCTCCACTTTACATTGTTTTGATAAGTATAGCTGCCGGGGACTCACGCTATCTCCGTTTTTCTGTTCTTTGCTGATCTTTGTGGATGCCAAAGGGACTCATACCACTTCTGCTTCTGCTTTTGTTGTTGATGAATGTAGCTGCCAAGGGGTCTCACGCTAATTCTTTGTTACTATTTTTTTCTTTTGGACGGTCTTTGCTTGATTGCCGCTTTTCTTTGGTGTCCTTAGCTTTCCTTGGAGAGCTGGGGACTCTGCTTCTTTCTTGTGCCTCGAGGCTATTGGTTTCTGGAAATTTGTTTGTCAATCAGGAATTCTCTTTCCTGGGATTGGTTTCTTTTCGTGAAATTTGTTTGTTTTATTGAGCTCTTCTTGGGGCTGTCATAGATGCACGTGCCATTTTTGCTTTGTTCTTCCTTTTTCTTCTCCAGTTTGGTCGGAGGGCCAGTCTTCGGGACTCAATTGATTATTGTACCTGCGAGGGTAAAACAACATATGCCAGCGCTACGCCTAAACAAGCCTATCTTGTTAGCAAATATTAATATATGTTAGCTTGGTTTGTGCGAGTGCATGCTGTCTGGGAAAGCGAACGCCATTATTGGGTTAAAGGTTGGCTTTGTCGGGTTTATATATGGGGTTTTGGGGTTGTTTCGGACAGTGTGTATAGTAGGGGTCCTCCCGTGTATTTTTAGGGGTATGTGTATGAGGGTAAGGGGTGTGTTATGGCAACGGCGAGTCGGAAAATGCTCTGGGGTAACCACTGCATGCTTTTCCACACTGTCTGTCATCAGCCAAAGTATGTCGCCCGACATGTTATGTCTGTTATGTACGTTGTCACACGGCGAGGGAGGCTCGTAACGAGGCCCTTCAAAAGTCGGTCTAGGCTTCATTCTGCGATCCTTTGTCTTCTTAGCAGGGAAAACCCGGCAGCCTTTACTTGGCAGATAAGCGATTTCTTTGGTCAAGACTGTTACTTTTGGCTAAAATGGAACATCATAGCAAAGAGGTTGCTTCCCGGGAGTGTCAATTTCATCGGGACTTCATCGAAATTTGGGGATTTCATCTGAGGAAACATAGAAATATTATCGATAAGCGGTACAGTATGCCTTGCATTTGGTCCTTGAAAGATTGGAGGGTTGACTGGGATTTGCTTCGAGCTGCATCCTGCTTCTGGGATTCCGAGCGCCATGTGTTCTCTTTGTAATACAATCATCTGACCCCAACTATGGAAGACTTTAGGGCATTGACATGCTTGGGTAAGGCGGCAACTGTAGCGTTCCCACGAGACAGTCGGTTGGTTGAGGAGCAGCTATCTGACTTTTTATCTCTGCCTGCGGATCAGGTATTGCCTATGATTCTGGGTGATGGGTCCATAGATTTGACTCGGATGGCTAGGTTGCGTCTGTCCCGTCCTGAGCTGTTTGACCTTTCTGCCTCTCTAGATATGTTCATGCTGTTCACACTGTCAGCTTACTATTTCTGCGGATATGCCGGGGTCTGCTCAAGCACTTTGTTGGAGATTGTTAGGCAAATGAGGGGTGACCGGGGTATAGATTCTCGTCAAATTCATTCTGGCCAAGGGGAGATGGATGTTGTACCACTATTCTTGCCGAGACTTATCACGGTATTGACAGGCTAGCGGGGATTAGACTTCATGGGAGCAGGCAGCCCCGGCTTATTATCTCTGTGGTTCTTTGAGAGGTTACGCTTGATCGGACCATTACCGGAGGTCGGACGGCAATGCCACAGGTGACTCGGCCACGCAGCCGATGAGGGACGAGGTTGTTGATAGTTGGCATATGAGGTTGTCACGGTGCGAGACCAGCGATCGAGCTTTTGGATTCACGCCCGGAATATACGAGACCATGAGAGATATTCGGGATGGATCGGTAGTAGTCCGGTTGCCTGGTTTGCATGTATCCTCTTTACGTGTCCCATCACCTGGTGAGCAGACAGTATAGGTACCCTCGGCAGATCATCCGAGCTTTGAGGAGAGGGCGAGTGGCGATCTTTGTTCCGATGTCCACCGAGCCCCGAGGCTATACGGTTTTTCAGCGAGATCTTTTACGGAGGGCTTTCTTCCCACTCGTGTGCTCCTTCGGCAGTGTAGAGGATTTACATTTCGACCACGTAGTATACGGATTGGTATGAGGAGCATCAGGGTCTCTGTGCAGCTAGCTATAGAGACTCGCCGCCGGGAATACTTGGGAGCAGACTCTCTGTCCAGTAGAACTCTCAGAGATATAGAGGCACGAGGAAACCCAGACAATGTCACCGGCAATGCTGCTGACGATTATGAGAGACAAGAGATCCGGAGGGCTGCTTTAAGAAATGATCCAGAGATGAGAGCTCGCAGAGAGGCGTTGCGGCAAGAGAGGATTGCTAGGGCCGCCTTGAGGGAGACTGGTCTGATTGAACCGCCGGTGCGAGTTATTCCTGAATTGGGACGGGCTCAAACTGACTTGTTCGATATTCCTAAGCCAAAGACCTCCCGGGGACCGAGAAAGAGGAAGGATAGAGGAGCGAATTCGGGAGCGGGGACGAGCCTCTAGACACACATTTTCCTTTTATTTTGAGAGACTCGAGACTCTTTTGCTTTATGTTTTGAGAGTAGGAATTATCTGTATGGAAACCGAGTACCCTTTGATTACTTAATGCAGACAGAATAGATGTTATCAATGTTTTCTTTTATTCGTAACAGTCTTTTTGAGTCAAAAGGTAGGCCGTGCTTGAACTCATCAACAAGAATATTAACTCGAAATGATCCTTTGAAAAGCCTTGGGACTGTAATCAAAACGCATTTTGGTAGAAAGAGAGATTTTTGCAGCAGTTTTAGACCGAACCACAAGTGGTTGCCTACGTTCCCCTTTTGTAAGAGAACTAAGGGGCTCAGGTCTCCGTAGTTCGACTCGATTGACTTTAGTGTTTAAGAAAGGGGAAGATAGAAGGGGGGAAATGGTGCAACCCTATTTTTTACCTAAACCGCCCTCTTTTGGGTTTTCGGTCTAGTTGGGTATATTCTTTAGCACCGGGCGCGTCCCTTATTTTTGCATGGACTCGCCTTTTGAGAGGTTTTCGGTCTCATGCGGGACAATTTTGTTGCGCCTTTATTTATCATCATTTTTTATTTTTATATATATATATATCTATTTTTTTAGAGGGGGAAAGACTCGATCAAACAAAATACCTCCGCAACTTGTCGCCGTTGACGGGGTGCGAAATGGGTTGCCATCCAAGTCGGCAGTGCATAGCTCCTCCGGAGAATACTTTCTTTACTAAAAACGGTCCAACCCAAATGGGTGCCCACTTGCCCAACGCACTTTGCTCGATTTGAGGGCTTCATCTTAAGGACCGGATCACCGACTTTGATATCCACGGGTTTCACTTTCTTATCAAAAGCACGGGCCATTCTTCTCTGGTATGCCCTGTTATGCTCCATGGCTTTTAGTCTTCGTTCATCTAGCGAGCCGGCTCATTATATCGACTTTGGAGCCATTCGATCTCGTTCACCTCATTCTCGAGCAAAACCACGAGGGAAGGAATCTCTAACTCAATGGGCATGACGGCCTCCATTCCGTAGGTCGAGCGTATGGGGTTGCGCCGGTGGCGATTCGGATTGAAGTGCGATAGCCCCATAATGCTAAATGCGGCTTTTCGGCCAATCTCGTCCTTGCTCGGCCATCTTCTTTATGATTCTCTCCAAATTCTTATTGGCATCTTCAACGGCGCCGTTTGTCTGTGGCCTGTATGGTGAAGATTTGTGGCGTTTGACTCGGTATTCGGTGAGCAACCGATCGGTTTCTCCCTCAAAATGGGTTCCATTGTCGAAATAATCTCGTTTGGGACTCAATAGCGACAGAAAATCTGCCCCTTTATGAATCGGGCAACTTTCTTGGCGGTGAGCACTTTATAAGACGCAGCTTCTACCCATTTTGTGAAGTAATCCACGGCCACTAATACAAATGCATGCCCATTGCTCCCGAGGCGGAGAAATCTTCCCAATGACATCAATACCCCATGTTGCGAAAGGCCACGGAGTTGTCATACGGTATAAGTCGTGAGGAGGGATGTGGTTCGAGATTGGAGAATCGGCGGCATTTATCACAAGTCCGCACAAAATGGATGCAATCTGTCTCCATAGTGATCCGTGAAGTAACCCACTGATGATGCTATGCATGAGAGATCGAGCATTCATATGAGGTCCGCAGCACCGTTGTGAACGTCTTCCATTACTCTTTGAGCCTTTTCTTTCTTGATCTGAGTAGGAGCGGACAACCTTCCCTTTTCTTCCATAATTCATTGCCGAGTATGACATATTGTGCTTGTGAGTCTCTTTAGGGCCTGCAAGCTCTTGGCATGTACTCTTTTGAATCTCCTTCTCGGTCCACGGGAAAGGATGCTTCCCCATACTTGAGGTATTGAAAGATCTCGATTGTACCACGGTTCACCGACAATCTCGATCTCAATCTCACAACAATATGCAGGATTTTCACTTCTACCGACCCTGAATGGCTTGATTGATTTACCTTCTGGGATTTCCACCAAAGAGGCTAAGGTAGCCGAGCATCTGCGAATCTGTTCTTGTCTCGCGGTAAGAACCGGAATGATACTTCCTTGAATTGGCCGACGAGTTCTACGATGTAAGCATGGTACTTACGGAGGCATGGGTCTATAATTTTCCATTTGTTGGCGGCTGGTTGATTATCAATTGGGAATCACCGAACACTTCCAATTCTTCCACATGTCGCTCAAGGCGGCTTCTAGACCGGCTATGCAAGCTTCGTACTCATTTGCATTGTTAGTACCCGAGAAATTCAACTTGATTGCTATGGGGGTATGCATGTCGTTTGGATCTATTAAAACCATCCCAATGCCATTTCCTTTCTTGTTAGCCGCTCCATCAAAGAATAAGCGCCACTTGTTTCCGCTTTCTATAGCGAGGATCCCTTCATCTCGGAAACCGGAGATCCGGCCCTTGATCTTCCTCGGGGAATTCACCAACCGGTCTGCTAATGCCTGTCCTTTTATTGATTTACGGATCATATATTTGATGTCGAATTACGCCAAGAAGAAAGTCCATTTTGCCAACTCGGTGGAGATGTTTCCTCTGTCACCTTGGAATAGATATCGATCGGGTCCATCTTGGAGACTAAGTGTACGGTGTGGGATAGCATATAGTGTTTTAGCTTTCCGACCACCCATACCAAAGCTGCGCAAGTTTTCTCGAGGGCAGAGTAATTCACTTCACTCCCTTGGAATTTATGGCAGATGAAATAAATGGCATTCTCAATCTTTGAATCCTTCTTTTCTTGTACTAGCATAGCCCCGATGGGCGTATGCATTGGTCGAGATATAGAAGTAAAGGCTTGTCTCCGTGAGGTGGGCAGAGAATAGGAGGATTGACGAGATAGGCTTTGATCCTCTCAAAAGCTAGCTGGCATTCCTCGTTCCAAACCACTTCCTGGTTCTTCTTTAGCAGCTTGAAGATCGGCTCACATATGGTGGTCAATTGGTTGACGAACCTGCTGATGTATTGCAGGCGACCCATGAATCCTTTTACTTCAGAGACGGTTCTGGGTGGCTTCATTTCAATGATTGCCTTAACCTTCCTGGGATCTATTTCAATGCCGCGCTCGGTGACCATGTATCCCAGAACTTTACCTCGAATAACCCCAAATGTACACTTGGCCGGGTTCGGCCTCATGGAGTGCTCTCGGAGTCTCGTTAAAGAATTTCCTCAAATCAATGAAGTCCGTCCGTCTCGACCCTTTCGAATGAATAATCATGTCATCTACATACACTTCAATCTCTCTGTGGATCATGTCGTGGAAAAGGGTAGTGACTGCTCTTTGATAAGTAGCCCCGGCGTTCTTCAAACCAAATGGCGTTACTGTGTAACAATAAGTACCCCACGGAGTTGTAAATGCCGTCTTGTCTTGATCCTCTTCAGCCATCTTAATCTGGTTGTAACCCGCAAAACCATCAACGAAAGACTTGACCTCAAAGTTCGCGGTTGCATCCACTAGCATATCAATGTTGGGCAAGGGGAAGTCATCTTTAGGACTAGCCTTATTGAGGTCTCGGAAATCCACGCAGACTCGAACCTTTCCATTTGCTTTGGTGACTGTTACAATGTTTGCCAACCAAGTTGGATATTCAATTACTTTGATGAAGCCTACCCGTAGGAGCTTTTCAATTTCTTCTTTCACTTGTAAGGACCATTCAGGTTTTATCCGCCTCAATTTATGCTTGACTGGCTTAATTTCTGGATCCACGGGTATTCGGTGTTCCATAATAGAAGCATCCAGCCCCGGCATATCTTTGTAGGACCAAGCGAACACATCCATGAATTCTTTGAGCAACTCAATCAAAGCGACCCGCTCATCTCCGGAGAAGAAGCTACCAATCTGCGTTTCTTTGGGTTCTTCAGATGTTCCCAGGTTCACTGTTGTTAATACCTCATCGGCAGCTTGGGCCCGACTTTCCTTTTGTTCGCAAGCCTGTTTTGAATCTTTTTCTAAAAATTGTTCATCGATTAAGTCTGCATTATCTTCAATTGAATTAGGCTTAATTATTTTTAAATCTTGATGATTATTTTTTGTTAAGCATTCAATTGTTAGATTGGCAATCACGGGGTACTCGTAAAGATCAACCACTTTATTCAAAGCAAAGGGGAATACGTGTTTACAACTCGAAGACGGTCTTCTCGTCGTGAGGACATTAGACCGGTCGAAGACTCAAATTCTATGACAAGAGACTCGGGAGACCGACTCAAGACACAGGGATGAATTTAGACTTGGAGGGACAAGGACGAGGTTTGAGCCCTAGCTTTTCAATCATAGTCTCCTGTCGGCGACCGGTCCCCGAACGAAGTCCACCCGCAACGGTCCTTCGCGGCGCCTCGGCTTGACTAGTTCCACAAATGCATTCTTTCTCGAATTCTAGCATAGCTACCACCTCACCGTCGAGGAAAAGTCAATCGATCATTCGACTCCTTAGCACCATCTCTCATTTCGCCAAAGACGTACCGCTTTCCTGTGCTCGATGCCCCGCTCTTCAAACAAATCTCGCCAACTCCCCATCAATATCTCGCAGGTCGGCACCGCGAATTTTACATATTGTGGGCTCATCCGTAACAAGCTTTTCAAACCGATTCTCATATTCGTGTCCCCGAAGTGGTAGCCGCTCTCGTAGATGGCGGTCACACCTTGCCTTTTGAGCAAACTATCAAACATTTCTTTCACCGGATTCTTGCTATTGGCGAACCTCTCGGATCGTCTTCATTCTTTCTTCCGCTGGAATCGCCTTGGCTCAGACAAACAAACATATCCCCATCCTCTCGACAAAGTGCTTATTCGTAGACCAACCGTACGGGCGCATTTCAGCTTCTTGTACTTTCTACCGGCCGCCGAGGTCATCTTTTCTTTGAAAGCCTCGGTTTTGTCATACACCTTATCTTCCTTAGTCACATCATACCCCGCACCTTGCCTATTTCTCTTAGCCGCCGGGCAAGACAAGCCTACACGGTCCCTCGTTGGCGTTTCCCCACCCTGCACTGTGGATATAGCTCATACCTCTTAGCATTTTCAACACAGAGGAATCTTGTCTCGAAGATGTCGTCGATCTATGGTACGTACTTGCCCCTTAGGCTTCTCAATTGTGAATCCGCCTGAGCATTGGATTTTCTTGGTCGAGTTTGATCTCCATTACCGGTAAGGTATTTGCGCCGGTTTCTCCGATCGTAACACTATCACCATAGATGGTTGTCGGCACCCCTTCCCCGCACAAACTTTAAACATTGGTGAAGCGTGGAAGCTACGGCTCCAATCTCGTGGATCCAGGGTCTACCCAATAATGCCGAGAATGTAACAGAATGTCTATAACCCGAAACTCTACCATCATCTCTTTACCTCCAAACATCGATTATGGGAGACTATCCCCAACACTGCCCGGGACGTCGAATCATAAGCCTTTATGGTCTGGTTAGATGGTTTAAGGTTCTGCGCGTTGATGTCCAACATACTCATCATTTTGGCGGGGAACACATTCATAGCTGACCCATTATCTATCAACACATGGGGAATCCGCCGTCCCTCCAGAGGCACCATAATGTGTAAGGATTCGTTATGTTTCGCACCGTAAGCAGGCAAGTCAAGATCTGTGAAAGTAATGATATTCCCATACTGAGCCGTTCCAATCAACTGACATGCTTCGTCTGAGGTAGCGTTGACGGATACCTTTGTCTTGGACAAAGCTTCTTCCAACTTTAATTTGTGAGGGTAGGAGGATGTAAGTAGGGACCACAAAGAAATATCGGCTTGCGTTCTTTTCAACTGTGTCAGTATCGGGTCTTCCTGAACTTCTTCGTCTAGCCTATGAGGATTCTGAGAGGACTGAGGGTTAGAGCCTGCAACTGCTTTCCCTTTCCCGGACGGATCTGGATTATTTACTCCCAACATTCTTCCTGAGCGAGTCAACAGATTAACTTCTTGCTGTTCATCAACCACGAACTCTTTGCTAGCTTTCTTGAGTTCTGCTAACGTGAGCGGGACAGGGTGATTGTTGTATGGCCAAGCTGCTCGTCGTATCTCATTGATGGTCAAGGGTGCTTCCCAACTAGTTGCTATTCTGAGTTCCTCCAAGGAAATTGGGGATTCTCTAGGAGTCATTGAAGATATAGCATTAACGATCAAGCGTTCTTCGTAATCATCAAGTTCAACAATACTATTCACATCATGTAAATCATCGAGATACAGAACATAACATAAGTTATCTTTCATTTCATCAGAACAGGAGATTACATCAGTTTCGACCTCATTACAACCATTGCTATCATTCCCAACTACGGGTTCCCCAAACTCTAATACATTAACAAAATAATCATTCTCAAAGTCAATAAGGTTCACATTGTTGTTTGGCAGAGGATTGTTGACAATATTCGGGCGAGGAGATTTTTCTATTTTCTTATCATCCACTAAACCCTGGATTATCTTCTTGAGAGTTACGCAGGAGTTCGTAGTGTGCCTCGGAAATTGGTGAAAACGGCAATACTTGCTAGCATCCATATGAGGATTAGGGCGAGCAGGACTGTAGTTCTCTGTTGGGTATGCATGTTTTAACCCTCCTATTTTGTATTAGATTTGATTGATACCATAACCTCCTGTCTATTTTAAGGACTTTAGGACCCTATGTAATGAAGCTTAGACTTCAATTTTTTAGCTAAGTCCATTTTATAGAATAGGTTACATTTAGGCTTGAAGACTGGCACAAGACTCATTGGAAGCAAGGTTGCAGTTCCAGCAGTATTCAAAATCGCCCTATGAACCGCACTTGTAAACTGCAAGTGTAGTTCTACCTTGAATCTGCCTTTTGAACCAACCGCATGCAACCACCCTTGAACCGCACCTGTGCAGTTCATATGCAACCGCATCCAAGCAACCTCCTGGTATAGCAAAACCGCATGTTCCTAACCGCGTCTCACCAACCGCATCCAATGATTGGCTACTTGAAGTGAACCACTTTTTATCCGTTGGAATCCACGTCAGCAATATCAAAAGTCAACCACCAAATCTTGTCACGTGATTCAATGCCAGAGAAGATCTGCAAGGATCTTGAAAAGGTGACAGGTGTCCTAACCTCATTGCTTGCAGCTGGAGCCTGATCAGCTTTATCTGCAGCAGCTGTACCAAAGGTCAAAAGTGGTTGCTGTGGACCAATAGGATTGCATCAAGTACTGTCCTTACAACAGCTGTATCCAACGGCTAGTTTCTTGATGCTTGGGTATAAATACCCCTAATCTTCACCATTTGAAGATTGCTTGAAAAATTGAGAAGTGCTGTGTTCATAGAAGCTGAAGCTCGCCGTAAATTGTTCAACCCTTTGAATCTTCATCTTCATACTTAAAGAAATATTCCTAGCCCAGAAATCAAGCCTTAACACATTCAAGAATCATTGAGCTCTACATCTCACAGATTTAAAGAGTCTTGATCTTGTTCTCACACACACACCTCATTTGTTCTAATCACATAGATTAAACACTTGAGATACACTGGTTATAGTTTTGGATTTGTTCTTCATAGAAAAGATTTTATTGTACTTTGTAATCTCTCAATACTTAATATAAAATCTCTCTTAGAAATCCAAGACTAACCATCTTGGTAGTGGACGTAGATCGTTTATCGATTGAACCACTCCAAATAGCGTGTTCTTACTTACTGCATTTATATTTCTTGTGCTTACTAATTATTTATCTTTGTCTCTGCTTGATCTTTATTTAGTTATCCATTATTGTGAAATAGTGTGTGGAAAGAAAAAAATAAGGGTAATCAAGAAGGTACAAGCAAGAGTGCTGATTTTAATGAAGCCAAAAGAGATGTTATTGATCTTACAAAGAAAGATGGTGGCTCTAAGGAATTCATGGCTCCTTTGATGGCTAGAAGGGGTATTGCTTTGCCAAAGTCTGTTAATGATGCTCTGTCTAAAAGCCTAAAGGCTATAAAGACTAAGGCTGGTATCTCACAAATGGACGGAGGGGAGGATATTCAAATATCTATTCCTGAAGTTCAAGATCCTCTTAAATTATGTACGCCTTTGCGAGATGATTCTGCTATGCGTGTTAAGTCATCTTCCCATGCAAAGATGAATGCTTTTGGTTCACTTAATCTGTCGCCTAGAGCTCCTCAAGTTACCTCGCTGAATCAAGTCATGAACATGCAAATGGATTTCAAAGAATCTCTAACCGCATTGCAGCCCAAGTTGATGACGGTTTCATTATCAAGTTACTCATAAAAGGAAAAAGAGTAGGGAGAAATCCCCTTCACTGTGAGTTTTTCCTTTTCGTTCTATTCCCTCATTTACTTTCTTTATATCTGTTTTTAATGGTGTGTTTTATAAGTTGGAATGCTCGTGGCATAGCTAATGGGGCCACAATCCGTAGAATCAAACGTTTATTCCGTTCTCATGGTGTTTCGCTAATGGCTATTTATGAGCCAAAATCTGATTTTGCTGCTATGGGTCCTCTTATTCGGAAGTTGGGTTGTGAAGATGGGGTGAATAATAGAAATAATAGAGTTTGGGTTTTATGGAAGCATGGGTCAAGTGCATGGTTATTCAAGATTCGGATCAAGCATTAACTTTGCAAATTTCTCATCCGCTTTGGGAGACAAATGTTTGGGTTTCTTTTGTTCACGCTAGCCGTAATGCATTTTCTCGGCGTTCTCTATGGAAAGAGCTAATGACTATTAGTGAGGTGGAATTCCCTTGGTTGGTTGTGGGTGATTTTAACTGTGTTATTGATCAGAGTGAGAAGATTGGAGGAAAACCTCTTAATGGTATGGCTGTCACAGAATTCTCGGATATGATTCAATACTCTAACCTTATGGATGCTGGATATGAAGGTAATGTTATCACATGGTCTAATAATCGTATGGGAAGAAGGGCTATTTATCAAAGATTAGACAGAGCTTTGTATAATGAGCAATGGTTGCATTTGTTTCACTCTACCCGTGTTACTCATTTAGCTAGAACTTGCTCAGATCATGCTCCTATTCTTATCACTTTGCAACTTGAAGCTGAAGTGCGTCATGGCTCATTTCGCTTTCTTAATGTGTGTGGCTGAAGCATCATTCATTTCAGGAGCTCGTAAAAACTTCTTGGGCTGCCCCTATGGATGGAAGACCGATGGTGTGCTTTGCTAAGAAACTTGGGCGTCTCCGAAAGACTATTTCTGAATGGAATAAGCATATATATGGGAGAATTGATCAGCAAATAAAAAACGCAGAAGATGAAGTTTTGGTTAGGGAAGCTCAATATCAAACTCTTGGTGATGATGATTCTAGGGCTGCTCTAAATTTAGCCCAGGCGCATTTACTTTCAAAGTTGAAATTAGATGAAGATTTATGGGCCCAAAAAGCTAATTTAAAGTGGTTTAAGGAGGGAGATAGAAACACAAAGTTCTTTCATTCTGTTGTAAAGAAAAAGAGGCAGAAATTATGTATTCACAAAATAAAGAATAGAGATGGCGTGTGGCTGAAAGAGAAAAGTGAAATTAAAGAGGAGGCTATAAGGTTTTATTCGGAGCAGCTTCAAGGTCATTGTGAGATTCCTTCCGATGATTTTATGTTTCTTATTCCTCGGCTGACATCGAAGAGGATAACACCTCGCTTACGGCTGTTCCTAATGAGGATGAAGTTCGAGAGGTCATTTTTTCTATGAATGGCCAAAGTGCAGCTGGCCCGGATGGTTTCACGGGTGAATTTTATAAGGGCCGTTGGGATATAATTAAGGCTGATTTGGTCCGTGCTATTGGTGATTTCTTTTCGGGTTTCAAATGCCAAGAAGCCGGACTAGTACTTTAATTGTCACAATTCCTAAGGTGGATTCTCCCTCTTCTTTTTCGGACACGAGACCGATTAGCCTCTGCAATTTCGTAATAAGGTGGTTACAAAATTATTAACGTGTCGTTTGGCTCCCATCCTTCCTCGCATTATTTCCTGAGCAGAGTGGGTTTGTTCAAGGTAGGGTTATTCATGAGAATGTCTTATTGGCTCAGGAAATTATGCAATCTATAAACAAGAAAGTTCGGGGGTTCTAATGTGGCTCTCAAGCTTGATATGGCGAAAGCTTATGATCGGCTATCTTGGTTTGCTCTTATAAAGGTGATGCGGCAATTTGGTTTTAATGAGGTTTGGATTGATCTCATCTTCCGGTGTATTTCCAATAGCTGGTTTTCAGTCCTTGTTAAATTGTGAAAGTTGTGGCTTTTTTCACTCTACTAGGGGCCTTAGGCAAGGCGACCCCTTATCTCCTTATCTTTTTATTATTGCGGCGGAAATGATGAGTAGGGGTTTAAATTTGCTGCATACTATGTTCCCTCAGTACCGGTACCGTATTCATATCAATTCTCCGTTAATTTCTCACCTTGCCTATGCGGATGATGTGATTATCTTTTGCAATGGGTCGAAATCTTCTTTAGAAGCGCATATGAAATACTTGGATTGGTACTAGAATTTTTCGGGCCAGTTAGTGAATATCAACAAGTCTTGCTTCATTACGGGTAATAATGGTAATAGAGATGAGATTGTAGCAGCCACTACGGGTTTTGTAAAACAAGATCTCCCATTGCTATATTTGGGATGCCCGTTATACACGGGTAAAAAGAAGATCAGCCTCTTTACTCCTCTCATTAGAAAAATGGAATCGAGACTTGCTTCTTGGAAGGGTAAATTACTCTCTTTTGGAGCCAAACTCACTCTTATTAAATCTTGCTTATCTGCTATGCCTCTCTATTATTTATCCCTTATTGATCCTCCAAAAGGCGTATTTCGTTCTTTGGAGAGGATTATTATGAGATTTTTTTGGAGTTCTAATGATGGGGAGAAGAAATGTCATTGGCTTTCGTGGGACAAAATAAGCTGGCCGATTGAAGAGGGAGGTTTGGGGATTCGAAAATTCGAAGATATGGCTATGGCTTTTTCCATGAAACTTTGGTGGCGTTTACGTACCTCTAATTCTTTATGGAGTGAGCTTATGTTGTCTAAATATTGCTGGGAAATTCACCCTATGGATGCATGTATCACATCATATTCTTCTCATATTTGGAAAAGATTAATTGAAGCAAAGCCTTTAGTGGAGGATAGATTAGCTTGGAGGGTTGGGAGAGGAGACATTTCCATTCATGAAAAATGGTTAGAAGGGGATATGGGTCAATTTCCTTTTGATCACTTTGAGGTCTCTTCTCTTTTCCATAATGCCGCTCCTAATATTGATCACATCCGAGAGTCTTTTGGCCAGCAGCTTGCATCTCTCATAAATTCTCATTCTATTTCTTTATCGGACAAGGAGGATGTCCCTATTTGGATGCCTTCTTCTTCCGGTAAGTTCTCTCGTTAATTCAAACTTGGAGAGAATGTTGTTCTAGCCGTCCTCACTCTATTATTTACTCTTATTGCTGGAGCAAATATATTCCCAAAAAGATTTCGGTGTTCCTTTGGCATGCTTTGCATAATGGATTGCCTACGGATGAGAGAATTCGCTCTAAAGGTATCTCCCTTGCTTCTAAATGTAATTGTTGTAATGCAGCAAGTGAAGAATCTATGGCGCATATTTTGGTTTATGGAGATATTGCTAAGAAAGTTTGGGATTTCTTCGGTGGTTTGTGTGGCATTCGCTGTTTCATGGGTCATTTGAATCGGGTCCTCATTAGTTGGTGGCAAAGTCATTCCAATTCTGATTCCAATGTTTGTTCATGGCTTTCTCGTCTCCTTCCAGCTCTTATTTTATGGGAAATTTGGTGCGCTCGAAATAAGAGCAGATTTGAAGATGTTCGGCATGAGTTCCAATGCTATTATCCATAAGGTTCGTTCTCAAGCTTCTAATATCGCTATCTCTTTTTCCCTTTCTTTCACGAGAAGTCAAGATAATCATTATTTGATGGATATTTTTCATTTGGCCTCTAAACCCTTTTTGATTCCTAAAATCCGAATGGTTTTATGGGTTCCCCTAATGTTGATGAGATTAAGCTTAACACGGATGGAGTTTCTAGGGGTAATCCGGGTATTGCTTCTGGGGGAGGTGTTTTTAGGAATCATAAAGGGGATTTTGTTCTTGGTTTTTCCCATTTTTATGGCTGCCATTCTAATATGATGGCGGAGGCTATGGCTGCAAGGGATGGGCTTATTTTGGCTCAAGCGCATGGATTCCATCGTGTTTGGTTAGAGGTTGATTCTCAAGTTTTGTTGCGGATTCTTATTCGAGAGTACCATATCCCATGGGCTGTTTGGTATGTTATTGCTCATATTCATAGATTATTGACTCAAATGGAAGTTCGAATTACTCATATTCTTCGCGAAGGGAATGGAGTAGCAGATGGTTTAGCTAATTTTGCTGCTGACGAGGTCCAAAATTTCACATTCACCTCTTTTAGTGATATTCCTAGGCCTTGCAAAGGCTGTGTTGTTCTGGACAAGGCTAGGATCCCTCATGCTCGTTTTCATTAGCTCTATGGCCATATTTTTATATAGGTTGTTTTCTATTTTTTGTAGTCACCCCTCCTTATATTGTAGAGGACCATACGACGTGTGTATGGCCTCCCCCCTAGATTTCATTTTCCTGGTGGTTGAGGTTGCAATGTCCCCCACCATGTTTGTACTTATTTTCTTTATTTAATAAAATCTAGGGAGTACCGTCTCCTTTCGCCAAAAAAAAAAAAAAGAAATAGTGTGTGGAGTTAACAAAGTCAAAACCACACGTGTTTGTAAAACTGCACTTATCAAAACCGCATTTTACAAACCGCCTCTAAAACCGCTTTACACTCTATAATTCCGATGTGCATTTTACACCATCACTTGCAGTCTGTTATCAACTGCAAGAGGATTTTGTAAGCAAGAGGTTTAGTTTTCAATAGAGGGCGAAAAATTTTAAACAGCTATTCACCCCCCCCTCTAGCTGTATTTTCACCCTTGTTGCCACCTTTGGGACCAACAAGTGGTATCAGAGCTAACACATTTTAAAACCACTGTTTTTCAAGCTTAACAGCTTGTGTGCCGATTCGATATGGCAAACACAAAGACAATGACTACTGTTAACTATTCACACATTCCAATCTTGGATGAAGACCACTTTGACATCTGGAAGTGCCGAATGCTTATTCATTTGGAAACTATAGATGAAATGCTGGTGGAGTGCGTGATCAATGGCCCGTTAGTTCCAATGAAGGCCAACACAGATGCAACCACCAGTGCAACAATTCCAGAGGTCAAAAAGCCAAAAGAAGAGTGGTCGGATGAAAAGAAGAGATTGGTTGCCTTGGACAGCAAGGCTAGGCACATCATTTCTGGAACCCTCCCAGTATCAACACTACAGAAAGTGATGTACCTCAAAATCGCAAAGCAGATGTGGGATGCCATTGAGAGCTACCTCGAAGGTGATGATGAATGCAAGGAAACCAAATTATATGTTGTTGAAAGATCATACAACAACTTCAACAGAAAATCCAACGAAACCTTGCGTCAAACCTACGACCGATATGTTGAGGTAGTTAATGCTTGTAGATCTCTTGGCAAAACTTTAACCGATAAGGAAATCAATATGACTTTCCTATCTGCTTTAGGTTCTAAATGGGTAAATAAGGCTACCTCTTTAGAAGACTCCAAAGTTTTGGGTACTTGGTCGTTAAGTAACTTGTACGCAAATCTTAGAGTCTATGAATTAAAATTAAATCATATTGAAGAGATTGAAGGAAAAACCAAATCGCTTTCCATGTCCGTAGTGGAACAAGAGGAGAAACCATCTACATCCAACCAAACCGCTGATCCTTCCATATCAACCTCATCACTCATCGAGATGGATAATGATGATTTTGCCATGTTTGTGAAAAGATTCCAAAAATTTAGAAAATCCTCAAAACCTTTCACAAAATCATTTTCAAAAGGCAAACCTCCTGCAACGTTTTCTAAGGCTGGAGATACAAAGAAAAAGAGTGATCTAGTTTGCTACAATTGTAGAAAACCTGGTCACTTTGCATCCGAGTGTCCACAACCTAAATATGAATACATGAAAAAGAAAACCTCTCCTGCGAAATTTTCTCGTCGCAAGGGAATGGTTGCTGAGGAGGAAGAGAATTCCAAGGAATTAGCAACTTGGATTGAAACAGATTCTGATGATGGAAGTGATGATGAAACCGAAGAGGTTAATCTCTGCTTAGTTGCAGATGCTTCCGATGAATCAGATTCTGAGTCGGCCAAGTTGCAAGATATGGAAGAAAACGAGGTTTCTACAAAACTTCCAAATTTTAAATTGGATGATGATATCAAACTTACTCCTAGCATTAAGATAGGAAATTGCTCGTATTCACGTCCCATTTTTCCTCCTACAAATGCTCCACCTTCAAAAACTATTCCAAAGAAGAAAATTTTGAAAAAGGTGGTGGAAGAGGTTTCTCCCATGGAACATGAAAGGATGTTCAAGGAAGCTGAAATGGTGATCCATCAGTTCTCAAATCTTAAGAAAGCCTTAAGCTTAGCTCATGATGAACTTAATCTGTACAAGACGGAGAAAACTGTGATGAGGTCTGAAATTTCTAATCTTAAGGACCAAATCAAACAGATGACTCCTCTTGCTGATCAAAACCGCATCCTTGAAACTAAGGTTGCTGCACTTCAACTCAGAAATGATGACTTGGTAACCCAAATCGACGATCGCCAAAAGATTATTGATTCGTGGCTCAAGTCTCAATCCACCAAGGATAAAATCATGGACTTCCAAGTTCCTCCTGGAACTAAGGATGGTCTAGGGTTTGGATCTGAGGAAGAGGAGAAGTGTGCATCCTCGAGTGAAAAGGATGAGGAATTTCCGTAACTAACTAAAGAAATTCCCAAGGAGAAGCATGCTAAGGGTAAGGGTAAAGCAAGACAAGTAAATTATGTCTACCCTAAAGGAAAGCAATATGGGAAGAATTACGTGTTAAAACCTAAGAATTCTGTGGAAGCACTGAAGAGGAAATGGCTTATGGAATTGGTAGAATCCCCGCTCCAACCGCTTCGGTGGAAAAGGCGGTTCTCGCTAACTCTAGGTCTGACCGCGTCTCTTCTTCGACCGCTCCTCCCGCCTTCAAAAGCAAGAATAGCGTTCCCAGAAAATACGTGGTCAAACCAAAGCCTGTTCCCTTTATCTCAGCCGGACTCTTAGCTGGAACTGCACCTCCCAAACCGCTTCCTTGTCCCAAACCGCATGCAACTCCTAAGAAGAGTAAGGAGTTAGTAAAACCTCATGATGCTTGTAGCTTTTATAAATGTTCTGTGTGTGATGGTTTAGGTCACAAGGCTGCAGAATGCCTTTTGCGGTTCACACCCAATGCCAGGAAGAGCAAACCTCCTTCTCACAAACAAGTGTGGGTCGTAAAGGGTTGCTAACTTCAGACCCAAGGAATAAAGGGGGACCTCGTTCTTAATGTTTACATTTCAGGTCCTCTGCTTCATGGCTGGTCACTCCAAGGATAATGAATGGTATCTTGACAGTGGTTGCTCAAGACATATGACTGGAGATAGATCATTACTTGAAGATGTCATTGAAGCAAGTGGTCCGTCTGTAACCTTTGGTGACAACAACAAAGGCAAAACCATTGGATATGGTGTTATAAGGAGAGGAAACCTAACCATTGAGAAGGTTTCTCTTGTTGAAGGACTCAAGCACAACCTCCTTTCAATTTCTCAATTTTGCGACAAAGGAATGCTTTGCAACTTCACATCATCAAACTGCTTTATCAAAGATAGCATTTCCGGCGTCACCCTACTCACAGGGATTCGTAAGAGTAATATTTACATTATTGATCTAAATTCTGCATGTAGTATTACTAATCTCTGTTTTGTAGCTAAGAATGTGAGCGAAAATAGTTGGCTATGGCACAAGAGGTTGAGCCACTTGAACTTCAAGTATCTTGCAAAGATTGGTAGGGAAAACCTCGTTCGTGGTTTACCCAAAGTGGCTGACCACCATCCAGAGAAATGCAGTGCATGCCGGCAGCAAGCGGTCCGCGTCGTCTTTCACCAGTAAGACCGCTCCATCAACTTCAAGATGCTTACAACCGCTTCACATAGATTTGTTTGGACCCGTAACCACCGGCATTGGAGGAAATAGATATACTTTAGTGGTGGTGGATGATTACTCAAGATATACGTGGGTTGAGATGATGATTTCCAAAGATGATCAAGCTATGAGATTCTCACCGCACTTTTTAGACGGCTCCAAACTCAAAAAGAAGATGACATCGTTAGTGTTCGATCGTATAATGGAACAGAATTTAAGAATAACGGTGTTGCTCAAGTATTGTGATGACCATGGGATTGATCACAATTTTTCAATCACTGGTGTTCCACAACAAAATGGGGTTGTGGAAAGGAAGAATAGGACGTTGATTGAGGCCGGAAAGACAATGATATCTGAAGCGAAGCTACCTCAGTATTTTTGGGTTGAAGCAATCAATACCGCATGCTTCACTCAGAATCGCTCCCTCATCAACAAAACCTATAATAAGACTCCGTATGAGCTTTGGCGAGGAAGAACCCCCAACATTGCATTCTTCAAGATCTTTGGCTGCAAATGTTTTGTCCTCTACAACGGAAGAGAAAATAGAGGTAAATTCGGAGCCAAGGCCGACGAAGGTATTTTTGTTGGGTATGCTAAACATTCTAAAGCTTTTCGTGTTTTCAATAAAACTAGTTTAAAAATAGTTGAGTCTGTCCATGTTACTTTTGATGAGCATTCTCTCCTTGAGCCACATTTGGCTCCAAATGTTGCTGATGATTTTGTTGAGCATAATGAACCAGGTGAATCATCCCAAACCACACCTGAACCTCAACCGCAAAATCCAGCACCCTCAACTGAAATTCCCTCAAACCGCACCTTTGAAACCGCACCTGAAGTTCCTACTCCAGATGAAACTTCTAGGGAAGAAGAAGTTGAAAATTCCCCTATCCAAATTTATAGAACCTCTTCGTCAACTTACATTCCATGACTTCGCCAAGGATCTAACGACGTTCCAATTGAAGATCTTCAAGAAACCTCGCCCAACCGGACTTACCCCTGAGGTTCGTGAAGTCGCCAGTCACCCTCACAAATGTGATTGGTGATCTGTTTTCCGGTGTTCAAACAAGGAGATCGAACTATGACGAGCATACTTCACTTTTGTCTCAAGTTGAACCCAAGAAGATTGATGAAGCACTCCAAGATTCCAGTTGGGTCATTGCTATGCAAGAAGAACTCAACCAGTTTGAAAGATGCAAAGTCTGGACTTTGGTGCCTAGACCTCAGGATCAAGGAGTGATAGGAACTAAGTGGGTATTTAGGAATAAGATGGATGAGAATGGAAGCATCACTAGGAATAAAGCAAGGTTGGTTGCACAAGGATATAGGCAAGAAGAAGGAATCGATTATGATGAAACCTTTGCTCCAGTTGCAAGATTGGAAGCTATCAGAATCTTCTTAGCCTACGCCTCTTTTAAGCGTTTCAAGTTATATCAAATGGACATAAAGAGTGCATTCCTCAATGGCGAACTGCAAGAAACCGTGTATGTTGCCCAACCACCTGGATTTGAAGACTCCAAATTTCCCAATCACGTCTACAAACTCCAGAAAGCTTTGTATGGACTTAAGCAAGCTCCAAGGGCATGGTATGAGACTCTTTCTAAATTTTTACTAGAAAAAGGATTTAAACGTGGTAAAATCGATACAACTCTTTTTATTGCCAAATATAATGAGTATACTTTACTTGTTCAAATTTATGTCGATGATATTATTTTTGGTTCTACTAATGAATTACTTTGCAAGCGTTTCGAAAAGCTAATGAAAAGCAAGTTTGAAATGAGCATGATGGGAGAATTAACTTTCTTCCTCGGGCTTCAAATCAAGCAATGCGAAGAAGGTATCTTCATCAGCCAAGCCAAGTACACCAAGGAGTTGATAAAGAAGTTTGGATTAGAAAATGCTAGAGCATATGATACTCCTATGGCCACCGGCAATAAGCTAGATAAAGATCTCAAAGGTAAGAAAGTTGATCAGACTTTATATCGAGGTATGATCGGCTCATTACTTTACTTAACTGCTAGTAGGCCAGATATCATGTTTAGTGTCCGTGTATGTGCACGCTATCAAGCAGATCCTAGAGAAGCACATCTTATTGCGCTCAAGCGTATAATCCGCTATTTATCCGGAACCACTAACCTTGGACTTTGGTATTCCAAAGATTCGAACTTCGATCTTGTAGGTTATTCGGATGCAGATTATGCACTTGTACTATTGACAGAAAAGCACTAGTGGTACTTGTCATTTCCTCGAGAATAGACTAGTTGCTTGGGCCGGCAAGAAGCAAGCTTCAGCTTCAGTGCCAACCACAGAGGCCGAGTATATTGCCGTAGTTGTTCTTTGTCAAATCCTTTCGATGAAGCAAATAGCTTGGTAGACTATGGAATCCATGAAGGGAATTGCCCTATCATGTGTGACAACACTTCAACTATTTCGCCTCCAACAACCCCGTCATGCATTCCAAGACCAAACATATTGATATCAAGTATCATTTCCTCAAAGACCATGTGGAGAAGAGGAATATCCATTTAGAGTACGTGGGGACAGACAACTGCATTGCCGATATCCTCACAAAGGCTCTTGACTCCAAGAGGTTTTCATTCCTTAGAGGAGAAATGGGTATGCTTGAACTTAAATAAATTCCATTCTTTTTATTAACTAACTTGGTTGTTGAGTATAGTTTCAATTCCACTGTTGAACCGCGTGTACCAAACCGCAAGGATGTCCTACCGCACTGCAGCCAACCGCTTCACTCAAACCGCATACTGCAGCTCAACCGCTTGGACCTCAACCGCGTTTCAACTTGGAGTAATTTCTAACTTTTGCTTATGTAAAAAAAAAAAAAAACTGTTCAAATTCTTTTTATTTATTTTTCAGTCCTTATCTTTTTCTTTAAGGGTTTATTTGCAAATGTTTTCCCACGAAAATTTAAATTTTAAGAGCATTCAATGCAAAGGGAACATTAGCATTAAATGGCCTTCATGTCAGCCGTCATTGGTTGATGGGATGAAGCTGAAAGGGTGCTAATTTTCAATGATTCACTGAGTTGGTGAAGCTAATGTGTCCTTTCAACTGCCAAACCCTAATCCTTTCCTATAAATAGAAGACACAACTCACCTTTTCAAACTTTTCACTGTCTTCTTCCTCTGTCATCGTACTATCTGTCAGAGTTCACCAAACTTATTCTTCATATCTTCATAAATTTCTAAGTTTTTCTTCATCGATGGCTCCCAAACCCATTGAAGACATGGTATGATTTCTTGAACTTAACCTTTTTCTCTTCTGCAAATCATATATGTTCATTCCGTTTTCTGCCATTGTTGAATTTTTTTTAAGCTTCGAACAACATGACCTACTTTTGTTCATATATGCTTCATTTCTTGATTATTTTTGATGATAATTGTTAGGTTATGTTCGGATTTTGTTTATTTGTTTGATTATATACTTTATTTTATGATCAATCAACATTTTGAACACTGATTTTGAATTTCAAAACTTTCTAAGTTCGAAACCCACTTTCTGTTCATTACATTTTCTGGACGATTCTGAGCAAAGTAGATGTTTTTATTGTTATATTGTTAATCCACTGCTCAATGTGATCATTTTGACATGTTATTTGTTCATTTTGGTTAACATTTTTCAAATCTCTGATCTTGGTGTTCTTCGTGTTCTTCATGCACTCATATGACTGTTCATCTCCATTTTCAGAAAAAATCTTATGTTTTGGCTTGACTTAATTTTCAAACTTGTTTTTCCATACTTAGAAAATT
Organism: Adenophora triphylla var. japonica; assembly: GCA_022495995.1. Lineage (NCBI taxonomy): Eukaryota > Viridiplantae > Streptophyta > Magnoliopsida > Asterales > Campanulaceae > Adenophora > Adenophora triphylla. Next base: position 221,856 of record JAFEMH010000219.1, read on the forward strand.
TCTGAAAATTTTACCTTGTTGCATGTTTGAACCGCATGCCTTTGAACCGCTTCATTCAAAACCGCATGCTATGTTTTGAAACCGCACTTATAGTTGCTTAATTCTTGTTTCAAAACCGCATCTCTGAACCGCATGTTTTTCACTTCTAAACCGCATGCTAGAAAATTACTTAAGTTTTACTAAGTATATAGGCTGGACACCATAAATTTCCTCTCTAAGCACCGCTTGCAGTGTGGGATAATTTTGGATTACAATGCCACATACTAAGTATAGACTTTTGTGTTTTTCTTATTAGTTTCCTACCTGTGTTCACAGTTTCATTGTGGTTGGAAATTTTCATTTCCAAAACCGCACTATTGCCAACCGCATGTGTGCCCCAACCGCATATGAACTGTGATTTTCCTAAAGTGTTCTAACTTGAGTGTTTTATTTGTAGAATACCAAGTATTTCTGCCAAAGTTGGGAGATAAATGAACCAGAGTTGCGGTCGATGCTCGGGAAGAGAGATGATGAGGAAGATGCAAGCTTCCTGGAATCCTTCCCCTATTCAACAAAAATCAAACCTATACCATCCCCTCCTTCATTGACCGCTCTATGAAACCGCAAAGGTGAAAGGAGAGACCGAGCCGTCTGATGGTAGCAAGATCCCCAATTTGGTGGGAGAAGTTGAAGGATTCGTAGTCTCCATAGACTACTTGGACATCAGGAGCACTTACGATTTTCATGTATCTGGTGCTCCAGTTGAAGTTTCTCAGGAGGTCCAAGATGCTACCTGTTCAACTCTGACAGGAAAGCTAGATTCTCTTACTGGCCATTACAAGACTACGCCACGAAGAGATTTTGGTGAGATGATGAGCCACCTGTGCTACCTTGTTGGAAAGTCTGTTTGTGGGAAGACTGGCAACCACAACAACTTCACCTCTCATCAATGGCAATACTGCTGTGCCATCTACAATGGCATGAAGCTTCATTGGCCCAAGATCTTGATGAGAGAGATTGCCAGCAGCATAGATGCTTATCAGCTGAAGGTTAAGAATGAGAAGATAAGGTGGAAACCTTTTGGGAGAGTGCTGACCGCAATCTTTGGAAACTTTCAGCATTTGGAAGATCTTAGGATTGCCACCCCAGAATTATGTGTCGATTGGGGTGTTGAAGAATCCTTTGGCCTAAAAGCTATGCATTCCTTCAGAAGATCTTTTGGGAATGATGATTATAAGGCCCTATATGATGCTGATACCTCCCAGAACAAGGAAATGTATGTTGAAATGAACCCTGCTACTGCTTCAACCGCACTGGGAAAAGCAATAAAGAAGGCCTCAAGGAAAAGGAAGGCTCCTGCAGAACCACTCCCTAAGCCTACCTCAACCGCACCCTCTCAACCGCGTGGTTCAGCTGGTGCAGGCCCAAGCCAGAAGAAGCCAAGGAAAGGGAAAGAGAAGATGACCCTTCTAGATGAAGTGGTTGAAGAAGTTGAAGAAGAGGAGATTGCTCCTTTAATTGCTAAAGCCAAGAAGGCAAAGCAAACTCAGGCTGATTTGGCCAGGATGACTGATGAGGAGTTGTCCATCTTCTACAAAGCTGAGTTTGAGAGACTTGAGAGGGAAAGGGCTGAGAGGGAAGCTGCTAAAGGAAAATCCAAGGATCCTATTCCCCAACCGCCTCCATCTCAACCGCCCCAAACCAAACCGCTTGCCCAAACCCCACCTCAATCTCCCATCCACTCCCGTCATCCATCCCCTGCAAAATCCCCTTCCAAAGCTCCAACACCCGAACCGCATTCTCCTCCTCAACCGCAAAGAGCCGCAACCGCTCGTGGGGAGAAACCATAAAGGGTCAAGCAAATAGCCCAGAGAAGAACCCCAATCAAAGGACCCAAAAGATTTTTGCACCGTGTTTCCAAACAACCAACTCCTTCACCATCTTCATCCCATTCCAGTTCCCCTTCCTCTACAAGTTCATCATCAAAATCCTCTACCTATTCTCATTCTTCTTCTAGCCAGAACAAATCCCTAACTCCATCACCTCAACATTCCAACTGCTCCCCATCCGTTCACCATTCAAACCGCGCCCAAACACCGCCTTACTCCCATCTCACTCCAGCCATCTCCATTTCTAACGAAAAGACCCGGAAATAGCGATCCTACTCCACCTCCTGAAAATTCCCCTCCTCCTAAATCACCTTCTCCAAACCGCCTTCCTACTCCACCTCTTTAAACCTCCCCCATTCCACAAACTTCACCTATTCAACAGAAAACCCCCTCTGTTGAAGTTCACACTACCAGTTCCTCCTCAAACTCTAACCCTATTACTTCTGGAATTCCTACTTCAAACATTCCTCCTCCTTCGACCGCACCTACTCAAACCGCACCAATTCCTACCATTTCAACCGCACCTACAACTTTACCTTAAACACTACCTGTTCCTCCATCAACCGCTTTTCAATTCACTATCCCAGCCACCCGTGTATTCCAAACCCTCCTATCTCCTTTGCCTCAAACCGCCCCTACAACTCAATCTCAACCGCCTCCCTCAGTTACCCACATTCCATCTACTTCAACCGCCCTTCGATTACCTTCAAATTCTTTCCACCCTCCAACCGATTCAATCACAGCTGGTTGTAAACCAAGGCCATATGCTTAAACTCACAGAATCTAACCTTGCCCGGCCGCTCCAATCAATCTCTCGGAAGCCTCCAACCGCATCCTTCTTTCCAAAGTGGACTCTCAAACCACCGAACCGCAATCATGAAAGCCCAATTGATTGATGCCATTAAGGGGGAGAGAATTTCCACATCCTCAACTACCTGCATCCGAGGCCGTCCAAAACCGTAGCTACAGCGTGCTTTCAAGGCTTCAAAGAAGACTTAGCCAGAGGGGTGCTTAGTGCCATGGGTGATGCTGTTTCGAAATCACAACTTCATGAAATGCTCACCAATCTTTCCAGTGCGTTTGTCACCTCCACCAACACCGCACCGATTTCTTTCATGAAGACCCTCCAAGAAACCCAACCGCAAAGAAGCCTCAACCTCACCCGCTCCTTCCCAAACCGCTCCGGATGACTTGCACTGAAAATCTTTTCTCGAACCGGACTCCCTCAAAGAAAGAATCAATGTTGACCTCAACATAGTGGGAGACAAGATCAAAGAGCAAGTAAAGAATTTTGATGATGATATCTCCTTCGCATTTGAGAACCTCAAAGCAAGCTTCAACCTCAAGCTAGACAACTCCATCAAGGAATTGAAGTCCAACCCGAATGTGATCGTTGATCCGGGAACCGCTTAGAGATGCTCTCTCTACTCAAACAGTAGCCATTCAGGATGAGATATTCACATTCTACAATTCCTTGAAGGCCTGCATTGAAGGATTCACCTCTCAGATCAAGGACAGTGTTGATGCCAACTCAAGATCTGTTGATGCTGTTGGAACCGCCGCCGCCGAATCAGAATCGCACTTAAATCTCGTTGAAACTACTCTTGCAAGACAAAGTTCAAGACCTCGTAGCTTTAAGAAGAAATATCAGAGGTGAAAGCTCAGCCTTCAGACCTTCATCAGGACCGCAGTTGCCCAACCAGGAAGTGAATCAACCAAGAGAGCAACCGCGTCATCATCATCAACCGCCTCATCATCGACCACGTCAGCAATAGGACTTCTCTTTTGTAATTCCTTTTATCCTTTTTTTGCTGAACTCCTTTTTGATTTGTTGGACCGCACTCCATGTATTTTTGTCCAACTTTCCTTTGTTTTTGAAACCTTTGTATTTTGCTTCTCTACCATTGTAAGTGTAACCGCATTGGTAGTAATGAAAAATGCATCATTGGTTCCTAAAACCTTGTTCATATCAAACCGCTTGTTTGTAGAACAATGAAACCTCTTATGGTTGATAAACTCATTCAAATATTTTCCAACTTAAAATCACTATTTTGAATTGATGTTTAAACATTCAGTTTAAACCGCACTTTGAACTTAAACTCACAATTTTTAAGTGCACTGAATGCATTTCTATAACTTTCCATATTGTAAGTTTTTATCTTTTAGAAAGTATAGAAATCTATAGCTTAAGCTAAGTGTGTGCATTGACTTGGGACATGAATTACCATGTTAATTCTTTTAAACATGTTTTTACCAAGTACAATGATTGCTTTAGTTATAGTAGGTAATGGCATCAATCAAATAGGGGGAGATTATTGGGTATGCATGTTTTAACCCTCCTGTTTTGTATTAGATTTGATTGATACCATAACCTCCTGTCTATTTTAAGGACTTTAGGACCCTATGTAATGAAGCTTAGACTTCAATTTTTTAGCTAAGTCCATTTTATAGAATAGGTTACATTTAGGCTTGAAGACTGGCACAAGACTCATTGGAAGCAAGGTTGCAGTTCCAGCAGTATTCAAAACCGCCCTATGAACCGCACTTGTAAACCGCAAGTGTAGTTCTACCTTGAATCTGCCTTTTGAACCAACCGCATGCAACCACCCTTGAACCGCACTCCGTGCGCCTCATATGCAACCGCATCCAAGCAACCTCCTGGTATAGCAAAACCGCATGTTCCTAACCGCGTCTCACCAACCGCATCCAATGATTGGCTACTTGAAGTGAACCACTTTTTATCCGTTGGAATCCACGTCAGCAATATCAAAAGTCAACCACCAAATCTTGTCACGTGATTCAATGTCAGAGAAGATCTGCAAGGATCTTGAAAAGGTGACAGGTGTCCTAACCTCATTGCTTGCAGCTGGAGCCTCGATCGCCTTTATCTGCAGCACTGTACTCAAAGGTCAAAAGTGGTTCTTTGTGGACCAATAGGATTGCATCAAGTACTGTCCTTACAACAGCTGTATCCAACGACTAGTTTCTTGATGCTTGGGTATAAATACCCCTAATCTTCACCATTTGAAGATTGCTTGAAAAATTGAGAAGTGATGTGTTCATAGAAGCTGAAGCTCTGCCCAGAAATTGTTCAACCCTTTGAATCTTCATCTTCATACTTAAAGAAATATTCGTAGCCCAGAAATCAAGCCTTAACACATTCAAGAATCATTGAGCTCTACATCTCACAGATTTAAAGAGCCTTGATTTTGTTCTCACACACACACCTCATTTGTTCTAATCACATAGATTAAACACTTGAGATACACTGGTTATAGTTTTGGATTTGTTCTTCATAGAAAAGATTTTATTGTACTTTGTAATCTCTCAATACTTAATATAAAATCTCTCTTAGAAATCCAAGACTAACCATCTTGGTAGTGGACGTAGATCGTTTATCGATTGAACCACTCCAAATAGCGTGTTCTTACTTACTGCATTTATATTTATTGTGCTTACTAATTATTTATCTTTGTCTCTGTTTGATCTTTATTTAGTTATCCATTATTGTGAAATAGTGTGTGGAGTTAACAAAGTCAAAACCACACGTGTTTGTAAAACTGCACTTATCAAAACCGCATTTTACAAACCGCCTCTAAAACCGCTTTACACTCTATAATTCCGCTGTGCATTTTACACCATCACTTGCAGTCTGTTATCAACTGCAAGAGGATTTTGTAAGCAAGAGGTTTAGTTTTCAATAGAGGGCGAAAAATTTTAAACAGCTATTCACCCCCCTCTAGCTGTATTTTCACCCTTGTTGCCACCTTTGGGACCAACATTCTCCAATGGCTTGATCATGCCAGTTCGTAACAAACCGTTGAAAACTTCCTCTGTTGACATACCCAAATCATCAAATCGCGGTTGTGGCCTAGGTGGAAGCCTCATCACATTCTGCACATTGTTACCTCCCTTTTGAAGATTATTAATACTATTGTCTTTGGCCGGCTCTCTTCCTCTTGGCGCCATTGCTGAGATAGGATTGGATGAACGATATCGGTAACCTCCACCACTGCTGTTATTATTGGTGTTTGCACTTGGAGTTTGGTTGAACAGTCTATTCTCACTCCTTGCTCCCATTCCCACCATCTCTCGCAGATTTGGGTACCATCCTTTCCCAATGGCTTCCCTAAGCGCTGGCTTAACACATGATAGAAAGATGTCCTTTTGGTCTTGGAGGGGGATTGGCTCCGATAACTCGTTGAGCTTAGCATTCCAATGTTTGTAGAATTCCGTGATTGACTCATCCGACTTCTGGATAGTTCCTACCAAATCATCCCGGGTAGTGCGCCATTCCAAATTACCCTTGTACTTTTCCAGGAAGGCTTCGTTATCCGGCTCCAAGTAGTACGGCATTCTTGCTTCGAGCTAAAAACCATGTAAGTGCCGATCCTTTCAAGGTTAGGTGGAAGTGGGAAGCCATGAATTCGGGAGTGCAGCCCATTGCCCCCATTGTCATCACATAAGTGTCTATATGCGTCTTGGGACAGCGGTACCATCAAAGTCTAGCTTGGGCATCTTAAACTTGTGCGGCAAAGGTGTCACTTGGGCGGGATCCACGACTTTAAGACCACTAGAACCCACGGTTAATCATCAACTGTTGCCGCATCTGCTTTCAAAGAAAGGGCCACTTCGGTGCCAAACTTGAAGTCCGAGGAATTGCGTGAGCCACCGCTGACGACGGTATTGGGAAATCGATTAGGTCCCACGGGCAAAGTAGTCGGTGGGAGACCAAAAGTACTAGGAATTCCAATATTGCTGTCCAACAAGCTAATCGGGCTAGGAATCTTGTTTCCATACATATCATAACCGTTGAATTGCCCACCGGGGTTCTCGGGAGCCGTATTGTGCCGACCGACCTCTCGTATCGACCAAGAGAAGATAATCCCGAGCCGACACACCTGAGCCGAGTATGGGGTAGAACCATAAATATGCCGAGTAAGGGTGGAACACACCGCCGGTTAAGAAAAGCCGTCTTGAGTCTGGAACCTGGTACCTTGAGACACCGTCCCGAACTATCTCGATTTCTGAGAGCCGTGCGACCATTCTGCGAACACCATATGAACACCCCGATAACCATCTCGGATACACACCTGCATCGAGGCCGGGAAAAGCTGGTTCGAAACTGAGGTCCATGCTGAAACTGTGGTATTGGAGCATTAGGAGTTGGAGAAGCAGTGAGATCAAAGAAATTCGCAGGCCGACCGTCATTTCTGCTGACACCTTGCTGGATAACCTGGCTATACCCTTGAGAAAATGGGGGAATGAGTCTTCCTTGGTCACTTGCCACCACCCCTGGAGAAGCTACTTGATCAGATCGCGGAACATAGCTCACTGGGGGAGGCATCGTATTGTAGCTAGGCTGGGTTGGTTGAGCAGGTGAAGCGGATCCGATTTCATTATGGCTATCTTCCGTAATCTCTTCGTAGGAACCATCCTCTCTACGAAGTACCGCAATCCCTTTGGCTCTCATAGCTTCCACGAAGCGGTTGTGAGCTTCTTCTTCACGAGCCTTGGCATTTTGAACTAAGAGACAAGCCTCACGCTCCCGAGCTAGAGCGGCTTCCAGCATCACCCTCAATTCTTCCGTAGTCATCTCATTCAAACCCGTCTGACCCACTCACACCGAGCCTCCAGCGGATCGAGCGTAAAAACATCTCCATTGCCGGCCATTTCTGATTCCAAACCAACTGACACTGCTTGCACACGGACCAAACGACCTCCCGAGACGGATGAGCGGACCCAACTCGCCGTAGCTGCAGGTGCAGATATGGGTTTATAAGGTGCTGGAAGGGAAATTTTTGAGTAACGGGAGAGGGAAAGAAATGTGAAATACTCGCACAAACACAAATTTATTTATGTTCAAGTATAAATTAGTCTTTTAAATCCTAAATACAGTTGGGAAAGGATAAGCCTTTATTCATGCTAACTATACCTCGGGGAAACCTAATGACGCAACGTTCGAATTACATCAAATGCTTTGTTTTGAAACATATAATAGGTAATGATACCTAACCAAACCCTAACATCTTTATGGAACGAAAAGGTTTGTCCAAATTTCTAAGGAAATTTTGGCAGCATAACGGGTCTTTTCGAAGAATTTCGAAGAAAAATCCGGCATGACCTCTCGTCGGTACATGTTGGCAATGCGGCATGATCTCTCGTTTAGAACACGCCACGAGAGTGACATGTTCCCACGTGAAATCATGTTGCATTTGGCAACATGCCCACAAGGTGTGAGGTTTTGGGAGAAGGTATAAGGACCTATACTATTTTTCAAAAACAATTCATTTTGTTGTAATTAAAACATTGTATCGAAAACCAACCGTGGGTAAGGTTTAGTGTGGTGCCACCTATAACGCACTAGGGGTTTAGGTTTGATTTCAGGCGCTCAAGCGTAGGCGAATTTCATGGCCGTCCGCGATGCCGTCAATCGAACCCGAGGGTTCTAAATCTAAGTGATGTAGTGTGCGGATGACTATATTCCTTTATTTACAAAAAAGAGATTTTTTTTTATATTTTTGAAAAAGAAAAAAAAACAACACACACCCTCACACAGGATAAACAGGGAACAACAATCAATTGAGTCACGCTTGATCCAAGGGACTGCCCTCAAACCAGTCTTCTGATGTTCTGTTCAGTGGCCACCTTTTGTCGCGTGACACAGGACAACCAGAGACAAAAGGTGTCGCACGACCTGGGTGGTCACTGAACCAGCAGCTCTTCAATCATCAAATCAGCCCCTGTTTTACCATAGCAAGAGCAACACACAAGTACTAATGCACCAGAAAGAATGGCCACAAGCACAAAGGGCTCACAAGTTCCATAATCAACAAGATGTATGAATCACAAATGATTATCAAATAATGCACACAAAATGGATGTATTGGATGTTTTGACTAAACAAAAGCTTGACCCACTCAACACTTGAAAAACAGGTTTCCAAATGTTTCATCCCCAGCAGAGTCGCCACTGAATGTGCGCTCGCCCGAAAAAATATGATTTCCGGTTTAAATGAAAAGAAGGAGTCGCCACGCCGTTTTAAGAGGAAACATTGAAAACCTTTTGTTTAGAGAGAAAACATGAGTTCGGAGGTCAGGTTACGTGTTGGGAAGAACCGAGAGTTCACCCAACACGCCTCGTCCATAGACGAGTCTTTCAATCAGAAACATCCAAGTAAATCCAAAGTGTGTGCAAATATTGATAATAAACAAAGTGTGATAAAATGCATCTTATTAATTATGGAACGAGAATTACATATTGTGAGCCCCTTATTTAGGGAGGCCACATCCCTGATACAAACAATCTAAAACAGACATAAAGGAAAAGGGTCTCGCAGATGGGTCATGTATGTCGCATGACACATCGCACCATGACCACATGTGTCGCGTGACACAGATCACTGAGACGAAGGTGTCGCGTGACACATATGAGCCATCTCGCAAACTTAACAAGATGAACACGTAATCAACGTAAGCTATACAGATCTAATCAATTAGCTGAATTACGAATGGAAAACACAAACAACACTAAATCGACCCCGGGAGTGTGGATATGAGTAGATCCACACCCCCTTGGGGTTCAAACACCAAATCCAATCAAATGATCAACAATATAAGCTCAATTGCACTGATTATTCAGATTAAACAGAGAGATTGCGATTGGGATTCAGTAATCCAGATAGCTAGGATCCGATTACTCGAATCCAAACAAAATTAAATGCTAGAATTAATAGAAATTAAGCAAGAGAGAGAGAGAGAGAGAGTGAGTTTAGGGAATCGTTACCCTTGTTGCTTCCACGAATTCTATATCTAGTTAGATATAGAACCCTTCAATTCTTCACCTCTGATCTGGAAGGATTAAGGCAAGGGGCTCAATTGGTGTGGCTTGAGAATTGGGTTTGGAAGGGAAGGGATTGGTTAGTTTGAAGGTAGGAGAGAGAGAGGTTTGTGTTTGGAGAGGTTCGTTACGCTGCAAATCCTGCAGAGTAACAGTAGGCTAAAGTTGGGATCCCTTTATGAGAGGGGGAGGGTCTTATTTATAGGCTGCAGTTGGCTGCCTTAGTGTGTCGCACGACCTTACGCGTCCTCTTTCCATGCCTCAAGCTGTCGCGTGACACAAGGTGGCTCAACCGCTTTTGGCGCCAAAAACCAGTTTCTGGAACATTCCGGGAAAATACCCAAAAGGTCCAACAGGTTTTATTCCCAAGGGGTCCTTTGGCATGAATAATGTACCAAAAGGTACTTCCTTCGCGGGAAACTCATGAAACGTTTCCGGAAGTCTCGGGACAGGTCGGGAATTTACCAAAACGCCCCTAAATGCAATTTTATTATATTAAAATGCATCTAAAAGGTTGCGAATTGGATTGGCGTACTTACACATATATACTTTTTTTGTGAATTCGTTCACTCTTGCTACTTGTATGCAGATGCTCAATTGCTAGATATTATTGTTAATAAGTGTATACTCTGTGATGATGTGCCACCTAAAATTTTTTCCGAAAGGGTTTTGCTTTGAAATTTTTGTTTCTTTGAAAACCAATCGAAAAAGAACGGAGTCGCCACGCCATTTTTATTTTAAGGGCCAAAACTTTGAAAAATGTCCGAGATCAGAAATTTGGGTTCGGAGGTCACGTTACGCGTCGGGAAGGACGTTAGTGTGCACCCGGCGCGCCTCGCAAAACGAGTCTTCCAAGCTGAAAATCATTTGTGTGTGTGTGTGTGTGTGTGTGTGTGTGTGTGTGTTGGCCAAAATAATTTGAAACTCAGAAAAGTAAAAATTGGGATATCTTTTTAAGACTTTAAAATGATTCCATGATTTTTTGGAAGATTTTTGAATTGAGATTTGGTACTCAAAAGACCTTTTGAAGTTGAGAGTCACTTCTGCCAGAATGAAAAAGGCAGTGGACCTTTGATTTTGAAATGGATTCAAGGGTCTTAAAACTTCATAATCTGGATAAACTCATAGAATGAAAGTTGTTCCGGACACCTTAAATAAGATTTGTGCGAAGGAATTTTCCATTTTGGAGAAGATTTGAGGGGTCAAAACCTTCTGGAAATCTCATATATGCAATCTGGATTTCCAGAAGCTGATGAACTAGCCTCTAAAAGAAAATTTGAAAAAGAGAGTTTTACTCACCCAAAAAATAAAGTAAAAATATGTCTAGAAAGCTCTGTATGTTGGCTACAAAAAGTGTTTTGTAGTCAACACCAAATTCCAAGTTTATCTGTGTCCAAAAATTAAGACCATGGACTGGGATCTTGGAAAATTGCTACTGGACAGCAACTTCTCAAGAAAGAAAATATGATTTTAAGGGGGGTTTTGCATCCATGCTTGTCCCCATTTCCCTAGGTTTTGGTTAGTGATCACTTGACATTTTTGTGGTGAATCAACTATACCAAACCATCCTTGGGGTACATTAGGACTAAGCATTTCATTTGCTTGGGAAGGGGAATTTTATCCTTTGAAATCAAGATTTGGTGCTTGAAAATGGTTTTTAGGGTTTTGAAAATGTGTTTTCTTTGCAAGAAAGTAAGAAAACTTTGAAAATAATGTAGATCCTTGTAGAAGATCATCCATGGAGATGAACTTCCATGGTGATCTTCTTGGATCTTAAGACAAGAAGATGAATGAACTACATTTTGTAGTTTGAAGATGCATGCATGGATGAGAGATTTAGGGTAAGAAGAGGGAGGTTATACCTATCTTCTTTGTGCTTTGTGTTTGAAGGCTTGAATGCAAGAGTGTTTGGGTTTGATTTGAGTGAGTGAAAGTTGAGAAGATTCAAGAGAAAAAGGTGACAATTCTTATAGAATTCTCACTGTTTTCTCGAGTATATTCGCCAAATACTGTGAATTGTGCTCTTGTTCCTCCTTATTTTTGTGACTGGAGGGCTCAATTTATAGCCCTCTGGAAATGACAAACCTATCCGCGCGGATAGGATCAGTCGCGTGCACTGTTCATTAAATGCCGTCAGTGCTTTGGACACAAGGAATAATCTTTTTAAAATTCAAATTAAACAAATAGATTATGTTCCAAATGCATTTCTATTTTTGGTTTTTGACCATTTCTTTCACTTTTTTGATTCTTTTCCTTGGTTTATCCTTAAATAACAATGCCCATTTTGCCCTCACTTTGTTAGAAATGTTAGGATTGTTAGGAAATGTTAGCAATTGTTAGTAATTGTTAGGAATGTTATAACTTTCGTTAATTTTCTAACGAAAATACCTACAAGCTCAAATTGGAGCACTTACAGTAGCCCCTCGGCGACGGCGCTTTCGAAGGAAGCGGAGTCGTCGATAAGAGTAAGGCTCCATATTTGGCAGGATGATCGAGTGATCGAGTGGCTGAACCTAGCGATAGGCTACCTACGTATCCCGAATGGGAATCAAGCCAGCCGTAGTTCGGGTCTTTGACCCTGGAGATGATGGCGTTTTAGGTGCCTCGAACCTAATGAGCGAGTTCTCGCAACCGCTGCCGGAGAGAAACTCGCTGGGATAAGAGATGACCATTTTCGGTCTCGATGGCTATCCGCTCGCTGGGATAGGAATGACCATTTTCGGTCTCGATGGCTATCCGCTCCGCTGGGATAAGAATGACCATTTTTGGTCTCGATGGCTATCCGCCCGCCGGGGATGATTGCGATTTATCGCTTTCCTAGTGATAGCGTCTTAGGTGCCTCGAACCTTGGAGATGGCGTTTTAGGTGCCTCGGACCTTGGAGATGGCGTTTTAGGTGCCTCGGACCTGGAGATGGCGTTTTAGGTGCCTCGGACCTTGGAGATGATGGCTTTTTAGGTGCCTCGGACCTTGATGATGGCGTTTTTAGGTGCCTCAAACCTTGATTTGAAATGGCCTTTCGGTGGACTTTGTCTGCTGCCGAAGGAGAGGGTGACCGTTTTGGTTGGGGGGCTGGACCTAATGATAGGCTACCTACGTATCCCTAGCGGGGAATCAAGCCCTTTCGTAGTTCGAAATCTACTCGAGATTCCGTTGGCTTTGCTGGGGATTTCGTTAGCCTTTGCTGGGGGAAATCAGACGTATTTGTAGGGGAAATCGGTCTTACATTTTACTGCCGGGGGTAATTTTGATGAAAGATACGGGATCTCGTTATCTTTCTCGGGGAAATCGGTCTTACGTTTGACTGCCGTTGGATGATTTTGATGAAAGATACGGGATCTCGTTATCTTTCTCGGGGAAATCGGTCTTACGTTTGACTGCCGTTTGATGATTTTGATGAAAGATACGGGATCTCGTTATCTTTCTCGGGGAAATCGGTCTTACGTTTGACTGCCGTTTGATGATTTTGATGAAAGATACGGGATCTCGTTATCTTTCTCGGGGAAATCGGTCTTACGTTTGACTGCCGTTTGATGATTTTGATGAAAGATACGGGATCTCGTTATCTTTCTCGGGGAAATCGGTCTTACGTTTGACTGCCGGTGATGATTTTGATGAAAGATACGGGATCTCGTTATCTTTCTCAGGGAGATCGGACTTACGTTTGACTGCCGTTGGATGATTTTGATGAAAGATACGGGATCTCGTTATCTTTCTCGGGGAAATCGGTCTTACGTTTGACTGCCGTTTGATGATTTTCTTGACAAGGGGCTGACTTTGGTTAACTTTGGTTAACTCGTCAAGTTTGGGACCGAACCGCAGAGTCCCGCATTTTTAAAGGGCAAAAGGGTCATTTTGACTCGACAATCCTATCCGCGCGGATAGGAGCGTGTTCAGTAGGGTTTTAAATGAGGGGCCGCCCTTCTTCTTCCCCAAACTGCTTTTGCGTAAAATTACGAGAGAGAGAGAGAAAATCGCTCAAAACCGCCATTGATAGCCTAGGAACTCCAAAATTCTTCCGATTTTCTTCGATTTCCAAGCAATGGAACACGGGGAAGGTGTTTTTCAAGGCCAAGGACGTGGCCCGGTAGCGGAGAGACGATTGGAGCTCGTCCGGATGAGGAGGCACTATACTCTTTCGCAATCGATTGCGGAGGAGCCCTACCCCGATGCTTGGCAACATTGGGCTTCTGATCCGAGTCTCCGAACGGTATACTTCGAATCTTTTCATTCCCTTTGTTGATTTCTTGCTTGAGATTGAATTTTGGGTGATTTTTGAATTTTTTTTTTTTTTTTTTTTTTTTTCTTTGAAAATTCGAATGATTGATGTTCTTGGCTTTGAATCTTGATTTTGATGCTTTGCATGAGTATATGAGTAACCCAAAATGTGCATTTTGTTTGGGAAAAAGAATTGGCATTTTCGCCATTTTTTTTTTAGTATCCAAAAATTATGGATGAAAATTGTGATTTTTTTTTTTTGAAATTTGAATATTGGTTTTTGATGATATGCATGTTGCAATGAATTTGTTGGTGTTCCAAAATGTGCATTTTGCTTGAGAAAAGAATTGGCATTGTGCCAACATGAGATGATGATATGAATGTATGATTTTTGATTGATTTTTTTTTTTGAAAAGTGAGACGGATTTTTCCTCCCGTTGATTGAATGCATGTTATTCTATGAAAACGGGACGGAGTTTTTACTTCCGTAGGAATGCATTTTTTTTTTCGATGAATGTATGCATGTTATTTTATGAAAATGGGACGGAGTTTTTGCTTCCGTTGACTCCTTGTATGAATGTTGATTGGGATTTGCTGAAAACTGTTCTTTTTTTTTGTGCGAGAAAAATGGGGCTATGCTCATTGTATGCTGTTATGCTGTCGAATTTTCTTTGAAATTTCATGATGCATATGTATGCCCCTTTTTTTTCGTGCAAATGCAAATGCAATTTTTTTTTGACATTTTCTTCTTTTTTTTTTATTGCAGGGTGGAAACAACTACGTTACGGAGCAGCTGAACAAGATGAAGACTCGAGGATCGGTGGAGTCTGTAGTTGACTTGTGGGACCGGCTTCCGAATGCGGGCCGAGGAGCTTTGCCGAGTCCGAGACAGATTGTCGTTGAGACCGGGCTTTGGGAGTTTGTTGAGTGCTTGAGGGGATTGGTCAAGTTTCCTAAGAGCAAGGGCCTGATGTTTGCTTTGGCGCAGCACTGGTGGGATGCGACCCACACGTTACACTTCTTCTGGGGCGAGGCTACGGTTACGCCTTCTGACTATGCTGCGATCATGGGTCTGTCCTTTAATGGACGCAGCATTGAGTGGCGGGACGGCTACAGCCGACGCGGACCGCAGCTCTTCGGGATTTTCCCCTATTCCCAAAAAGGGGATGGGGATGGAGTATGCCGTGGTCTACGGGAAGATTGTGGAGACCATTGTGAGCTACGAGGCTGGGGAGGAGAGGATAGGCGCCGAGCATATTGCTAGGGCCTTCTTATGGTTTGCTTTTTCGAGCACCCTTTTTGGACATGCTGAGGGGACGGCAGCCTTTGCTCACGAGGTCCTTAGAGGACATGGAGATGGCCGGAGACGTCTCCCGGGAGAAGCCTGGCCGGGCAGAGCTTTACTTTGTCTTGATAGGTACAAATGGAAGGCCGTGAGCTCCTTGTACCGCTTTGAGTTTGCTCGAGGTATAAGCATTCTTTTTGCTTTTCCTTTTTCTTGAGCACACACTTTTCTTTTGCACCGGATTGATTTGATTTTTACCTTTCGCAGTGTATGGGCGTTGGAGTTTTTCCACGTCACGATGTGGCGACAAATGGCGGAGTACGTCGGGGCGTATCCGGCCATGCGCTCCTCGGTCCAAGCATGCCCGAGAGAAGATAAGCTCCAGGGGGCGTACGACTCTCAGATACGCGGATTGCCTTCCTTCGACGGAGGCCGAGACGGATGAGAGGATGATATTCTATCCCCGGGATCGTTTCGAGGTGGCGCACTCGAAGGGCGCCGAGATTTGGACCGTGGCAATGAGGATTCCGAGAGGTCCGACTCGCGATGCCTATTATCCGGGAGAGAGGGTGACGCGCCAAAGATGGCGTGAACTCGCCTTTGATGACACCGTGGAGCCTCCCGCCGATATGATGCACCCGAGTGACAGATCTCGCGACTGGGATGATTACCGAGCCGGCCAAAGACTTCTCGGCATTTGTGGCGATTGAGCCGCACTCGTATTTGTTTTGAGGAGGCCGAGGATGCCCTGTGTCTGGATAGAGAGGGGTTAGGGGTCCCGCGGTACCCTCGGACGGATTTTTCATATGTCCAGATGGGGTCCGATTGAGGGTGCAGATCCTCGCCCGAGCGTCTTCCACGAGCTTTCCGGCCTCGTCCGGTATGAAGGTACGGCTTCTCTTTCTTTTTTTTTTTTTTTTTACTTTTGTCTTTTCTTTTCTTTCCCGTTATCATTTCTCGCTTCAACCTGTTTCGACGCTTTGCTTTTGTGCAATTTTCGGAGGTGGTCGTCGAGAAGCCGACGAAGCAAGTGATCGGAGCTAAGAGATTCATCAGAGGATGGTCGCTTGCGGGGCTCCTCGTGCTAGAGCGAGGCGACCACGGCCGGCGCCCGTCAAAGCGGAGGCTTCCCTATTCGTTCAGTAGACTTCTTCAGAGACTCCTCTCGTCTCCTCTCATTGATCCCCGCGCGGTGCCGCCTTCGGATCACGTCATTCTCTGAGGATCCACACGGGCAGTGGATACGTCCGGCAAGATGGTGGGTCGTCTTCGTACGTCCAGAGTCCGACGCCTTCACCTTCGGATATGATTTTTCGCAGATCTTGGCTTGCCCTATCGTAGCGTGCCGGTTGGTCCCGACGAGCCTCTTTCTCGGAGACGAGGACGATTTTGAGCCCGAGATCTTCAGTGGCTCCCGAGGAGGCGGGCCCGAGTCGCAAGAGGGACCGGGACGTACGTCGGGCGCTAGGGATTCCGATTGATTTCTTTTTTTTCTTTAGACTGTTTTTCTGAGATTGAGATTTGTGACTGGGATTGAGATTTGTACAGCTTATGCACATTTTTTTTTTCTTTTTTTTGATGTAATAATTTAGGATTATTGTTACCTACTTTTTTTTTTATTTGATTTTTTTTTTTGCACACTCCCTTTATTTTTGGAATGTAATAATTTAGGGTTTTATTTTTATGAATAAAATGCAGTATGAATGCAATGTTGCATGAGCCTTGGTTTTTTGGCAAGGGTGTTAGTGTTTGGTATATGGACTGGTTTGGGGAGGTTTTTTTTTTTGCACAGGCTTCAAGCAACCGAGACGGAATATTCCTCTTTGGTTCAGTAGTTTGGACTGTTGCAGATTTTTTCTGATGGAGAACAAACTTGTCCGCGCGGATAGGACAGAAATCTGACACTGTCCTTTAATTTTGCTTCAGATCTGGTCTCACTTTATTTCAAATTCAAATATCCTGTTCAACCTCCAGTCCAAACAGCCATTTTCGGGGAGAAAGAGAGAAAACCCATGGAAAATCTTAGAAAAGCTCCATCAAAATTGTCCCAAGAATCCCAAATGTCGTTTTTCAACAAATTCAAGGCTTGGTCCCAGGAGATTATGCATGAGAGGAGGTCCTTCTTTGAAGAAATGTATAAGGTGAAGTGCTTATGGTCTCTCAAGGAATTGATTCCAGATTACGGTCTTTTGAGGGCTTCTTCCTCATTTTGGGACACTAGGAGGCATGTCTTTTGCCTTTCCTTCAACGAGATTGTTCCGACTGTGGAAGAATTTCGGGCCTTGCTTGGAGGTCCGGAGGTGGAAGAGATAGCAGTTCCTTTGCTCGGAGGGGCTTCTTTTGTCGGCAGATTGTGCATCCTCCTTCATCTTTCCCCGGAGGAAGCGCAAAGTATGATCCGTGGTCCCGATCATTTTGATATTTCCGGTCTCCCTGATAGGTTTAGGGGCTTAGGTTTGCTTGACGATGCATATTGGGATGCCTTTACCCTTTGCATGTTCGGGACCTTGTTCATGGTCTATTCTTTTGGGATCTGTCATCGGTCTCTGCTGGATGTAGTCGTTCATTGTCGCTTGGGCAGAGATGTCGTACCTTTGATCTTGGGGAAGACTTTTCATGCTCTCGATAGGTCAAGCACCGGAGACGGTATATGCACGGGGAGCCCGTTCCTCTTGACTCGTGGCCGATGGAGCGCTGGGATTCTTCGGGAGACTCCCCGATATGATCAAGCCTTGGACATTCGCCAGAGAGGGGTTGCCGTAGATTTCGATGATCGTGGCTCATGGGAGCGTTGGATGGCTGGTCGCCGTACGTAAGATATCGATGGTCGCGCCTTGTTGGCGGGTGGAGACTCGCAGAGTGCTTCAGACGGGTCTCATGTGGTCATGCTTCCGGGCTTTCTCACCCAGCCTTCTATATTCCGTCCTGGTTCTGAGACAGTTCGGCTTGGAGCAGGTTCCTTTGGAGGACTTTGATGATATAGCCACCAGGGTGGTGGCTTCTGCTTCTATGGATGATCCTTCGGTGTTTTCCTTTCTTTCCCGAGCATGGAGATATGACGTTTTTCCTCCTCGGGTTATCCTCAGGCGTCCGAGGCCGGTGTTCTTGACCACTTGGTACCTGGATTGGTACGAGAGACATTTAGGAGAGACTCAGATGGCTATTTTGAGGCGGCGTGAGGCCATTGTGGGTGCGGAGGACCTGACAGTTTCCGAGAGGAGGAGGGCCGAGGCGAGGGCCAATCCTCATGACAGGAGCGGAGACGCTGTGGCCGACTATGAGGCTTACGTCAAGAGACAGGAGAGGAGGGCTCCTATGCTACCAGCTAGGCTACAGGAGATGAGAGATGACGCTAGGGATACTAAGGCCCTGACAGAGGCCGGGTTTGATAGATCCTGTTCCTATACCAGAGCTTGGTAGGAGGAAGACCGACATTTTTCCTGGCTCGTAAGAAGAAGACTCGAAGGGGGAAGAAGAGGGGAGAGGCCAAGACGAGTGGCTTGGAGTGACTCGAGATTTCCGAGTATCCCTTTCTTGTCATGGCGTACACATTAGTTTGATTATGTATCTTAGTTTTCTTTAGCAAAGTTGCCGCGCTGTAGGAATGAATCGGGCTTAGACTCATCAAAAAGTTTTTAACTTGTAATGAATATTTGAATTGCTTCGTAGTTTTTCGAGACGCTTTCATGGTCTCGATCGCTGTATTGATGTCAAAGTATGACTTTTATTTGTGTTTTAGACCGAACCGTTTCCGCCGCCTACGTTCCTCATTTTGAGGAGCTCAGTCTTCGTAGTTCAACCCGGTCGATTTTGTTGTTTTCTTTTGTTTTTTTTTGTTTTTTTTTTTTTTGTTTTTTTTTTTTTTTTTTTTTTTTTTGGTGCAACCCCGTTTTTTACCTAGGCCGCCCTTTTCGGGTTTTCAACCTAGTTGGGTATTACTCTTTAGCACTCCCTTTTTTTTGTTTCTTTTTTTTTACGCGTAGTATCTCGCGCAGCCTTGTCACCATTCACCGGGTGTACAAAGGGATTTCCGTCGAGGTCCGCAAGTTGCATGGCTCCTCCGGAGAAGATCTTCTCGGACGACGTATGGCCCGACCCACATGCTCCCATTTGCCGAGGGGGTTGATACTGACCGGGGCTTTTCTTTCAAAACGAGATCCCCTTCTCGGATCTCCCGATGCTTTACTTTCTTGTCAAAGGCTCGCCATTCTTCCTTGGTAGGCTCGGATGTGTTCCATTGCTTTCAATCGGCGCTCATCTAGCAGGCCAATTCATCATGGCGACTGGAGCCATTCGACCTCGTTGATCCGGCTTTCCAGCAAAGTATACCTGAGCGAGGGGATCTCTAGGTCGATTGGGAGTACGGCTTCCATTCCGTACGTGAGGGCAAACGGTGTTTCCCGCTTGCCGTTCGACCGATGTCTCCGTAGCCCCAGAGTGCCAGGTGTAGCTTCTCGGGCCAATCTCTCGCCTTGGACACCATTTTTCGGATGATGTTTTCCAAAGTCTTGTTTGCCGCCTCGACGGCTCCGTTGGTTTGGGGCCCGTAAGGAGATGACTTGTGACGGGTTATTCGGAGTTCTCGCCAACCTCGTCGCATTCCCCTTCGAAGTGGGATCCATTATCTCGAGATGATTTCGCCGGCAACCCGTATCGGCATATGATGTTCTCTTTGATGAAGAGGGCTACTTTCTTGAGTTGAGGATTTTGTAGGATTTGCAGAGCATCCTTTCCAGCCTTTCAAGAAATCACCAATCTGCGTCTCTTTAGGCTCTTCCGCAGCTCCTGATTCACACTCGTCAAAATCTCTTCGGCCTTGGGCTCGATTTTCCTCTTTCCTGACAACCCGCTTAAAGATTTTTTTTTGTTTGATTTTTTTTTGTTGTTTAATGTGTCTCGTTCTTTATCTAATGAATTATTATTAAATTTTTTATTAATTCATTCATCATTAGTTAAAGTGGCAATCAAGGGATACTCGTAAAGGTTCGTCATTTCATTGAAAACGAAAAGGAATACAACGCTGTACTCGTAGTCTTCAGGCGTAAGGCCGTCTGACGACTCTAGAGACTCGACCTTAACAATGAAAGACTCGAGGACTTTTCCTAGGTTGACACAAAGGGATGGGGACCAATCCAGCTTGGTGATCATTTCTTCTTTGGTCGCGGACGGGCCCGAGAGAGTTTCCCGATTCTTTAGCGGCATTGCCGCCGCCCTCATGACTCAAGCCGTCTCCTCGATCATTGCTACCATTTCTTTGACTGAGCCGAAATCAATCAGATCCGGCACTGGATCTCTTCCCCGAACAACCGCCGCATGATTGGGCCATCCCAATCATCTCGAAAAGACTTCGTGGCTTTGGCTTTCGGCACGGTCAATTCGAACTCGTGTTTCTGACCTTCATGGGCGTAGGAATTGTGGTTGTGAGTTTCTCGAACTGTTCCACTAGGCTTGGCACGCCTTTGAAGGTGTACTCACTTCTCATGGTAGTGGTAGCCCCGGTATCTTGGGTAGGTCCAGAACATTCTCGCGGACCGGGTTAGCTTTGGCTCCCCGAACTTGTTGAGGTTATCCTCGTAGCTTTAGCCATTCTTCTCGTAGAAGTGGGCTCGCGATGTTACCCGGTTGTGTGGGACCCTTCACAAAGTAGTCACCAAATTAGGACCGAAGGGGAGAGATTTAGGTCGTCGACCGGGACCCTTCCCGTGGCAGCCTTCAAATCTTTTTCCTTTTGCAAAGGTCCACCGAGGAGGCCTCATATCCTGTGCCGTGGCGAGTATTCTCGTCCTTTCACCTCAATGAGTTTGTGAGTTCCTTGTTGGTGTTTCC
Source organism: Adenophora triphylla var. japonica (assembly GCA_022495995.1). Classification (NCBI taxonomy): domain Eukaryota; kingdom Viridiplantae; phylum Streptophyta; class Magnoliopsida; order Asterales; family Campanulaceae; genus Adenophora; species Adenophora triphylla. The sequence goes on from JAFEMH010000219.1 coordinate 242,891, forward strand.
CTGCACCGAGGCCAGTAGATAGCTCATTTTTCTCATCATTTTCAAGACCGGTGGGATTTTATCCCGAGTGACCGTCGATCTATGTTGCACACTTGGGCTTTGGGAGGCTCGACCGTGAAGCCCGTTAGCATGAGACCTTCCTCGTCATGTTTGATTTCCGTAATAGGTATTCCGCCCGTATCCGTGCCCTCCAAAGTGACTAAATCCTCGTAAATGGTTGTCAGATCCCCATTCGAGACGAATTTCACACACTGGTGGAGGCTTGAGGCGACCCCCTTGACCTGGTGCAGCCAAGGTCCTCCCAATAAGGCATTAAAAGTAATCGGGATGTCAATAACCCGGAATTCCACAGTATCAATTTCGTCCAAACCAGAGGTCCAAGGTAGCGACTCCAAGGACTCGCCGAGATGTTGAGTCGTAAGCTTTGACCGTGAGGGAGGAAGGCTTCAAGTCTCGTAGTCTTGATATCAAGCAAAGCTCATGATCTTTGCCGGAAGAATGTTCATTCCGGACCCATTATCAACCAGGACCCGAGGAAGGCGTCGTTCATCCAAATGGACTGTGATGAAGAGAGGCTCGTTATGATCAGCCCCAAATTGAGGGAGGTCGAGATCTGTGAAAGTGATTATATTCCCGTAATGGATGTTTCCAATTAGCCGTACCACATCATCGGGAGTAGCATCAATAGGCACTAGAGTGCGAGCTGTGCTTTCTTCCAGCCTTTAGCTTATGGGGATAGGACGAAGTGAGTAGAGACCAGAGGGAAATGTTGGCCTCGTGTTTGCTTCCAACCGGGTGAGCACGGGATCCTCTTTTTCGGGTCGAGTTTCACTGCCTTAGCATAGGGGCGGCGATCTTCTTTCGGTGTTTGATCCGTGGCCTTCTTATCTCGCCTTGGGATTCCTCGAAGATCTGTCCGGATCGGGTCAACAGTTAACTTCCTCCTCGCTGTCTCTTGACCGGATTTCTTCAATGCCGCTAAGGTCAACTGGGAGCCCTTTTCGCTATTGGCCACCGGTTCTCGCGGAGTTTAGCAACGGTGAGGGCCGAGCCGAGCCGCTGCCCCCTTCCCGGGCGGCCTTTATAACCGCTTCCCAAGTCACGTGCTTTGGGTCCGGGGTCAGTGTTGTTGCCCTCGATGGCCCACAGAGCTAGGGCGTCCTCCGATTCACTCTCATGGCCTCGCCTTGCTCATAGTTATCATGCAACAAGAGTCGCTATTGTCTGGGCTCTGGGGCTTTTCGATCTCATCCCCTGGATGGCCCACGAGTTATGGCTATCAGCCTCCATTTCATCGTACATCCTTTTTCTTTCAATCTTGCAAGTAGGGCAGCCACAAGTGAAGGATAGGCAACGTTACCCTTCTCGGAGTTTGATGTAGCACCAATAGATTTCGTGTCCAAATAAGGAGCACCTGGGTCCATTGTCGTGCACCGGAGCAATTAGGAAGGCGTCATGTGGATTCATAGGTATGAAGGCTACCGGGGAGACGTTCGTATCAATAACCCTTTTCGCTGATTGTGCACTCGCCGCGCTCGAGCGGCCCTGGCCAGACCCTTACGGTTGTTATGCCATCCGTTCTGAAAGAAGAAAAAGATCCGATAACGTTTACGAATTCTTCATCTTCCGGTGGCCGAAACCCTCCATTCTCGACTGCTTCAATGAACCCTTTCCATTCACCAACAGTTCTTATAAGGGACGTTGTGTTCTAGGATTTCGTATATGTACGGATCCGGGCGCGGGCTTTGTGTCCCTCATCCTCTCAAGTATCCGGACATTGACCGCATGTGCATCTTACGAGGTGCGCCTGGGGGTCCACCCCTACCGGCATTTGATTTGCATTTTCCGGTGGTCCTTCATCGTCACTTGCCGACAACCAACCATTGTGCCCGGCTCCCACGGGCTCATTTCCGCGTGATTGTTCCGCATTGTTTCCGGATCCGGGGCCTCCGCTGACTCTTCACTCGTCATCATCATCATCATCGCTGTCATCGGAATCATCTTCCCATACTACCGGGATTTCGGCGGAGAGGGAACGCCGATCAAACCCGTTAGGGAATATGGGCGTGTGCACACAGAAATTGTCATATGCTCCCATTCCAGAAGTGGTAATTGTGACTCGCCTTCTCCTCCCGTAAACCGCGGGGAAGAGCGAGAGGGGTGGCACGTATTTGACACTGTGTAATGTAGAAGGGTTCTTCCTCCTCCGATTCTTCGCTCACCGCCTTCGGATCGTATTCGACTTCTCCAATAGCCGCCAGGAAGTGTATTAGCTCCGATGTTCTTCGGCTTCTTTGCCGATAAGCCCCAAGACAGCGCCGCCGGAAGCTTTCTTGTTCAATTCTTCTCGATTGTTCTAACCATCTTGTGTAAATGGTCCTCTCATGTTTTGACCTAAAGCCCCAGCTTCTTCAAGATTGGCCTTCCCTTTCATCCGAGAAATAGCGGGCCTCGTATTCTTGCAAGGAGTCTCGACATGAGACCAAGATGGGTTGATTCGTTCGATATCCTCAAGGCCGAGGGGAATCCGACCTGTGATCCTCGACGAGGTCGCCACGGTATTTGGGGACCTTCATCAAGATCTTCCCGGGCATGCGAAGATTCTCCGCATTCAATCATATTCACCTTGATTATGGTTCCTCGCGAGAGGATTTTTGATCAGATTAGGCCCTTCTGGCCTTCCAACTTTCCTTGCTCTATCAATCCCTGGATTGCCTTCTTCAAAGTGAAGCAATTGTCTGTTAGATGTCCATGGGCTTGATGAAAAGCACAATATTTTGTAGTATCCACGGGAGCATTCGGATTCCTGGGTTGGAAATTCTCCAAAGGCTGCAGCAAGCCTTCCTTCACCAAATTCCCTAAAGATGTCATTCAGCAGGCATTCCCAAGTTTTCGAGATTCATGACCCGTGGTATGGGCTCTACTGGGTTTTCTCGGGAGCAAAAGGAGTTGTGTTATTACATTCCCGTCCCGCATAGTTAATCATTTCTTTGCCTTTGGCAGAGCAGGGCAAAGTGTTTGAAGGAGGAGCTCGATATCTCGTAAGCGTGCAGCAGCAATGTTGCCGATTGTAGGCCTTTTCAAACTTAGCCGCAGAGTTAACCATGGCCCGTAAGTCCGAGTATGGGAAGTGACCGAGGGAGGCTCTCGCATGTGGTTTCAAGCATGACCGGAAGATGTCCAGCTTGTTCCTCTTCGGAAGGAGGGATGGCCATTTCACCGAAGTTTCGCATTCCACCGCTTGTAGAAGTCCCCAACATTCTCATCAGACGCCGCACCGTTGTTTGTAGGTCAACTCTATTTGTTTCCCACTCCAAGTTGGCCTTATATTTCTCTCGTGAAGGCATTGGTAATCTGGTCCCACGTAGCCCCGGCTTCGTGTTTCAAACGGAAGAACCACTTTAAGGCACCGGACTTCAAGGATAGATCGAAATAGTCGCCTAACCGCTGATTGGTGCACCCTTTGGCCTTCATCGCCAAGGTATATGTGTCCAAATGGGTTTTCGGGCATGCAAGCCCCATCAAAGAGATCCAGATTAGGCATCACGAATTTGTGGGGCGTAGGAACAATGGAGTCCGGTCCGTAGGCCTAAGGCGTACTTCTTGCGCCGGTTCACGATCGCGCTTTCATTTCCTTGTGTTGTTCCATGAACTGTGCCAAGTGAGGGTCTTGTGGTGGAACCATGGCATTCGTGCTAGTGGCCGAGCTAGAGAGAGGAGCTACCACCGGAGGCAGATCGCGGAGGGAACGGCCGATCCGGGGACGTAGGTGAAAACTCCGTCCCGGGCCGAGTTACCCTGGGAGCATGAGTAGGAGCTTGGGCGAAGGGAAAGAACCTTGCGGCTCGCGTTGATTTTCAACCGGCAAAGTAGGTGGAGGTAGCCCCGATGTAGCCGGATAACTTGGATTTCCAGAGTGGGTCCCGTAAGTAGGCTTAGGTGCGGGCCGCTGTCCCCGATCGTTGAATTGCATGGCCGCCGAGGCGAGGGTGTATAACCCGAGGGGTACTGCGGTCCCGGTGATTCGGATGACACCGGATGGAGGCTTGGTAACCCATAGAAGTCCGAGTGAGGAACGGATTTGTGTGAGGAGCAATGAACCAAGATTATTCTCGAGGAGGGGCCTCGACCGTGGCCCGTAACCAAGCCGTGGCGGCATTCCGAACCGTGGCCGTTGCCGTGAAGGTCCGGATTGATCGGTTCCGAACCGAGGTGGCATTCCAATTTGTTGGGGCATTCCGAGATAACCCCAACCATGAGAAGACATTCCGCATCGGGCTTTGTCCCACCGAGGGACTCGCGAACCGGCTGTGCCGCTTCTGGCCGCATGGATCCAGTGATCTCGTGGTTGGGGAGCCGGGCCGACCCGAAGACCGAGGAGCATGGGTTCTCGTAGTGGCACCATAGGAGGTGGGTGGTGGCATCCCGGTGTAGTCGTGGCGACCGAGAGCGGGGTTGGCATCCTCGTCTTCTTCCACGGTGAAGGTGCCATCTCGGATTGAGGCCGGCGGCCGCACCATGGCTCTTAATAGCCTCCATAAGGCTATTCAGCCGTGCTTCTTGTCGTAACCTCATCTCGTTCTCGCTAACCGATTCCACCGTTGTTCGTCCGAGGGGTCCCGGAGGCGGAGTGACGTTGTCCCCATCATTACCGGCCGATGCGTACATTCTCAAACCCGGAGTCCGAACAAACGGTGAAGCCGATGACGCGCTCGACTCTTCCCAACTAATCAAACGATGACCCGGTGCCCGAAACCAAGCTTTGTGAGGAGTCATGGGAAAGGACACGAAGGTTCAGATGTCTGGGAATGGAAGGAGGGTAGGTGTTTGGGCATTGGGCTCATGCAACATGCAGTTATTTGTTCACGTTTACTTAAAACATGTTTTATTAACCTAATCGGTTGGAAAAGATTGCTCTTCCTTTTTTTTTTTTCGCAAACTACTCGATCCCGGATCGCCGGGCCCCGTCACTACGTCTATAAGCCCCTCGTATTCCACCCGTATTTCGACCTCCCAGGTGGACAGCCCCGGCGAGGGTCCTATAGGGCAAGCGGGTCCCACCGACCGAAAGAAAAACGATCCTAAAAGTTTGGCGGGTAATCGAGTCTTAACGAGCATTCGATGTAAATTACGGACAAAGCTGTCGTCAAAAGTCGAGATCATGTCCGAGGGCTCGACGAAAAGTCGGCATGATTTGGACTGATAAATGTCCAAAATTGATCTTGACTTGTCGTCAGTTAAGCCGTAATTAGGCATGGAATAATCATTAATCCTTGATGACTCAAAGGTCGATGCCGGGAGTCGGTTGTATAATTTGTGCCGCCGTAGCCGAAGTCAAGGCGCCTGGCCAATATCTTGGTCAAAGTCTCGCGGCGGAAAACCGGCGTAACTTCTACCGATTAGGGTCCCCGAAAGATATTGAGTCGGTATGCCGACAAAGGCTTGAAAGGAAAGGTCTATACACGTACAGGCATGACACGTACCGTACTAAAACCAACCGGGTCTCGGACAAAGTGTGTCACGGACAAGTGCATGGTCGACACGAGGCTCCATGGGATGTTTGGGTAGTCCCGTGCTCGTCCGAGAGGCGTAATAAGACCAAACGGACCGCGACAAGGATTTCCCTGTTAGGGACGTAGTGCAAAGTGTACGGTCACGTGCGCGTAGTGTGCAAGCAGCCTATCTTCTTTTTCCGAGTAAAATAGGAAATTTTTTTTTATGTGTCTTAAAAATATGATGCATGATTCTTTTTGAAAATTTTCTTTTTTGAAAATCCTTTTTTTTTTGAATTTTTTTTTTGAAATTTAATGAACACATAAGCACGTAAGCACGAAAATTCCGACAGTTAGGGACATGATTCCGACAGTCAAAATTTTGACTTTTTCCGAGGTGGCCAAAACAACACGAAAACGTGCAAAAATCCACACACACACACAAATGATTTTCAAAGCCGGGACGGAAGCTTGACCCTCAAAAGCTTTTTCTCTTTTTTTTTTGAAAACGGTGATACCGGTACGTGGGATTGTTAAACCACAATTTATCCCCGACTCGTGTTAGGAGGCGATAACGGGAAGTTTAATGGTTTCCACCAATATACCAAATATCATTTTTTTTTAGAAAAAGCTTAAATCCCCAGCGGAGTCGCCACTGTGATGATGTGCCACCTAAAATTTTTCCCGAAAAGGTTTTGCTTTGAAATTTTTGTTTCTTTGAAAACCAATCGAAAAAGAACGGAGTCGCCACGCCATTTTTATTTTAAGGGCCAAAACTTTGAAAAATGCCCGAGATCAGAAATTTGGGTTCGGAGGTCACGTTACGCGTCGGGAAGGACGTTAGTGTGCACCCGGCGCGCCTCGCAAAACGAGTCTTCCAAGCTGAAAATCATTTGTGTGTGTGTGTGTGTGTGTGTGTGTTGGCCAAAATAATTTGAAACTCAGAAAAGTAAAAATTGGGATATCTTTTTAAGACTTTAAACTGATCCCATGATTTTTTGGAAGATTTTTGGATTGAGATTTGGTACTCAAAAGACCTTTTGAAGTTGAGAGTCACTTCTGCCAGAATGAAAAAGGCAGTGGACCTTTAATTTTGAAATGGATTCAAGGGTCTTAAAACTTCATAATCTGGATAAACTCAGAGAATGAAAGTTGTTTCGGACACCTTATATAAGATTTGTGCGAATGAATTTTCCATTTTGGAGAAGATTTGAGGGGTCAAAACCTTCTGGAAATCTCATATATGCAATCTAGATTTCCAGAAGCTGATGAACTAGCCTCTAAAAGAAAATTTGAAAAAGAGAGTTTTACTCACCCAAAAAATAAAGTAAAAATATGTCTGGAAAGCTCTGGATGTTGGCTACAAAAAGTGTTTTGTAGTCAACACCAAATTCCAAGTTTATCTGTGTCCAAAAATTAAGACCATGGACTGGGATCTTGGAAAATTGCTACTGGACAGCAACTTCTCAAGAAAGAAAATATGATTTTAAGGGGGATTTTGCATCCATGCTTGTCCCCATTTCCCTAGGTTTTGGTTAGTGATCACTTGACATTTTTGTGGTGAATCAACTATACCAAACCATCCTTGGGGTACATTAGGACTAAGCATTTCATTTGCTTGGGAAGGGGAATTTTATCCTTTGAAATCAAGATTTGGTGCTTGAAAATGGTTTTTAGGGTTTTGAAAATGTGTTTTCTTTGCAAGAAAGTAAGAACACTTTGAAAATAATGTAGATCCTTGTAGAAGATCATCCATGGAGATGAACTTCCATGGTGATCTTCTTGGATCTTAAGACAAGAAGATGAATGAACTACATTTTGTAGTTTGAAGATGCATGCATGGATGAGAGATTTAGGGTAAGAAGAGGGAGGTTATACCTATCTTCTTTGTGCTTTGTGTTTGAAGGCTTGAATGCAAGAGTGTTTGGGTTTGATTTGAGTGAGTGAAAGTTGGGAAGATTCAAGAGAAAAAGGTGACAATTCTTATAGAATTCTCACTGTTTTCTCGAGTATATTCGCCAAATACTGTGAATTGTGCTCTTGTTCCTCCTTATTTTTGTGACTGGAGGGCTCAATTTATAGCCCTCTGGAAATGACAAACCTATCCGCTCGGATAGGATCAGTCGCGTGCACTTGTTCATTAAATCTTTGCTTCGGGCTTTGGACACAAGGAATAATCTTTTTTAAAATTCAAATTAAACAATGTTATGTTCCAGCCATTTCTATTTTTGGTTTTTGACCATTTCTTTCACTTTTTTGATTCTTTTCCTTGGTTTATCCTTAAATAACAATGCCCATTTTGCCCTCACTTTGTTAGAAATGTTAGGATTGTTAGGAAATGTTAGCAATTGTTAGTAATTGTTAGGAATGTTATAACTTTCGTTAATTTTCTAACGAAAATACCTACAAGCTCAAATTGGAGCACTTACATACTCCCTCCGCCTTTTTTGAATGTGCACCACATGAAAAACACGGAAATTAAGAAATAATATTAGTGGAGTAGGTGTTGCGAGTATGAAAAGTGATGTACGAGAGAGAAAGTGGGATAGAGAATTGTTAGCGGATATTTGGTGTGAATATGACAAGTGATACCTATTGAATAAATAATCTTATGAACTTTTCTTTTTGGGTTGGTGACTTCTAATTCTAATAGGACGCCCAAAAAGAAAATAAGTGCAAGTTTGAAAAAGACTGATGGAGTATATACTTATAAAAGATATGGGCTTATGACATTATTAATTTCCCTTTAACTTCCTTTACATTTCAAGGGTTGGGGTTGGAGGGACATATGCATGTAATGCCATGTTCATTGATGGTATGGCATTAAAAGTCCGAATTCGTTCATTTGTCTTATTAAGCAAAAAAAGTGATTTGACTTTTTTTGGTATTCAAAATGTGGTTTCTCCAGAACAGTGTTGGAAGTATAATTGAGATTATCATGTGCATTTTCACATACCTTTGACTAATATAGGGAATGCTTAAAACATCTTCAGTTCTTACTGCATTAGTTTATACTCCTTCCGACCCACAACAAGTGACACACTTTGCTATTTTGGGTGTCCCACTGATAAGTCACACTTCCTAAAATGGCAAAGAATCTTTACTATTCCCTCCACTCATTCTCTCTCCTACATTATTTTAATACTCACAACACCATTATAATTTACTATTCTTTCCACTCATTCTCTCTCCTACTCAACTATCTACACTCACAACACATCAATCTTTTCACTTTTTCCTTAATTTCCGTGCGGAACAGTAACTGTGTCACTTGTTGTGGGACGGAGGGAGTACACTTTATCTGTCATATTCAGTTTATTATCTTGGTGTAGTGATGACTATTTGCATCCTGTGGATAGTTTATTCCATTAAGCTTTTGCCTCATGTTATCTCCAACCATGCAGGCCTGTAACCGTGCCGATCTTTGCGAAAATGGTCTGCAAGTTTATTATTTTGCATGGGTTGGGGTTCTTTCATTAAATTAAGAGTAGTATAATAGAGGGTAATTTCAATCTAGATTTTTGCATCAAAACTCTTCTCCCCCCCCCCCCCTTCCATAACGCCAACTGTATATGAAAATGGGTGGTAATGCAAGAACGAGTGAACTAATCCATCTCTTGATTGCTCTATTGTTTTTTATTTTCATGTTTGATAATGCAATAGCAGCCATGAGGTGCTTGGAGAGGGAGCGAAAAGCTCTTTTACATTTCAAAGAAGGCCTTATTGATACCTCCAACCGGCTCTCTTCTTGGAGTGGCAGTGGCGGAGACTGCTGCAAATGGCAAGGAATAAGGTGTAGCAACCTCACTGGTCATGTTCTCACTCTAGATCTCCGTGCCCCTCGCGACTCTAGTTTTCACCCTTATGCTCAACTCAGCTTGAGAGGTAAACTTACGTTTTCTTCACTCGCTGAATTGCATCATTTGAGTTATTTGGACCTCAGTTTCAATGAATTCTATGATGCCGAAATCCCGGAGTCCATTGGTTCATTCAGGGAATTACGGTACCTAGACTTATCATATTCCTGGTTCACTGGTACAATTCCTCATCTTCAGATTGGGAACCTCACACACCTGCAAACTCTCAATCTTGGCTTTAATGAAGGTCTGAATGTTGAAAACCTTGAATGGATTTCCAACCTACGAGCCATTAGATACCTTGACCTTAGTCTTATTGACCTCAGTATTACCAATTGGGTGCAACCAATACAAAAGCTATTTTTCTTAACAGAGCTGCACTTGGTTGGTTGTCAGATCAAATTACCACTGACTCCCTTAACCAACTCTTTTTATTTGCCCCTTCTTGCCGTCATTGATCTTTCTTCCAATGATTTCAACTCTTCATCACAGCCCCTTAATTGGTTGTTCAACCTCTGCTCTAGCCTTGTAGATGTGGATATCTCATACAACAATTTACAAGGCATGATTCCAGAATCGTTTGGGAACTTCACTCATTTGCATTCCTTGGATCTAGGAAATAACCACTTTACTGGGGATCTTTCGGAAGTTCTTAATAAATGGTCAGACGGTGCAAAGAACTCAATCAAGGTTTTGGACTTATCATTTAATGAACTTAGCGGTTCATTACCTGATTTTTCAAGATTTTCATCTTTGAAGGAATTCTCCGTTTCCCATAACAGATTGAATGAGCCCTTACCAGAGTCTTTTGGACGACATTCCAGTCTTGTTTTCCTAGACTTGTCTAATAACCAGATAACAGGTTCGTTGCCCAACCAATTATCATTCCCTAGTTTGGAATATTTGGATCTTAGGAATAATACTCTCAAGGGGAGACTAACCAAAAGTATAGGACAATTTTCTGAGCTCATAACTCTGGATGTCTCTTTGAACTTGTTTGAAGATACAATCACAGAAATCCACTTCATGAACATGTCCAAGTTAAGAGTATTAGACTTGTCATATAACTCTCTACTCTTGAATGTCAGCTTTGATTGGATTCCTCCTTTCCAGTTGGATGTTATTGCATTGGGTAACTGCACGTTGGGGCCTCGCTTTCCCATGTGGCTTCAAACTCAAAATAATTATTCCCTGCTTCACATTCCACATGCCAATATTTCAGAAGTAGTACCTAACTGGTTTTGGAATCTCTCAAATGGATTGACCTACTTAAATCTCGCTAGCAACCAGATAAGTGGTGTGATTCCTGACTTGTCTTCCATGTTCCCCTACCTTTCTGTAATTGATCTGAGTTCCAATCAGTTCAACGGTTCATTCCCGTTACTTCCTCCAAACGTTCAATCGTTGGATCTTTCCAAGAATGGATTTATGGGACCAATTTCTTCCTTGTGTGATTTAGATGGTATCGAATACCTTGACCTTTCGGATAACCTTCTATCAGGAGAGCTTCCTGATTGTTGGGTGCAGTTTGGCCAGTTATACATTCTAAATCTTTCTAACAATAATTTCACTGGCAAAATTCCAAGCTCTTTTGGCTTTCTATATTATCTTGAATCAGTTCACCTTAGAAATAATAATTTTATCGGGGAATTGCCGCCTTCTATCAAGTACTGCACAGGCTTGAGACTTTTTGATTTGGGTGGGAATAAATTCTCAGGAAGGATCCCAGAATGGATAGGGATATATACGAAAGATTTGATCGTTCTTAGTATTGCCCAAAATAAGTTCTATGGAAGCATACCGGGCAATATATGCAATCTGAATAAGATTCAAGTTCTGGATCTCTCTCAAAACAGTATATCAGGATATGTCCCCCAGTGCTTCAACAATTTCACATCATTAACTGAAAGTAATGAATCGGTTGAAATCATCATCAGCACGTATAAAAAACCTTACTACTACGATCAACGCACACATCAATGCATTGGTCGTAGAAGTCAAACTGGCTGCGAATCTCCGAAACTGGGCGGCAATTTTGATCGTTCCACAGTGCAGTGGAAAGGACAAAGTTCAGAATTTGCGAAAACCCTCGAGCAGCTAAAGGTCATAGATCTTTCAAGCAACAATTTAACTGGAGAAATCCCTGTTGAATTGACAAGTCTTATATATTTGCATTCCTTAAACCTATCAAAGAATTATTTCATAGGACATATCCCTCAAAAGATTGGTCAGATGAAAATGCTAGAATCTATGGACTTGTCCCAAAACCTATTGTCTGGTGAAATTCCTTTGGAATTGGGTAGTTTGTCTTATCTAAGTGTACTGGATTTGTCAAATAACAACTTGTCAGGGAAAATTCCATCGGGCACTCAGTTGCAGGGGTTTAATTCTTCCGTGTATGCTGGAAATCATGAACTTTGTGGGTTGCCTCTTACTAAAAAGTGCTCAGGAGATGGAGTAGCTCCAACTAGCAAAGACAAGAATGCTGAAGAAGAAGAAGAAGAAGAAGAAGATGGGGATGAGCTTAAAACACCAGGGTTTTATGTAAGTCTGGTGCTTGGCTTGGCAGTGGGATTTTGGGGATCCTTTGGAACACTACAACTCAAACACTCATGGAGAAATGCCTTATTTCAGTTCCTGATTGACATGAAAGATAGGGTATATGTTGCAGCAGCAGTGAATATAGCTAGAATTCAGAGAATGCGCAGGGGATAATGGTATGTACTTTCTTTTATATCTTTTTATGTTGTACGCCCTCCATTCCAAAAAATAATATAAAAATATAGTCCCATTGTACTTTGCACATATTGGTATTTCAATTGCTTGTACATTAGTATAATTGCACTGATATTATTGACCTATTTAGAAATGGAACAATATTTTTGAGCTAAACTAAAAAGTAAAGTAGGATTTTCATTTTGGGACAAGTTGTAACGACCCCGAATTTCCACAACAATAATAATACTTAATTAATAATAAAATAACCTCCAACGGCTACTAAAACCATAATTCAAAAACTAACCACAATTTGAAATAACTTAAATGCTGAAAACGGTAATAATTTCAATGGCTAGTACAATCCACTAGCTCAAAAAACCTTAATGTCTAACAATCTCTCAATTAACTGAAATAACTAACTAAAGATTCTAAAATGAAATAAGCTAAAAACGACCCTTGAACTCCTTATGAAGTGCTCCCGAACCGTTTCACATTCTTCCTATCTGAAATCTGGAAGAAAAAGAGTATGAAAGGGTGAGCGAACAATGCCCAGTAAGTTCATATACAACCCCTCCGGTTACTAAGGAGGAGTTGACCTGAAGGAATATCAAACGATGCAAATTTCAAATAACAATCGAAGACACAACGAAGTACAATTTCGAAATCATTATTTAACAAATTCTCAAATCACATGTCTTTCAAAATCTCAAAGGTTTCACAAACTGAGTTGACAAATATTTTGGAGTTCCAAATGATGACGAAATCGATTCAAATTGACTCGAATGGTTTACTTAATTAAAACTGTCCCATACCAGCTTTAACTAACTAAACCACTCACAGATTATAAGAAATTCAAAGGACTGATAAGCTGAACAAAGTTGACTCGAGTAATCTAATTATCTACAACTGTCCCATACCAGCCGTAGATAATCAAATCACTCACAGACATCATGATCACATAAGTGGTCCACTGACCTTATCAAACCAAAATCCCATAAAGGGAACAAAAGCCCACAAAGAGCACTAATACCCACAAAGGGTTCGAAATCCCACAAAGGGCACAAAGGTTGACTCTGCAAAGTCCTAAACAGTGCACCACAACTACATTAAAGCGGTGAACTAAGTTTGCCCGAAGGTCAAAATATCAAATATACCACGGAAAGGGTTGTCTAACTTAGTGATCATTAATGGAACAAAATCATATCATATCAAAACTCATTTTTATACAGAATACCAACTTTCACAATAACAATAAAATTCTGTATTTACGAAACCAAAAGAACGATTTAGCAAACGAATAACAAAAGATTAGCAAATAACGGTAACCGAGGGAGTCAAAACAAATACTGACGCGAGGTCAGCTTTTACGTATCAAAGAAACGTACATCGCCAAGAAATATGCGGAAGCCTAAACAATGAAACGGAGTGGAAACAATTAACTTAAAGATGTATAATCCCTTACCTTAGCTTTGCTTTCCTTCCTTAAGCAATTGCCTTTATGCGAAATCTACAATCATGGAATAACATAACTTAGGCACAAGTAATCGTTATCACTTCTTATGTACCTATACTTTCTTTCCTTAGTTAACCTATGAGTTACTCTCAGACTAACCGTAACTGGTTAATTAACTTTTCTATTTTTAGAAACTTTCCTAATTTAGCAGTTTCCTAACCTTAGAAACTTTCTATTTCGAACTCTAATACTTTGGAACCTAAGTCTTTTAGTATTCCTTCTTAATCTTAAAGTGTTATTCTACTTCTTTTCCTTTGATATAATTCCTTTAAGGTCTTTGGACTTCCCCTAAATTTCAAAAGGTTCTTTTAGGTTTTCTTAATTTCAATAAAGTCCTTTAACTTTCTAAAATTTACAAAGAGGTCACTTAACTTTCAGAATTTTACAAAATAGTCCCTCAACTTTTGGGAAATTTCAAAACAGTCCCTCAACTTTTGAAAAATTACAAAACAGTCCTTCAACTTTTCAGTAATTGCAAAACAATCCTTCGAATTTTCAAAATCACAGAACAGTCCCTCAGAACTTTTGAACTTTTCTGTTCGATCCTGAAGTTAAGCTGTCCAGTGAATAACTTAACTGGAAATCAGAATTTAACCCTTTCAGCTTTGAAAACTTTGCAGTTTGATCCCTTTTCAGTTTAAAAACTAACTGTTTTCACACAAAATAAACCAAAAGCTTAACACCTAAAAAGAGACACACCCAAAATCATCTTAGGCCAATTCGGCCGAACCATGGGTGTTTCAAAAATATGATTTTTGTTCTTCTTTTTATTTCCCACACATTAAACACATTATTTAATTTATATATTCTTTAATAAAAATACTTTTAATCATATTAATTGAGTTTGATTCAATTTCAAAACAATATGAACTAGGGTTAGGGTTACATCATTATAACCTACAATTTCCCAATAATCAAACCCTCAATTCATTAATTAAACTCTAAGATTAAACCATTAGAAATCCAAGAATGACTAAACCTAGAATTAAATGGTTTTAGAATTTCAAAAATTCATATCTAATTCAATTTAATGCCCTTAAATTAATTCTTAATTAATCAACAATATTCCTAATAAAAACCTCAATCTAATCTCAAGAGTTTCTAGGATTTTCTAGGCTTTAAATTTAAGAACAATAATTTAGGCCGAAACGAATACTTACTTACCTAGTTTTTTAATCACAATTGCTTCTTCTTTCTTCAATCACACGGCTGACCCTTTTTTTTTTTTTTCCTTCTTCATTAGTACTCACATACTCACGGCTGATCTCTCCTTCTCATGGTTAGAAAAGTGCCGCCTCCTCCCTCTCTCTCTATGTTGATCTTAAAATATTAACTGTTCTAGGTTTAGATCAAGCCATAATGTAGTCTAATTATATCATTTACTAATATACCCTTATTGGGCCAAACCCAAATAGTCTTTTCAACTTATTTATCCAACCGGCCCATATTCATTTTAACCCAAATAAATTTCATTCCACATTAATAGATATATTTAACCCCAAATAATATTATTCTTGATTGATCCCAAAATAGATACTACCTCAGTCCCAATTCCAAAACTATAATTAATAATCCCAAAATAAATATTTAAATTTTCGGGGTATTACATTCTTACCCCCTTAAAAGAAGTTTAGTCCTCTAAACTTTCATAATCCGATGAAGCAACTAATCTTATCATATCAATCTACACTAAACACTCCCAGAATGACACTGAGGTCAACCTAAGACTCAGATCGAACTTATTCTCACAAATCCTAAACTTCCAAGGATCTAAAAACTCAAATCAAACTTATCCTCATACATCCTAAACTCCCAAAAATCTAAAATCAAAATCAAATTTATCCTTACCCATTCTAAACTCCCAAAGATCTAAAATCAAAATCAAACTTATCCTCATACATTCTATCTCCCAAGGATCTAAAAGCTCAAATCAAACTTATCCTCATACATTCTATCTCCCAAGGATCTAAAGCCAAAGCTTTGATACCAACTGTAACGACCCCGAATTTCCACAACAATAATAATACTTAATTAATAATAAAATAACCTCCAACGGCTACTAAAATCATAATTCAAAAACTAACCACAATTTGAAATAACTTAAATGCTGAAAACGGTAATAATTTCAACGGCTAGTACAATCCACTAGCTCAAAAAACTTTAATGTCTAACAATCTCTCAATTAACTGAAATAACTAACTAAAGATTCTAAAATGAAATAAGCTAAAAACGACCCTTGAACTCCTTATGAAGTGCTCCCGAACCGTTTCACATTCTTCCTATCTGAAATCTGGAAGAAAAAGAGTATGAAAGGGTGAGCGAACAATGCCCAGTAAGTTCATATACAACCCCTCCGGTTACTAAGGAGGAGTTGACCTGAAGGAATATCAAACGATGCAAATTTCAAATAACAATCGAAGACACAACGAAGTACAATTTCGAAATCATTATTTAACAAATTCTCAAATCACATGTCTTTCAAAATCTCAAAGGTTTCACAAACTGAGTTGACAAATATTTTGGAGTTCCAACTGATGACGAAATCGATTCAAATTGACTCGAATGGTTTACTTAATTAAAACTGTCCCATACCAGCTTTAACTAACTAAACCACTCACAGATTATAAGAAATTCAAAGGACTGATAAGCTGAACAAAGTTGACTCGAGTAATCTAATTATCTACAACTGTCCCATACCAGCCGTAGATAATCAAATCACTCACAGACATCATGATCACATAAGTGGTCCACTGACCTTATCAAACCAAAATCCCATAAAGGGAACAAAAGCCCACAAAGAGCACTAATACCCACAAAGGGTTCGAAATCCCACAAAGGGCACAAAGGTTGACTCCGCAGAGTCCTAAACAGTGCACCACAACTACATTGAAGCGGTGAACTAAGTTTGCCCGAAGGCCAAAATATCAAATATACCCCGCCGGAGCAGGTTGTCTAACTTAGTGATCATTAATGGAACAAAATCATATCATATCAAAACTCATTTTTATACAGAATACCAACTTTCACAATAACAATAAAATTCTGTATTTACGAAACCAAAAGAACGATTTAGCAAACGAATAATAAAAGATTAGCAAATAACGGTAACCGAGGGAGTCAAAACAAATACTGACGCGAGGTCAGCTTTTACGTATCAAAGGAACGTACATCGCCAAGAAATATGCGGAAGCCTAAACAATGAAACGGAGCGGAAACAATTAACTTAAAGATGTATAATCCCTTACCTTAGCTTTGCTTTCCTTCCTTAAGCAATTGCCTTTATGCGAAATCTACAATCATGGAATAACATAACTTAGGCACAAGTAATCGTTATCACTTCTTATGTACCTATACTTTCTTTCCTTAGTTAACCTATGAGTTACTCTCAGACTAACCGTAACTGGTTAATTAACTTTTCTATTTTTAGAAACTTTCCTAATTTAGCAGTTTCCTAACCTTAGAAACTTTCTATTTCGAACTCTAATACTTTGGAACCTAAGTCTTTTAGTATTCCTTCTTAATCTTAAAGTGTTATTCTACTTCTTTTCCTTTGATATAATTCCTTTAAGGTCTTTGGACTTTCCTTAAATTTCAAAAGGTTCTTTTAGGTTTTCTTAATTTCAATAAAGTCCTTTAACTTTTTAAAATTTACAAAGAGGTCACTTAACTTTCAGAATTTTACAAAATAGTCCCTCAACTTTTGGGAAATTTCAAAATAGTCCCTCAACTTTTGAAAAATTACAAAACAGTCCTTCAACTTTTCAGTAATTGCAAAACAGTCCTTCGAATTTTCAAAATCACAGAACAGTCCCTCAGAACCTTTGAACTTTTCAGTTCAGTCCTGAAGTTAACTGTCCAGTGAATAACTTAACTGGAAATCAGAATTTAACCCTTTCAGCTTTGAAAACTTTGCAGTTTGATCCCTTTTCAGTTTAAAAACTAACTGTTTTCACACAAAATAAACCAAAAGCTTAACACCTAAAAAGAGACACACCCAAAATCATCTTAGGCCAATTCGGCCGAACCATGGGTGTTTCAAAAATATGATTTTTGTTCTTCTTTTTATTTCCCACACATTAAACACATTATTTAATTTATATATTCTTTAATAAAAATACTTTTAATCATATTAATTGAATTTGATTCAATTTCAAAACAATATGAACTAGGGTTAGGGTTACATCATTATAACCTACAATTTCCCAATAATCAAACCCTCAATTCATTAATTAAACTCTAAGATTAAACCATTAGAAATTCAAGAATGACTAAACCTAGAATTAAATGGTTTTAGAATTTCAAAAATTCATATCTAATTCAATTTAATGCCCTTAAATTAATTCTTAATTAATCAACAATATTCCTAATAAAAACCTCAATCTAATCTCAAGAGTTTCTAGGATTTTCTAGGCTTTAAATTTAAGAACAATAATTTAGGCCGAAACGAATACTTACTTACCTAGTTTTTTAACCACAATTGCTTCTTCTTTCTTCAATCACACGGCACGGCTGACCCTTTTTTTTTTTTTCCTTCTTCATTAGTACTCACATACTCACGGCTGATCTCTCCTTCTCATGGTTAGAAAAGTGCCGCCTCCTCCCTCTCTCTCTATGTTGATCTTAAAATATTAACTGTTCTAGGTTTAGGTCAAGCCATAATGTAGTCTAATTAAATCATTTACTAATATACCCTTATTGGGCCAAACCCAAATAGTCTTTTCAACTTATTTATCCAACCGGCCCATATTCATTTTAACCCAAATAAATTTCATTCCACATTAATAGATATATTTAACCCCAAATAATATTATTCTTGATTGATCCCAAAATAGATACTACCTCAGTCCCAATTCCAAAACTATAATTAATAATCTCAAAATAAATATTTAAATTTTCGGGGTATTACACAAGTATGTTTAATGAACATGCTAGGAGATTTCTAGCTACTTCTCATCATCTGAGTAATTCTGCTGTTTTTCTTGCTACCATCAAATATAAGAGAAGTGATCATAATAATAATAAAAAATTACAATATTATTTTGTTTTACTGAGTTGGGTTGTTTTTTTTTTTTTGTTAACAGATCTCAATTCATTCATCGCTCGTATGAGCAGGTTTGATCTTGTAATGTGGCTGCTCATACGATCCAATGCTAAGCTGTTCAGATGTCGATCTATTATGTACGTCGAAAAACAACAATAAGGGTGCTCCTGTTAAGAAACACTTCAACATTTGCTACTTTTTAATCTGTAACTTTTTATTGTGACTGCACTTTCATCATCATCTAAGAAGGGAATTTACATTCTATGCATGGCTCTCTATGATGAGTATTTACTATGTGCTTTATTTTCCAATGTGTCCATGTTTATACTAAGCTTCTAAATATGTAATTATTAGTAAGAATTATTGCAGCAGAACAGCAGCCGATTTGAACCTTTACAGGATTGAGGTTCCCAAGATTGCAAGAATTTAGCCAGAGGGTCCTCAACTCCTTGAGTAATCCATCCTCTTTGCAACCCTTTGCTTAACTAAATTTAGAGACTTTGCCCTGCGGGTCAAGCCTCTAAATTTATTAATAAAGCAGATAATAAAGAAAAAGTATAAGGAGGGGGGGTGTATTGCCTGACCTAAAAAAAAAAAAAAAGTAAAAAAAAAGAAGAAGAAGAATGGAAAGCTAAATAAACAAGAAAAGAAAAGAAGGAATCAAAGAAGGAAAATATATTAATCCCATTTAATCCCCTTCTTCTTAGAACCAACTTTGTATGCCCTATGCTTATGATTACTAGGTGTTGGATGTTATGGCTCGATGTCCTGGCAAAGGGTCCGGCGCCTAGCTGACGTGTAGACTGGTAATGGACCTCAAAGGGGGGTGTGGGGGGCTACGCCCCCCGCGGTATGGTATAGCTCGTATGTCACTGAGGCGGGCGCATCATGGATTTCGAGGCGGGCGCCTGGAGGGCCGTGGCCTGTTGAGGCGGACGCCTGGGGCAGGCGAGGCGGGCGCCTCAGCGGCAGTAGGTGCGTCCTTGGCCTGTCATTGCCCAGGCGAGCGCCTGGTATAAGTTGGGGCGGGTCGCCTCAAGGCGACGGGGGGTTTTGGGCCAGACGGGTCTCTGTGTATTTGGGTCTTAGTTTGGCTAGGGTTTGTAGCTGATATAAATAGTTTGTAACCCTATGTAACATGATAAGACATAGCACATAATAATACAGAGGAAAGGTTCAAAACCCCAATAATTATCATCTCTTTTCTCTTTCGATTTCTCAATTGCTTGTGTGTTCTTAGTTATTGTTTAATTATTTCCGCTGCAATTGCACAACAACTGGTATCAGAGCACGGCTGCGATGGCAGGGGTTAATTCTATCACCGTGAAGTCCGATGTTCAAAAGTTTGATGGGCATGGAAACTTTGCGTTGTGGCAAAGGAGGGTGAAGGATTTTCTGGTTCAAGCAGGCTTGGGAAAAGTTCTTCGGCATTCGACTAAACCCGATGATGTTGAAGAAGGACCATGGAAGGAGTTGCAAGAACGGGCTGTATCTTCAATACGGCAGTGCCTTGCGGACGAGGTGGTGTATCACGTGATCGATGAGGAATCACCGACAAAGGTTTGAGAGATTTTGGAGGCTAGGTATATGTCGAAATCATTGTCGAACAAGTTGCATCTCAAGCAAAGGTTGTATGGGCTTAAGATGGCAGAGGGTTCGGATCTTGAATCTCATATCCACACATTTAATCAAATTCTCAATGATTTGGTTAGGGTGGAGGTAACGTTCGAGGAGGAGGACAAGGCGTTGATGCTGTTGAATTCGTTGCCGTCTTCTTCGACATACGAAAACCTTATTACTACGTTGACTTGGGGGAAAGATATTGTAGAGTTGCAACCGGTCACAGAAGCTCTTCTAGCTTTTCATAAACGAAAGAAGTTCGTTGATGAACCTGCGGGTGAGGGGTTATTTGTGAAGGAAAATCAGGAACGTGGGAGATCCCAGTTCTGGGATAACTCGCAGAGGCAGAATTCTCGTTCTCAGTAAAGGAAGTAGTACAAGGGGAATTGTTTCAAGTGTGGGCAGAAGGGGCATAAGAGGCAGAATTGTCCGGAGAAGGGGAACGGTAAAGGCAAAGAAGGATCTTCAAAGTCAGTCAATGTGGTTGAAGATTGCTCGGAGGACGTGGATGGTGATATGCTCACGACTTCATCAACTGTAGAGCACCTGACAGATGGCTGGATTCTGGATTCATCATGTTCGTTTCATGTGACTGTGAATCGTGATTGGTTCGATACCTACATGTCAGTTAATTCTGGTATAGTTACTATGGGTAATGGTGCTACATGTAAAATTTTTGGCATAGGAACTATAAGAATTAAGATGTATGATGGTGTAGTTAGAACGTTATGTGATGTTAGACATGTGCCAGATGTTTCTAAAAATCTGATTTCATTGGGTACCTTGGATGCTAACGGTATGAACTATAAAGCACAAGGTGGAGTATTGAAAGTAGTTAAGGGTGCTATGGTTGTGATGAAGGGTGAGAAGGGCTCTAAGAACATTTACAGGCTGCTAGGGAGCACGGTTGTAGGTGGAGTCACATCCGTTGAGTCTGAGGTTGATACTGATGCCCTTCTATGGCATATGAGGCTTGGTCACATGGGTGAAAGGGGAATGCGGGAACTTTACAAACGAAAGTTGTTGAAGGGTGTGAAGACTTGTAAACTTGAGTTTTGCAAGTATTGTGTTATTGGAAAGCAGAATAAGGTGCAATTCAAGACGGGTAAGCATACAACAAAGGGCATTCTCAATTATGTTCATTCAGATGTGTGGGGGCCGGTTAGAACAGAATCTAGAGGTGGACATTATTACTTCGTGACGTTTATTGATGATTTTTCGAAGAAGGTTTGGGTTTACTTCATGAGGCACAAGTCAGAAACTTTTGAGAAGTTCAAGGTGTGGAAAGCTGAAGTGGAAAATCAAACGGGGCGAAAAATCAAGTGTTTGAGGAGTGATAATGGGACAGAGTACACAGATGGCGAGTTCAAGAAGTTCTGTAGAGAGCATGGAATCAAGAGGCTATGGTACGTAAGACACCACAGCAAAATGGTGTGGCTGAAAGGATGAATAGAACTATTGCGGAAAGGGCTAGGTGTCTACGATTCAATGCGGGGTTGGCGAAGAACTTTTGGGCTGATGCGGTGAGTATGATATGCTTCTTGATTAACAGATCACCTAGAGTCTCTTTGGATAACAGGTTTGCGGAGGAGGTATGGACGGGTAATGAGGTAGACTTCACCGATATCCGGGTGTTTGGGTGTCCATCCTATGTGCATATTCCTGGCGAAGAGCGGTCGAAGCTTGACCCAAAGTCAAAACAGTGTGTCTTTCTCGGGTATGAAACAGGTGTGAAAGGATACAAGCTTTTGGATCCCAAGTCAAGCAAGGTGGTGATAAGTAGAGATGTAGTCTTTGATGAAAAGGCTATGTTGAAGTGTACTCAAGATGATAAGGAGAAGGTGCCAGAAAGCAAAGAGGGCGAGAAGCAGGTTATTGAGGTGGAGCTACGTGAGGATGATACTGATGCGGATCTCACTCTTCCGGAGTCAGAGGCAACTACACAAGAAGTGGCTAGTACTTCAGTTGGGAGACCTAAGAGAGTTATCAAGCCACCGGTCAGGTATGAGTTTGAAGACATGGCTTCGTATGTTCTTGTTCTTAGTAGTGGAGACCCAAGTACTTTTAAGGAGGCAATAAACAGTCCAGAAAAGGATAAGTGGGTAACTGCTATGGCGGAGGAGATGGAGTCATTGTACAAGAGCAATACATGGGATTTGGTGGAACTTCCTAATGGGAAGCGTACTATTGGTTGCAAGTGGGTTTTCAAGCGCAAGGAAGCAGTATCAAAAAAAGAGGGGGAAAAGTTCAAGGCTCGGTTGGTAGCAATGGGGTATTCGCAGTGAGAGGGGGTGGATTATAATGAGATTTTTTCGCCTGTTGTGAGACACACTTCCATTCGAATTGTGTTGGGTCTTGTAGCGCATTATGATTTGGTGTTGGAGCAGATGGATGTGAAAACTGCATTTCTATACGGTGAGTTGGATGAGCAGATTTTCATGGAGCAACCACATGGGTTCACGGAGCCCAGGCAGGAGCGTTTGGTTTGTAGATTGAAGAAGTCACTTTATGGGCTGAAGCAGTCTCCGAGGCAGTGGTATACGAGATTTGACTCCTACATGGTACGTATTGGCTACAAGCGTTGTGAGTATGATTGCTGCGTGTATGTGAAGAGCCTTGATGATGGTTCTTTTATTTTTCTGTTACTGTATGTGGATGATATGCTTATCGCGGGTAGAAGCAAGAACGAGGTCAATCAGTTGAAGGCCTTCTTGAGTAGAGAGTTTGACATGAAGGATTTGGGGGAAGCCAAGAAGATTCTTGGGATGGAGATTCGTCGAGACACGAAATCTAGGAGATTGTGGTTGTCTCAAGACGGCTATGTGGAGAAGGTGTTGGAGAGGTTCAATATGCGGGATGCAAAACCTGTGAAGACACCATTGGTGAGTCATTTTAATTTATCTGTCTCAGATTCCCCGAGTTCTACTGAAGATATTTAGAGTATGTCAAAGGTTCCCTATGCAAGCGCAGTGGGATGTCTCATGTATGCTATGGTTTGCACTAGGCCAGATTTGGCGCAAGCCATTAGTGTGGTTAGCAAGTATATGGCGAATCCGGGTAAACAGCATTGGGAAGCAGTCAAGTGGATTCTCAGATATTTGAAGGGCAATATGGGTTATGGCATCATGTTTGGCGGTAAGAGTGAGGAGCTTTCTGTTGTGGGATATGTTGATTCAGATTATGCAGGTGACTTGGATCGGAGGAGGTCGACTACGGGTAATGCATTTACTCTTGGTGGTGGACCCATATGTTAGAGATCTATGATTCAGTCGATTATTGCATTGTCCACAACGGAAGCGGAGTGAAGCTGCTTTGTGACAGTCAAAGTGCGATATTTCTAGCGAAGAATCACATTTATCATCAACGGACGAAACACATTGATGTTCGGTTTCACAAAATTCGGGAGTTGATTGATTTGGGTAAGGTTGTGCTGAGAAGGTTCACACTGCGGAGAATGCTACTGATATGTTGACGAAGCCGGTTACTACTGACAAGTTCAAGCACTGTTTGGAATTGTTGCACATCTCTAGCTGTTAGAGATGGGGAGGTTCGATGTCTACACGGGGTGGTTCGGGTATTGGTTCCTTGTATCTTCTGTTGGATTGGGTGAATGCTCGCCAAGGTGGAGATTGTTGGATGTTATGGCTCGATGTCCTGGAAAAGGGCCCGACGCCTAGCTGACGTGTAGACTGGTAATGGATCTCAAAGGGGTAGCCCCCCGCGGTATGGTATAGCTCATATGTCACCGAGGTGGGCGCATCATGGATTCCGAGGCGGGCGCCTGGAGGGCCGTGGCCTGGGGCGTGGGCTGAAGGTTTGAGGCGGACGCCTGGGGCAGGCGAGGTGGGCGCCTCAGCGGCAGTAGGTGCGTCCTTAGCCTGTCATTGCCCAGGCGGGCGCCTGGTATAAGTTGGGGCGGGTCGCCTCAAGGCTACGGGGGGGTTTTGGGCCAGACGGGTCTCTGTGTATTTGGGTCTTAGTTTGGCTAGGGTTTGTAGCTGATATAAATAGTTTGTAACCCTATGTAACATGATAAGACATAGCACATAATAATACAGAGGAAAGGTTCAAAACCCCAATAATTTCCATCTCTTTTCTCTTTTGATTTCTCAATTGTTCGTGTGTTCTTAGTTATTATTTAATTGCTTCCACTGCGATTGCACAACACTAGGGATGTGACCATCTTCAAGGGCAAACATATCATTTTTCCTTGGAGTCCATTTCCTTTTGTCATTAACATGGTGTAAGTACCCAAATCTGGCTCATGCCTTCCGGTTAAGTTTCCCGACAATTCCCCGGATATTCCTAATGTTCAGGGGCAATTTGGGACCTTTCCCAAACCTTTCGAGGGGCGAAGGACTTGTTAGGAATTAAAATTCCACGTAGTCCCTCGCTGGAAAAGAGCTTCTAGAAGGCCACCTTGCATGGTTTTAGAAATAGGCTGAGTCACTAATGGATAAGACCGCACGGCTTCATTAGCCAAGGGTTACAGCCGCACGGCTTCATTAGGAAGCACAAAACTGCCTATAAATAGAGGCCTTCTCTATTCATTTTGAGAGACAATTTTTGGCACTGTTACTCTGCCAAAATACAGTCACTACAGAAAGCTGAAAGCTCCCAAAATCACCTCCCTCCTCTCCAAAATCCTTCCAAAGTTGCTCCTTCCTTAGGAAACCTTCAAGGGAGATAGAGGAACACCACCATTGATAACCTCTCCTCCTCTTCTCTTTAAAATATACTTGTTATTCTTGTTATATTGCTCTTTGCCATTTATATTGCTATTTACTTGCTTGATATTTGATTTATTGCTATAAAAATCAAGTCTTTATCCATGTAGATCATAATACCCCTCATTCCCCTATCACATAGGATTCATGGAGGATCCATCCCAAGGATGAACAATAAGACCATAAATGGCTTGTTCTAGGGTGGATCTCTCACATGATGATGTGAAAATGTCATCTTTTCCATATAAAAATGCCATACTTTCATTAAAAATGTCATCTTTACTCATATGAATGTCATCCCCTTCCCATAGTGTAAGTACCAAAATCCGGATCGCCAAAATCCGTTAGAAGTTAACCGGAATCCGTTAACTGGCCCGCTCCAGGTTAACCGAAACCCGTTACACTTCCCGTTCTCAAGCCAATGAGACGTCTCGGGACTGCCCCGTGCATCCCGACGTCAAAGCGTACTCAACACACGTCGTTGCACGTAAAAGTACTGCTTTCCCTGAAAAATGCACTTTTTGGCACTTTCCGAGGGCGTTTCGGACATTTTTCGGAATGTTATTTTAAAAACGGATAAAACCGGGAAATATGGCACGAAAAACCATGACCTGTGAGTCACAGGGACACGTGGCTTGCATGCCACAGCCCTCTAGTCACCCTTCAATCAGATTTCAGAGTGAAAAGACTAAAATACCCCTGGTATACAGTCTCAGTCCGGCCGGACTCATTTGCAGACAATCCAGAATTGCCAGCAAGTCCCTCCAATTTCCAAAGTTTCAAAAAACCCCCTGGTTTTCACCCTCAGTCCGTCGGACTCATGCTGAAAATTCACCTATAAATACAGAGGCTGTCAAAGCCATTTAGAACAACAAAATTTACTCCCTTTCACCCAAAAGCCACTGCCCAAACCAGTTCTCACCCCTCCCGAGCCCCGGTTTTACCTCATTTTGCGTGAAAACTTCGTATTTCGATCAAATACAACCCCTGCCACCTCGAAAAAACCATTCCAAACACTTCTCCATATCCCGTATACGTCCCCCGAGCCAAAGGAGCCGACCCTAGCCATAGGTAGCTCCCTCTTTCTCTAAAATTCTCGTTCCGTCTCGGTTTACGCGCCAGTCGCTACAACCATTTCGAACGACGTTGTTGAAATGTAGACGTCTTCGTCTAACGGGGGCCAATACGTTTTAGCCCCTAGATCCTCTTCTCTCCCGTAAGAGAAGTAATCTCGGGTTAAAACGGCGTTCCGACCCCGTTCCATTTACTTTTATGTCATTTACAATTCCGGATCGTTTGATCCGTAGATCGTCATTTACTTTCATGTCAATTACAATTCCGGATCATTTGATCCGTCGAACGTCATTTACTTTCATGCAAATTTACAATTCCGAGCTGTTTGGCTCATCGATCGTACTTTACAATTTCGAGCTGTTTGGCTCGTCGATCGTACTTTACAATTCCGGATCGTTTGATTCCGTCGATACCGCATTTTAAATACTGTCATTTACAAGTCCGAGCCGTTTGGATCTTGATAGTATTTACTTTTCAAAGTCCGAGTCGCAACCCGATTCGTTGATCGCATATCATTTAATACATTTTTTCCCGTAAAATCGTTAACAATGTAATGCCCGGTTCAAAACCGGAGTTCGACATTCGAGCTCTCTTTCAAAACGCGCGAAATGACGTTTGGCATCCAAACGCTCATCTTCAAACTTAAAATCCGACTTTTGATATTCAAAATCATTAATACGTTTTTCCCGTAAAATCGTTAACAATGTAATGCCCGGTTCAAAACCGGAGTTCGACATTCGAACTCTCTTTCAAAACGAGCGAAATGACGTTTGGCATCCAAACGCTCATCTTCAAACTTAAAAGCCGACTTTTGACATTCAAAATCATTTAATACGTTTTTTCCGTAAAATCGTTAACAATGACATGCCCGGTTCAAAACCGGAGTTCGACATTCGAACTCTCTTTCAAAACGCGCGAGATGACGTTTGGCATCCAAACGATCATCCTCAAACTCAAAATCCGACGTTTGACATTCAAACGCTCTTTTCTTAAAAGTCAACATTTGACACTTAAGATAAACAGTTAAAATCAGCATTCGCGCCACTTTTCCTAAAACTTCAAAACCGACGTTTGTCATTCAAACGCTCGCCTTTTCAAACAAGATCCCATAATCAACGTTTGACATTCAAACCAAGATTAAGCTTGTCATTCAAGCCCCCCTTTCAAAATGCAAACACACACACGCACACATTTTCGAGAAAGGTAGAAAGACTCGTCATACGAGGCGTTTCGGGTGATCTCAATATACTCTTCCCGAAACGTAACGTGACCTCCGAACCTAACAATCTCTGGTACTAAAAAAGCTTTTTACTCGTTTTTGCTACCAATAAAAATGACTCCCCATTTTCAAAGCCTTTTCCTAAGTTTTTGCTACCAATAAAAACGACACCATTTTCAACCAATAGCCGTTTCTCAACGTTTGGGCTCAAAATACAAAAAACCGCGTGGCGACTCCTCTCCTTCCCGAAAGCGAGGTCTCAGACACCAACCCTCCGCGAAAGACAACCGCGCTTTTCGCTCGCGCGAAATCCCGGGTAATTTCAGTTGGCGACTCCGCTGGGGAGGTGGATACTTTTTTCAAAACTACCGTTGTTTTCAAAAAAGCCTTCCGTGGGTCAAAATTTCGTTTACCCTTCCTCATTTTTGTGTGCGTGTGTTACTTTAAACCTCGAACGGTTTTCTTTCAGGGCATTACATTATCGTCTTTTCAAAATCATAACATGTTCGTGCATTCCCGTTCATACTTGATTTTCATGCTATCTTTTGAACTGCGCATAAAATTCTTTAAAACACATTCTGAAAAATCTCAGTTTTACTCAGAAAAAGAATTTTAGTGACCGCACACTACTCGCACTTGCTGCCTCGGTACACCGCACTTCACGTGCACATGCTGCCTCGGTATATTGCATACTACGACCCGTAACCCGGGATGACTGTTCAGTTGCAACTCGGTTGGTCTGCCAGACACCTTTCGAGTGCGCACGGGGTCGTCCCAAACAGCCCATCCTAGCCTGTGTAAGCCATGCACTCTTTGTGTCACACTTCGTCCAAGACCCCAGTTGGTTTTTGGCTTAGTACGTGTCATAAAGCCTAAGTATATGTTTTTACGCCGGGTTCCGCCACGAGTCAAGCTCGAGAGATTGAGATCGAAGGTCGTTCCAGACCCGAAGTCTTGAGCTTTTCAGCCTTGACTTTGACGCGGAGCTCTGCCGAAAAATATACCCGAAGGTTCAATGTGACACCGAGTCACCAAAACCTCACCGTATCCACCGTGCCAGCCACAACTTGGCCAACGCCAAAAGCTAAGGCCCCTCGCGCAAGTGAGTCAGGAGAGGTCATGCCGAAATTTTGTCACGATCCCCGCCTTAACTTAAGGACGTTGACTTCGACTGTGGCCCATGCGTCACATACGTTGGAAGTTTGCGTGATCAGCTAGCCTTAAGTTCACTTTTTCCTTTGTCGGTGGAACTTGCTTGCCTTATAGGACCCTCGCTCGGGATTGTCCGTCCCGAGAAGATGATCTACAAATGGAAACGAGGGGCTTATAAATGTAGTGACGAGATCCACTGATTAGAGCCTTAGGTTAGTTGCGAAAAAGAAGATACGCTCTTTTCCAACCGATTAGGACTCTGAGAAAATGCGTTTTATGTAAACATTAATCGGTAACTGCACATTGCACAAGCCCGAAACCTTGAGCCAAATACCCTTTTCCGAAGCCTAAACCCTGCCTTTCGTTCCCTGCAGCGAGCAGAAGGTGGTTCAGATTTCCGGGCCAGCGCCTCGCCAGAATCACAGTTACGGCAGCGTCAGACAGTTCTTCGGTTCCCTCAGTTCCCTCAGCCAGAGTATCCGACATGTCTAGCTCACCGTGAAATCGTGACGGGGACGGACCCCCACCACCGGTAACATATATGACATTGGAAGAAGCCATCCGGGCTTGTGAGGTTCACAAGAGGTAGAAAGAAGATCAGCAGAACTTCGTGGTACAGCTTCTGGATGAGCGAGGTATAGCATCTATCCCCCAGTCAGATGGTACTTTCGTCCTGGTCAAGGACGACGATTCCCCAAAGCCATCTCCTCAAACCTTCAACCAGGTTCCTCCCCCGCTGACTTACGGGATGCCTTCGAACCAAGGAAACAGCCGACCCAGGCTTCACGTTGCCACCTCTCAGGGCAACCCTGTCATATATGGCCAGGCCAGTACTACTCCCATCACTCAATACCCCGGCGCACTGACCATCTCGAGCGGATGCCAATATCCTTCAATACCCTCCTGGGTTCATCCCATTGCCTATGCACGAATCCCAAAACACCGGGGACAAACCCCGATACAGTTCAGAAAAGGCCCCCATATATCCATATATATCAAGCCTTCCACCTCCAATCACTACCGCTCACATGGTAGCACCCGGCGCAGAGCCTCAAAGTCCACCACTGGACCCAACCTTAGCCTGGATGGTCGAACAGATGAAAGACCTGAAAGCCACCATGAGCAGCTCAAAGCAGGAAACGCTCAAATCCACGGATCCGGGAATGGTCACGCCTCTCCCTGCCAAGTTCAGAATGCCGGAGATGGACCGATTCGACGGAACCGAATGTCCTCAAACGTATGTCGACACCTACGTTCTCGGCATGAGAGCGAAAGGAGCAACCCTCCAGCAAATGGCCAATCACTTCCAGCATACGCTCAAAAATTCAGCGTTACGATGGTTCCTAAGGGTCAAGCCTGCGGATCGCCACACCTGGGATCAAATCAGTAACATCTTCCTAGAGCGGTACAGATCCAACTTGGAGTGGGAAACGAGTCGTGAGGACTTAATCACCACTGAGCAGAAAGAAGATGAAAGCGTCGGAGAATTCTACAAGTGGTGGAGTTGGAAACTCTCCGAGATCATGGAGCCACTCTCCAAAGATGAGCAGATGCGGATCTTCAAGTCCTGCTTAAGACCGTCCATCAGAACTCTCATCAGTCATCATTTCTTCCCAGATCTCCGAGCCATGGTCAATGCCGGCTCACAGTTCGAGAAGGATCTCAAGGAAAAGTTGGCTACCGCACAGCCATACAGGTACCGATCAGCAGTTGCATTCAATCCCGCACCAGCCCCCGACAAAGGGAAAGATACGTCTGTCAACTACATCCATCAGGGACAGCAGTCGGGCAACAGAAACCCAGTCCCGCAAAGCAACAACTCCACTTCGAAGTAGCTTACCGTATACTTCGACAAGTTGGACATGCCGCTGAGTAAGATGCTGGAAGGGTTAATCAAGGAAGGTCTCCTTAAACCCGTTGCAAATTACAAACCCAAGAATCCCATAGTCAACGCTGACAAGAGCAAGTACTGCGCCTTCCATCAGTATCATGGCCATACCACCGACAACTGCGTGGGGTTACGGTACGAAATTTAGAATCTGATAGAGGAAGGAAAATTGGAGCGCCCCCGTGGGCCCAATACAGTCGGAAACCCTTTTCCGAACAACAACATTGTGAATTCCATTGAATGGATTGATAGAGGAAGGAAAATTGCAGCGCAGCAGGATGCGAGGCGTCCCTACGTCTGGGTTGAGCCGTCAGACGGCGACGAATCAGGCTCCGGAGTCGAGGACGCGGCAGATCCGCGGGCAGATCCCTACATACATATGCTCAGTTTCGAGGACGGCACCAGTTCCAATGATGTCACCTACGACCGTGGCTCCAATACCATGGAAATTGACAAGCTCAATATCCCGTACAGGCGGTTATCCGGCGAATGGAAACAACTGGTTGACACGACAAAGAACCCCTCAGATCAAGTGACTGACGACGACTTCGTAAACATCATCTATTCCAGATATCCCGATGATACCAAGGATCCGGTCCTTATCATCAGATTCTGCAATGCCAAAGTCACCCTCGATGACTGCCTGCTCATGGTAAACGAGGCCCTGGCCAATCGAGCTCAGAGCTCCTCATCACTTCCGACTACCAGCCCCAGTGGCAACCGGCCCGTGCCGTCAGTCAAGCTCACAGCCACAAGCGCCGCCAAGACCAAGGGCAACAGCGAAGGAGACAAAGCTCCTCACCATGCTACAAATCAGATCAACCTCGGGAACGCTTCCAGTAGCCACCCCGAAAACATCTGTAAAGGTCTTCCCTGCAAGACAGAGGCAGCTTCCGACGAGGGAAATGACCACCTCAACATCAACATGCTCAAGTTCTATTCTGCTCCCAGTCGTCACGGGCACGAATTTAGGCATCCCGCCAGCAAGATGCTAGCTTTGATAGACTTGGCAATCCAGCAGGATCACGAGACAATCTACATCGCGGAATTCAACACCCCCATGGGTTCAATCAAGCAGATATGGGCGAACTTCTTGGTAACTGAGATCAAGGAGGGCCGCATGGAATGTCCCAGCCTGACTTCCATCGTCAACATAATCCAAGTGTTTCCACCGTTCGGGGATTTGGATGTGATCACAGTTCTAGACACTAGTCAGACGGCGCGCACCTACGGAGATTGTTTAGCTCTCGCAAGGAAAGCCCTCATGGAACTAGCCTCTCAAGAGAACCGTCTCTGGGATGAAAACCAAGCTCAAAAGACCCACAGGGACCAAGCCATTATAGTGTCACAAGCAGCTTCAGACAGAAAGCTAGAGGCCACTCTAGACCAGTTCGACCTCAAGGGTTTTGCTCACGGCAACTTCCTGGACTACCGTTTGTTCTCATCCAACCCCCTCTACCAAAGGAGGGCGGTCAACGGTCCCGATGACCTAGGAGATGTAATGGCACAGCAGAACGAATACCAGTGCTTATCTCCCCGAGGAAAGCAAGTTCTCTGTGAAAGCGACGACGAAGACGATGAAACCATTCTCTTCCAAGCCAGACATGAAGTCAACAAAATCGGAATACCAAGGGTCCTTGGAGGATGGGGATGGATCATTTCTGCACTCAAGCTAAAAGACCAACTGAGGGAGGAAGGTCTATTCAAACACAAGAGAAAGATGGAAATACATCTCCAACAACTGCTCAGGGAGATTCCACAGATTGCGGGATTCGTTTACAGAAACGATCAACTGGAACAGCAACCAGTTACATGGGCAGATGTTCGGGAAGCCGTGTACTCACCTTTCGACATACCCACTACCCAGATAAAGAAGAAGGGAAAGCTCTCCACAATGGAGGTTTACCTAGACTGCCGCACGCTGTTCAAAGAAGCACTGGCTATTCTCACGTGGGAAGAAACGCATGCGCTAACTCTCGACGCAGGCTCTGCTGCAAGAAAGTTGATCTGGGCCAAGAGCGGAGGAAAATTAGCAAACCATGAGTATCGCCAAACCCAACTCCAGAATGCCCTGAGTATGCTCAGCAAGAAGGAAAGGAGCGCGGTATACCGTGAAGAGATCAAGGAGACAGTTCGCATGAACCAAGAACTCTCCAACCTCCCCCGGAGGGTTAGCAACGCACAGTTCAGTTCTGGCAACCATTGTTGCGCACTGACGTTCGAACAGCTGCGACAATCCATAAACTACCTCCCCGCGGAGGCACCCAAGCCAGTATCCTGGGACAGAATCCGGAAAGCTGCCGAAGCCCCGGAAATTCATCTACAATCAACGAATTGAGGGAAGACATATGGCCCTACGCTACGAGGAATCCTCCTCTGACTATGGCTCAACTCAGAGCGACCTGTTCAGAAGGAACCAAGCCTAATGTCAGCGTTCTAACCCGATCGGGTCAAATCCATGCATTACCACCTAAGGCCACTAAAAAGCCAGCGGAGCCAGAACCGCAACCCGGCCTGCCCGAAGATGCAAGTTCCGTAAAAGAGGATCCGATCCTCACACAGCTCAAGCAGACCCAAGCGAACATATCCCTTTGGTCCCTGCTCACAGCCTCATATCCTCACGAGCTCAAGCTAGAGGAAAGTCTGGCCCGAACCATGGTCCCCGTGGACGCAACCCCAGACGAAGTCATTCAGATGATCGGTAACATCCACTACGGCAACATTATATCACCTTCACAGATTTGGACCTTCCAAAATTTGGAGCTGATCACAATGAGCCACTCTATATCACAGTCCAGCTGGACGAGCGTCGCCTTCCCCGCGTGTTGGTAGACGGAGGTTCCGGAATGAATGTCTTGCCCGCCAAGATGATGGACCTGCTTGACATCAAGCCCACAGATCTGAAGCCTTCAGTCCACACTGTCAAGGCCTATGATTCCACTTCCCGTACAGTTCTCGGGGTTGCTACTCTAAATATCTGGTTCGGCAAGCGGATGATCCCCACCGAATTCCAAGTGTTGGACATTCCAATTACTTTTACAGCCATCCTGGGGCGTCCCTGGCTGCATCAAATAAATGGCGTGGCATCCACTCTTCATCAGTGCATCAAGTTCATGCAAGGCAACGAGCTAACCACAGTCTACGGCGACAGCGTCACCACCGAGGGGACCAGCACCAACGACATTCCAGTGTTAGAAATCAAGCATAATGACGACATGGCATTAACTGGATTCACTCTGGAGACCTCCAAAATCCAAATATGCAACGTGGACCTTCCACTGTTCCAAGACAAGATTCCTCCCACCATGAAGATGATGAAACTCATGAACTTCATCCCAGGACTGGGGATCGGCAAAAGGTTACAGGGCCAACACTAAGTCATCGAAGTCAAGGACCACACCACGGTCCAGGGACTCGGTTATGTGCCAACACCAGCTAACATCAGGGAAAACAAAAGGCTCGCCCACACCAAGGCAGCAGCCCGCAAAAGGGGAACCTCCGACGGTACACCCAACCTCCGGCCTTACAGTTTCGACCTCGCTCATTACTTCACCAAGGGAACCAATAGCAGAACTGAGGGGACCGACAAGGGAACCGATAGCAGAACTGATGGGACCACAGCGTAACCGACGGGCGAGGGGACCGACAGTGGAACTGATGAAGATGAGAAAGAAGCAGGGATAGTCAGCACAGAGACTACAGAAAGGATGGAACAGCTATCACGGGACCTCAACCGTTTCAGAGGACTCAAGGCTAATTTGATAAGGGGAGCGTTTCTCGACATCACATCTCTACCTGGACCAATTGCCACCACAGTCCAGCATGAGCACACATTCAAGGAAATCCCAGACTTGGAAGAGCAGCTCGAGGCACTCTCCATGGGAAATAGACTGTTCGGGTCAGCTGCCGAGGCCACATTCGAGACAGTAACTCCAAAGCAGAAGGAACCAGAATTCATAGAAGACGCTCTCAGTGGACCCGCTCTACAGAGTCTTTTTTAAGATGTCATGGAGGTGCCAAACCTGATTGACCTGGGCTCCGAAAACAGCATGATCGCCATGATTGGGACAGCGGAAGCCAAGCCTCTCGATCCCCGAACCCTCATCAAGCATCCAACAATGCCACTGAAGAACTGGGTAACTTTCACCGGACTAAGGGCAAGCCAGGCAGAAATGGAAGACAAGCTGGGCCTGCATCCACATCTCCCTAAACCCGGTCTCGAACCCTCTGAGTCAGTCCTTGTCAGAGTCCAGTCCTCTGAGTCGTCCAACGGCCTTACGCCGGAAGACTATGATAATGTAGCCAACCATGTATTTCCGTTCGCATCTAATGAAAAATCTGATCTTTCGGAGTATCCCCTCATTGCCACTTTAACAACTGATAAGTTAACAAACAACTTAAAAGACATTAATAACAAATCACTTGATAAAGAAGCAGACACATTAAATGAACAATACATTAAAGAGGTTCTCAAGCGTGTAGTTGACCAAGAGGACAATCGGGCCCAAGCTGCCGAAGAGGTTATGACCAAAGTGAACCTGGGGTCAGTGCAAGAGATTGACGTGTTCACCTGGTCATACCAGGACATGCCAGGACTCGATCCCTCGATCGTGGAGCACAGAATTCCCAGGGATCTAGAATCCAAGCCTGTCAAACAGAAGTTGCGCAAGATCAAGCCAGAGTGGTCCTTGCAAGTGAAAGAAGAGATTGAGAAAATGCTCCGAGTTGGTTTCATCAGAGTGACTGAGTACCCGACCTGGCTCTCCAACATCGTGACGGTCACCAAGGCTAATGGAAAGGTCAGATGCTGCGTGGACTTCCGGGATCTCAACAAGGCCAGCCCTAAAGATGATTTCCCACTGCCCAACATTGACATGCTAGTTGACACCACGACAAATTTCAAGGTAAAGTCCTTCGTGGATGGGTTTGCCGGATACAATCAGATCAAAATGTCTGAGGAGGATCAAGCCAAGACCGCTTTCACCACTCCGTGGGGGACATACTGTTACACCTGGGCCATGCCGTCGGCCTCAAGAACATCAAGCTACTTACTGCCAATGAGCCGCAATGTGCACCCTCTTCCATGACATGATCCATAAAGAAATTGAAGTATATGTCGATGACATGATCATCCACTCCAGAGGATCAGAGATGCAGCACATGACAGATCTAAGAAAATTCTTCAACAGACTCAGAAAGCACTCCATGAGATTGAACCCTGCCAAGTGCACCTTCGGCGTCAAGCGAGGCAAAGTACTGGGGTACATGGTTACGTAAAAGGTATCGGCCGATCCCAAGAAAATCAAGGCCATCATCGACATGAAGCCGCCTCGCACTCGACGTAAGTGAAAAGATTTATGGG
The DNA here is from genome assembly GCA_022495995.1 of Adenophora triphylla var. japonica. Classification (NCBI taxonomy): domain Eukaryota; kingdom Viridiplantae; phylum Streptophyta; class Magnoliopsida; order Asterales; family Campanulaceae; genus Adenophora; species Adenophora triphylla. The sequence goes on from JAFEMH010000219.1 coordinate 278,554, forward strand.
AAGACTTCAAGACATCCGCTTCATCAACCGCTTGACGTCTCTCTCGTGAGCCAATGTTCAAACCGATGAAGAAGAATGCCGACATCAACTGGGACGCCGAGTGCCGGACAACTTTCGAGAAAATCAAGACATACTTGGTGAATCCCCACCCCGTGCCCGCCACATGAAGACAAGCCACTACTCCCGTACTCGACAATAATGTACACGTCAATCGGAGCAATGCCGGCACAAGAACAGAAAGATTCCAAAGTTGAGCATGCAATCTACTTCGTAAGCCGAAAGCTTCAAGGAAGTGAACTCACTACTCAAAGATTAGAGAAAACTTGTACCGCCTTGGTATGGGTAGTCGGGAAACTGAAACACTACGTGCAGTCACATTCAGTGCTCCTGGTCTCTAAAATGGACCCCGTCCGATATCTCTTTGACAAGCCATCCCTGTCAATGAGACTAGCCAAGTGGTCATTCTTCCTGGCTGAGTTCGACATCAAGTACATGGTCAGAAAATCAACAAAGGGCCGAGTAATGGCAGATTAGCTGGCAGACTTCCCAAGCAGTGAACCTAAGGGTCCTGATCCGCAATTTCCGGATGACGGAATCTTCTCACTCGACAGGCGCAAACCGCTGGCAACTCTTCTTCGATGGGGCAGCCAACAAGAAGGGAAATGGTATTGGAATGCTCCTTGTCGATCCCAAGGACGAGCATACTCCTATAGCCATCAAGCTGAATTTTGAAACAACCAACAATGCAGCAGAATATGAAGCTTGCGCAGCCAGTCTGGAAGCCGCTCTCGAGCGCAACAACTCAGAACTGAAAGTATATGGAGACTCAGCATTGATCATCAATCAAGTATCCAACAAATGGAAGACGGTAGATTCTGGCCTCCAGAAGTACCACGCGTACATGAAGGAGCTCATTGCTCAGTTCAAGGACATCTCTTTCCACTATTTGCCAAGAGACAGGAACCGCTTCGCAGATGCCCTGGCAACCCTCGCCTCTCTTGTCGAAATTCCCGATGGGAAATCAGTAAAACCCCTCAGAATAGGCAGACCGGAAACACCCGCTTATTGCTGTGAGATCGAAATAAAAAATGAAATGATCGACAAACCCTGGTATAATCAAATATACCAGTACCTCCAAAACGGAGAAGCTTCCTTCACAAATGAAGATGGAAAATACAAAAAAGGGTTCAAAGCCAAAAACATGATGGCATTAAAACACCTGGCATCCCATTTCGTCATTCTGGGGGGTATGTTGTACAAGAAGCACCACCAAGGGCCACTCCTTCGGTGTGTAAATAAAGAAAAAGCCAGCGAGCTAATGAACGAAGTTCACAACGAAACCTGCGGTCCGCACATGAACGCCCGAGCATTGACACAGATCATCCTCCGTATGGGATACTATTGGATATCAATGGAAACAGACTGCATCCAGTTCGTCCGAAGCTGCGACAAATGTCAATAGTTCTCCAACCTCAATCACATACCTCCTCACGAACTCTATTGCATGACTACGCCATGGCCTTTCGCCACATGGGGAATCGACGTCATCGGCAAAATCACTCCACCAAGGAGCAATGGTCATGAGTTCATTCTAGTCGCAGTCGACTACTTCACCAAATGGGTAGAAGCCAGATCGTATAAGGTACTGAATTCTAAGAAGGTGGCCGAGTTCATCAAAGAGAATCATGTGCCAATACGGAGTGCCCAACGAGATCATATCCGACAATGGGACCCACTTCGAAGGAGATTGTGACCAACTGCTGACCGAATTCAGAGTCACACGTCACAAGTCTTCTCCCTACAGACCACAAACTAATGGTGCAGTAGAGGCAGGAAACAAGACTCTTGCGATGATAATCAGAAAGATGACTAACAGAGGTCGGGACTGGCCCGAAAAGTTACATCTAGCCCTCTGGGGATACAAAACATCAGTCAGAACCGCCACAGGGGAGACTCCATTCGCACTTACCTACGGAATGGAAGCAATGTTACTCGTGGAATTGGAAATTCCATCCCTCCGAGTCCTCTTGGAAAACGGGATCATTGAAGTCGAATGGCTACAGAGCCGTCAAGACGAACTTGCTCTACTCGACGAGCTCAGATTGAAAGCCATGGAGCACACTCGAGCCTACCAGGGCAGAATGGCCGGAGCATTTGATAAGAAAGTCAAGATCCGAGACATCAGAGAAGGCGACTTGGTGCTAAAGGAAAAGCCTCCTACGCAGACCAATCCCCTCGGAAAATGGGAGCCTACCTGGATAGGACCGTTCGTGGTACAAAGAATCTTCTCCGGAGGAGCTATGAAGTTAGCAGATTTGGACGGGAACCCTTTCGTTAACCCCGTGAATGGAAGCAAGCTGCGCGGATACTTTGTTTGAGGAAGAGCACGAGTCAACTCTCCTTCCCCATACACCACCCCTCAGTAAAATTAAAGTGCTAAAAGAGTAATACCCAACTGGATACATTCCCGTCAATGATCCAGGTAAAAAACAGGGTCGCACTTCTTTTGTCTTTGTTATTCTCAAATTCACCTAAAGTGTCGAACTACGGTGACCTGAGCCCTTTAGTACAATTGTAAAAGGGGAACGTAGGCAACCATCATTGGTTCGGTCTCAAAAAACAAAAAAAAAACAAATAAGCATCAATTGCTTGTGTTTCGAAAAAATCTTTTCAATTAACCTACGAATTCATTACGGTTAAAACAATCTTTGATGAGTTCAAGCACGGTCAACTCTTGACTCGCTACACGCTAGCAAAACTACAATAAAACATTAATCAGTTAATGTGTCTGCACAGTGGGTGGATACTCTGGACAGCAAGGTCAACTTAGTTTCCCGTACTTGGTCCTTCATCCTTCTTCCCCTTCCCTTTTCCACGGCGAGTATTCTTCACCTTCACAGGGAATATTCCCGTAGTCCTTCTACCTAGGGGTGTAAGTGGTTCGGTTCAAACCGCGGTTTGAGACCGAACCGAACCAAACCAAACCAAACCATGCGGTTTGGTTTGGTTTTCAAGTATGAATGGTTCAGTTCGGTCTCAAATATTTACAAACCACATGGTTCGGTTTTGTTTGTGGTCTGATCCTCCTAAACAAAACAAAACCGAACCAAACCAAACCAAACCGCGGTTTGAGACCGCGAGACCGAACCACCAACCCGAACCGCGAGACCAAACCGTCAAACCGAACCATATTACATAAACTAATCATAACCCTTGTTTTGTATCTTATTTAATATTATTTTATCTTTATTAAAATTTATATAAACTAATTATAACCCCCGTTTTGTATTTTATTTAATATTAATTTCATCATTTGTTATCTTCATTACGACACATAAATAACCAAGTTCTCTCCACGATCGCCATTGTAAATTGTTTTTCTTCCTTCGACCTTGTAAGTACCCCAATCTGGATCACCCTCTTTCGAGTACACAGGAAACACCGCAGACTCACAAACGCAGTCTCAAAGACCTTTGACACTCAAAACCCTCCAAAAACCCCCAGCCAAACCAAGGGAGGGACCTTTCTGGGACAAAAAGGGACAAAAGGACCTTTTGGGATTTTTTCAAAAATCAGAAAAGCAAATGTGGTCCGTACGGACCTCTTTGCTTCAATGATTACTGAATCCCCTTAAAGTCCAACTTATTCCCTCAAATCCCGGAGTGCATCATTACCCCCCTACATGGTTGGTCCGTACGGACCTTTCTGCATGCAAGGTTGGTCCGTACGGACCTCTTTGCAACCAGACACCATCATGGCTGAATCTTCTTAAAGTCCACTTATTCCCTCAAATCGAGGAAAACCAAAAAGTTGGATTACCTAGAAGGTCCGTACGGACCTTCTTGCACCAAATCTGGCACTATAAATAGAGGGCTCCCCCTCCCTCATTTCGCACATCTCCCTCTTCTCTTCTCTCCCTAAGCCTTCAGGCTCCCTCTCTAAGACCCCTCGGGGCACTCCCGGTCCCTTTCGGTTCCCTCCGGGGCCTTTCGAGCTCCCTCGCGGTGCTCTGAAGCCCTACCGAGCGCTCTCGAGACGCTCCCGCGCTGCCCCGAGGCACGCTCGAGGTACTCTGAGGCCCCTCGTGGTACTCCGAGGCCTTGCCTGGTCTTTCCCGAGGAGTCCCGACCCTTTTCGATCCAAACCGACGATTTCGAGGCACGCCGAACCTCTGCCCGAATCCAACCGAAGATTCCAACGCATGCCGAACCTCTACCCAAATCCAACCGACGATTCCAACGCACGCCGAACCTCTGCCCGAATCCAACCGACGATCCCGACGCACGCCGAACCTCTGCCCGAATCCAATCAAAGATCCCTGCGATCCCAACGCACGCCGAAACTCTGCCCGAGTGCACACTTGACAATCCTGAGGCACGCCGAAGCTCTGTCCGCAGAAAATCGACACATCCCGAAGCAATCCCGGTCCATCCCGGAACACTATTCCATCCTCAAACACTATTCCCCAGCGGAAGACAGACACGAACCAACATTGGTAAGGCTTCTTTCCTACACTATTTCAATATATTTCAATACGTAGTGTACAATGTAGACATCCGATACATCATGTATTTTTAAAAGCACACACACACACAACATTTAAAGAAAGAAGGGGTATCGAAAGACTCGTTTTTACGAGGCTACTCGGGTGAGCTCTAAGATTCTAATATTCTCTTCCCGAGGAGTAACCTGACCTCCAAACTCAAAATCTCATCACACAAAAACAGTTTATTTTTAAACTGATGCCTTTTCTCAATGTTTTGGGCTTAATCAAAACGGCGTGGCGACTCTACAAAGCAAAAACACAGCGAGACACCTCCACCGACACAACGCAACGCAAACGGAATAGCCAGATGCCGGGGCGCGATTGCGCTGCCTCTCGGATCCGGGCAATTTCCAAAAGCGACAAATGCGAGATGCCAGGGCCCGCGCGCGCGCCGGATCCAGGTAATTTCAGTTGGCGACTCTGCTGGGGAGGACTTTGTTTTAAAAACTTTTAAACAAAAAACAAAAGATTTTTAAAATGATGATGAGGGTCAAACTTTCATTTTACCCCTTTCTTTAACTGTTGTGTGTGTGTGCATGTGCTTTACTTTTTATTTACAAAAAAAAAATAAAAATACAAAAAAATGCATCAATATACATCTGTGTACATATATTTAAAATTCTTCAAAAACTTCTGTTTTACTCAGAAAAAGAATTTTAGAGACCGCACACTACTCGCACTGCTGCCTCGGTTACACCGCACGCTACTCGCACTGCTGCCTCGGTTACACCGCACGCTACGCGCACTGCTGCCTCGGATACACTGCACACTACAAACCTTAACCCGGAGTGGTCTCAGTTACAGTCCGTTTGGTCTTCCTAGGCCTCTTGGATGCGCACGGGATCATTCCAAACATCCCATCCTAGCCAAGCGTCAACCCTGTACGTTTGAGTCTTAAGTCACACTCTGTCCAGACTCGGTTGGTTTTTTTACCCAGTCTGTGTCATACAAGCCTGGATACATATCCCATGCCGGCCATTTTCTGATTCGAAGCTCGGAACTCAAGATCCCTTGCGCAAGCAAAGCGATGAAAGGTCATGCTAAAATCTTGACCTGATCTTGATTTCCGAAGCTACACCCAGACGATGTTCCGTCCCGAATATACATCCATGCCCACATGACACCATGTCATCAAGCCTTTAATACGTCAGCCATAACGATATGACCCAGCCAACGCCTAACGTCACAGATCCCTTGCGCAAGCAAGGTAAAGAGAGGTCATGCCGAACTCTTGACCCAATCTTGACTCAATGGCCGGCTCAGTTCACTATTCACATGGCTAACGCATTAAAACGAACATGACAGGCTCGGTCCTTAGGTTCGATTTTTCTTTTAGGCCGGTGGAAACCGCTTGCCCTATAGGACCCTCGCCCGGGGCTGTCCACCCTGGGATGTCGAAATACAGGTGCAAAACGAGGGGCTTATAGCCGCACAGATGGTCTCCACTGACCCAGGATCTAGCATAGTTGCGAAAAAGAAGAGCAATCTTTTCCAACCTACCTAGGACTCTGAGAAAGCACGTTTTAAGTAAATTAAAACAACAAAAAAAAAGCGGAAACCGCGTGTCACGTGAGCTTTCCCCCTTTATCCAAAAGGTCTTCCCGTGTCTAAACCTTATCCGTCACCCCCTCCAGCGAACCGAGAGTGATCGAGAATACCCGGGAACTACTCTCCCCGTGTCAAAGCCGCAAGGTCCAGCATCCTTCCCACCGCAGTCACCAGGGCAGTTCATCAGTTCCCCATGGCCAAGTCAGTGGATAACAACGAGGAAAATGGGACCATACCCCCGAGAAATTTCCCAACCTTGGAAGAATTTTGGCAGGTCCTCATGGCTATTGAGAAAAGCCAAGGTGAACAACAAGCCTGGATTGAAGGTGCCATGCATCACTTTGGGACATTAGCCACCCCACTACCTGGGGCTTCCCAAGTCATGCCCGCTCCTGCAGCTTCTAACATCTCTCATTGTCTCCCAGAAGTCAACCTGTTGCCCTCATACGAGCCATACAGTTACGACATAAAGCCACAAGACCCCCTGGGGGAAAACATGCCCATTCAGCCTCCTGAGGTCCCGGTACCACCGCCGAACAACGAACACATCTGGTGGGACGTCTGCGATTGCATTGCTTGTCTGGAAGTGGAATTCCAAGATGAAATGAACGAGGGCCGCCCTCAAAGAAAGAAGAAACCCTCTTCTCAACAAAAACTGAAGAAGAGATACGAATCCGGTGACCCCACAGTCGGAACCCTCGGAGAACCCTCAGGAAAGTTTGACTACTACGTCATCTACTCCAGCAAATCTCCCCAGCCTAGCTCTGCACAAGGCCACGGCAACGTCTGCGCCATGATCAGCTGGGACAAGCTCCGCACCGCCACCGACGGCCCAAAGGTCCAGATACCTCAACCCCTGTCTTGGGAGGATCTCAAAGCCACTGTCGATGCTTCCACAAGAGCTATGACGGTGAACGAATTGAAATGCGCAGTCTGGTCCTACGCCAATCAAGGCCCTCTCATTACAGAAATAGGAGAGACAAGCAAAGCAGCAAAGCAGAGGTGAACGTTCTAACGCATTTCGGTCAAATCCCGACGAATCCTCCACGAGCAGACAAAAGGCCGGCCATACCTGAGCCACGAACTGAAAAGGGGCCCTATGCCAAAGAAGCCGAAACCTTGGACCCGAAAGCTGAAGATCCTGTCTTAACTCAGCTCAAGCGTACTCAGGCTAACATCTCGCTCTAGTCTTTACTCACTTCATCTTACCCGCACAAACTCAAGTTGGAAGAAAGTCTCGGCCCGCACTATGGTTCCCATCACCGTGACACCCGATGAAGCGGTTCGATGATCGGCAACGTTAATTACAGCAACATCATCACTTTCACGGAGCTCGACCTCCCAAAATTTGGGGCTGACCACAATGAGCCTCTCTACATAACAGTTCAACTGGACGAGCGCCGTCTCCCTCGAGTCTTGGTAGATGGGGGATCATCCATGAACGTCCTTCCATCCAAAATGATGGATTTGCTAGGGATCAAAGCAACTGATCTGAAACCCTCAACTCAGGCAATCAAGGCATACGACTCAACGTCTCGCCCAGTCTTGGGAATAGCCACCTTGAACCTATGGTTCGGAAAGCAGATGGTCCCGACCGACTTCCAAGTCATCGACATCCCGATCACATTCACTGCCATTTTGGGACGCCCTTGGCTACACCAGATCAGCGGGGTGGCATTCACCCTCCATCAGTGCGTAAAGTTCGTCCAAGGAACAGATCTAACCATCATCTACGGTGATAGCATAGTCACCGAAAGGACCGACACAAACGGCGTCCCGGTCTTAGAGATCAAACACGACAATGATGGCATGATGCTAACAGGGTTCACCATCGAAAGCCCAAAGGCCCAGGTGTGCCACATAGACCTGCCTTTGATTTGGGACAAGATCCCTCCCCCGATGAAAATGATGAAGCACATGAACTACATCCCGGGGCTCGGTTTGGGAAAACGCCATCAGGGTACCCAACAAATCATCAACATCAAGGAACAGAATACCCTTCATGGCCTAGGATACATTCCTACTCCCGAAGATGCTGCGGAAGACAAACGAGCTGCACGAAAACGCTCCGCCAATGGCAAAAGAGGCTTACACGCAATCTCCGATCTCCGCCCTTACAGCTACGACATGACCAGGTACTTCACAAAGAAAGCCGGCAGATTGAACGAAGACACAGAAAAGGGAACAAAGCTGATCAACGCCAAACAAAGCTGGCCAACAACCATGAACAAGCTCCAGCGAAACCTGGCAAGATTCAGGGGCCTCAAGCCAAATCCCGTCAGAAGAGCATTTCTCGATGCACCAACTCTGCCGGGACCCACGACCACCACTACTCACAATGAATTTTGGTTCGGGAAAACCCCCTCTTTGGCAGAAGAACTCTAAAAACTCTCTGTCAACACCCCTGCCCCCAACAAGCGGGACGAGTCTGCATTCGAGCTAGCAATGCCCAAGAAAAGAGCGGAAGACTCCACAGACAATGCTTGGAACGAGCCCCTGCTCCACGTGCTCTTCAACGAAGAAATCGAGATGCCAGACCTAATCGATTTTGTTTCTGATAACTCTATGATAGACATGATCGGGAACTGTGACACCAAGCCTTTCAAACCCCGCCTCCTATCAAGCTCATTGCCACTCAATAACTGGGTCACCTTCTCCGGACCCACCGCCAGCAAAAGGGACATGATCGAGCAACTTGGTCTGACCTCTCGAGTCCTAGAGTCCAGTGTCAAAACCCATCCTGAGTTCATTATCTTTGAATTTGAGTCTCTCGAGTCATATGATGGCCTCACGCCAGAAGATTACGAACTCATTGCCAATAATGTATTCCCGTATGGTCTTAATGAATGCTTCGATCTTTCCGAGTATCCTCTCATTGCATCTTTAACAACTGATAAATTAACTAACACACAAACAGTTAATAACGATTCACTTGATAAAGAAGCAGACATATTAAACGAACAATACATTAAGCACATCTTTAAGCATGTTGTCAAACGAGAGAAAAACCGGGCCCAAGCTGCCGAGGAGGTTTTAACCAAAGTGAATTTGGGAACTGCTGAAGAGCCAAAAGAGACGCAAATCGGAAGTTTCTTCACCGGCACAGAACAAGACGCATTGACTACACTGCTCAAAGAGTTCGTGGACGTGTTCGCTTGGTCTTACCGAGATATGCCCGGATTAGATCCGAACATTGTAGAACATCGGATCCTCTTGAATCCCGAGGCTAAGCCCATCAAGCAAAAGCTACGCCGAATCAAGCCAGAATGGTCTTTATAAGTCAAAGAAGAGATCGAGAAGATGCTCCGCGTCGGCTTCATCAGGGTGATTGAGTACCCCACATGGCTCTCCAACATAGTCACGGTCACCAAGGCCAACAAAAAGGTGCGCTGTTGTGTGGACTTCCGAGATCTCAACAAAGCAAGTCCCAAGGACGATTTTCCACTACCAAACATCGACATGTTGGTAGACACTACAGCTAATTTCGAAGTCAAGTCCTTCGTGGACGGGTTTGCCGGCTATAATCAAATCAAGATGGCCGAAGAAGATCAAGAAAAAATAGCCTTCACAACCCCCTGAGGAACCTACTGCTACACAGTGATGCCGTTCGGACTAAAGAACGCTGGGGCTACCTATCAACGGGCAGCAATCGCCACGACATGATCCACAAGGAGATCGAAGTGTACGTCGATGACATGATCATCCACTCAAAGGGATCAGATGGACAACACCTCAAAGACCTGAGAAAGTTCTTCAATCGCCTCTGGAAACACTCAATGAGGTTAAACCCTGCCAAATGCACATTTGGGGTCAGCCGAGGCAAAGTCTTGGGATACATGGTCACCGAGAGAGGCATCGAGGTTGATCCTCAAAAGATCAAGGCCATCATCGAAATGAGACCACCGCAAACTCAAACAGAGGTGAAAAGCTTCATGGGCCGCCTACAGTATATCAGCCGCTTCGTCAATCAATTGACCTCCATATGCGAGCCAATCTTCAAACTAATGAAGAAGAACGCCGACGTTGAATGGAACTCAGAATGCCAAGATGCCTTTGAAGAAGTAAAGGCGTACCTTGTGAGTCCCCCGATTCTCTGTCCTCCCCACGAGGAGAAGCCACTGTTGCTATACCTAACTGTGACCGACACCGCAGTTGGAGCCATGCTCTGTCAAGAAAAGAAAGAGTCACGAGTCGAGAATGCCATCTACTTCGTCAGTCGAAAGTTTCAAGGCAGCGAACTCAACTACTCAGCCCTCGAGAAAACCTGCGCAGCTCTAGTATGGGTTGTCGGAAAATTACGGCACTACATGCAGTCGCACACAGTTTACTTGGTTTCCAAAATGGACCCAGTCAAGTACCTCTTCGACAAACCATCTCTGTCAATGAGGCTCGCCAAATGGTCTTTCTTCTTAGCGGAATTTGACATCAAGTACGTGAACCAAAAGTCAATCAAGGGACGGGCAATGGCCGAACAACTGGCTTACTTCCCAACCGACGAGGCTCGAGGCCCCGAACCACAATTCCCAGACGAGGGAATCTTCGCACTCGAAGGCGAAAATCGATGGCAACTGTTCTTCGATGGAGCAGCCAACAAAAAAGGAAACGACATCGGTATGCTCTTGGTCGATCCCAAGGACGAGCACACCCCGATTGCCATAAAGCTCAATTTCGAGGTAACCAACAATGCCGCCGAGTACGAAGCCTGCGCCGCCGAACAACAGGCCTCACTCGAAAGAAACGTCCAGAAACTCGAGGTCTATGGGGACTCAGCCCTGATCATCAACCAAGTTTCCAACAAGTGGAAAACCATAGACCCTGGCTTGCAGAAATACCACGCCTGCATGGAAGACCTCATCACACAATTCAAAGAGGTCACCTTCCACTACTTGCCGAGAGACCGAAACCGGTTTGCAGACGCCTTAGCCACCTTGGCTTCACTTGTGGAAATCCCTGAGGGAAAAGCAATCAAGCCCTTCAAAGTCGGACGAAAGGAAATTCCTGCCTACTGTTGCGAGATCGAACCAGAGCCCAAGCCCATCAATGAGCCATGGTACAACCAGATCTTCCAATACCTCAAGAACGGGGAGACCACCTTCATAAACGAGGAAGGCCAACACAGGGAAGGAGTCAAGGCCAAGAGCATCATGGCCCTAAAATGCCTCGCCTCCCACTTTGTCATCCTTGGGGACATGCTGTACAAGAAACGCTACCAAGGACCACTCCTACGCTGCATCAGCCAGGAAGAAGCAAACAAGCTCATGAACGAAGTCCACAATGGGGCTTGCGGTCCCCACATGAACGCCAGAGCCCTGATGGAAATCATTCTCAGGATGGGCTACTACTGGATCTCCATGGAGGCAGACTGCATCCACTTTGTCCGAAGCTGCGACAAGTGTCAATGGTTCTCCAACTTCAATCATCTACCCCCTCACGATCTCTACTGCATGACTACGCCTTGGCCCTTCGCCACTTGGGGAATTGACGTCATCGGAAAAATCGCTCCACCGGGCAGCAACGGTCACGAGTTCATCTTAGTAGCCATCGACTACTTCACCAAATGGGTCGAAGCCAAGTCTTATAAGGTGCTCACCTCCAAGAAAGTCCCAAATTTCCTCAAGGAAAACATCATCTGCCGATACGGCATCCCGAACGAGGTCATATCAGACAACGGCTCACACTTCGAAGGGGAATGTGACAGACTGCTGGCCAAATTCAAGATCATACGCCATAAGTCTTCTCCCTACCGGCCACAAACCAATGGCGCCGTAGAAGCAGCAAACAAGACTCTCGAACGGATCATCCGAAAAATGACCACCCGAGGACGAGATTGGCCCGAGAAGCTGCACCTTGCACTTTGGGGCTACCGAACATCAGTCAGAACAGCCACGGGAGAAACTCCATTCGCCCTGACATACAGGATGGAAGCAGTCCTCCCCATTGAATTGGAAATTCCCTTACTCCGAGTGCTGCTGGAAAATGACGTCAACGAAGTCGAATGGCTCCGAAGCCGACACGAAGAATTGGCTCTGCTAGACAAGCGATGACTAAAGGCCATGGAACACGTCTGAGCCTACCAAAGCAGGATGGCTAGAGCTTTCGACAAGAAAGTCAAGTCCTGAGACATCAGAGAAGGCGATCTGGTACTCAAAGAAAAGCCTCCCACTCGAACCAACCCACTGGGAAAATGGGAACCAACATGGATCGGCCCTTTCGTGGTTTAAAAGATCTTCTCCATAGGTGCCATGAAGCTAACAGACCTAGACGGCAATCCCTTCATGAATCCAGTCAACGGAAGAAAGCTTCGCAGATACTTCGCCTAAAGAAGAACAATTGTGCATCTCTTGGCACTCCATGTAGTGTCGAACTACGCAGACCTATGCCCTCTAGTTCGGGGGGAACGTAGGCAACCTTAATTGGTCCGGTCTAAAAACACACAAAAAAAGTCAAAAGTTTGAATGTCAATCAAGACCTCCATCAAACTACACACTTTCCAGGAGCATGCCTCCACCATCACCTTGACCAAGTCAAACAACGGTGGCAACATCAAAGGACATCTGAAGGTCACTCAGCGTCAAACGACTGACCCATGTCTGCTTCCAAGCCAGGGGCTTGTCTTCGCCCTCACGCGCTTCAAAAAAAAAAGGAGAGAGAGCTCGAGCAAGGACTCACAAAAAAAAAAGAAGCTCAAACAGAAGCTGCAAAAATGAGGTCAAGAGCCCGACGCCAACAAGAGGCAAGGAAGCTACGGAAAAGACCGTCAAAACGATTTGTCAGGGGATCATCCAACCTCTCAGCCAAACACAAAGCCCAAGCAAAAGGGATTGTCGTCAGGGCCCAGGCCGCTTCAGTCCGCGAATGCAACAGAAAAGTCCAAAGATGGACGCCGCCAAGGTGCACAAAGAAACGAAAAGCAAATAAGAGATCTTGCATCTCGATAAAGCTTTAAAAGTAAATCACAAATCACTAACGATTACAACATTCCTTGATGAGTTCAAGTACGGTCTACCCTCAAATTCACAACATGCTAAAAAACAGATTAATACATTTAACAAATAACGTGTTTACAATGCAATGAATGGATACCTAGGAGGTCATTCCGCTCCATCTGCGCTTGTCCCCTCGCCATTCTTTCCTTTCTTCCCTCGTCCCCGGCGAGTCTTCTTTCGCTCCACGTGAGTCAGCTCTGCGTCTCTCAGTCTGAGATTAGGGGTCCTCCCCGTAGAGTCAAACAATCCAGCAGCTCTCAGGGCTTCATTCGCCCGTGCTTCGGCTCGAATCTCCTCCCTGCGAGTCTACAAAAGAGGACCTCTCCCCGTCAGTCGGTCAACTCTAGTCTCGTAGTCAAACAAAGTGTCTCCCGTGACATCCTGAGGGTCAGACCAGGCTTCGGCACTCCTAAGACAATAGCTACTACGGCAATCGGGCCCCAGAATCGCTCCACGCCTGCTCCCCAAAGCCACTTGGGACTGCCCAACACGCTGCTCGTACCAGGCCAGGTACTGGGTTGTCAATACGACACTCTCCCGACATCTAAGGAGCACCACAGGAGGGAAAGCGGAATACTTCCATACCCTCAAAAAATACAGAAGAGCACCCGGAGTGGCCATACAAAGAGGAGCTACCTCCGCAGTCGCAAGGTCATCCCAGCCCAACAAAGGCTCCTGCTTCATCCCAAACTGCCGAGAAACAAGCGACGGAATATAGAAGGAGGACCAAGACAAACCTGGAACTCTGACAACATAGGACCCTTCCTGCAAGGCCCTCCTAGTCTCAATCCCCCAGTGCGGAACCCACCAACGGATCTGATGCGTACCAAGCCATGCCATCCATCTCTCCCAGGCGGACTGATCCATATCCAACACAAGAGGTCGCTGAGCAAACGACCACGGGCTAAACGACGTCGGAGCCTCGGGCATGGCCTGAAGTCTCTCTCACAGCCACAAGGTGAGTAAAGCGGGGCATCCCCCTCTCATGAACCGATCCCCAGTCGCCAGACGGTCGATACCATGAAGAGTCTCCCCCAGCACCAACGGGACAATGTCCTCTCCAGCTCTGCAGTGCCGAACCACATCTAGCAAAGCGCCATCGCAAACCCCAAGGGAGCTGACCATGAAAAGCGTCGCTATCACGCACAAGGCAAATGCATCCCACAAGACATCACTCTCATCATCAATCATGAACCGCTCAGGCAGCGCAGAAATGTCAATATGACCCGAATCAAGGATCATGCCCTGCACTTCTCCAAATGAAGTCCGAAGAAAGCCTGCAAGCTTCACGCTCACAGCAGCACCACCAATCAAAGGAAGCGAGATGGCCTCCACCTCCGGTCCTCCAATCAAAGCCCGAAAATCCTCAAAGGTGGGCACTACCTCATTGTAGGAGAAGCAATACACATGCCTCCTAACATCCCAGAACTTCGCGGTAGCCCGCAACAAATCCCAATCAGGAACCAACTCCTTAAGAGACCAAACTGAGCAAAGTCGAAACCTTACCTCGAAAGCCCGCCTCTGATGCCCTCATGCGGTGTCGCATCCACATTTTCAGCTGCTCAAGGAAGTATGTTTGCCGCTCCTGCAAAAGCCTTGGCAAAATTCTTGGAACATACGAAGAATCCATGGCAAAAATGGAGGTTCCTAGAAGAAATGGGGAAGAAAGCTCGAAAATGGCTGCAAATGGAGAGTGGGGAAAGTCCAGACATCCGGAAAGCATTTATCCCTTCCCAAAAGAAAAGGTGATCCGTACGGACCTCTTTGCACCCTAAGTTGGTCCGTACGGACCTTGTTGCATCCTGGTCCCACTTTCCCAGCAAACAGTACAACAACCACTGTTCCCAGCAGGACCTTGCTCCAAACTGCCCAAACTCTGGCCAACCAAACTGCCCAAACTCTGGCCAAAGCCATTTTCGGAAAGCATACACTACCCAAAAACGCACTCCCAGCTCACGTGGCATGCACAAATAATAAAGTAGCAACAATTCCTAGGATAACTCCCGAGAATCACAAAAGACAACATTACATCTTAGAATAAAATGCTTTGCGATACAAATGCGAATGTTTTATTACAGGTACATATAATGTCAGTTGCTAAACAAAAAAAAACAAAAAAAGAGAAGATATGGAAAGAGGGAAAGCAAATAAACCCTAATCCGACTCCTCAGCATCATCATCATCACTGACATCCTCAAGCGAAAAGTCGGGCACCCCGGCAAACTCGCCAGCCACACCCTCATCATCCGAATACTGAACCCCCTCCTGGGGTAGTAGGTACTCAAGATACTCGGAGGGGTCAAACCCGGCAAAAGGATCAAAGTAGGCAGGCTCTGACAAGCTCTCTCCCTGTGCCTCCTGCGAAGGCATGAACTGGTGAAAGACCGGCGGCCTCTGGACTCCCGAAGATGTCCCAGCATCCATACTATGCCTCCCCCGCGAAGGTCCCTCCTGCTGTGGCTCTGGCTCGGCTCTCGGTGGGGGAACGTCCACAGAATGCCTCGAAGGCATTGGCTCGTATGCCGGCACCCGCCTCGAGGACCGGCAAGACATCTTCCCCGCCATTTTCTTCACAAAGGACCTCATTGCCACATAACGGCAGGTCAGCATGTCATAGGCTCTCCCCGGGATCTGCACAAGTAAACGGCCAAAGAAATGCTCAGCTAAAGAGATACAGGCATACTCAACAAAAGAGAAAAATACAGAAAAGATGCCAAAATGGAAAAGAGTAAGCACACTCACCGCCGCATCCGGGTCAACCCGATAAGCAGCAGGAGCCAGCTCAGGCACGGGTATCGACACCCTATGCCTCAACGAGTCGCCCTGAACATATGTGAAATCCGGCCCAAGCACCGGAACCTCTGGGGGACCTGGCGGGCCAACCTCCCTCTCCCTCGCCAACACTTGTGGCATCCTCAACTTCTTCCTCACGAAGGTCCCATACTCCTCTCCAAACAAAACAAACTCATCGGCACTCACGCCGCCCAGATACCTCTCAAATTCCAGCACGTCCATCTCACTGGAATCCATTATCCCAAAAGGCGGGTCCCTCGGAGCCAAGGGGAGCATACCCGGGCCATGCTGCTAGAAGACCCTCTCGCCCAAGTATATGACATCGCAGGTCAGACCCCGCAGCATCTTCCGCTGCGCCGTCACCACGGTAGCCCCCTCAAACTCTTCAGCCCCGTACCGAGCCCAGGGGTACAAAGCAAATGCCTCCGGGCTATCTCTCCCCAGATGCTCCTGCACCTCCCCATAGGTAATGGTGAGCTTCCCCCTACTGGTCCTCCTCCTCCTCGCCGGACGGGCCCAGCCCAACATAGCAGGATAGGCCGTTATGGCCCCAGGATCTCGATCCCACGGGAAACACAGGAAAATCTCGTAGAACCACACCTGCGACAAAAGCAGAAAAGGCTCAGTGCAAAAGAAAACGGAGAAATGACAAGTTGCTAAATCAAAAACAGCAATAAACTCATACCTCCAAAGCAAAATCAAAGCAAGCCAAAGAACTGGCCACACCTCTGCTGAACCGGTCCAAGGAGAAATAAAGCTCGGCCAGGCCCGCCTCGCCTCAAGCTATATCATAGACCCTCTCCAAATCAATCAAGCTCTCCATCAGAGCAAAAGGAGCCGTCTTCGCATGATTTGAGAACAGAGTCTCGGAGAGAGCAAACCACATAAAGGAGCGTGCCAGCTGATCCGCCGTCACTAGGCCGATGACACGATAATAGGCCCCAATATTAGCCGTAATCCGCATCTCCACATCGCTATACAGCATGCCCAGGCCCCTGCGAGGGCGAGGCTCAAAGCCCAGCAGCTCAGCCAGCACCTCCTCGGACATCCTGTGATGAGGGACAAGGACAAAGGTTAGGACAAGATGCCCGTGATCTTGACCCGTTGAGCATAAATGGAGGACCCATGACTAGAGCCCGATCAAAGAAGGTGCAAGAGGCATTAATGACACTTGTGGAAGAGATCAAGGCCAAGAAAACAATCAAGGATGTTCAAGACCAAGAAATAAGACCCATTTGCTTATTGGAGTGTCAACAACCAGGAATAAGGTCCAATTAGAGTGCAAAAGCAAGCCTTATGGTGATGGTATCTTAGCCCAACAAAATAACACATTTTGAGCCCAAATCAAGACTCAAAATCAGCCATTTTAAAGTCAACAAAGGAGGCATCCGAATTTCTCTATTATTCTAGAAAATTCCATTCAAGATAATGTTGGTGCATTCTTCTTGGTCATTCATGAACTTGGTGAACGCAAGAGTTTTTTTGATAGCTTATCATGATAGCTAGTACAACTTATATTATAAGTAGATTAGCTTATTGCTTACATCATTGGTGACATCATGAACATTGTATTCTCCACCAAGTTAGCCTATAAATAGGTATGATCAGATTTGTATTTCAATTCATTGAAGAAATAAAGTATTGAAGTATATTTCATTCTCCATTTGAGAGAGTATTGTGAGGTTCTTGAGATTAGAATTCTCCAAACACTTGAACTTATCAAGCTTGAAGAGTCGCAAGCTTGTGGCGTTCCGTAACGGAGTTCTTAGACAATTGCGTCAAAAGGGTTTCGCTTACACCCCAAGGTTCCTATTCAATCACGAATAGCGGGTCAAGGGAGGCTCATTCTATCCAAATCATTTCCATTGTTCTTTGTTTCGTTCTAATTCATTCATCCACGTTGGAACTTCTTCGATTCGATCTTGGACGGGTTCACATCAATTGGTATCAGAGCCATCGAAGGGGTAAGTAACCAACAATTCGTTCTTTCATTTTCTTTCATCTTTGTTGTTCTTCATAAATCTTGGTCTTCATCTATCCATTTTCTTCTTTCGTCAAATCTTCATCTTCCATCTTTTCTTTTCTTTTTTTTTCTTTCTTTCCAAAAGGTACTTGATCTTGTGCTAGCAAAGTTGAATATCTTCTTTGTGCCAATACAAAAAAAAAAAAAAAAGAGGTTGCCCTTAAAAAAAAAAAAAAAAAAAAAAAAAAAAAAGCTGCTGAATTGAAAGTGTTACTTCAAGCTAAACAAAAGAAGCTTGAAGTCAAATTCAAAAAAAAAAAAAAAAAAAAAGAAAAGATAAAGGGGCTAACGTTGTGGTTTCATTTGGATTTGGAAAAGTTGTATCAAAGTGTTCTAGTAATTTGTTTTCTCATCTAATCTTAGTTGTTCATTTTGTGTTTTCAATTCTTTTCTTGCTTTCAATTGTGAATTTGTTTCTCACTTTGAAATCTAAGCCAAAAGAATCTTGACACCCATAATTGTCTTTGAACAAACGGTCGTCAAATCTTGCACTTTCTTGTTGATCTTTTCAAGTGGGAAGAGTTTCTCTCCAGGAACTAGAGTGTGAGTGATTTGAGAGATACACGAGTGAATTGTGAGTTGTGTGTTTTTGTCAAAAAAAAAAAAATGTCACAACACGGTATCAATAATGAAGAACCTTTGCAAGGAAACAATGGGGGAACAAATCCTGTAAATCCTAACGAACAATTGTTGAGGATGATGGAGGATATTACTCGACGTTTAGCAAGGTTAGAAGAGAGAGAGGGTGCACAACCTCGAAGGAATCCGCAACGATTCCAAGCGAGGAGGGGTGAGCATGTTGAGGAAGATGATGAGTGGGTAGAAAGGGAGTATGAGAGAAATAGGGGAGGAGATAGGAGGGAAGGTGAGAGATTACCTGATCCACGACAAGAAAGAGGGATTACCAACATTAAAATGAAGGTACCTTCTTTCAAAGGTAAAGCTGATCCGGAGGAGTTTCTAGGGTGGGTTAGAAAGGTTGAAGTTCTATTTGGGTGTAATCACTATACGGAAGCTCAAAAGGTCAAACTTGCATCTTTAGAGTTCACCGACTATGCTAGTATTTGGTGGGAACAACTAGTGACCAACCGAAGGAGGATGGGAGAGGGTCGCATTAATACATGGGAAGAAATGAAACATGTTATGCACAAGAAATTTGTCCCAAATTACTATCACCGAGATTTGTTGAGAAAGGTTCAAACCTTGACTCAAGGGAACAAATCGGTGGAGGAGTACCATAGGGAGTTAGAAATGGCTCTTATTCAAGCTAACATCTATGAAGATGCTGATGCAACCATCTCTCGTTTCATCAATGGCTTGAATAGAGAGATTGCAAATGTAGTGGAGTTAAGAGAATATGATGAGATAGAAGATGTTGTCCATGCCGCCGTCAAAGTGGAACGACAACTTAAGAGGAGGAGCACTTATACCCGCAATTATAGTTCCTCTTCTTCTAATCCCAACTCTAATAAGCCCAAGGAAGAGGGGAATAAAAACCCTAGTACTGTACCAACAAAATCCTTTGGGGAGTCATCAAAAGGAAGAGAATTTGAAAAGGGTAAAAATGTTCCCAATCCAACCAAGGCAAGGGAAATTGTGTGTTTTAGGTGCAATGGAAGGGGCATATAGCATCACAATGTCCAAATAAGAAGGTAGTATACATGAGGGGTAATGAATACTATTCGGAGGAAGATGAGAGGGAAGAGGGGGAAAGGAGGAAGAGAGTGACGAGGATGATCCTTACACACTTGAAGCCTTAGTTGTGAAAAAGGTTTTAAGTACTCAAGTTAAAGAGTTGTGTGACCAACAAAGAGAGCAGATTTTTCATGCTCGTTGCAACATCAAAGGGAAAGGGTGTGACTTGATAATAGATAGTGGGAGTAGTATTAATGTGGTGAGTACGGAAGTGATTGAAAAGTTAGCCATTCCGGTTATTAGACATCCCCATCCATACAAACTACAATGGCTAAATGATTGTGGGGAATTGAAGGTAACTAAGCAAGCCTTGATTTCCTTCTCCATAGGGAAATACAAGGATGAGATAATGTTTGATGTGGTTCCTATGCACATAGGACATGTTCTTTTGGGAAGACCTTGGCAATATGATCGTCAAGTGATTCATGATGGTTTCCTAAACCATTACACCTTGAAGCATAACAACAAGACTTTCACACTTGTTTCTTTGACTCCTCAACAAGTGTATGATCTCCAACTTGCGAAGATCAATAGAAGTAAGGCTAGTGAGGCCGAGGGAAAAAGTGAAAAGAGTGGGTTGATGGAAGAGAGTGAAAACCCGAGAGTTGAGAGAAAAAGAGTGAAAATGAAAAAAATAAGAGGGAGGATACACGAGAGAAAGAGGAAGAAAAGAAAAGAGTTGAAAAGCCAAAGGGCAAAGAGAGAGTGAGACAAAACTTTTATGCCAAACCATGTGAGGTTTTGAGGGAGTTGGGAAAAAAAAGAGAGGCATTAGTAATGGTTTTCAAACAAAATTTTGTTTCTTCTAACGATATATCAAAAAATGTGCCTCCCTTTGTTTTGTCTCTCTTGCAGGAATATGATGATATCTTTCCCGAAGATGAACCAAGTGGATTACCACCTCTCCGAGGAATAGAACATCAAATTGATTTGATGCTCGGTGCCACTTTGCCAAACCGGCCAGCTTATAGAGCCAATCCCGAAGAAACAAAAGAAATTCAAAGACAAGTGGAGGAGCTGCTCAAGAATGGTAAGATAAGAGAATCTTTGAGTCCTTGTGCGGTACCAGTAATTGTGGTACCCAAAAAGAATGGTGAGTGGAGAATGTGTACAGATTGTAGAGCCATTAATCAAATCACAATTAAGTATCGTTATCCTATCCCACGATTGGATGACATGCTTGATGAATTAAATGGTGCTAAAATCTTTACAAAAATTGATCTTAAGAGTGGTTATCATCAAATCAGAATTCGAGAAGGAGATGAGTGGAAAACAGACATTTAAAACCAAATTTGGGTTGTATGAATGGTTGGTTATGCCTTTTGGGTTGACCAATGCACCTAGCACCTTTATGAGGTTAATGAACCATGTCCTTCGAGAATTCATTGGGAAATTTGTAGTTGTTTACTTTGATGACATTTTAATCTTTAGCAAACACATGGAAGAGAACACATGGTGCACCTTCGCTGTTTTTGATACCTTGCGAGAACATTCTTTATATGCTAACCTTAAAAAGTGCGATTTTGGCATGGAAAGAGTTGTTTTCCTTGGTTTTGTTATAAGTCTTTGCGGGTGTAGCCGTCGATGACGAGAAGATTAAGGCAATCAAGGAGTGGCCTACTCCTACAAACGCAAGTGAAGTGAGGAGCTTCCATGGATTGGCAAGCTTCTATCGAAGATTTGTCAAGAATTTCATACCATTGCCGCACCATTGAATGAGTTGGTAAAAAAGAGGTTAAGTTTCATTGGGGCAACAACCAACAAGCTGCCTTTGACCTCTTAAAAGAAAGATTAATCTCTGCTCCTATTCTAGCTTTGCCAAATTTTGATAAAAAATTTGAGTTAGAATGTGATGCGTCGGGGTGGGAATTGGTGGTGTCTTGAACCAAGAGGGTAGGCCAATTACATATTTTAGTGAGAAATTGAGTGGGGCAGCCATAAACTATTCCACTTATGATAAAGAATTATATGCATTGGTGAGGTGTCTTCGAACATGGGAACATTATCTTAGACCCCGAGAGTTTGTGATCCATACGGATCACGAGTCTATCAAATACTTGAAAGGTCAAGGTAAATTGAATAAAAGGCATGTTAGGTGGGTAGAGTTCATTGAGTCATTTCCTTATGTGATCAAGTATAAGAAAGGTAAAGATAACATAGTGGGCGATGCGCTATCTCGTAGGCATTTTTAGTCACTACTTTGCATTCTAGATTTCTTGGGTTTGCATTCATTAAGGATTTATATGGCAATGATTCTGATTTTGCATCCATCTTTGTGGCATGTGAAACCATGGCATTTGGAAAATTTTATAGGCATGAGGGATATCTTTTTAAAGAAAACAAACTTTGCATCCCTAAGTGTTCTATACGTGAAGTGCTTGTTCGTGAGGCACACGGTGGAGGTCTTATGGGTCATTTTGGTGTGCTTAAGACATTGGAAACTTTGAAAGAGCATTTCTTTTGGCCTAAAATGAAATCTGATGTTGTTCATGTTTGTGCTCATTGCATTACTTGTAAGCATGCTAAGTCTCGAGTGGAACCCCATGGGTTATACACTCCATTGCCCATTCCTCATTCTCCTTGGACCGATATTTCCATGGACTTTGTGCTTGGTTTGCCTAGGTCAAAACGGGGACATGACTCTGTGTTTGTGGTGGTCGATAGGTTTTCAAAAATGGCACATTTCATTGCATGCCACAAGACGAGATGATGCTAGTCACATAGCGTAGACTTGTTTTTCAAAGAAATTGTGCGTTTACATGGAATGCCAAGAACAATTGTGAGTGACAGGGATACAAAATTTGTGAGTCATTTTTGGCGTGTGTTGTGGAGTAAGTTGGGTACAAAACTCTTGTTTTCTACATCTTATCATCCACAAACAGATGGTCAAACAGAAGTCGTTAACCGAGTTTTATCACAACTGTTAAGGACTGTTTTGCACAAGAATTTGAAATCATGGGAAGAGAGTTTGCCATTTGTAGAATTTGCTTACAATCGTTCTATGCATACTACTACTAGCTTCTCTCCTTTTGAGGTTGTTTATGGATTTAATCCTTTGAGTCCACTTGATCTCATTCCTATACCTGTTCAGGAACATACTAGCATGGATGGTGAACACAAAGCGAAGGTAATTCAGGAATTGCACGAAAGGTGTAAGGTTGAACATTGAAAAGAGAACGGCTCAATATGTGAAGCAAGCAAATAAAGGGAGAAAGCAAGTTGTGTTTGAACCCGGTGATTGGGTCTGGTTACATTTGAGGAAAGAACGTTTCCCCATGAAACGTCGGTCAAAGTTGCACCCTCGGGGTGATGGTCCATTCCAAGTGATTGAGCGACTCAACGACAATGCCTACCGACTTGATCTTCCTGGTGACTATAATGTTCATGCAACTTTTAATGTGGCTGACCTATCTCATTTCGATGCAGGTGACGATTCGAGGTCGAATCCTTCTCAAGAGGAGGGGAATGATGAGGGACAAGGACAAAGGTTAGGACAAGATGCCCGTGATCTTGACCCGTTGAGCATAAATGGAGGACCCATGACTAGAGCCCGATCAAAGAAGGTGCAAGAGGCATTAATGACACTTGTGGAAGAGATCAAGGCCAAGAAAACAATCAAGGATGTTCAAGACCAAGAAATAAGACCCATTTGCTTATTGGAGTGTCAACAACCAGGAATAAGGTCCAATTAGAGTGCAAAAGCAAGCCTTATGGTGATGGTATCTTAGCCCAACAAAATAACACATTTTGAGCCCAAATCAAGACTCAAAATCAGCCATTTTAAAGTCAACAAAGGAGGCATCCGAATTTCTCTATTATTCTAGAAAATTCCATTCAAGATAATGTTGGTGCATTCTTCTTGGTCATTCATGAACTTGGTGAACGCAAGAGTTTTTTGATAGCTTATCATGATAGCTAGTACAACTTATATTATAAGTAGATTAGCTTATTGCTTACATCATTGGTGACATCATGAACATTGTATTCTCCACCAAGTTAGCCTATAAATAGGTATGATCAGATTTGTATTTCAATTCATTGAAGAAATAAAGTATTGAAGTATATTTCATTCTCCATTTGAGAGAGTATTGTGAGGTTCTTGAGATTAGAATTCTCCAAACACTTGAACTTATCAAGCTTGAAGAGTCGCAAGCTTGTGGCGTTCCGTAACGGAGTTCTTAGACAATTGCGTCAAAAGGGTTTCGCTTACACCCCAAGGTTCCTATTCAATCACGAATAGCGGGTCAAGGGAGGCTCATTCTATCCAAATCATTTCCATTGTTGCTGTTTCGTTCTAATTCATTCATCCACGTTGGAACTTCTTCGATTCGATCTTGGACGGGTTCACATCATCCTGTCCATCCACTGCACTGGCCCTCCTTTGAAGGAAAGCCCGGTGATAGCAGCAAAATCGGTGGGAGTCACCGTCACCTCGCCCCAACTCAAATGGAAGGTGTGGGTTGTATCCCACCAATACTCAGATAAGCCCAGGAAGATACTCTTATTCTTCCTCGTATCAGAGATCTCGGCCAAGTTCTCCACGAACACGCCCAAGCCAAAAGCTGTAAGTACGCCAATCCAATTCGCGACCTTTTAGATGCATTTTAATGTAATAAAATTGTATTAAGGGGCGTTTTGGTAAATTCCCGACCAATCCCGAGACTTCCGGAAACATTTCATAAGTTTCCCGTGAAGGAAGTACCTTTTGGTACCTTACTTATGCAAAGGGACCTCTTGGGAATAAAACCTGTTGGACTTTTTGGGTATTTTCCCGGAATGTTCCAGAAACTGGTTTTGGCGCCAAAAATGGTTATGGCCACCTTGTGTCACGCGACAAGTCGAGGCATGGAAAGTGGATACGTAAGGTCGTGCGACACCTTGAGGCCACTAACTGCAGCCTATAAATAAGACCCTCCCCCTCTCATAAATGGATCCCAACTTCAGCCTACTATTACGCTGCGCAAATTGCATCTTAAAAAAGCCTCCCAAACACACCTCTCTCTCTCTCTCTCCTACCTTCAACCTACCCAATTCTCTCCCATCTAAACCCATTTCTCCAACCAACTCACTTGAATCCTCTTGCATCAACTCTCTCAGGATTTCAAGGCCAGAAACAACCTATTGAAGGGTCTTGTATCTAACTTGATACAGGATTCAGGGAAGCATCAAGGGTAACGAAATCTAAACTCTCTCTCTCTCTCCCTCTTACTTAATTCTTCATAATTCTCTCATTTACTTTTGTTAGGATTCAATAATCAGACCCTAGCTGTCTGGATTATTGAATCCCAATCGCAATCTCTCTGTTTAAGTCATTTGATCTGTGTAATTGAATTGCTCTTGTTGGATATTTGCTTGAATTGGTGTTCAAACCCCAAAGGGGGTGTGGATCTACCCATATCCACACTCCCGGGGTCGATTTGTTGTTATTTCTGTATTTCGTACATAATTTGATTAATCAATTGGATCTGGATTAGTTATTGTTGATTCTGGTGTTCATTGTGAAGGTTTCTGCAGATGGCCTATGTATGTCACACGACATATTGTTCCGAGGTGATCCTGTATCACGTGACACAAGTGGTCACTGGAACCATATGTCATGCGACATATCGTGACCCATTTGCAGAAACCTCGTTCAGTTGTAATCTGTTTTAGATTGTTGTAGCAGGGATGTGGCCTCCCTAAATAATGGGCTCACGAGTTGTAAATCTCTTTCTCATATTGAATAAAATGCGTGATTACTCCATTTGTTCATTATCAACACTTGCACACACTTTTGGATTTGCTTGGATGTTTAATTGAAAGACTCGTCCATGGACGAGGCGTGTTGGGTGAACTCTCGGTTCTTCCCAACACGTAACCTGACCCCCGAACCCGTATTTTCTCTGTCAAAAAAGGTTTTCAATGTTTCCTCTTAAAACGGCGTGGCGACTCCTTCATTTTCACGAAAAACAAATTTTCGGGCGAGCGCACATTCAGTGGCGACTCCGCTGGGGACTTGAAACTTGTTTTTCAAAAGTGGGTCAAACTTTCGTCCTTGTTCAACAATCATTTCATTCACTTGTGTGTGCATTGTTTGTGACATCATATGTGTATAAATGCATCTTATTGCTTTGTTTTGTTCCCTCCCCTTTTCTTGCTTCCTGTGTGTTATGTCTTGGCTTGGGGCTGAGTCATTTGCATTGTGCTTGGATGCTGGGGCTGATTTTGATTGCTGTTCAGATGCTGGAAAGGTGACTCCTTCTGTTACGCGACAAAAAGTGCCCTCCATATCCTGTGTCACGCGACAGAAAGTGGTCATTCTGCAGGACTTGATTTCTCTGATACAGGTTGTGATTGTGGGGCAGTCCCCCATGATCAGATTATTGATCTTTGATTATTGTACTCTGTGGGGCGTGTGTGTGTTGTTTTTCCTTTATCACCCCTTTTCAATTAAAAAAAATATATATAAAAAAAATCATTTTTCAAAATAAAGGAACATAGCCATCCCGCATATTACATCACGTAGATCTAGAACCCTCGGGTGCGATTGACGGCATCGCGGACGGTGATGTACGTCGCCTACGCTTGAGCGCCTAAAATCAAACCTATCCCCCTAGTGCGTTATAGGTGGCGCCACACTTTTAACCTCACCCAAAACGGTTGGTTTTTGACACGACATTTTCAAATACACTAAAATGAGTTGTTTCAAAATTCTTAATAGTCTTTCGTACCTCCTCCAAACCCTAGCACGTGTGGGCATGTTGCCATCGCAACATGGTTTCACGAGAGGACATGTCGTTCCCACGGCATGTTCTAACGAGAGATCATGTGGCTTTGTCAACGTGCACCGACGAGAGGTCATGCCATATTTTTCCTTGAAATTCTTCAGGAATACCCGTTATGCTGCCCAAATTTCTCCAGAAATTGGGGCTGCTCGTTCGTCCCATAAATGCTTTGGTTTTGTTTAGGTATTATCGCCTATTATTAATTTTGATTCAACGCATTTGGTGTATTTTTGGATGATGTGTCGATCCCCCGAGGCCTAGACTGCGTGAATAAAGGCTTATCCTTTTCCAACCGTCTCTAGGACTTAAAACACCAATTTCTACTTGAACAATAATAAGTATTGCACGAGTCCGTCTCCTTTCCCGTTCTTCCCTCTCCCGTACCTTCTCAAAGTTCTCTACCCTCCGTCTATACATGCCCTCACCTCTTCACCTTTGCAAGGCTACGGCAAGTTGGGTGTGCGCTCTCGTTCCCGGCGCTCATTGGTCCATATTCCTGAGGCGGAAGCAGTTCAAGTGCCCGAGCAGTCGTCCATCTGATGCGGAATCCAAAACGCTCGGTGCAGAAAAGATTATGGCCCACCAGTCTGGAGGTTCGTAGCCCATGGGTCAGCAGAGTGCAAATGGTGCGTCCATCGAAAAGTTGCGAGCTACACTTGAAAATATTCTTCCTCGCAAGCGAGAGGCACGGTTGTTTGCTCAGATTGCTAAAGATAAGGAGGGCGACTTATGAAGAACAGAAAGATGGAGAAGGGTCCTCACCGCACCGATGGCAACGATGCTCTTCCGTCCATCCAATGTTGAAGCAGTCGATCAGTCCTCGTAGGGTCTAGAATGTCCACTATCGGACATGAGTCTGTTGAGTCCAAGTTGGACCAATTTTGCTTTGCAGTGATAAAAATATTTGTTTCTCTTCTTGCTATACTCGAGACATTACTAGTACATCTGCGTTACACTCGATTGAAATGGTCTTGTTCCAAATGATCACTTGTGCTGCTCACCGACTAATGTTTTGAAATGGCTAATGTTTAAATTAATCGGAGTAAGAAAATCGACTGATATCCTTCACAAAGTGGGGCTTACCAATTTCCCACCTCGATTCCCATATGCTCACATACTTTCCTTCGTCTTCGCTATCTCGTTGCTTGATGAATCTGCATGGATCTTCCGCGAAGTAAGCTTAAAGCAAGCAATGAAGACTTGATCTCGTTCGGATCATCCTGTAGGGACTGCGGTTGAAACCTTCACCCATAGGAAAGACATTACCTCACCCTCACTAAACAATACCCCTTCATTTCAAGATCGGCGTATTTGAAACCCGTTTAACCATCTCAAGAAGAAGAGGGACTATCCTTGAGGCTCCCGTGATGCAAAAGAAGATTGACCGTCTCCAAGCGCAAGAACGACGGAAGGCAATGATCCATCCTGGGGACTAACTGAAATTCTCTCTCAAAAAAAAGAAAAAAAGAAAAGAGAGAGACAAAAATACAAAAAAAAAACATAACAAAAAAAAAAAGAAGGAAAGAAAGAGAGCCTAGTCCCCAGCGATTCTCTCAGAAGTGAAAGTCAAAAGATCCGGTCATTACTCAAAGAGGAGTCTCAGAGCGAATAAGGAGACAGCACGGATGTCCCTCACTACTACCTCAACCAATTCCGGC
This sequence comes from Adenophora triphylla var. japonica, assembly GCA_022495995.1. Lineage (NCBI taxonomy): Eukaryota > Viridiplantae > Streptophyta > Magnoliopsida > Asterales > Campanulaceae > Adenophora > Adenophora triphylla. The sequence goes on from JAFEMH010000219.1 coordinate 306,567, forward strand.
CGTCCTCTCGATCTTAGAGGATATTCCCAATACCTTGACCAATCCCAAGCCGTCCTCTCGATTTTAGAGGACATTACCATTACCATTACCCTTACCTTTGCCTTTAGCCAAAGCCAAAAGATTGACCTCTCATTCTTAGAGGCATTGAAGATGCAATCATGGATTCCCTCACCTTAGAAATCCCAAACACATACTCAAGAGCCAACCTCTCATCTTTAGAGGTTCAGCCAGCAAAAAGCCTAGCCGACCTCTCGTTTTAAGAGGTCATGATATCCTGAATCACCCAAAGACCGATCGAAATCCCGAAGCCCAGTCGCAGTCCCTACCGGATAGCAGTTTCATTCCAGTATCGTCGAGATCTTAAAACAGATTATTGCTTAAAGCGGAGCCAAGTCCATCCCGGCTCAAAGGACCGTCAAGGGGAGATTGTGCAAATTCTATCCGTTCATTCGACGTTGCATGTGAGCATATTTCATTTCTCCTCCGCAAACACCCGCCGTGGATGTCCCACTGGGGCTTCACATCCGTGTCTCCCATCGACACTCCAAGAGGACATGTTCTTTCAACTCTCGAAATCCTAGAAGGTCCTCAGATCCCTGAATTCCAACGTTCATTCTTTTCATTCGGGATAAGCCGAACTACGGCGACCAGAGCTCCTCCTATGGAGGGGAAGGTAGGCAACCATAATTGGTTCGGTCGAAATCACAAATAGATCTCAGAAAATCCGGTCTCCTCAAGGACCATGCCCATACACTGCCTATCCTTCCGAGTTTGATTCTTGATATCAGTGAGCTTTCTCCTCAGGATTGATGAAAATATTTGCTCATATCGGCTTTGGTGGTTTGAATAACCCGAACATCAATAAAGGGCTTTAAGTAGCTTTGTGATCACCACGAATAAGACAAGTTTTCAAGTGTCTCGAAAAGTCTTCTATTTCTACATCATAGGAAGATAGAGCTAAACACCGTTTCGGTCAGCAGGGGCTTCCATACACTTTTCCACACCTTGTGATGCTTATACTCTCTCAAAAGAGTCAAACCTAAAGCGAGAGTGTCATACAGAAAATCGGGATACATTCCCACCCTCGAAAGATATGCCCCTGCACGTAAGCATTTCCGAGTCTTGTCCAGCGACTGATTGACTGCGATTTGAAATGATGGGTTGCCTCTTCGGCCACAAGATGACTCTGCCTGCTATGAAGCTGCATGTAATGTCCTCAAGCTGGGGCTTTGGTTAAGGTATCCTTCCGGCTCTCCTTACCAGATTCCCTCCAAGATTGCTTTGCACTGTCAACTGGGGCTTCGCCAAGCCGAGATTATCCTCTGCACCCCCTCTGCTGCTTGCTGTCTCAGACGCGCTATACACTCTGTCCTCACTAGCAATGGACATGCTGCAACCAGTACTCCCGGGAGCGTCCCCGACTTGCCTAAGCTACACCATCACTTATACGTTTCCCCTATAACGGGTGAGGGTCCACCCCATTACAAACACTTTTCGTCCCATACATAATCCCTCATAGAGCAACTGATACAGATATATCTGCTCACCAAGCCGTGCAAAATCCCCCTACTTCCTATTCTCCCCAGCTGAGGTGGACTTGTGCAACAAAAGATTAATAATGCATAAGCAAGAGGTCAAATAAAATGCAAAGTGTCTAGAGTGTTGTGTCTCCCCCCGCAAAGTACAATAATCAGGTGATCATAATGTGATTGTGAAGACTGCCCCTCGAATCACAGTTTTGGACAAGGATTCCGAACCCCGCAGGTGGCAGACCCCGCCTCTACTATCTTCATAAGGCCCAGAACTACGATTTGGCTTGATTCCCTTCTTAAAGGGATACGTAGGAATCCTTTCTCCAAAGGTCCAGCCATCTGATCTCACCAGCATCATACGAAAGAGCCCCAGCAGCCCCAGTCTTCAAACAATGCTTGTCAAAGAAAAGAGCCCCAGCTGCCACAGAATTCAGGCAATAATGCTCACCTGTCCTGACGACTTCAAAAGCCTATTTTGCAAAGACCTTCCCGTGAATGGCCACCCAGCGAGCATCGACAAGTGGCAGAGGCCACAACCTATCCCTCAGCAGAACCAATGGTAGCATGAGACCCTAGACAGCTACCTCCCACCAAGCAGTTATAGCCTAAGACCCTCCGGCAGCCACATCTACCCTCGCAGGAACAATAGCCAACTGAGCATCACCGAACCTCGAAGACCGGCCCTCATAAAAAACCGAGGCCAAAAAGTCTGTATCCATGTTAGCCTCCCAAGCAGAGCACACCCAAGAAAGAATAGCCTCCCAAGCAGAGCACACCCAAGAAGAATAGCCTCCCAAGCAGAGCACACCAAGAAGAACAGCCTCCCAAGCAGAGCACACCAAGAAAGAACAACCTCCCAAGCAGAGCCCAACAGAGTCCACGGCCCCAAAAGAAAAAGAAAGAAGCCGACTCCCGTAAAATGCGCAGTCCCCCAGCTTACCGAACCAAGAGGAAAGAAGCCGACTCCCCAGGAATGCAGAGTCCCCGCCTTACAAAACCAAAAGAAAGAAGCCGACTCCCCAGAAATGCAGAGTCCCCGGCCCCAAAACCAAAAGAAAGAAGCTGACTCCCCAGAAATGCAGAGTCCCCCAGCTTACCGAACCAAGAGGAAAGAAGCCGACTCCCCAGGAATGCAGAGTTCCCGGATTACCGAACCCAAAAGAAAGAAGCCGACTCCCCAGAAGTGCAGAGTCCTCGGCTTACCAAGCGAGAAAGAAGCTAACTCACCAGACAAAAGCAGAGTCCCCAGCTTCCCAAGCAAAGCTAAGGGCACAAAAGAAAAGACGAACAATCAGCAAGGACAGTCCAGTAACAAGACCGACAAAAGAACAACAAAGAGCAGAAACGGAAGTAGCGTGAGACCCCTGGCAGCTACACCTATCCCCAGCAGAGCAGAAGAAGAAGTGGTATGAGTCCCTCCGACATCCACGAAGAAGAGAAGCAGCAGTAGTGTGAGACCCTCCGGCAACTACCCTGCACCAGAAGAAGTGGTATGAGTCCCTCCGGCATCCAGAAAGACAGTTGCAGCATGAGACCCTCCGGCAGCTACAACTCGTCAGCAGCAGTAGTGTGAGACCCTCCGGCAACTACCCTGCACCAGAAGAAGTGGTATGAGTCCCTCCGGCATCCACAAAGACAGTTGCAGCATGAGACCCTCCGACAGCTAAAACTCGTCAGCAGCAGTAGTGTGAGACCCTCCGGCAACTACCCTGCACCAGAAGAAGTAGTATGAGACCCTCCGGCATCCACAAAGACAGTTGCAGCATGAGACTCTCCGGCAGCTACAACTCATCAACAGCAGTAGTGTGAGACCCTCCGGCAACTACCCTGCACCAGAAGAAGTGGTATGAAACCCTCCGGCATCCACGAAAGACCCGTTTTAGCATGAGACCCTCCGGCAGCTACAACCCGTCGACAGCGATAGCATGAGACCCTCCGGCAGCTACTCGCAAATACCAGTTGCAGCGTGAGACCCTCCGACAGCTACAACCTGGCATGAAAGGAAGCTACTAGCCAACTGCAGTAATACCGACCCCTCAAGAAGTCACAGGTAAGCACAGCAAAGGTATAAAGACACATTTCTACCCCTTTCTTGCTTGTAGTTAGTAATTTCCGAACTACGATTTGGCTTGATTCCCTTCTTAAAGGGATACGTAGGAATCCTTTCTCAGAAAGGTCCAGCCATTAGACTCCCCGATTCACCCTTCTAGCCCGTTACCTTATCCCTTGATGCTCATTGGGATTGGGTCTTATTTTATCGACAACCCCCCTTTTTCCAAAAGTGACGTTGCTGAGGGGCTCTGTAAGTACGTCAATCCAATTCGCAACCTTTTAGATGCATTTTAATGTAATAAAATTGCATTAAGGGGCATTTTGGTAAATTCCCGACCAATCCCGAGACTTTCGGAAACATTTCATAAGTTTCCCGTGAAGGAAGTACCTTTTGGTACCTTACTCATGCAAAGGGACCTCTTGGGAATAAAACCTGTTGGACTTTTTGGGTATTTTCCCGGAATGTTCCAGAAACTGGTTTTGGCGCCAAAAACGGTTATGGCCACCTTGTGTCACGCGACAAGTCGAGGCATGGAAAGTGGATACGTAAGGTCGTGCGACACCTTGAGGCCACTAACTGCAGCCTATAAATAAGACCCTCCCCCTCTCATAAATGGATCCCAACTTCAGCCTACTGTTACTCTGCGCAAATTGCATCTTAACAAAGCCTCCCAAACACACCTCTCTCTCTCTCTCCTACCTTCAACCTACCCAATTCTCTCCCATCTAAACCCATTTCTCCAACCAACTCACTTGAATCCTCTTGCATCAACTCTCTCAGGATTTCAAGGCCAGAAACAACCTATTGAAGGGTCTTGTATCTAACTTGATACAGGATTCAGGGAAGCATCAAGGGTAATGAAATCTAAACTCTCTCTCTCTCCCTCTTACTTAATTCTTCATAATTCTCTCATTTACTTTTGTTAGGATTCAATAATCAGACCCTAGCTGTCTGGATTATTGAATCCCAATCGCAATCTCTCTATTTAAGTCGTTTGATATGTGTAATTGAATTGCTCTTGTTGGATATTTGCTTGAATTGGTGTTCAAACCCCAAAGGGGGTGTGGATCTACCCATATCCACACTCCCGGGGTCGATTTGTTGTTATTTCTGTATTTCGTACATAATTTGATTAATCAATTGGATCTGGATTAGTTATTGTTGATTCTGGTGTTCATTGTGAAGGTTTCTGCAGATGGCCTATGTATGTCACGCGACATATTGTTCCGAGGTGATCCTGTGTCACGCGACACACGTGGTCACTGGAACCATATGTCATGCGACATATTGTGACCCATTTGCAGAAACCTCGTTCAGTTGTAATCTGTTTTAGATTGTTGTAGCAGGGATGTGGCCTCCCTAAATAATGGGCTCACGAGTTGTAAATCTCTTTCTCATATTTAATAAAATGCGTGATTACTCCATTTGTTCATTATCAACACTTGCACACACTTTTGGATTTGCTTGGATGTTTAATTGAAAGACTCGTCCATGGACGAGGCGTGTTGGGTGAACTCTCGGTTCTTCCCAACATGTAACCTGACCCCCGAACCCGTATTTTCTCTGTCAAAAAAGGTTTTCAATGTTTCCTCTTAAAACGGCGTGGCGACTCCTTCATTTTCACGAAAAACAAATTTTCGGGCGAGCGCACATTCAGAAGCATACACCAACCTCCTAGGGCTCGGCCTGCCCCCCATAGAGATGTCCGGTAGCTGCTGCCACAACTCCACTACAGCCTCGAGCGATCCCCGAGTCTTCATCTTTTTGGCTTTCCCAGCCAAAAGCCCCTCATCCTGCAGGTAAACACAGCAAAGGTACGTCAGTCACAGTACTTAATACCAAAGCATAAAAAAAAGTCCGTCACAAAACACGGCACACATTGCACATAATTTTCACATGTAACCCGTCACAAAACACGGCACACATTACTTTCACATGCAACCCGTCACAAAACACGGCATGCATTGCACATAATTTTCCCCATGCAGTCCGTCACAAAACACGACACACACTGTACGAATTTTATCAACAGAGGGATTAAGAACTACACGACAAATTTTCATAAGACCCGTCACAAAACACGGCACACATTGCACATAAACTCCCCACAAAGTTCGTCACCAAAAACACGGCACACACTGCATAACACATTTTCAAAAAGAAAAGTCCGTCCCTACACGACACATACTTCCAGACAAAACCCGTCACAAAAACACGGCACATGTCACATTTTTCACAAGATTTGTCCCTACATGGCAATTTTTCTCACAATGTACATACAGAAATAGCATAAGGTACAAAACACCAAAGCATGCATTTCATAGAGAGGCACTTTATTTTTTACAAATAAGAGCTAATCTACACATTTTTGCACAAAAATCACATACCCACAATGTTTACATGCTCAACTTCAACAATTCATCACGAATTTCACAAAAAGCATGGCAAACAACAAAAGCCCCAAATATGCGAAAAACTAAAACCTAGTTCTAGCATTCAACAATTCAAGCAAGGAATCAAGACGAAATTGATTTCTTACCTCCCCGGCGTTCCTAACTCGCCGATTATGCACCTCCGGATTCGGGTACAACACATCCGGGTTCTTCGAAGAAGGCACGAAGGAGATGCAATTTCTTTGAAGCTCCATCCTTTGCTCGATCACATCTCGGCTCCGTTGACGACGTCCCCTCCTTGATCCTTCCACCATTGCAAGCAATTCAAGCTAAGAAAATGGAGGATTTTGGTGTAAAATGGAGTTTTCTCTCCTTCTCTCTCGCTGGTTCACGCACTGGAAGAAGAAGAATGAAGGGGTGCCTCGGTTTTAAAGCCAGTCAAAATCTGGGAACTGTAAAATTCAACGCTGGTCCGTACGGACCTCTTTGCAGAGGGAGAAGATCCGTACGGACCTTCTTGCAACCCGTGACCAAATTACTTCTTTGCCCTTATAATCTTTGCCCCTGGCTGTCCAAAGGCCCATTTCAGCAGATTCAATGCAGTTTGGTCCTTAACCCAACAGAACCAACCCCGGCCATCATCGTAAGTCCGGATTTCGCCCACTAAACGGCAACTCAAGCACCGGCCATCAAAGTAAGCCTGAGCTCCTTCCTCAGCAAGTCAAAAGGGAATTCGTACAAGACCGCATATCCCCAGCACCGGCCGTCATTGTAAGCCCGGACCTCGCCCACTAAATGGTAAAACAAGCGCAAAAGGAGCCAGCACCTCCAAGCATAAATCTCAAGGCACAAAATGCCTCCAAAATGCCAAACGGTGAAGCAACCACCGGCCATCAAAGTAAGCCCGAAGTCACCTTCTCAGCAGAAAAAGCCCCCACAAGGCCACGATGATCCCCAACAGATGAACACCGGCGATCAGAATAAGTCCAACCTTTTCCCCAGCGGACAAAACATGAGGCATCCACGCCTCTCACAATCAAAGCACAAGGCAGCCACGCCTCCGCAAACCGCAGTCAGAAGACAAATCAAGTCCTCATACATGACACAACCGCAGTCAGAAGATGAATCAAGTCCTCATACATGATGCAACCGCAGCCAGAAGACAAAATTCTACCTCCAGCCCGGAAGGCTCTAAACCACTCGGTTCGGAAGACCGCATAAACCTCCCAAATCACTATCTCCAGCCCGGAAGGCTTTAAACCACTCGGTCCGGAAGACCGCATAAACCTCCCAAATCACTATCTCCAGCCCGGAAGGCTTTAAACCACTCGGTCCGGAAGACCGTATAAACCTCCCAAATCACTATTTCCAGCCCGGAAGGCTTTAAACCACTTGGTCCGGAAGACCGCATAAACCTCCCAAATCACTATCTCCGGCCCGGAAGGCCTTAAACGACCCGATTCAAAAAATCGTAAAATTTCCATCTCAGGACGCCACCACGTCCTCACAGTCGACCTCGGCGGTCACACGACACTTCAGGGCACCATCACGCCCGCATACACTCACAATTTCACGACCTCTGAACTACGACCAGGCTTGATTCCCGCTAGGGATACGTAGGAATCCTGTCACAAGGTCCAGCCATCGACCTATACGGTCACCCAGGACGCCTCCACGTCCTTACAATCGACCTCGGCGGTCACCACATCCTTAGGTCACAGCCACGCCCTCGCATCATATTAGGACGGGACACGTCCTCTTACACCACAAACCATCTTCTCGTAAGATTACCCATCTTCTAGTAAGATTGCACACCCAGGACGCCACCACGTCCTTACCATCGACCTATGCGGTCACCCAGGACGCCACCACGTCCTTACCATCGACCTATGCGGTCACCCAGGACGCCACCACATCCTTACCATCAACCTATGCGGTCACCCAGGACGCCACCACGTCCTTACCATCGACCTATGCAGTCACCCAGGACACCTCCACGTCCTTACCACTGACCTATGCGGTCACCCAGGACGCCACCACGTCCTTACCATCGACCTATGCGGTCACCCAGGATGCCACCATGTCCCTTACCATCGACCTATGCGGTCACCCAGGACGCCACCACGTCCTCACAGCCAACCCACACGGTCACCCACGGGATGCCACCATATCCACACACAGAGTTCCAGTCCGAGGACATCTCACGTCCTCATACACAACAACACTCACCCCACACACGAACTACGATCAGGCTTGATTCCCGCCAGGGATACGTAGGAATCCTATCACAGGGTCCAGCCAACTGACCTAAACGGTCACACACAACAGGACACCGCCATGTCCTCACACATCGACCTACACGGTCACTTCATCTCCCAGCACGTGATCCAGATTAGGACCCTTATCTTATCGAAGACCCCACTTCCTCCGTAAGTGACGTCATCGAGGGGCTTCTGTAAGTACCCCAATCTGGATCACCCTCTTCCGAGTACAAAGGAAACACCGCAGACTCACAAACGCAGTCTCAAAGACCTTTGACACTCAAAACCCTCCAAAAACCCTCAGCCAAACCAAGGGAGGGACCTTTCTGGGACAAAAAGGGACAAAAGGACCTTTTGGGAATTTTTCAGAAATCAGAAAAGCAAATGTGGTCCGTACGGACCTCTTTGCTTCAATGATTACTGAATCCCCTTAAAGTCCAACTTATTCCCTCAAATCCCGGAGTGCATCATTACCCCCCTACATGGTTGGTCCGTACGGACCTTTCTGCATGCAAGGTTGGTCCGTACGGACCTCTTTGCAACCAGACACCATCATGGCTGAATCTTCTTAAAGTCCACTTATTCCCTCAAATCAAGGAAAACCAAAAAGTTGGATTACCTAGAAGGTCCGTACGGACCTTCTTGCACCAAATCTAGCACTATAAATAGAGGGCTCCCCCTCCCTCATTTCACACATCTCCCTCTTCTCTTCTCTCCCTAAGCCTTCAGGGTCCCTCTCTAAGACCCCTAGGAGCACTCCAGGTCCCTTTCGGTTCCCTCCGGGGCCTTCCGAGCTCCCTCGCGGTGCTCCGAAGCCCTACCGAGCGCTCCCGAGATGCTCCCGCGCTGCCCCGAGGCACTCTCGAGGTACTCTGAGGCCCCTCGTGGTACTCCAAGGCCTTTCCTGGTCTTTCGCGAGGCATCCCGGCCCTTTTCGAGCCAAACCGACGATTTCGAGGCACGCCGAACCTCTGCCCGAATCCAACCGACGATTCCAACGCACGCCGAACCTCTGCCCGAATCCAACCGACGATTCCAACACACGCCAAACCTCTGCCCAAATCCAACCGACGATCCCGACGCACGCCGAACCTCTGCCCGAATCCAATCAAATATCCCTGCGATCCCAACGCACGCCGAAACTCTGCCCGAGTGCGCACTTGACAATCCTGAGGCACCCGAAGCTCTGTCCGCAGAAAACCGGCACATCCCGAAGCAATCCCGGTCTGTCCCGGAACACTATTCCATCCTCAAACACTATTCCCTAGCGGAAGACAGACACGAACCAACATTGGTAAGGCTTCCTTCCTACACTATTTCAATACATTTCAATACGTAGTGTAAAATGTAGACATCCGATACAGCATGCATTTTTAAAAGCACACACACACACATAACATTTAAAGAAAGAAGGGGTATCGAAAGACTCATTTTTACGAGGCTACTCGGGTAAGCTCTAAGATTCTAATATTCTCTTCCCGAGGAGTAACCTGACCTCCGAACTCAAAATCTCATCACACAAAAACAGTTTATTTTTAAACTGATGCCTTTTCTCAATGTTTTGGGCTTAATCAAAATGGCGTGGCGACTCTACAAAGCAAAAACACAGCGAGACACCTCTACCGACACAACACAACGCAAACGGAATAGCCAGATGCCGGGGCGCGATTGCGCTGCCTCTCGAATCCGGGCAATTTCCAAAAGCGACAAATGCGAGATGCCAAGGCCCGCGCGCGAGCCGGATCCGGGTAATTTCAGACCTCTCTTCCTCTAGTCTCTTAAACACTCGCATTTTTCGCTCTTCCTCCATGATCACTAAAAATTTAAACAATATGAAAATGAGTTGCGGTCTGAATCGTGGTTTGAACCGTAGTCTAAATAATGGTCTGAACCACGGTCTGAACCGCATAATTGAACCGTGGTTTGAACCAAACTGAACCAAACCATAGCAGTTTGGTTTGGTTCGGTTTGAATTTTTTCATGGTTCGGTTCGGTTTGGAATTTTTCCAAACCGATGACTAGTGGTTCGGTCTGTAAATTCCCCCAAACTGAACCAAACCGAACCATTTACACCCCTACTTCTACCTGGCTCAGGGACCCTTCCCGACGCTTCCGTCAAACCTGTAGCTGCCAACGCAGCCCTTTCCCTAGATCTGTCTTGAGCCGCCTCTCTTCGAGCCATCAAAACCGTGCTTTGATCGGCCTCCCGATCAGCATTGGCCTCATAGTCAGCCATGTCGTCCCCAGTACGATTCTAAGGGTTAGCTCCCACTTCGGCCCTCCTCAAAGTTGAGCTATCAAGGTAATCAACACCTAACAGCTAACTCCGTCTCCACGAGATGGCCATTTGTGTCTCCCCCATACACTCTTCGTACCAGTTCAGATACTGCGTAGACAAAACAGTGCCCCCTCTCCGGTGAAAGAGAACCCTGGCAGGAAATGACGTGTATTGCCACAACCGTGTGAGCAGCAATAGCGTCGAGGATCTTCCATCAGCAGAGATCCCACCTCGAAGGTAGCAGCATAACTCAAACCCGTCAATGGCACCTGCTCCAGCCCGTACTGTCGCAGAACCAAGGATGTAATGTAGAAAGCAGTCTGGGACAACCCCGACACTCTGATAACCAAGAGACCCTCCTGAGCGGTCCGACAAGTCTGTAACTTCCAGTGAGGAACCCACCATCGCAAGTGATGCGTGCGGAGTCTGGCCATCCAGAGCTCCAGTTCAGCCTGATTGCCCCTATCACCAGAGGACGTCGAGAAAAGAACTAGGCGTCACAAGACACTGGAACCTCAGGCATCATCTGCAACCTCTCCCTCAACCACATGGTAAGCATAGCAGGACTCTCTCCCCACATATATCGGCTGCCGATTGCCATCCAACCTATGCCCAGGAACGTCTCGCCCAGGACCAAAGGCACGATGTCTCCTTCGTTCTGGCACTGCCTCACCAGGTCCAGTACACTGTGATGGATCACACCCAGGGATGTGAACGTGAATAAAGTAGCAATCGCGCACAGACCAAACGCGTCCCACGAGAAAATGCTCCCCTCAGCACCAGTAAATCTATCGGGCAGCCCCGAAATATTGACATAGTCTGTGTTCAATATCAGCATCCCGCTTCTTAAGCCGAGATACCAAGCAGAGACACTAACTTCTCAACAGTGGCCATGCCACCCGCATAGGGAAGAACTAGTTGTTCCGTCTCAGGTCCTCCCAGAATGGACCGGAAATCTTCGAACGTGGGAGTGATTTCGTTGTACGAGAAGTTGTACACATTCCTCCGTACATCCCAGAAATGAGCCGCGGCTCTCAAAAGATCCCAATCTGGCATGAGCTCCTTCAAAGCCCAAACAGATTTCATCCCGTAACAGCCTTCGAAAAACCCTTTGTTTTGCCTCGTGTGGTTTCGTACCCACGACTGGAAATTTTCCAAGTATCGCTCTTGCATCCGAGACGATAGCTTAGGAAATGGAGCCATGAAAAAAAAAGTGAAGAAAACCTTTAGGAATTTGAGAGAATTCAGCTGGCTGATCAAAGAAAATGCACAATTTTTACAAATTGCAAAGCTGAAACTGCAATTTAAAAGATTTTGGAAATTCATTCTCAGTCCGGCCAGACTCTTTCTGCAGTTGAATAGGTCAACTCTGCAGCCAGCTGCTCTCAAATTGGAAACAATTCCAAACCAAGCACTGTTCATGCATTCTTGAATCTGCGTGCTCCCATGGTTTCAATCAACCACTGCCAACACCACTTCCGCCCCGGGCTCGTGCAACAGTGCAATTAATTAAAAGACAATGCATATAGGCATAAATTTTGACCAGTTCAATTTTTTGTGCATGTTTCGTTTTATTTATTTTTGATCAACCTACTTGCTTATTTGCCGAAAATAGAAAAAGGTAATCACTAAATAGATATGCAAAATACAGGTTCCGCCTCAAATGCGCCTTTTCAAATACAAGTCAAATCGTCTGGAAAATACATACATTTTGTCTAAAAAAAAAAGCAATAAAGGAGAACTACTCAGAGTCCTGCTCGTCATCCGAGCACTCTATGCACTACTCCGCAGCAGCCGGATCCGTCGAGAACAAGTAATCTCCGAATTCTTCCAGGCGGGAATACGCGAAAGGCCGCCTCTGCGCCTGCGAACTCGAGGACTCTCCCCGCTCGTGCCCCGAGTGCGAAGAAGGACGAGCTCCGAACCCCGCCGTTTCGCCCGAGAACTGGCCAAATCCTTGCGCAAAGTCCGCTCCACCAGCCGTGGAGGCAGACGAACCTCTCGGCCTAGACAGCCTCGGCTCATGAACAGCCACACTCCTCCGGGAACTACACCTCAGGAACTCCACGAGCCTCCTAGTGTAGTTGGCCCACCCGTCCAACTGTCTCATGGCCTGATTGTACGTACGGCCAGACACCTGCAAATCAGGAAAGTCATCAAAAGACAAACAGAAAGTACAGATGCAACATTTGCAGAATGCTACTATCAAATGCAGAAAATCAAAGGCACTCACCGAAGCGTTGGGGTCCGCTCTGTACTGAGGTCTCGGCTCCTCCAAAATAGGGATCACCAACCGCCTACGCGAACCATCCAGCCCCTCGTACGCCAACCTAGCGCGTGGGAGCGGGTAGTCTTGGGGATATCCAGGGCCCTCGCCCTCCCTGTGCTGCACCTGCGGGCTCCTCAGCCTCATCCTCAAGAAAGTGTCATAGTCGGCGCCCGCTATGACATACTCGGTATAGAACACGCCCTGTCTATACCGCTCCAACTCCTCCATCGGTATCGACGAAGGATGCTGGATGTGCTGAGGCGGATCCACCGGCACCATAGGAAGGGATCCCGGACCATGTTGATGGGTCATCCTCTCCCCCAGATATATCGCATCGCAGTGAAGTCCCACCAACAGCTTCCGCCGACGCGTAACCTCACTAGCAACCTGGACCACACCGACATGAATTCGGCTCCACCAAGTCAGCTGGATCCGCTCTGAGAACTCTAGGCTCAGAGCCTGAGACACCTCCTCGTATGACAGCCGAGTACCCTCCCTCGATGACACCGCCTTCTTCGCCTCCTTCTGCCAAGACAACATGGCAGGGAACAAGGACTGGTACGCCTCCTTAATCTCCCACTGTTGTGGGCTGAACACCTCAAAGCACTAGACCTGTCAAGCAAATGGAAAGTTATGTCAGCTACAGAGCAGATACATACGAGTACAGAAATGAGACAAGGAAGAGAAAAAGACGTGAACTTACATCCAAACCAAATGAGAAGCAACACAAGGTGTTCTCCTCTCCCCGCGAGAACCTGTCCAAGGCGTGGTAGAGCTCGGCCAGTCCAGCCTCCCCCCCATGCGAATCCCCTCACGGCGTCCAGATCAGTCAGCGACCCGAGCAAAGGGAAGTGACAGGATGTGTCAAAAGTCAGAAACAGAGACGCTGACAACGCGAACCATAGGAACCCTCGAGCCAGATGCTCAGCGGTCATCCTAGGGGACCCCTCCCCATATGCATCAATACCCCTCCTCAGATGGGTCTCCATCGGCCTGTACCAAATACCTAAGCCCCTGACATCGATAATATCGAAACCCAGCAGCTCTGACAACTGCCCCGGGGTATAGTCGTGCACCCACACCAGTGCGTTTCCCCAGGTTGGCAACCCAGTGATTGCCGCAAAGTCAATGGGAGTCACAGTCGCCTCCCCAACCTGAAATGAAAAGTGTGGGTCGTGTCCCACCAGTACTCGCTCAGAGCTACGTAGATGGACCTCGCCCTCTGCATCACAGCCACCGCGGCTACCGCGCTGATAAATCCAGCCAAACCGGAGTCAACCACAAGCTGTCGTGGACTCCTCTCTCCGTCCCGAGCCTCGTCCGGGAGTATCTGCCACAGCGCTCGAACTGCCTCGAAGGCTCCCCGACTCTTCAAGTTGTGAACGTCAACTGTCCCTCGCCCCTGTCGGTGAACAAGGCAAGAATACGTTAAGTACAGAAGCGACATCAACAGAGTGCACGAACGCATGTCAAAATGATGCAACGCAGATACAGTTCTCATTTCTTCCTAAAATAATTCCATTCCGGTTGGAATATTAACGGTTCAAAATTCCAAACTTTCAAAACATCTCAAAAACTCCGTCGAACCCGGAACTTTCAAAACATTTTGAAAACTCCGTCGAACCCAGAACTTTCAAAACCTTTCGAAAACTCCGTCGAATCCGGAACTTTCAAAACCTTTCGAAAACTCCGTCGAACCCGGAACTTTCAAAACCTTTCGAAAACTCCGTCGAACCCGGAACTTTCAAAATATTTTGAAAACTCCGTCGAACCCGGAACTTTCAAAACATTTCGAAAACTCCGTTGAATCCGGAACTTTCAAAACATTTCGAAAACTCCGTCGAATCCGGAACTTTCAAAACATTTCGAAAACTCCGTCGAATTCGGAACTTTCAAAACACTTCGAAAACTCCGTCGAATCCGGAACTTTCAAAACATTTTGAAAACTCCGTCGAATTCGGAACTTTCAAAACCTTTCGAAAACTCTGTCGAATTCGGAACTTTCAAATTCTTTCGAACATTTGGAAAATTTACTCCGTCCCGATTTAAACATACTTTAAATTCGGAAAACACATCTAGGCATGAAATTTTGCAACCAAAATTTTTATGTCATCTACCCATAGTGTCAATTGAACTACACTCTAGTCAATTTCGACAAAGGCGCATAGCAAAGTCAAAAGCCCCAATCCGAGCACCAAAATCCCTAACTCATTTCTAGTCAAATTCCTAACATTTAAAGAATGCACATTCTTAAAATTAATGGAATTTGAAGGAAGTTTACCTGTCTTTCGATCCCTCCTTTGGATTTGTGAGTCTCCCGAGCCAGGTAGAACTCCGCCGGATTCAATGGAAGAACGGTGATTCGAACGGTCCGCACCAACCTCGTTCTCTCGTTATCGGTCCTTCCATGACGAGCCATTGGTCCCAAATCACCCTCCATGTTGATTTTCCCTTGCAAATTTGAGCAAACCTCACAATTTGGGAAGAGTTTTCTTCTCTCTTTTCTCTCCTTTTCTTCGGAATAAATGGAAGAAATGGCCAATTTCACGTCTGCCTCGGCGCTGAAATGAACCAGGTCAACTTCAGGTTCAGTCCGGCGGGACTCTTTCTGCAGCAGAAAGATTCCTTGCCAATTTGGCCCCCCAACTTCTCGCAGTTTCAATTTTACCCCTTTTTGCCCCCAAAAGTGTAAAATTTCCCTCAAGTTAGACCTTTCTAACACCCCATCCCCCGAGGATCAATTCTCAGTTAGTTTTCACTAACGCTCATCTCCAGACGTTAAATTCCCAGTTAGTCCTCACTAACGCTCGTCTCCAGACGTTAAATTCCCAGTTAGTTTTCGCTAACGCTCGTCTCCAGACGTTAAATTCCCAGTTAGTCCTCACTAACGCTCGTCTCCAGACGTTAAATTCCCAGTTAGTTTTCACTAACGCTCGTCTCCAGACGTTAAATTCCCAGTTAGTTCTCACTAACGCTCGTCTCCAGACGTTAAATTCCCAGTTAGTCCTCACTAACGCTCGTCTCCAGGCGTTAAATTCCCAGTTAGATCTCACTAACGCTCGTCTCCAGACGTTAAATTCCCAGTTAGTCCTCACTAACGCTCGTCTCCAGATGTTAAATTTCCAGTTAGTTTTAACTAACGCTCGTCTTCAGACGTTAAATTCCCAGTTAGTTCTCACTAACGCTCGTCTCCAGACGTTAAATTCTCAATCCCCAGTTGACGTTTGACATTCAAACGCTCACTTCCATCTCAAGTTGACGTTTGACATTCAAACGCTCATTTACATCTCAGGTTGACGTTTGACATTCAAACGCTCATTCTAGCCCCAAACCGACGTTTGACATTCAAACGCTCAGTCCAGTCTTCGGACGACAAGTCACAATTCCGTCTCCCGACGTCAAAATTTCTATTGGTTTTCACCATCGCTCGCTTCCCCGGCCTCCAGTCGTAAGCCCGATCGTCCCACTACAGCGGCCATCAAGGTAAGCCCGCACAACAATCCCTCTTCGGCCATCGCCGTCAGCCTGAACATTCCTCCCCAGCAGGATCCTAAGACCATCCGTCTAACAAGAAACGTCTATCAACCCCCTCAGTTCCTAACTGCCTTTATCAGAACTGTGGATGCTTTTCCCCTGCAATGTGTCAGTCTCTCCCGAGACCACATCCTGTTCCTAACCCCGTCTTTAGAACGTCAATCCTTCCGTGTTGTTAATAATGCCAGTTTAACACAACCATTCCCATCATTGCCACCCTATCCCCAGCGGATAAACCTGGCCGTCATCATGAGTCCAGTACTCAAGGCACGAATGCCTTCGTCTCAGGATAAACGCATCCTCGCAACTTCGGTCTGAGGCGCCACACGCCCTCGAATGTTTCAGCAACTCCGGTCTGAGGCGCCACACGCCCTCGTATGTTCCAACAACTCCGGTCTGAGGCGCCACACGCCCTCGAATGTTTCAGCAACTCCGGTCTGAGGTGCCACACGCCCTCATATGTTCCAGCAACTCCGGTCTAAGGTGCCACACGCCCTTGTAAGTTTTAGCAACTTCGGTCTGAGGCGCCACACGCCCTCAAAGGTTTCAGAAATCCCAGGTTTAGATGCCTCACAATAGTCTCATTCAGGTTCAGACGCCTCCCAACAGTCTCTCTCGGGTTAAGGTCCCCACGCGCGGCTCCTTGCACCTATGAACTACGATCGGCTTGATTCCCGCTCGGGATACGTAGGAATCCTTTCGCTAAGGGTCCAGCCAGCTGACCGCCCAGGTCTTTCAAAGTAAGGCATCCCTCAATTTGGATCCTTATCTTTTTTTAACGACCCTACCTCCTTCGGAAGTGACGTCACTGAGGGGCTAACTGTAAGTACCCAAATCCGGATTGCCAAAATCCGTTAGAAGTTAACCGGAATCCGTTAACTGGCCCGCCCCAGGTTAACCGGAACCCGTTACACTTCCCGTTCTCAAGCCAATGAGACGTCCCGGGACTGCCCCGTGCATCCCGACGTCAAAGCGTACTCAACACACGTCGTTGCACGTAAAAGTACGGCTTTCCCTGAAAAACGCACTTTTCGACACTTTTCGGGGGCATTTCGAACATTTTCCGGACTGTTATTTTAAAAACGGACAAAATTGGGAAATATGGCACGAAAAACCATGACCTATGACTTACAGGAACACGTGGCTTGCATGCCACAACTCTCTAGTCACCCTTCAATCAGATTTCAGAGTGAAAAGACTAAAATACCCCTGGTATACAGTCTCAGTCCGGCCAGACTCATTTGCAGACAATCCAGAATTGCCAGCAAGTTCCTCCAATTTCCAAAGTTTCACAAAACCCCCTGGTTTTCACCCTCAGTCCGTCCAGACTCATGCTAAAAATTCACCTATAAATATAGAGGCCCGGTTTTACCTTGTTTTACGTGAAAACTTCATATTTCGATCAAATACAACCCCCGCCACCTCGAAAACACCATTCCAAACACTTCTCTGTATCCCGTATATGTCCCCCGAGCCAAAGGAGCCGACCCTAGCCATAGGTAGCTTCCTCTCTCTCTAAAACTCTTGTTCCGTCTCGGTTTACGAACCAGTCGCTACAACCGTTTCGGACGACTTTGTTGAAATGTAGACGTCTCCGTCTAACGGGGTCCGATACGTTTTAGCCCCTAGATCCTCTTCTCTTCCCGTAAAAGAAGTAATCTCGGGTTAAAACGGCGTTCCGACCCCGTTCCATTTACTTTTATGTCATTTACAATTCCGTATCGTTTGATCCGTCGATCGTCATTTACATTCATGTCATTTACAATTCCGGATCGTTTGATCCATCGAACGTCATTTACTTTCACGCAAATTTACAATTCCGAGCTGTTTGGCTCGTCGATCGTACTTTACAATTTCGAGCTGTTTGACTCGTCGATCGTACTTTACAATTCTGGATCGTTTGATTCCGTCGATACCGCATTTTAAATATTGTCATTTACAAGTCTGAGCCATTTGGATCGTGATAGTATTTACTTTTCAAAGTCCGAGTCGCAACCCGATTCGTTGATCGCATATCATTTAATACGTTTTTCCCGTTAAATCGTTAACAATGTAATGCCCGGTTCAAAACCGGAGTTCGACATTCGAGCTCTCTTTCAAAATGCGCGAAATGACGTTTGGCATCCAAACGCTCATCTTCAAACTTAAAATCCAACTTTTGACATTCAAAATCATTTAATACGTTTTTCCCGTAAAATCGTTAACAATGTAATGCCCGGTTCAAAACCGGAGTTCGACATTCAAACTCTCTTTCAAAATGCGCGAAATGACGTTAGGCATCCAAACGCTCATCTTCAAACTTAAAAGCCACCTTTTGACATTCAAAATCATTTAATACGTTTTTCCCGTAAAATCGTTAACAATGACATGACCGGTTCAAAACGGGAGTTCGACATTCGAACTCTTTTTCAAAACGCGCGAGATGACGTTTGGCATCCAAACGATCATCCTCAAACTCAAAATCCGACGTTTGACATTCAAACGCTCTTTACTTAAAAGTCAACATTTGACACTTAAGATAAACAGTTAAAATCAGCATTCGCGACACTTTTTCTAAAACTTCAAAACCGACGTTTGTCATTCAAACGCTCGCCTTTTCAAACAAGATCCCATAATCAACGTTTGACATTCAAACCAAGATTAAGCTTGTCATTCAAGCCCCCCTTTCAAAATGCAAACACACACACACACACGCACACATTTTCGAGAAAGGTAGAAAGACTCGTCATACGAGGCGTTTCGGGTGATCTCAATATACTCTTCCCGAAACGTAACATGACCTCCGAATCTAACAATCTCTGGTACTAAAAAAGCTTTTTACTCGTTTTTGCTACAATAAAAATGACTCCCCGTTTTCAAAGTCTTTTCCTAAGTTTTTGCTACCAATAAAAACGACACCATTTTCAACCAATAGCCATTTCTCAACGTTTGGGCTCAAAATACAAAAAACCGCGTGGCGACTCCTCTCCTTCCCGAAAGCGAGGTCTCAGACACCAACCCTCCGCGAAAGACAACCGCGCTTTTCGCTCGCACGAAATCCAGGGTAATTTCACATAGACCTTGCTTCCAAGGATTGTCCACCTAAATGGTTCTCAAAGGACATAGAAAAGCCATAAAGGTCCTCCCTTTACATTCCTAGTCCTAGCTTAAATAATGTTTATTACATATGTTTGCATAAAAATGTCATCTTTACTTTAAAAATGCATTCCCCATGTCCCTCATGGTTGGATCTCTCTCCAAGAATTGCCTAGTAACCTTCTTAAGGCACAAAAAGGCATAGGATGAGTATAAAGATCCAATATTTATACCTCTCCCCTTTGTCCCTTTGGTACTTGAAGCATCTCTTGGGGTGTAATGGTGTAAAGGTCCTATCTTTACATCATTTCCTCCATCTAAAGATGCCATAGTCGGAAATCCCTTTAGAAAAGGATGAACTTGAGCCCCTACATCTCCGATCATCACTTGAGACGAGCACCAACGTCCCTATCAAGCTCAAATCGTCTCAAGATGTAGGATTGATGGGCAAAGGTCCTTCCTTTCTAAAGAGTCTCATTCTTGGACTATAAAAGAGGCGTCCCTATACCGATCACATGTGACCCAAGGTCTCATAATGATGATCATAAGTCCAAGATGAGCACGGGATCAAAGTCCCGAACATATCAAAATCCAAGGAATCCCGAGCGATAACCAACTCATGGTTTATACTTCTGGAAGACAACTTGGCACATCCCCCCCTTTTATCAAAACACATCCCACACACGAAAGCACAAAGGCAAGCACGAAAGTCGGATCTTGGAAGACTTGCTTCGGCAAGGCTCCTTGGGTGAACGCCGATCCGTTCTTCCCAAGGGGTAACTTAACCTCCGGACCCTTATCCTTTTTTTCAAAGTTTTGAGGAAATCAAAATGGCGTGGCGACTCCGTTTTTCAATTTAAACCGGATGTCTTCAAACCGATGTGAGGCGGTGACCCCTTACACGAGAAAGCGGTTCAAAACACGAAAAGCGCCGCGATCTTGGGCACCACATATTCACAGTTTGGCGACTCCGCTGGGGAGAATCAAAAAAGCATTCTTTTTTTTTAAAAAAATGATGATACTTAGTATATAGGTGGAAACCATTAAACTTCCCGTTATCGCCTCCTAACACGAGTCTGGGATAAAATATGGTCTAACAATGCCACATACCGGTATCCTTTTTGAAAAAAAAAAGAAAAGCTTTTTTGAGTGGGTTAGCCTTCCGCCGCGGATCTGATTCTCATGCTTGCCTTCTTTTCCTTGCATTGCATGCATTGTTAGTTTTTGGGATTGTGCATATTCTAAATGCCGAACAAGAAGCTTTATGGAGCTGAAAAGGTGCCAAAAAGGACGGGGAAACAACCTGCAAATGAAAAAAAATGGAACCTGGAAAATTGATTGATGCAGCCGTACGGCTTGATCCTCCCTGGATCCTAGCCGGGCGGCTTCATTGGCAATTCCACGAGGACAAAATCTGAGGTTAATCTGGCAGCTTAGGTAGCTTGGGGCTATTCAGTTCCAAGACTGACCGGGCTCCAGAAAATTTACGTGCTTAACTGTTGCATTTTCCCCCGTCCCAAAAAATCATTGCTTTTAAAACACATTTCTGAAAATTTCTGTTTTAACTCAAAAAGGAACATTTTTAGGAGGCCGCACACTACGCGCACCTTATATATCCTGTACACTTTGCACGCACGTCCTTTTAACCCAGGATGGTTGTTCAGTTGCAGTCACGGACAGCCTTACGATGTTCCCGGGCGCGCACGGAATCATCCCAAACTCCCCATGGCAGCCAGTGTCGACCAATGCACAGTCCGTGTCACACATTTTAAAATCATGACTTTTGGTTGGTTTTTGGTCTAGAGCATGTCATATAGCCCAGTTGCATACCCCTATAAAGGTCAAACCTTAGCCCATGTCGAGAGTCGAGATCTTTCGCGCAAGCGGAGCTCTGCCGAAATTCCGCCAAGGAAAATTGGCAGAATCTTGACCCCGGCATTGTGGTTGACTTTGACCCGAATAGGATACGTAAAGGTCAAACCTTAGCCCATTTCGAGAGTCAGGATCCTTCGCGCAAGCGAAACTCTGCCGAAATTCCGCCAAGGAAAATTGGCAGAATCTTGACTCCGGCATTAACTTTGAATTTGACCCGCACGGGATACGTAAGAGTCAAGCCCGAGTCCGTGCCAAAAATCAAAAGATCTTTCGCGCAAGCGGAGCTCTGCCGAAATTCCGACAAGGAAAAATTGGCAAGATCTTGACCCGGCATTGACTTTGACTTTGACTCGCGCAACGTATGCAACAAAGTTCAATGTGACACTGCGTCATCCGGCTTTTACCACCCGACCCATGCCTATTATCTTCTTGGACAATGCCAAAAGGTCAAAACGTCAATCGCGCAAGCGAAACTCTGCCGAAATTTCGTTAAGGCTGAAAGACGAGACTTTCTCGGCATTGCCTGGACTATAATCTGCATTGCTCGTGCGTTAAAAGTTCCTATGACCCACTAGACCCATTAGGAGCGTTCTTCTCTCTCGGTCGGTGGGATCCGCGTGCCCTATAGGACCCTCGCCCGGGGCGGTCCACCCTGGGAGGTCGAAATACAGGTGGAATACGAGGGGCTTATAGACGTAGTGACGGAACCCACTGATCCAGGATCTAGAGTAGTTGCGAAAAAGAAGGGCAACCCCTTTTCCAACCAAATAGAAATTAATAAAAGACACTGTTTTAAGTAAACTGAATGATTCTTAATTTGCATATTGCTTGAGCCTTCAGCCTAAACACCTACCCCAGAGTCTAAACCTTTCCTATCCCTTTCTCGCAGCGAGAAAGAAGTGGGTGAGAATATCGGGTCAGCGGCTTGTCAGTGCAGAATTCTCAGATAGCTCGCCAGAATCCTCAGTTTTGTCAGTCCAGAGAGTCAGAATGGCAGATTTGACAGAAAACAGCAGTGGTTTGGGTAACCAGATGACTAGGGAAGAAGAGCTAGCCTTAGCCTTGGAAAACACTCGTAAGGTCCATGAGGAACAGCAAGCCATGCTTATTGATGCACTCCGTTGACATGGGGTTCGAATAGTGGTTGAGTCCAACGGTTCCCTGGTTATGGTAGAAGATGAGACTCCAGAAGCAGCAATCTTAGCTCCCCCAGCCTATAACCAATGCCCTCCTCCATCCACATACGATCCCTTACCAAGGACTACCCCCTTTCAGTCCTTTCCAACATCCCAGGCCATCAGGGTTCCAACGCCCTCGCCTCCTCAGATAAGACCCAGCTTTGTTCCCTACCAACAGAGAGCAAATGCCACAGCTATCCCAGTTACTCAGTCTTCACATTATCCCCTGGGATTCACTCCCCCTCCTCAGTATGGGCCATCTCAGACAATCTCCAGGCCTCAGAATCAATCCAATGATCTCTTCAACTTATGCCCTGCCACAGCAGATCTTCCACCCCCGACCTTGCCAACAGGACCCCACGAGGTTCCTTATTCCTTTCCTTACCCTGGTAACTATGAACCTAATTCCTGTGCCTCCAGCCAGCCTCACGGAAACACGGGACCAGGTCAAATTTACACTTACTTCCCTTCGAAAGATTCCCAAGCCATGGTACCAGCTACTAATATGCCACCCACTATCCTGCCACCCAAATCTGATAAGCCTGCTTCAGAATCGAACAATCCAAAACCGTCGCCTGACCCCAACATGACCTGGTTGATGGAACAAGTTAAGTCCATGCAAGATAAGTTTGGGGAACTGAGCACTAAGAAAGCAAAGATACCGTATCACCGATCCCAAAGAAAATTGTCCCTCTTCCTCCAAAATTTCGGATGCCTGAGATTGAAAAGTTCAACGGCACAGATTGTCCTCGGACTCACATTGAAAGCTATCTTCTTGCCATGAGGGCCAAGGACTGTACGTATCAGCAAATGGCCGATCACTTTCAACTATCATTAAAGGGTTCAGCTCTTAGGTGGTTCCTGCATGTGAAGCCAGAGGCTCGAGCCACATGGGACCAGATCAAGGAAACATTCATGGAAAAGTACAAGGCTAACTTGAATTGGGAAACCAGCAGGAATGACCTACAAGGCACTCTGCAGCGCCCAGACGAACCAGTAGGCAAATTCTACAAGATGTGGAATTGGAAACTTAGTGAAATGATGACCCCGTTGAATGAAGAGGAACAGATGGAGATCTTCCAGTCCTGCTTGAAACCTCAATTAAGGGTCCAGATTGGCAATTATTATTATCCTGACCTTCGGGCGATGGTAAACGCCGGCACCAAGTTTGAAAATGACTTCAACATGGCTCCGGTCACAGGAACAGGCAACTCTTACCGGCACAAAGCACCAGTCTCAAATGCCACAGCCGTCACTGTA
The DNA here is from genome assembly GCA_022495995.1 of Adenophora triphylla var. japonica. Classification (NCBI taxonomy): domain Eukaryota; kingdom Viridiplantae; phylum Streptophyta; class Magnoliopsida; order Asterales; family Campanulaceae; genus Adenophora; species Adenophora triphylla. The sequence goes on from JAFEMH010000219.1 coordinate 330,275, forward strand.
AAGGGAAAAGAAACGGTTGGCGCAGTAAATTATATCCAGAATGAGAAAGTTGGACAAGGTTCAGGTCAAGTCGCTGTGAAGCCAAGGCCTCGTTTCTGTACTGCCGAAGATTTTGGAATGCCACTAGAGAAAGTATTCGATGGTTTGGTGGCCGAAGGACTCATTAGACCTTTGGAAAACTGGAAACCGAAGAACCCTAGTGTTAGAATGGATGAAACCAAGCACTGCCACTTTCACAAATATCATGGGCATAACACCAATGATTGCACTTACCTGAAATTCCTGATCTCTCGCCTGATTGAAGAAGGCAAGCTTGAACCGCCTCGGGGTCCCAATATAGTCAAGAATCCTCTTCCTGCCAACAATCGAGTCAATATGATTGAGTTTGGAGAGACAAATGCAGCTGGTTTCGGGAATCCAAAGATCATAGACATCCTTGAATTCAATGTTCCTTATGCTGAATTGCAAGGAGAATGGAAAGATCTGATTGATGCCTCTGCCATGGAAGGGCAATTTGGACCTATAATAGGAACCGACTTCGTTAATGTTGTCAAGGCCAGACCTCTCTTTTGTGATTTTGAACCAGTGACCATAGTCAAAATTACAGAAGGAAGACTCACTTACGAAGATTGTGAGGCAGAAGTAAGCCAAGCTATGATGATGGAAGTCTCTTCGGAACCCTTCATCACTCACGGTGAACATAATGTGTTCATGATGGCTCTTATTGTTCAAGAAGATCAGTCCCAACCCCCCATTTGGAAGAATGTGGAAAGAAGAGTGAACGAGCCAGAAGATTTTGATGATGGAGAAAGCTGTCTCTCGAATGCCGAAAGTGCAACTGGTCCCATTACCCCAGAGGTGCAAATTGATGTGGTCAGATTCGGAGAAGAGATTGCACCAGATCAGCCTACCATCCCCCATGGGAATGATGTCAGCAAAGGCAGTGAAGGTTCGCAGGATGCACAGCAGGACGGGAACGCTGACAAGACTGCTACTCCCCAGGGCAAGAGCAGTAAAGAGTGAAACCCCAGTCCAACCCGTGTCAAACACTTCGAGTCAATAAGTAGTGTAGGGTCCAGAGTCGTTAGGGTTAAGAGTCATGTGAATCAGGAGTCTTCGAATTCCATTCCTCCGAGTCATCTGAAGGCCTCACGCCTGAAGATTATGAATATGTAGCCAATATCATCTTTCCTTTCTCTTTGAATGAAATGACAGATCTTTCTGAGTATCCCCTTATTGCCAACTTAACAAATGATAAATTAACTAATAACTTAACAACAGATAATAATGAATCATTTGAACAAGATGCAAACACACTAAACAAACAATACATTAAAGAAATCTTTAAGCAGGTTACAGATAAAGAGGAAAACCGGGCCCAAGCTGCCGAGGAGGTTTTGACAAGTGTTAACTTGGGTACTGTCGAGGAACCTAAAGAGACACAGATTGGGAACTTCTTCCAGGGGGTTAAACGGGACAGACTGGTCAATCTTCTCAGAGACTACATGGATGTGTTTGCATGGTCATATAAGGATATGTCGGGGCTAGATAGTTCGATTGTGGAGCACAGAATCCCCCTAGCACCAGATGCCAAGCCGCAGCGTAAACCGAGAAAAATCAAGCCAGAGTGGTCTCTACAGGTCAAAGAAGAGATTGAGAAGCTACTGCGGGTAGGATTCATCAGGGTCATCAAATATTTGACATGGTTATCCAACATCGTGACTGTGACTAAGGCCAATGGGAAGGTGCGCCGTTGTGTAGATTTCCGGGATCTGAACAAGGCCAGCCCCAAAGACGACTATCCCTTGCCGAACATAGACATTCTGGTGGACGCCACTGCTAACTACGAAGTCAAATCCTTCGTTGATGGCTTTGCTGGCTATAACCAGATCAAGATGGCCGAGGAGGACCAAGAAAAGACGGCCTTCACCACACCGTGGGGAACGTACTTGTAAGTGATCCAATTTGAATTGTTAGCATTTTCGTTAGAAAATTAACGAAAGTCTTAACATTTCTAACATTTCTAACAATTCCTAACTTTTCTAACAAAACAAGGGTAAAGTAGGCATTGCTATTTAAGGTTAAACCAAGAAAAGAATCTTAAAAAGAAAAGAAATTGTAAAAAAACCCGAATTAGCAAGCTGAAAAACACAGCCAGTTTGAATATTTTTGAAAATATTCCTTGTGTCCAAAGCCTGCAGCTGCAATTAATGAACAGTGCACGCTGTTGATCTTGTCCGCGCGGATGACTCTGAAGTTTTCAGAGGGCTATAAATTGAGCCCTTCAGTCACATAAATAAGGAGCCACAACTTCATTCACAGCAACACCTTGGCGAAAATACTAGAGAAAACAGTGGGAATTCCCTTGAATTGCCACCTTTTTCTTTGGATTATTTTCCCAAATCACACTCACTAATTACTCTCAAATTCAAGCCTCAAACACTCTTAAATCCAAGCCTCAAACTCAAACACAAAAGAAGATAGGTATAACCTCCTTCTCCCTACCCTAAATCTCTCTCATCCATGCATGCATCTCATACTTTGAAGATGTAACTTGTTATTCTCTTGCCCTAGATCCAAGAGGATCACCATGGAAGTTCATCTCCATGGATGATCCTATACAAGGATCAACATTTCTTTCAAAATTGTTTTTACTTCTTACAAACATATTTTCAAAACCCTAAAACCATTTTCATACATAAAATCTTGATTTCAAAGTTAAATCTCCCCCTTCCCAAGCAAATGAAGTGCTTAAGTCCTAATGTACCCTAAGGATGGCTTGATATAGTAGATCACCACTAAAATGTTTAGTGACTACTAATCAAAGCCTAAGGAAATGGGGACAAGCATGGATGCAAAACCCCCTTTCAAATCACATTTTCCCTCAAGAACATCTTGCTGTCCAGTAGCATTTGTTCTAAGACCTCAGTCCATTGTCTAATTTTTTGGACATAGAAGAACTTGAAATTGGGTGTTGACTACAAAATACTTTTTGTATACAACATCCGTAGCTTTCCATACATATTTTTACTTTATTTTTTGCGTGAGTATAACTCCCTTTTTAAAATTATTTTCCAAAGGTCAGTTCAACAGTCTCTGGAAATCCAGATTTCATATCTGAGATTTCCAGAAGTTTTTGGTCCATCAAATCATCTCCAAATGGAAAAATCCTTTTTTAGAAACCTTATTTAAGATGTTTTGAACAACTTTAATTCTCGGACTTTCCCCATATTTTGAAGTTTTAAAGCTCTTAAATCCATTTTAAAATCAAGTGTCCACTGCCTTTTTCATTCTGGCAGAATTGGTTTCCAACTTCAAGAAATCTTTTGAGTACCAAAACTCAACCCAAAAATCATACCAAAAGTCATGGGACTTGTTTAATGTCTTATAAAGAGTTCCCAATTTTTAGTTTTCTCAGTTTAAAGTTATTTTGGCCAAAGGAACACACACCCACGCACACACACACACAAATGGTTTTTAAGCTTGGAAGACTCGTTTTTACGAGGCATTCCGGGTGAACACTAACGTTCTTCCCGGCGTGTAACGTGACCTCCGAACCCAAATCTCTAATCTCGGGCATTTTCAAAGTTTTGGCCCTTAAAACAAAAACGGCGTGGCGACTCCCGTTTTCGGTTTTTGATTTCCCTTTTTCCCTCAAAAAAAAAAAGAAAGAAAGAATTAGGCAAAGAATCGAAAAATTTTCGGAAAAATGGCAACATCGTTACAGTGGCGACTCCGCTGGGGACCAACTAATTTTTATCTTTTCAAAAAAAAAAAAGGAGAAAAACTTTTGAGGGTCAAGCTTCCGTCCCGGCATTCAAAATCATTTGTTGTGTGTGTGTTGATTTTGCACATTTCGTGTTGTTTTGGCCGCCTCGGAAAAGTCAAAATTTTGACTGTTGGACCCGTTGCCTTGAACTGTTTGAATTTTGAATTATGTTCTTATGTGTTCATTTCCTTTCAAAAAAAAAATTCAAAAAAAAAGAATTTCAAAAAAAAAATCTTTCAAAAAAAAAAGGGGGGATTTTTTTTTTAAAAAAAAGAAGAAAACTTTCAAAAAAAAATCATGCATCATGCTCTTTAAGACATATAAAAAAATTTCTATTTTACTCAGAAGAAGAAGATAGACTGCTTGCACACTACGCGCACTTGGCCTTACACTGCACACTACGTCCTTAACCCGGGGAAATCCCAGTAGCAGCCCGTTTGGCCTTATTACGCCTCTCGGTGCGAGCACGGGACTACCCAAACATCCCATGGAGCCTCGTGTCGACCATGCACTTGTCCGTGACACACTTTGTCCGAGACCCAGTTGGTTTTTAGTCTGGTCTGTGTCATGCCCTGTCTGTGTATAGACCTTTCCTTTCAAGCCTTAGTCGGCATACCAAGTCAATATCTTTTCGGGACCCTAATCAGTCGAAGTCCTGCCGGTTTTCCGTCACGGGCTTTGACCAGATATTGACTGGCGCCTTGACTTTGACTCTGACTGGCACAAATTATACACTGACTCCCAGCATGACACTGAGTCATCAAGAATTAACGATCATTCCATGCCTAATTACGGCTTAACTGACAACAGGTCAAGATCAATTGTGGACATTTATCAGTCCGAACCATGCTGACTTTTCGTCGAGCCCTCGGACATGATCTTGACTTTGACGTCAGCTTTGTCCGTAATTTACATCGAATGCTCGTTAAGACTCGATTACCCGCCAGACTTTTAGGATCGTTTTTCTTTTCGGTTGGTGGGACCCGCTTGCCCTATAGGACCCTCGCCCGGGGCTGTCCGGCCTGGGAAGTCAAAATACAGGTGGAATACGAGGGGCTTATAGACGTAGTGATGGGGCCCACTGATCCAGGATCCAGAGTAGTTTGCGAAAAAAGAAGAGCAATCTTTTCCAACCGATTAGGTTAATAAAATACGTTTTAATTAAACTAGAACAAATAACTGCATGTTGCATGAGCTCAAAGCCCAAACACCTACTTCCCTTCACTCCCAAATATCTGAACCCTCGTGCCTTTTCCCCCGCAGCTCCTCACAAAGCTTGGTTTCGGGCACCGGGTCACCGTTTGATCAGTTGGGAAGAGTCGAGCGCATCGTCAGCTTCACCCTTTATTCCGACTCCGAGTTTCAGAATGTCTGCATCAGCCGGTAACGATGGGGACAACACCACTCCGCCTCCTGGAATCCCTCAGACAGACCAGCATTAGGTCCGGTTGGTAGAACAGATGAGACTCCGACATGAAGCTCAAATCGACAACCTTCCGGAGGCCTTTAGGAGCCACGGTTTGGCCGCTAGTCCCAATCTCGATGGCACTTTTACCTTAAAGAAGGAAGAAAATCCTCCCCCCACTCTCTATGGTCCCGGATACGTCAAGGTGCCTTCACCAGATTCCTATGTATCCACCGCCGGCACTCCTGCCCGTCGATTGACAGGCCAGCTAGCCCCCAAGCAGCAATTCAAAGTACCACCATTCCAACAGCAATCAGGGATGGAACAGTTCGGCATGCCTCAACAGCCGTCAGGTGTCCCCTCTCAGAGTGATACCGGTCCCGTAGAAATCAGTAAGGGGAACGGAGATTGGGAAACAATGGAGGAAATATGGTCAGCCATCAGGGCTCTTGAAGAACGTCAGAATAAACAGCAGGCCTGGATCGAAGAGGCCACTCGTCATTTCGGAACATTAGCAATCCCCCAACTAACTGGGGCTCCCCTGAAGGACAAATATGTGCCTGTTTTCCCAGCTCCTAATGCCTCTCGTTACTCGGCAGAATCCGAACCTTTGCTCCCCAGTGAGCCCAACAGCCAGTCTCCCCAGATTAGTCCAACTCTGAGTCATTCTAGCACAGCTCAAACCGAGTTCCCAAACCCGCCGCCAGTTGTTGAGCACATTTGGTGGGATATCTGTGACTGCCTCGACTGTCTTGAAAGGGACTACCAAGAATGGATAAACGAGGACCATCCCCCTAAGAAGAAGAAAGCTTCCTCCCAGTGTGGGTACACTTGGAGAGCCATACGGAGGGTTCGATTACTACGTACTCTACTCCAGCCAGTCCTCCCTTCCTCCAGGCCATGTCGCTCTAGAACAAACAGAGGCTAGAAGGCCGAAAAGTTCTGCCGACAACAGAGTTCAGACCTTGGGACACAAGAGCACCTCAGATCTGGGAAATTTCACTGCCAGTCAGAAGCCTAATCCCCTGCGGGATCAGCCAAGGTTCAATTTGTCCAGCTTCCAAGCACATACCGGCAAAGAAACAAAACCAGTTTGGCGTTCGCACTCAATCAATATGCTGACCAAGGGTGGCAACCGCTACAAACAGAGCAAAAGCTTTACCTCGCAAAAGAAAGACAGGAAACAGACGGTTTGATGGCTCTCTTTCGCCAGATAGAGACCAAATCTACGATCCCCGACTATATGGTAGTATGATCACCTTCTGCGACGAAGACCTGCCAAGAGATGCCTCCGGACACAACGAGGCCCTGTACATCACTCTCCGGCTCAACACCGTATCACTCCTTGGAGTATTGGTGGACAACGGATCAGCCGTTAACGTCCTTCCTCTCAGCATGATGCGGGCCCTACGCATCAACGAAAGGTACGTGATCCCATCTACCCGAACTATCAAGGCCTATGATGGCACGTCTCGCTCCATCTTGGGGATGGTGACTCTGGAGCTCTGGTTCGAAACTCAGATGGTGCCAGCAAAATTCCACGTGATGGACATTCAGTCTGAATTCACAGCTCTGTTAGGATGCCCCTGGCTACATCACATGAAAGCCATAGCTTCCACCCTCCATCAATGCGTCAAATTCATTAATCGGCAGGGAGATCTTGAAGTCATCAGAGGGGATAGTTTCCTCATAGGGAACGAAGCCGAGACAGTCGCCATGCGTGCCCGCAGCCAGACACCGGGGCTACCTCCTTCAAATTGACCAAGGGACTATCGGGGCAAGTCTCGTCAGAACCCCTCAGAATCCGGCGATGCCAACTATGTCAACGCACTCAAGCGGGCAGGCTCTGAAGAGGTTCGATACGTCAAGTTCAATTGCCATTTCCAACATTTGGAGGCATACTGGAAAGAAACAATGAACACCGCCATGATACGGGCACACAAACCCCCAGTCTCCAACCACAGATTTGTCAGCATTCTCCAAACCCACTCTCTGACCCTGCCAAGCAAAGAGATTTTCGTGATAAAGGTCGACAAGCATCGTCATACTCGACTCGAATCTATGAACGTCATATGGGACGTCCTCCTCAAGGAACTACCCACTAAGCCTTTCCGCTCTAACATGGGGCATGAGATTTTTCTAGCAGCTCCAGCAACGCACCAAGACGCAATACGTCCTTATATCTGGATTGAGCGGTCAGACTGCGACGAGTTAGAATTCTCCAGAATTGAGGATGCGGCAGAATCGCAAGCAGATTCTTATATTCATATGCTCAGTTTTAAGGATGGTACCAGCCCCGATCTGATAAACTTTGGTTCAATCAAAGAGATGATGGCAATGATTGAGAAAGGAGGTCAGAAACAGCACAATTACCGAGTCATGAGGCCACTGACAGCAATGCCATTAAAGAATTGGGAAACTCTCTCAGGCCCATCCGCGACCAAAGAGGAAATGATCACCAAGCTTGGATTAGTTCCCCGTCCCTTTGTGTCAACCTATGAAAAGTCCTCCGAGTCTCTCATCGTTGAATTTGAGTCACTAGAGTCGTCCGATGGCCTCACGCCTGAAGACTATGAAATTGTAGCCAATGCTGTATTTCCCTTTGTTCTCAATGAAATGATGGACCTTTCTGAGTATCCTCTGATTGCCACTTTAACTAATGATAAATTAACTAATAACTTAAAAACAGTTAATAATGATTCACTAGATAAAGAAGCAGACACATTAAATGAACAATATATCAAAGAAATCTTTAAGCAGGTTGTTCGGAAAGAGGAAAATCGAGCCCAAGCTGCCGAAGAGGTTTTGACGAGTGTGAATTTGGGAACTGCAGAAGAGCCTAAAGAGACGCAGATCGGTAGTTTCTTCGAAGGAGCTGAAAGAGACACTCTGATTGAGCTTCTAAGGGAATTCGTGGATGTGTTCGCATGGTCCTATAAAGATATGCCGGGCCTCGACCCTTCCATAGTTGAACACCGAATACCGCTCGACCCAGAAGTCAAGCCAGTAAAGCAGAAACTAAGAAGAATTAAGCCCGAATGGTCTCTACAAGTGAAAGAAGAGATAGAAAAGATGCTCAGAGCAGGGTTCATCAGGGTCATTGAATATCCCACATGGCTTTCCAACATAGTGACGGTGACCAAGGCCAATGGGAAGATCCGATGCTGCGTGGATTTCAGAGACTTGAACAAAGCTAGTCCAAAAGACGATTTCCCCCTGCCAAACATCGACATCCTGGTGGATTCCACGGCCAACCATGAGGTTAAATCCTTCGTTGACGGTTTTTCCGGTTATAACCAAATCAAAATGGCGGAAGAAGATCAAGCCAAGACAGCCTTCACAACCCCTTGGGGCACATACTGCTACACGGTCATGCCATTCGGACTAAAGAATGCTGGGGCTACATACCAGAGGGCAGCTACAGCCCTATTCCATGACATGATACACAAAGAAATTGAGGTCTATGTGGACAACATGATAATACACTCCAAAGGGTCAGATGGCCAGCACTTTGTTGATCTGAGAAAATTCTTCGGCCGCCTCCGAGACCACAGCATGAGACTGAATCCAGCCAAATGCACCTTCGGTGTAAAACAAGGCAAGGTGCTAGGATATATGGTGACGGAACGGGGAATTGAAGTAGACCCCCAGAAAATCAAAGCCATAGTCGAAATGAAACCACCCCGGACGCTGACAGAAGTAAAATCCTTCATGGGAAGACTGCAATACATAAGCCGTTTTGTAAATCAGTTGACCTCGATATGCGAGCCAATCTTCAAGTTGATGAGGAAAAGTGCCTACACAGAATGGACTCCAGAATGCCAGCTCGCTTTTGAAGAGATCAAAGCATACCTTGTGAATCCCCCGATTCTTTGCCCGCCACATCAGCAAAATCCGATGTTGCTATATCTAACTGTCACGGATACGGCAATTGGGGCTATGTTAGCTCAAGAGAAGAAAGATTCTAAGGTCAAAAATGCCATCTATTTCATAAGCAGAAAGCTTCAGGGGAGCAAACTCAATTACTCTGCTTGTGAAAAGACTTGCGCAGGCCTGGTCTGGGTAGTGGGAAAGCTGAAACACTACATGCAGTCTCACCCGATACATCTCGTCTCAAAGATAGACCCCATCAAATATCTGTTCGACAAGCCTTCCATCTCCATGAGGTTGGCAAAATGGTCGTTCTTTTTGGCTGAATACGACCTCACATACGTGACAAGGAAATCCGTGAAAAAGCGTATAATGGCAGAACAGCTGGCCGATTTCCCAAGTGATGAGTCCCGAGGACCTGAACCTCAATTCCCCGATGATGGAATCTTCGCCATAGAAGGAGAAAATCGATGGCAACTATTCTTCGATGGGGCGTCAAACAAAAGGGGGAACGGAATAGGAATGCTTCTGGTCGATCCTACTGATGAACACACTCCCATAGCAGTAAGGTTGAACTTTGAGGTCACCAACAACGTTGCTGAATATGAAGCTTGCATAGCCGGGTTGGAGAACGGAATAGGAATGCTTATGGTGACTCTGCCCTCATCATCAATCAAGTCTCTAACAAGTGGAAGACCATGGATCCGGGTCTGCAGAAGTATCACACTTACATGGAAGAGCTAGTCACTCAATTCAAAGAAATCATCTTCCATTACCTGCCCAGAGACCGCAACAGGTTCGCAGATGCTCTGGCAACACTAGCCTCTCTTGTTGAAATACCTGAAGGAAAGTCTGTCAAACCATTCAGAGTCGGGAGAAGAGAAAACCCCACTTATTACTTTGAAATCGAAATGAAGGCCGAACCGGCCAATGATCCCTGGTACACCCAGATCTATCAGTACCTAAAGAACGGCGAAGCCTCTTTCAAAAATGAAGATGGAGAATATAAAGAAGGAATCAAAGCAAAAAAGCCTCTCAGCCCTGAAGCGACTCGCCTCCCACTATGTTCTTTTGGGAAACATGCTGTACAAGAAGCGTTATCAAGGCCCCCTCCTACGATGTATTGACAAACAAGAGGCTATCGGACTCATGAAAGAAGTACATGGTGGTACCTGCGGCCCCCATATGAATGCTCGGGCTCTAATGCAAATCATACTAAGAATGGGATACTTTTGGATCTCCATGGAAACCGACTGCATCCAGTTCGTCAAAAGCTGCGACAAATGCCAGCGGTACTCAAATCTCAATCATTTGCCTCCTCACAAGTTATACTGCATGACAACCCCTTGGCCTTTCGTCACTTGGGGAATTGATGTCATAGGCAAAATCACACCACCAGGCAGCAACGGCCACGAATTCGTCCTGGTAGAAGTGGACTATTTCACCAAATGGGTTGAAGCCAAGTCCTACAAAATCCTCAACTCAAAGAAAGTAGCCCTCTTCATCAAAGAGAACATCATATACAGATACGGGTTGCCGGCCAAAATCATCTCAGATAATGGATCCCACTTTGAAGGGGAATGCGACAGGCTGCTGGCGGAATTCAGAATAACCCGTCACAAGTCATCTCCCTACAGGCCCCAAACTAACGGAGCCGTCGAAGCAGCAAACAAGACCTTGGAAAACATCATTCGTAAAATGGTTTTCCGAGGTCGAGATTGGCCCGAGAAGCTACACCTTGCTCTCTGGGGCTACAGAACATCCGTCAGAACGGCAACCGGGGAAACACCATATGCTCTTACCTACGGAATGGAAGCCGTACTCCCAATCGAGCTAGAAATCCCCTCACTCCGGGTGCTGTTGGAAAGTCAAATCAATGAGGTCGAGTGGCTTCAGAGTCGCCATGATGAGTTGGCCCTGCTAGATGAACGACGATTGAAACCCATGGAACATATCCGAGCTTACCAAGGAAGAATGGCCAGAGCCTTCGATAAGAAAGTAAAACATCGGGAGATCCGAGAAGGTGATCTCGTTTTGAAAGAGAAGCCCCCAGTCCGCATCAACCCGCTTGGCAAATGGGAGCCTGTTTGGGTCGGGCCATATGTCGTCCAGAAAATCTTCTCCGGAGGAGCCATGCAACTTGCAGACCTCGACGGAAATTCTTTTGTACACCCAGTGAATGGCGACAAGCTGCGCAGATACTACGCGTAGAATACTGAGTCAAAACAAAAAAAAACAAAAACAAAAAAAAGAGTGCTAAAAGAGTAATACCCAACTAGGTTGAAAACCCGAAAAGGGCGGCCTAGGTAAAAAATAGGGTTGCAAAAAAAAAAACAAAAAAAATTAACCGGGTCGAACTACGGAGACCTGAGCCCTTTAGTCCAAGGGAACGTAGGCAGCCGGAAACGGTTCGGTCTAAAACACAAATAAAAGACATACTTTGTCATCGACACATTGATCAAGCCATGAAGGCATCTTGAAAAACTCTAAAGCAATTCACATATTCATTACAGTTAAAAACTTTTTGATGAGTCTAAGCTCGGTTCACTCCTACGAATTACAACCTGCTAAAAGAAACTAAGATACATAATAACTAATGTGTCTTCTATGACAAGAAAGGGATACTCAGAAAACCTCAAAATCACTCCAAGCCACTCGTACTGGCTTCTCCCCTCTTCTTCCCTCCTCTTCGGGTCTTCTTCTTCTGCACTGGAAAAATGTCGGTCTTCCGCCTACCAAGCTCTGGTGTAGGGACAGGATCTATCAAACCCGTATCTGTCAGGGCCTTAGTAGCCCTAGCCTCATCTCTCATCTCCTGTAGCCGAGCTGGTAACATAGGAATCCTCCTCTCCTGTCTCTTGACATAAGCCTCATAGTCGGTCACGGCATCTCCGCTCCTATCATGAGGGTTGGCCCTCGCCTCGGCCCTCCTCCTCTCCGAAACTGTCAGGTCCTCCGCACCAACAATGGCCTCACGCCGTCTCAAAATAGCCACCTGAGTCTCCCCCAAATGCCTCTCGTACCAATCCAAGTACCAAGTGGTCAGAAATATGTGTCCCGGACGCCTGAGGATAACCCTGGAAGGAAAGACGTCATGCCTCCATGCTCGGGAAAGAAATGGGAACACCGAAGGATCCTCCATCAAAACAGAAGCTACCACCCTGGTAGCTATGTCCTCAAAGCCCTCCAAGGGAGCCTGCTCCAGGCTAAACTGTCTGAGAACCAGAGACGGAATGTAAAAACTGGACTGAGAAAGCCCCAGAAGCAGAACCACATGAGACCCATCCTGAAGAACTCTCCGAGTCTCTATCCGCCAATGAGGCACCGACCACCTGATGTCCGCGGTCTGGCAAAAAGCCATCCAATGCTCCCATGAGCCCTGATCATCAAGATCCACGGTAACCCCTCTCCTGGCAAATGTCCAAGGTTTGACCGCATCGGAAGTTTCGCGAAGAACCCCCAGGCCCTCCATCAGCCACATAGTCAAGAGAAACGGGCTGCCCCCGTGCATATACCGCCTCCCGGTAGCCAACCTGTCAAGAGCATGAAGGGTCTCTCCCAGGATCAAGGGCACAACATCCCGGCCCGAACGGCAGTGTACAACCACATCCAGCAAAGCTCGGTGACAGATCCCAAAAGAGTAAACCATGAACAAAGTACCAAACACGCAAAGTGCAAAGGCATCCCAATAGGCATCATCAATCAAGCCTAAGCACCTAAATCTATCAGGAAGATCAGAAATGTCAAAATGATCAGGACCACGAATCATACCTTGTGCTTCCTCCGGGGAAAGATGAAGAAGGTTGCACAACTTGTCAACAAAAGAGGCTCCTCCGGGCAAAGGAATTGCAATCTCTTCCACCTCGGGACCGCCAAGCAAAGCCCGGAATTCTTTAACAGTCGGAACAACTTCATTGTAAGAAAAAACAAAAGACATGCCTCCTTGTATCCCAAAAAGAAGCGGAGGCCCTCAAAAGATCATAGTCCGGAACCAATTCTTTGAGAGACCATAAACACTTTACCTTGTACCTTTCTTCAAAAAATGACCTCCTCTCATGCATAATCTCCCTACACCACTCCTTGAACTTTTCAAAGAATGACATTTGGATTTCTTTGGACAATTTTAGAGAATTTTTGGGCATTTCCATGGCTTTTCTCTCTTCTCTCCCGAAATTCCAGTTTGAACTGGAGAAGATGAAGTTTCAGATGAAATTTATGGCCAAAACCAGATCCAACCACCGAAACAAATGAAACCTGCCAGATGTCACCCCTATCCGCGCGGATGACAATGTCATTACCAAAAAAATCTGCAGCAGTTCCAACTGCTGCACCACGAAGGAATATTTCGCTCGAAACCTGTGCAAAACCTGTCCAAACAGTTCATACACCAAGCATTCACACCCTTGCCAAGAAACCGAGCTCATGCAACATTTGCATTCATAATAGATAAAAAAACAAAAAAAAGTAGATTATTATATACCCAAAAAAAAAAGAAAAACAAAAAAAAGTGTGCATAAAAAATAAATTGTGTCTGTCCAAATAGGTACAATCCCAGTCTCAGAAATCGATCAAAGATAATCAGTCAGAATCCTCAGTGGCTGGCCCTTTCCCCCGGTCCCTCTTGCGGCTCGGGCCCGCCTCCTCAGTAGCCATGAATACCTCGGGCTCGGATCAACCGGTACGCCACGATAGGGCAAGCCGAGATCTGCAAAGAAGTCATACCCGAACGTGAACGTGTCGAATTCCTGGATGTACGAAGAAGAGCCACCGTGGTGCCAAACGTGCCCCTGCCCGTGCAAATCCCCGAGGATGACGTGGTCCGGAGGAAGCTCCATGCCGGGATCTATGAGAGGAGAAAGGGGAGTCTCGGTAGAATGCTCCGAAGTAATAGGAGAAGTCTCCCGCTCCACAGGCGCCGGCTGTGCATGTCTCGCTCTGCCCTGAGCAGCCCCACAAGCAACCATCCTCCTGAGGAACCTCTTGGCCCCGATCACCTGCTTCGTCAGCTTCTCCACAACCACGGCCGGGAACTGCACGGAAACAAAAGCATCAGAAATAATTGACGCGAAAATGATGAAGCGAAAGAAAAGACAAAGAGACAGAAGCAGTAAAAAGCCGTACCTTCATATCCGGACGAGGCCGAAAAGCTCGTGGGACCCGCTCAGGTTGAGGGATCTGCACCCTCAATCTGACCCCATCCTGGACATACGAAAAGTCCGATCAAGGGTATTGCACAATCCCCTCCCCCTCTCTCTCAAGAACCTGGGGCATCCTCAGCCTCCTCAAGATAAATCTCGAATACTCCTCGATCGCCACAAACATCGAGAAGTGCTGACCACCTCGATAATCACCCCAGGTCTCCGATCTCTCACTCGGATGCATCATGTCGGCAGGAGGCTCCACCGGTGCCATCAGAGGCGCACCCTCGCCATGCTGGCGCGTCACTCTCTCCCCCAGATAATATGCATCACAGGTCAAGCCCCTCAAAATCCTCCGCTGCACGGTCCACCTCTCAGCACCCTTCAGCTGCTCCACGTTGAAGCGGCCCCAGGGGTAGAAAATCATCCCCTCATCCGTCTCAGCCCTCGTCAAAGGCAGGCAATCCCTGTACTTGAGGGTCGTGCGCCCCCTAGAACCTATCTTCTCCCGAGCATGCTTGCTCCAGGAGAGCATGCTTGCTCCAGGAGAGCATGGCCGGATATGCCCCGATGTGCTCCGCCGACTGCCGCCACATCGTGACGTGAAAGAACTCCAGAGCCCATACCTGCGAAAGGTGAAGATTACATCAACTAAGTGCGAAAAGAAATGTGCGTGCTTAAGGAAAAGAAAAAGCAGAAGCTTATACCTCCAGAGGAAACTCAAAGCACGTCAGAGAGCTGACAGCCTTCCGGCTATACCGATCCAGAGCAAAATATAGCTACTGCCGGCCACCGCCTCTCCCCAAGACACCTCCCCAGCCATCTCCACATCCTCTAACGTCCTCAGCAAAGCGAACACCGCCGTCCCCTCGGCGTGTCCAAAAAGTGTGCTCGAAAAAGCAAACCATAAAAAGGCCCTGGCAATCTGCACAGCAGCCACTCTCTCATCCCCAGCCTCGTAGCTCTCAATGCTCTCCACGATCTTCCCGTGGACCACAGCATACTCCATACCCATCCCCTTTTTGGGAATGGGGGTAAAGCCCAGAAGATCCTGCAGCTCCAGGTCACTGTAGCCATCCCTCCACTCAATGCTCCGTCCTTTAAAGGACAGGCCCGTGATCGCAGCGTAATCGGAAGGAGTAACCGTGGCCTCGCCCCAGAAGAAATGGAATGTGTGGGTCACGTCCCACCAATGCTGTGCCAAAGCAAAGATCAGGCCCTTACTCTTGGGGAACTTGACCAACCCCCTCAGGCACTCGATGAACTCATACAACCCAGTCCCAATGACGATCTGTCTCAGACTCATCAGAACTCCTCTGCCCAGGACTGGAAGCTGGTCCCACAGGTCAACCACGGCCTCCACTGATCCTCGAGTCTTCAGCTTATTCAGCTGCTCCGTCACAAAACGATCTCCACCCTGCAATTGAAAAAAAAATTGCATTTGCATCAAAAAAAAAAAAAAGAGAGAGCATACATATGCATCACAAAGTTTTGAAGAAAATTTGGGAGCATAACGGCATACAATGGACTCAGCCCCATTTTTCTCACAAAAGAAAAGATTCTTCAGCAACCATCATTCATCATGCATATAAAAAAAACATGTCAATAACATTGAGCCAACGGAAGTAAAAACTCCGTCCCATTTTTCATAAAATAGCATGCATAAGCAATTTTCCACAATTCATTCATCCAATCAACGGGAACGAAAATCCGTCCCATTTTTCAAAAAATCATGTTTTTGCAAAAAACACACATGCATACATTCATATCATTCACGGAAGCATCATCTCATTGCAAAAATCCTACATGCAACAAAAAAAAATTCCATCCCGAATTCGGTAAAATTTTCATCATCTCATATTTCAAAAATGGCAAAATGCCCATTCTTTTTCCAAACAAATTGCACATTTGGGTTACCCATATACTCATTACAACATGCAAATCATCAAATACAAAATCCAAGTCCAAGAACACAATTTTCGAATTTTAATTATAATTTTCGAATTCAAAAAAAATGGCAAAATGTCCATTCTTTTCAAACAAAATGCATATTTTGATTACCCACATACTCATTACAACATGCAAATCATCAAAATCGAATTTCAAGCCCAAGAACATTGAATTTCGAAATTTTCAAAAAAAAAAGAAAAAAGAAAAATCACAAAAATCAATTTCGAATGAAAAATCAACAAAGAAAATGGAGAGATTCGAAGTATACCGTGCGGAGGCTCGGATCAGTGACCCAATGTTGCCACGCATCGGGATATGGCTTCTCCGCAATCGATTGCGAAAGAGAGTAATGCCTCCTCATTCGAACGAGCTCTAATTGCCTCTCCGCGACCGGGCCGCGTCCTTGACCTTGGATAGCAACTCCCCCATGTTCCATTGCTTGAAAAATCAAAGAAAATGGAAGATTTTTGAAGTTTTTTGGGCCAAAAATGGCTTCTCCTCGGTTTTCTCTCTCTTCTCTCGTAAACTGAAAAGAAAATGTGAGGAAGAAGAAGAAAGGGCGGCGGCCCTCATTTAAACCAATCTGGGCTTCTTTCCCCTCCGCGCGGACCAAATTGAAGGGTCAAAAAGACCATTTTGCCCTTTAAAATTTCAGGACTCTGCAGTTTAGTCCCAAACTTAACAGAGTTAACCAATGTTAACCAAAGTTAACCCCCCTTTTCAAAAGAGCTCCCCGGCCGTAAAACGTAAGCCCGTTCTCCTCCGAGGAAGATAACGGAATCCCGTTTCTTTCATCAATTTCATCAACGGCAGTAAAACGTAAGTCTGATTTCTCTGAGAAAGATAACGGAATCCCGTTTCTTTCATCAATATCATCAATGGCAGTAAAACGAAAGTCCCATTTCTCCGAGAAAGATAACGGAATCCCGTTTCTTTCATCAATTTCATCAACGGCAGTAAAACGTAAGTCCAATTTCTCCGAGAAGGATAACGGAATCCCGTTTCTTTCATCAATATCATCAACGGCAATAAAACATAAGTCCGATTTCTCCGAGAAAGTTAACGGAATCTCGTTTCTTTCATCAATATCATCAACGACAGTAAAACGTAAGTCCGATTTCTCCGAGAAAGTTAACGGAATCCCGTTTCTTTCATCAATATCATCAACGGCCGTAAAACGTAAGCCCGTTCTCCTCCGAGAAAGATGATGGAATCCCGTTTCTTTCATCAATATCATCAACGGCAGTAAAACGTAAGTCCGATTTCTCTGAGAAAGTTAACGGAATCCCGTTTCTTTCATCAATATCAACAACGGCCGTAAAATGTAAGCCCGTTCTCCTCCGAGAAAGATAATGGAATCCCGTCTCTTTCCTCAATTTCATCAACGGCCGTAAAATGTAAGCCCGTTCTCCTCCGAGAAAGATAACGGAATCCCGTCTCTTTCCTCATTATCATCAACGGCAGTAAAACGTAAGTTCGATTTCTCCGAGAAAGATAACGGAATCCCGTTTCTTTCATCAATATCATTAACGGCAGTAAAACGTAAGTTCGATTTCTCCGAGAAAGATAACGGAATCCCGTTTCTTTCATCAATTTCATCAACGACAGTAAAACGTAAGTCCGATTTCTTCGAGAAAGATAACGGAATCCCGTTTCTTTCATCAATTTCATCAACGGCCGTAAAACGTAAGCCCGTTTTCCCCGAGAAAGATAACGGAATCCCGTCTCTTTCCTCATTATCATCAACGGCAGTAAAACGTAAGTCCGATTTCTCCGAGAAAGTTAACGGAATCCCGTTTCTTTCATCAATATCATCAATGGCAGTAAAACGTAAGTCCGATTTCTCCGAGAAAGATAACGGAATCCCGTCTCTTTCCTCATTATCACCAACAGCCGTAAAACGTAAGCCCGATTTCCCCAGCAAAAGCCAACGGAATCCCTCAATTCCACCCCCAGCAGCTTTTCGAACTACGTAAGGGCTTGATTCCCCAATCGGGATACATAGGTAGCCTATCACAGGTCCAGCCACTCGACTAGCACGGTCATCCTTTCCCTCGGCAGCAGACGTAAGACCGATCCCTTCAAACGAAGTCCACCAAGGACCATCAATCCCAAATCCTTAAGGTTCGAGGCACCTAAAACGCCATCATCAAGGTCTGAGGCACCTAAAACGCCATCATCTCCAAGGTCCGAGGCACCTAAAACGCCATAATCTTCAAGGTTCGAGGCACCTAAAACGCCATCATCTTCAAGGTTCGAGGCACCTAAAACGCCATCACTACCAGGTTAACGCCTCAAAATAGTCACTCTAGGGTCGACATCGAAAGACCCGAACTACTACTGGCTTGATTCCTCTTAAGGATAAGTAGGAAGCCTATCATTGGGTTCAGCCATCAGACCAAAAATGGTCATTCCTATCCCCAGCAGAGCGGATATACAACTTTAGCCATCAGACCAAAATGGTCATTTCCCATCCTTAGCAGAGTTTCTTTCAGCAACCGACTACAGAACTCGCTCGCCAGGTTGACATCCTAAAACTGTCTCTCCAGGGTCAAAGACCCGAACTACGGCCGGCTTGATTCCCATTTGGGATACGTAGGAAGCCTATCGCTAGGTTCAGCCACTCGATCACTTGATCATCCTGTCAAATATGGAGCCTTACTCTTATCGACGACCCCGCTTCCTTCGAAAGCACCATCGCCGAGGGGCTACTGTAAGTGCTCCAATTTGAATTGTTAGCATTTTCGTTAGAAAATTAATGAAAGTCTTAACATTTCTAACATTTCTAACAATTCCTAACTTTTCTAACAAAACAAGGGTAAAGTACGCATTGCTATTTAAGGTTAAACCAAGAAAAGAATCTTAAAAAGAAAAGAAATTATAAAAAAACCCGAATTAGCAAGCTGAAAAACACAGCCAGTTTGAATATTTTTGAAAATATTCCTTGTGTCCAAAGCCTGCAGCTGCAATTAATGAACAGTGCAAGCTGTTGTTCTTGTCCGCGCGGATGACTCTGAAGTTTTCAGAGGGCTATAAATTGAGCCCTTCAGTCACAGAAATAAGGAGCCACAACTTCATTCACAGCAACACCTTGGCGAAAATACTAGAGAAAACAGTGGGAATTCCCTTGAATTGCCACCTTTTTCTTTGGATTATTTTCCCAAATCACACTCACTAATCACTCTCAAATTCAAGCCTCAAACACTCTTAAATCCAAGCCTCAAACTCAAACACAAAAGAAGATAGGTATAACCTCCTTTTCCCTACCCTAAATCTCTCTCATCCATGCATGCATCTCATACTTTGAAGATGTAACTTGTTATTCTCTTGTCCTAGATCCAAGAGGATCACCATGGAAGTTCATCTCCATGGATGATCCTCTACAAGGATCAACATTTCTTTCAAAATTGTTTTTAATTCTTACAAACATATTTTCAAAACCCTAAAACCATTTTCATACATAAAATCTTGATTTCAAAGTTAAATCTCCCCCTTCCCAAGCAAATGAAGTGCTTAAGTCCTAATGTACCCTAAGGATGGCTTGATATAGTAGATCACCACTAAAATGTTTAGTGACTACTAATCAAAGCCTAAGGAAATGGGGACAAGCATGGATGCAAAACCCCCTTTCAAATCACATTTTTCCTCAAGAACATCTTGCTGTCCAGTAGCATTTGTTCTAAGACCTCAGTCCATTGTCTAATTTTTTGGACACAGAAGAACTTGGAATTGGGTGTTGACTACAAAATACTTTTTGTAGATAACATCCGTAGCTTTCCAGACATATTTTTACTTTATTTTTTACGTGAGTATAACTCCCTTTTTCAAATTATTTTCCAAAGGTTATTTCAACAGTCTCTGGAAATCCAGATTTCATATCTGAGATTTCCAGAAGTTTTTGGTCCATCAAATCATCTCCAAATGGAAAAATCCTTTTGTAGAAACCTTATTTAAGATTCTTTGAACAACTTTCATTCTCGGACTTTCCCCAGATTTTGAAGTTTTAAAGCTCTTACATCCATTTTAAAATCAAGTGTCCACTGCCTTTTTCATTCTGGCAGAATTGGTTTCCAACTTCAAGAAATCTTTTGAGTACCAAAACTCAACCCAAAAATCATACCAAAAATCATGGGACTTGTTTAATGTCTTATAAAGAGTTTCCAATTTTTAGTTTTCTCAGTTTGAAGTTATTTTGGCCAAAGGAACAAACACCCACACACACACACAAATGGTTTTTAAGCTTGGAAGACTCGTTTTTACGAGGCATTCCGGGTGAACACTAACGTTCTTCCCGGCGTGTAACGTGACCTCCGAACCCAAATCTCTAATCTCGGGCATTTTTCAAAGTTTTGGCCCTTAAAACAAAAATGGTGTGGCGACTCCGTGTTTTTCGATTGATTTTCAAAGAAGAGAAAAATCCAATCTTTCGAAAAATGGCAACATCGTTATAGTACTGCTATACGGTAATGCCTTTTGGGCTTAAGAATGTCGGGGCTACGTATCAGAGGGCAGCGACCGCACTCTTTCACGACAGGTCCACAAGGAAATTGAGGTCTATGTCGATGACATGATAATCCATTCCAAAGGCGAGGATGGACAGCACTTTGTCGACCTGCGAATGTTCTTTGAAAGGTTGAGACAGCATTCCATGAGACTGAACCCTGCCAAATGCACCTTTGGAGTGACAAGGGGAAAAGTGCTTGGGTATATGGTCATGGAACGAGGTATTGAAGTCAATCCCCGTAAGATCAAGGCCATTATGGATATGAGGCCACCTCAAACCCAGACAGAGGTCAAAAGCTTTATGGGTAAATTACAGTACATCAACAGTTTTGTCAACCAGATGACTACTATGTGCGAGCCCATCTTCAAGCTCATGAAGAAGAATGCAGACACAGAATGGACTGAGGAATGCCAGGATGCCTTTGACCAAATCAAGGCATACCTAGTACACCCCCCGGTGCTATGTCCCCCACATAGACAGAAACCTCTTCTGCTCTATCTCACTGTCACTGACACGGCAGTTGGGGCTATGCTTGCTCAGGAGAAGAAAGACTCTCGGGTAGAAAACGCCATTTACTTTGTCAGCCAAAAGCTGCAAGGAAGTGAGCTCAATTACTCAGCGTGTGAAAAGACTTGTGCAGGACTGGTTTGGGTAGTCGGTAAGCAGAAGCATTACATGCAAGCCCACTCTGTGAACTTGGTCTCGAAAATGGACCCCATCAAGTATATCTTCAACAAGCCTTCCCTTTCGATGCATCTAGCAAAGTGGTCGTTCTTCTTGGCTGAGTATGACATCAACTATGTGACGAGAAAGGCAATCAAGGGTCAACCGCTGTCAGACCATCTGGCAAACTTCCCTAGCAATGAGGATCGCGGGCCTGAACCTCAATTCCCAGATGAAGGGATCTTCGTAGTTGAGCCCGAGAACCGATGGCAGCTTTTCTTTGACGGAGCTGCTAACAAGAGAGGATACGGCGTAGGAATGCTACTGGTCGATCCAAAAGATGAGCACACGCCGATAGCCATCAAGTTGAACTTCCCTACCACGAATAATGCCGCAGAGTATGAAACTTGCATTGCTGGTTTAGAAGCTATCTTAGAAAGGAATGCCAAGGAGCTCGAGGTCTATGGAGACTCAGCCCTGATCATCAACCAGGTCTCCAACAAGTGGAAGACTGTGGATCCTAACCTTCAGAGGTATCATGCCTACATGGAAGAGTTGATTGAGCAGTTCAGAGAAGTAACCTTCCATTACCTGCCAAGGGACAAGAACAAATTCGCAGATGCCTTAGCTACTCTAGCCTCATTGGTAGAGATCCCCGAGGGAAAGCGATAAAACCATTCAGAGTGGGTAGAAGAGAAGCCCCGGATTTCTATTGTGAAATAGACTTGGGACCCGAGCCTGTCAAAGAACCCTGGTACAGTAAGATTTATCAGTTCCTCAAGGATGGGGAATCAGCTTTTAGAGATGAAGAAGGTAGACCAAAGGA
This sequence comes from Adenophora triphylla var. japonica, assembly GCA_022495995.1. Taxonomy (NCBI): domain Eukaryota; kingdom Viridiplantae; phylum Streptophyta; class Magnoliopsida; order Asterales; family Campanulaceae; genus Adenophora; species Adenophora triphylla. The sequence goes on from JAFEMH010000219.1 coordinate 352,400, forward strand.
AGGCATCAAAGCCAAGAGCTTGCAAGCCCTGAAACTGTTGGTCTCTCACTATGTCATCCTAGGGGGCGATCTGTACAAGAAATGGTACCAGGGACCACTCCTCCTGTGTGTCACCCAAGAAAGGGCCAGAGAGTTAATGACCGAAGTCCACAATGGTCCTTGCGGTCCTCATATGAATGCCAAATCATTGATGCAAGTGATCCTCAGAATGGGCTACTACTGAATTTCCATGGAAACAGACTATGTCCAGCATGTCCGAGCGTGCGACAAATGCCAAAGGTTTGCCAACCTCAATCATCTGCCGCCTCATGACCTGTACTGCATGATGACTCCTTGGCCGTTTGCAACTTGGGGTATTGACGTGATAGGGAAAATAGCCCCGGCAGGAAGCAATGGGCATGAATTTGTGCTAGTGGCAGTCGACTACTTCACAAAGTGGGTAGAGGCCAAGTCTTACAAGGTCCTCACTTCCAAGAAGGTGGCCCAATTTGTTAAAGAAAATATCATGTGCAGATATGGGATGCCTAATGAGGTCGTTTCAGATAATGGGTCGCACTTTGAAGGGGACTGCGATAGATTGCTGTCGGAATTCAGAATCACTCGCCACAAATCATCCCCGTACAGACCTCAGACCAATGGATCGTAGAAGCTGCCAATAAGACGCTCGAGCGGATTATCCGGAAAATGGCCACCCGTGATCGTGACTGGCCTGAGAAGCTGCATCTGGCACTCTGGGGCTACAGAACGTCTGTCAGAACAGCCACGGGAGAAACTCCCTTTGCCCTAACTTACGGGATGGAAGCAGTGTTGCCAGTAGAGTTGGAAATCCCGTCACCAAGGGTCCTCCTGGAAAACAGTGTCAATGAAGTAGAATGGTTGCACAGCCGGCACGATGAATTGGCCCTGCTTGATGAAAGAAGACTAAAAGCCATGGAGCACACCCGAGCCTACCAGAGGCGAATGGCCAGGGCATTCGACAAGAAGGTCAAGGCCAGGGACATCAAAGAGGGTGACCTAGTGCTGAAAGTGAAGCCCCCCACCAGAGATAACCCCCTGGGAAAGTGGGAACTCGTTTGGATCGGCCCGTATGTGTTGCAGAAGATACTATCGGGAGGAGCGATGAAGCTTGCGAACCTGGACGGCAATCCATTTGTCCACCCAGTGATCGTGACTGGCCTGAGAAGCTGCATCTGGCACTCTGGGGCTACAGAACGTCTGTCAGAACAGCCACGGGAGAAACTCCCTTTGCCCTAACTTACAAGATGGAAGCAGTGTTGCCAGTAGAGTTGGAAATCCCGTCACCAAGGGTCCTCCTGGAAAACAGTGTCAATGAAGTAGAATGGTTGCGCAGCCGGCACGATGAATTGGCCCTGCTTGATGAAAGAAGACTAAAAGCCATGGAGCACACCCGAGCCTACCAGAGGCGAATGGCCAGGGCATTCGACAAGAAGGTCAAGGCCAGGGACATCAAAGAGGGTGACCTAGTGCTGAAAGTGAAGCCCCCCACCAGAGATAACCCCCTGGGAAAGTGGGAACTCGTTTGGATCGGCCCGTATGTGTTGCAGAAGATACTATCGGGAGGAGCGATGAAGCTTGCGAACCTGGACGGCAATCCATTTGTCCACCCAGTCAACGGTGATAAGCTCCGCAGGTATTATGTCTAATAAATATATATATATATATATATATATATATATATATATATATATATATATATATATATATATATATATATATATATATATATATATATATATATAAAGAAAAAGAAAAAGAAAAAAATATGTAGTGCAAAAGAGTAATGTCCACTAGGGCCGAAAACCCAAAAAAGGGCGGTCTAGGCAAAAGACAGGGTTGCACACATAAAAAAAAGGAAAAAAAAACATGTAGTGCAAAAAGAGTAATGCCCAGCTAGGCCGAAAACCTAAAAAGGGCGGTCTAGGCAAAAGACAGGGCTGCACATAAAAAAAAAAAAGACCAAAAACAAAAAATCCCGATAGTTCACCAGAATGAACTAGGAAGACCTGAGCCCCTTAGTCTTTCTTGTAAAAGGGGAACGTAGGCAGCCAGAAATGGTTCGGTCTAAACAATAAATAAGACATCTAAGTTTCCCTGAAATGTGACTTGAATAAAATTGTAAGATAAATATCCTTGTTAATTACAAGTTAAAAACTTCTTGATGAGTTCAAGCACGGTCTACTCTTGACTCTGCTAACCTGCTACAAAGATCTAAAACATACAAAAAAGACCTAATAATCTATTGTGTTTGCAAATGGCAATAAGGGAATCCTAGGAATAGACCTATTAGTCGTCATTCACTGAGTCTTCCTTGTTCTTCTTCCCTTTACCTCGACCCCGTCGAGTGTTCTTCCTCTTCTTGTCTATGATGTCGGTCTCCCTCATCCCAATTTCTGGTATCTTCACTGGAGCCTCCACCATGTAGGACTTCTGAAATGTCCTATGAGTCTGCAGTCTCCAATGAGGCACCCACCAGTGAATGTCAGAGGTAGACAGCCGAGCCATCATCAGCTCCTAGCTACCCTGGTTCTGTTGCCTAGGTGCACCCCTCCGGGAAATCACCCAAGGACACTGAATAGGCGAAGCCCCCGGCAAAGCCCCAAGCCTCTCCTGTAACCATAATGTCAGCACCGCTGGGCTCCCAGACCTCATAAAATGGTCTCCCCTAGCCATCCTATCAATGTCATGCAGAGTCTCACCCAAAACCAGCGGAATAATATCCTTCCCAGCCCGGCAATCTCTAACCATGTCCAAAAGGCCACCATGACAGACCCCTATGGACTCGACAGTGAACAGAGATGAGAACACGCAAAGGGTAAAGGCATCCATAGCCACCGTGGTCGTAGCCGTATCTAGAGACCCAAACCTGCCCGAGATATCAGAAAGGTCAATCCTGTCAGGGGAAACCATCATCCCCTCGGCCTCTTCCAGAGAGATTTGCAGAAAAGATGCCAACTTTACCGCCACCGGCATGTCTCCGGTAGGAGGGATCGAAACGACTTCAATTTCTGGATCCCCAATCAATGCCCGGAAGTCTTCGAAGGTTGGGACGAGTTCATTGTAAGAAAAGCAGTAAACATATCTCCGGACGTCCCAAAATCTCGCTGCGGCTCTCAAAAGGTCCCAATCGGGTGGGAGATCCTTCAAATGCCATAAATATTTGATCTTGAAGGTGGTATCGAACAGCCCCTTGTTAGATTGAAAGTTGCATCTCATCCAAGATTGAAGATCGGACAGAAAACGGTCTCTTTTCCCCTTTTGCAATCTGACGGGTTTCTTCATGGCAAGTGATCAAAGTTGATGATTTTTGGTCAAAAATGTGCTCTGGGATCAGTTGGGACAGGTCTAGGATGAAAATGAAATGAAAAAGGCCATCCTTTGATTTTATTTGAAAAAAAACCAGTTCAGACAAAACTTCCAACCGCACGGCTTCATTTGCCCAAAGACCTGGCCGGACGGCGTCTTTTGCTTCTGCAGAAAAAAAATCTACAGCAGCTCTTGCTGCTGCCCAAGTGGAATTCTCACCCCAATTTCTCAATGAAACCTGCATAAAAACATGTCCAAACACCATCCATACAATCATATGTCATCATAAATCATTTTGGCCCAGTTTCAGCCCCATTTCCAAGCAAAAAAGCTGCCCCGAGGCTCAAGTAATATGCAAAAACATAAAGCATAAATAGGAAAAGCAAATAAAAGAGTAATACATTGTCTTCGCCTCCTTGGTGCCCAAATAAAATGAAAAATAAACAAATTGTGCATAAATTGTTCATTGTTTGTTTCTATCCTCTCCTAGTTCAACCCTAGGGAATCCTAAGCTTCCGACTCCTCGTTGTCACTGCTTAGTTCGTAGAACTCTTGATCCTTCATCAAATCTTCACAATCACTCACGTCAGAAAGATTGACATTCATATGCTCGTACTCCGCCAGCTGCTCCAGAATGCCCGTGTTGGGTCCCTGTCCCCGAGGCATGGCGCTGGTGGATGAGGTCTGGTATCCTGAGGCTGACGAGGTAGAGGTTGTGCTCCCAACGTGCCTCCTCTTGCGCACAGGCTCCTGCACATTCGCCCCAGCCCTGGAAGCACAGGCCAGTTTCCTCAGAAGGGACCGGCACACCTCCTTCCAACCTCTGTTCTTCCGTACCAAGCCATCATAGGAACGATCAGGGACCTGCGGGAAAAGAGAATAGAAACTCAGAAAATCTTGAGAAAATTTCAGAATCGCAGAAGGCAAAGAAATCTAAAAAGGAAAGAGAAGGAACCTAGATATACTTACAGTGCTATCAGGTGGAAGAGTATACTGGGGCTCCCTCGTGTCGGGAACAGGCACCATGAACCTCCTCGGTACCCCACTTACCACATAGGAAAGATGAGCAGGAGGCATAGGCGGATCAGTCGTCTCTGCTTCCCCGTACCCCTAAGTGACACCTATCTTCACTAGCTTCTACGGTGTCCTCAACCGCGCCTCCACAAAGGTGGCGTACGGGGTAGCAAAGTCAAAATACTCCTCGGCCGCCACGCCAGCCTGATACCTCGCTATCTCATCCTCTGACCAGTTCCTGGGATGCAGCATAAGCGGTGGAGGATCGTGAGGAGTGATGGCATCCAAAGGAGGGACAAAGCCATGCTGCCTAGAGAAGCGATCCCCCAAGTAAATGACATCACAGGTCAGCCCTATCAACCACCTCCTCTGCCTGGTCGCCTCTAAGGCATCCCCTAGCAAAACCTCCAGGTACCTCCCCCAAGGATAGAAATCCACCCCATCATGACCATCCATGTTGATGACCGGTCTCACCATCTTGTAGTCAAAAGTGATCCGGGTCTTCCCGGTGAACTTATCTCTAGCCTCTCCCCTCCAACGAATCATGGCCAGGAAGATCTCCGGATCACTCTGCTGGTTCCAAGGAAAGAACCTGATCACCTCATAAAACCAGACCTGCATGTTCAAAACAAAAGGTCATTTCTCTCATAAAAATCTCAAAACAGAAGAGTAAAAGAGAGAAAATAAAGTGAGAGTACCTCAAGAGCAAAAGAAAAGCAATCCATAGAAGCAGCCTTGTTACGGCTGTACAAGTCCAAGGAGAAATATAGCTCAGCCAATCCGGCCTCACCCCAAGAGACCGCCCCAACCTCATCCAGATTCTCTAAAGAGTCAAGCAGGAAAAGCATTGCCAGCGTCTCATAATTAGCAAAAAAGGTGACTAACAGCATCAACCACAGAAAAACACTCGCGAGCTGGTGAGCAGTCACCTCATTGGCGGCAAACCCCTGCATACACTCCAGAACCGCCACCTCAACATACCTCATCTCCATCTGAAGCCCCTTAGGATGGAGGTCAAATCCCACCAAAGCTCTAAACTCCTCTGCGGTGATGTGATCCCTCCAGGTCACAGGCCTCCCAGTGAACTGCAAGCCAGTGATAGCAGTAAAAAATCGGCTGGAGTCACCGTAATCTCTCCCCAGCTGAGATGAAAGTTGTGGGTGGTGTCCCACCAAAACTCCGAGAGGGCCTGGACTAGCCCCTTACTCTTAGAGGTCACATGGATACCTCTACTGATAGCATTAATGAAATGATCAAGGCCGGTCGCCATCACCAGCTGCTTGGGATTCACCCCATCCTTCTCAAAGTTGGGCATCCTATCCCACAACTTCACAGCCACCTCAGAAGGTCCCCTCGACTTGTTCTCCTGTAGGAAAGCACAACAAGAAATGTGCCAGTCCTTCATCTCATCTCAAAAGCATGCATATATTCAAAAGTGCACATATTTTCAAAGAAAAGCATTCGTAAGAGATTTCTAGCATCCTTTGCCTGGAAAACGTGTCCTTCATCATTTGAAGCACGTCATGCTGAGCACATTGCTCTCTTAAGTACAAATTTCCAATTTTCACAAAATTATTTGCACATAAGCATTAATTTTTCAAAATAGCATGCATGAATCCTTTTCATCGTCCAAAATCTTGCCTTCCCATCCGTGATCAGAAATTGACCTAGTTCTAGCACATGCAAGGACTCCGTCACATTTTAGACATTATTTTTCTTATTTTATTTTCAAAAAAGTGATTCATTCTCATATTCCTCAAATAAATTGCGCATGCATGTTCATTAATGTCCTTAGCCTCATAGGTTCATCATCAAATTTCCAAAATCATCAACAAAAATCATAGGAAATTTTGAAAAATTCCTAAAAAATCAGGTCAAGCCCTAAATCAATCAAAATTCCATCAAAATTGACAAAATCAAGCAAATCAAGAATGCTTACCCCAATAGATTGATGTTTCGTAGATTTGTGCTCCCTCCTCCCAGGATAGAGCTCGAAAGGAGGCGTGTTGAAGTCATACTTCCGCTCCGTTCGAATGAGCTCCCTCCTCCTCCTCCTCCTAGCGGCTTCCGACAAGGTCCTTCGTGCTTGCCTAGGCACAATGTTCCCCTCCGGATCCATCCTAAGCCAAGAAAGCAAGAGAATTGAAGAATTTTGAAATTTTCTCTCTCTCCTCTCTCCCTCTTCCTCGGCAGAAACAAGCAGCAATGGCTGTTTGTCGGTTTCAAATTCTGTTTAAATAATCTGGTGAAAATAGATTCAAAGCCGTATGGCTTCTTTTTCCCCCACCTCATGCCGGGCGGCCTCATTCGCTCTGAAGTGAATTTACACTTTTGCCCCTGGACTTTCCACTTGGGCATACAATCCCCGTTATCTCTTAACCAGAGTAACACTGTTTCCCAAGGATATCCGTTATCTCTAAAGAAAATAAACTTTCCCCTCGAAGCGCCTCCATTACTTCCGTTATAACGGAATAACGCTAGGTGACATCCTCCGAATTGTCAAAACCCAAGCTTTAGCTACCTCTATCCCATAGATAGTGAAGTACGCTTCAGTCTCTCTAAACTTTAGCTACCTCTATCTCACAGATAGTGAAGTACGCTCAAGTTCTCCAAACTTTAGCTACCTCTATCCCATAGATAGTGAAGTACGCTTCAGTTTCACTAAACTTTAGCTACCTCTATCTCATAGATAGTGAAGTATGCTCAAGTTCTCCAAACTTTAGCTGCCTCTATCTCATAGATAGTGAAGTACGCTCAAGTTTTCCAACTTTAGCTACCTCTATCTCATAGATAGTGAAGTACGCTCAAGTTCTCCAAACTTTAGCTACCTCTATCTCATAGATGGTGAAGTACGCTCAAGTTTTCCAACTTTAGCTACCTCTATCTCATAAATAGTGAAATACGCTTCAGTTTCTCCAAACTAAAGCTACCTCTATCCCATAGATAGTGAAGTACGCTTAAGTTTTCCAACTTCAGCTACCTCTATCTCCTCGATAGCGACGTAAGCTTTAGTCAAATCAGGTGAAAACCTCCATTAATTGTCAATTCAGGTGACAACCTCCATTAATTGTCAATTCAGGTGACAACCTCCATTAATTGTCAATTAGGTGACAACCTCCATTAATTGTCAAACAAGGTGACTCCTCCATGAATCGTCAAAACCTCAAGGATCCTAGACATATTCCTAACTATCTAGTGAAACTTGAACTACGACCAAGGCTTGATTCCTCCGGGATACGTAGGTAGCCTTTCATAAAGGTCCAGCCATCCGACCGCAATGGTCACCCTCTTCCTTCATCACTCCTCAGTGGTGGAGCAGCCTTTCATAAAGGTCCAACCATCTAACCACATCGGTCACCCTCTTCCCTCATCACTCCTCAGTGGTGAAGTAGCCTTTCATAAAGGTCCAGCCATCCGACCGCAATGGTCACCCTTTTCATTCATCACTCCTCAATGGTGCATGAGCCTTTCATAAAGGTCCAGCCATCCGAGCGCAATGGTCACCCTTTTCATTCATCACTCCTCAGTGGTACACGAGCCTTTCATAAAGGTCTAGCCATACGACCGCAAAGGTCAACCTTTTTATTCATCACTCCTCAGTGGAGAAGTAACCCCCCATCAAGGTCCAGATATCCGACCACATTGGTCACTTCCTTCACCTGGTATATCCCCAGTAGGATCAGCCATTTGACCTCCTAGGTCACTTTCCTTCCATCTTCCTATGCAAAGGACCAATTTCTTTTCGCCATTCCCCAGTGGATCTCGAACTATGGCCTGGTGTAAGTACCCAAATCCGGACCGCCAAAATCCGTTAGAAGTTAACCAAAATCCATTAAATGGCCCGCTCCAGGTTAACCGGAACCCGTTACACTTCCCGTTCTCAAGCCAACGAGACATCTCGGGACTGCCCCGTGCATCCCATCATCGAAGCGTACTCAACACACGTCGTTGCACGTAAAAGTATTATGGCCTTCCCTGAAAAATGCACTTTCCGGCACTTTTCGGGGGCGTTTCGGACATTTTTCGGAATGTTATTTTAAAAACGGACAAAACCGGGGATAATGGCGCAAACTCCCACAACCTGGTGAGTAATGGGACATGTGGCGTGTATGCCACAGCTCCCTCGTCAACATCAATCAAAAATCAATGAGAAAAGATTAAAATACCCCTGGTATACAGTCTCAGTCCGGCCGGACTCATTTGCAGGCAATCCAGAATTGCCAGCAAGTCCCTCCAATTTCCAAAGTTTCACAAAACCCCCTGGTTTTCACCCTCAGTCCATCCGGACTCATCATGAAATTTCACCTATAAATACAGAGGCTGTCAAAGCCATTTACAAAACCAAAATTTACTCCCTTTCACCCAAAAGCCACGGCCCAAACCAGTTCTCACCCCTCCCGAGCCCTGGTTTTACCTCGTTTTGCGTGAAAACTTCGTATTTCAATCAAATACAACCCTCGCCACCTCAAAACACCGTTCCAAACACTTTTCCGTATCCCGTATACGTTCCCCGAGCCAAAGGAGCCGACCCTAGCCATAGGTAGCTCCCTCTCTCTAAAACTCTCGTTCCGTCTCAATTTACGCGCCAGTCGCTACAACCGTTTTGAACGACGTTGTTGAAATGTAGACGTCTCCGTCTAACGGGGTCCGATACGTTTTAGCCCCTAGATCCTCTTCTCTTCCCGTAAGAGAAGTAATCTCGGGTTAAAACGGCGTTTCGACCCCGTTCCGTTTACTTTTATGTCATTTACAATTCCGGATCGTTTGATCCGTCGAACGTCATTTAAATTCCTGTCATTTACAAATTTCAGACCGTTTGATCCGTCGAACGTCATTTACATTTACGCAACTTTACAATTCCGAGCTGTTTGGCTCGTCGATCGTACTTTACAATTCCGAGCTGTTTGGCTCGTCGATCGTACTTTACAATTCCGGATCGTTTGATTTCGTCGATACCGCATTTTAAATACTGTCATTTACAAGTCCGAGCCGTTTGGATCGTGATAGTATTTACTTTTCAAAGTCCGAGTCGCAACCCGATTCGTTGATCGCAAATCATTTAATACGTTTTTCCCGTAAAATCGTTAACAATGTAATGCCCGGTTCAAAACCGGAGTTCGACATTCGAACTCTCTTTCAAAACGCGCGAAATGACGTTTGGCATCCAAAAGATCATCTTCAAACTTAAAAGCCGACTTTTGACATTCAAAATCATTTAATACGTTTTTCCCGTAAAATCGTTAACAATGTAATGCCCGGTTCAAAACCGGAGTTCGACATTCGAACTCTCTTTCAAAACGCGCGAGATGACGTTTGGCATCCAAACGCTCATCCTCAAACTCAAAATCCGACGTTTGACATTCAAACGCTCTCTTAAAAGTCAACATTTGACACTTAAGATAAGCAGTTAAAATCAGCATTCGCGCCACTTTTCTTAAAACTTCAAAATCGACGTTTGTCATTCAAACGCTCGCCTTTTCAAAAAAGATCCCATAATCAACGTTTGACATTCAAACCAAGATTAAGCTTGTCATTCAAGCCCCCATTTCAAAATGCAAACACACACACACACGCACACATTTTCGGGAAAGGTAGAAAGACTCGTCATACGAGGCGTTTCGAGTGATCTCAATATACTCTTCCCGAAACGTAACGTGACCTCCGAACCTAATAATCTCTGGTACTAAAATAGCTTTTACTCGTTTTTGCTACCAATAAAAATGACTCCCCGTTTTCAAAGCCTTTTCCTAAGTTTTTGCTACCAATAAAAACGACACCATTTTCAACCAATAGCCGTTTCTCAACGTTTGGGCTCAAAATACAAAAAACCGCGTGGCGACTCCTCTCCTTCCCGAAAGCGAGGTCTCAGACACCAACCCTCCGCGAAAAACAACCGCGCTTTTTGCTCGCGGGAAATCCTGGGTAATTTCAGTTGGCGACTCCGCTGGGGACTTGGATACTTTTTTCAAAACTACCGTTGTTTTCAAAAAAAAGCCTTCCGTGGGTCAAACTTTCGTTTACCCTTCCTCATTTTTGTGTGCGTGTGTTACTTTAAACCTCAAACGGTTTTCTTTCAGGGCATTACATTATCGTCTTTTCAAAATCATAACATGTTCGTGCATTCCTGTTCATACTTGATTTTCATGCTATCTTTTGAACTGCGCATAAAATTCTTTAAAACACATTCTGAAAAATCTCTATTTTACTCAGAAAAAGAATTTTAGTGACCGCACACTACTCGCACTTGCTGCCTTGGTACACCGCACTTCACGTGCACATGCTGCCTCGGTATACTGCACACTATGACCCGTAACCCGGGATGACCGTTCAGTTGCAACTCGGTTGGTCTGCCAAACACCTTTCGAGTGCACACGGGGTCGTCCCAAACAGCCCATCCTAGCTCGTGTAAGCCATGCACTCTGTGTCACACTTCGTCCAAGACCCCAGTTGGTTTTTGGCTTAGTACGTGTCATAAAGCCTAAGTGTATGTTTTTACGCCAGGTTCCGCCACGAGTCAAGCTCGAGAGATTGAGACCGAAGGTCGTTCCCGACCCGAAGTCTTTAGCTTTTCAGCCTTGACTTTGACGCGGAGCTCTGCAGAAAAATATACCTGAAGGTTCAATGTGACACCGTGTCACCAAACCCTCACCGTATGCACCGTGCCAACCACAACTTGGCCAACGCCAAAAGCTAAGGCCCCTCGCGCAAGCGAGTCAGGAGAGGTCATGCCGAAATTTTGGCACGATCTCCGCCTTAACTTAAGGACATTGACTTCGACTGTGGCCCGTGCGTCACATACGTTGGAATTTTGCGTGATCAGCTAGCCTTAAGTTCACTTTTTCCTTTGTCGGTGGAACTCGCTTGCCTTATAGGACCCTCGCTCGGGATTGTCCGTCCCGAGAAGATGATCTATAAATGGAAACGAGGGGCTTATAAACGTAGTGACGAGATCCACTGATTAGAGCCTTAGGTTAGTTGCGAAAAAGAAGATACGCTCTTTTCCAACCGATTAGGACTCTGAGAAAATGCGTTTTAAGTAAACATTAATCGGTAATTGCACATTGCACAAGCCCGAAACCTTGAGCCAAATACCCTTTTCCGAAGCCTATATCCTGCCTTTCGTTCCCTGCAGCGAGCAGAAGGTGGTTCAGATTTCCGGGCCAGCGCCTCGCCAGAATCACGATTCTGGCGGCGTCGAGACGGTTCTTCGGTTCCCTCGGTTCCCTCGGCGAATATCCGACATGTCTAGCTCACCGAGAAATCGTGACGGGGAAGGACCCCCGCCACCGGTAACAGATATGACATTGGAAGAATCCATCCGGGCTTGTGAGGTTCACAAGAGGCAGAAAGAAGATCAGCAGAATTTCGTGGTACAGCTTCTGAATGAGCGAGGTATAGCAGCTATCCCCCAGTCAGACAGTACTTTCGTCCTGGTCGAGGACGATGATTCCCCAAAGCCAGTTCCTCAAACCTTCATACAGGTTCCTCCCCCGCCGACTTACGGGATGCCTTCGAACAAGGAAACAGCCGACCCAGGCTTCACGTTGCCACCTCTCAGGGCAACCCTGTCATATATGGCCAGGCCAGTACTACTCCCATCACTCAATACCACCAGCGCACCGCTGGACCATCTCAGACAGATGCCAATATCCTTCAATAACCTCCTGGGTTCATCCCATTGCCTATACACGAATCCCAAAACACCGGGGATAAACCCTGATACAGTTCAGAAAAGGCCCCCATATATCCACATATATCAAGCCTTCCACCTCCAATCACTACCGCTCACATGGTAGCACTCAGCGCAGAGCCTCAAAGTCCACCACTGGACCCAACCTTAGCCTGGATGGTCGAACAGATGAAAGACCTGAAAGCCAACATGAGTAGCTCAAAGCAGGAAACACTTAAATCCACGGATCCGGGAATGGTCACGCCTCTCCCTGCCAAGTTCAGAATGCCAGAGATGGACCGATTAGATGGAACCGAATTTCCTCAAATTCTCGGCATGAGAGCGAAAGGAGCAACCCTCCAGCAAATGGCCGATCACTTCCAGCATACGCTCAAAAGTTCAGCGTTACGATGGTTCCTAAGGGTCAAGCCTGCGGATCGCCACACCTGGGATCAGATTAGTAACATCTTCCTAGAACGGTACAGATCCAACTTAGAGTGGGAAATGAGTCGTGAGGACTTAATCACCACTGAGCAGAAAGTAGATGAAAGCGTCGGAGAATTCTACAAGAGGTGGAGTTGGAAACTCTCTGAGATCATGGAGCCACTCTCCAAGGATGAGCAGATGCGGATCTTCAAGTCCTGCATAAGACCATCCATCAGAACTCTCATCAGTCATCATTTCTTCCCATATCTCCGGGCCATGGTCAATGTTGGCTCACAGTTCGAGAAGGATCTCAAGGAAAAGTTGGCTACTGCACAGCCATACAGATACCGATCAGCAGTTGCATTCAATCCCGCACCGGCCCCCGACAAAGGGAAAGATACGTCTGTCAACTACATCCATCAGGGATAGCAGTCGGGCAACAGAAACCCAGTCCCGCAAAGCAACAACTCCACTCCGAAATAGCCTGCCGTACACTTCGACAAGTTGGACATGCCGCTGAGTAAGATGCTGGAAGGGTTAATCAAGGAAGGTCTCCTTAAACCCGTTGCAAATTACAAACCCAAGAATCCCGTAGTCAACGCTGACAAGAGCAAGTACTGCGCCTTCCATCAGTATCATGGCCATACCACCGACAACTGCGTGGGGTTACGGTACGAAATTCAGAATCTGATAGAGGAAGGAAAATTGGAGCGCCCCCGTGGGCCCAATACAGTCGAAAACCCTTTTCCGAACAACAACAGTGTGAATTCCATTGAATGGGTGCCTAAGAAGATTGCCGCAGAGCCAGTCCCTCAGCCTCTTCCAGCCGGGTCCTCATCGAATGTCCACATCAGCTACAATGTTTGTGACTGCTCCGCATGCCTGGAGTACGAGTCCCAAGACATGGTCAGGAGTAATCCTCCCAGAAAACAGAAGAAGAAGTCTTCTCAACAGAAACTGAGAGAAAGATATGAAGTTGGAGACACCATTGTGGGTACACTCGGAGAGCCATTCGGGAGGTTCGATTACTACGTACTCTACTCCAGCCAGTCCTCCCTTCCTCCAGGCCATGCTGCTTTAGAGCAGACAGGGTGAGAAAGCCAAAAAGTCCTGCTGACACCAGAGTTCAGGCCTCAGGGCTCCGAAATACCTCAGATCTTGGTATCTCACTGCTAGTCTGAAGCCTAACCCCCTGCGGGATCAGCCAAGGTTCAATTTGTCCAGCTTCAAAGCACGGACCGGTAAAGGAAGATCAAAGTCACCTTGGCACTCGCACTCAATCAACGTGCTAACCAAGGGTGGCAACCACCACAAACAGCCTCAACACAATCCTGAGGCACCAGCAAAGGCTTTACCTCGCAAGAGGAAGACAGGAAACGGATGGCTTGATGACTCTCCTTCTTCGGATAGAGACCAGATCTACAATTCCCGACTGTATGGCAGTATGATCACTTTCTGTGACGAAGACCTACCGAGAGACGCCTCGGGGCACAATGAAGCTCTGTACATCACTCTCAAGCTCAACACCATATCACTCCCCGGAGTATTGGTAGACAACGGATCAGCCGTTAACGTCCTTCCTCTCAGCATGATGCAAGCCCTACGCATCGACGAAGGCCACTTGATTCCATCAACCCGGACTATCAAGGCCTACGACAGCACGTCTCATCCCATCCTAGGGACGGTGACTCTGGAGCTCTGGTTCGAAACCCAAATGGTGCCAGCAAAATTCCACGTGATGGACATTCCGTCCGAATTCACAGCTCTGTTGGGAAGCCCTTGGCTACATCACATGAAAGCCATAGCTTCCACTCTCCATCAGTGCGTCAAGTTCATTAACCGTCAGGGGGATCTTGAAGTCATCAGAGGGGAGAGTTTCCTCATAGGAAACGAAGCCGAGACAACAGCCAAGCGTGCCCGCAGCCAGGCACCGGGGCTACCTCCTTCAAGTCGACCAAGGGACTATCGGGGCAAATCTCATCAGAATCCCTTAGAGTCCGGAGATGCTAACTATGTCAACGTCCTCGAGCAGGCAGACCCTGAAGCAGTCCGATACATCAAGTTCAACTGCCGTTTCCAACATTTGGAGGCAGACTGGAAAGAAACACTGAGCATCGCCATGATGCGGGCACATAAACCCCCTGTCTTCGATCGGAGATTTGTCAGCATCCTTCAATCATACTCTCTGGCCCCGCCAGGCGAGGAAATCTTCGTGATAAAGGTTAACAAGCATCGTCACACTCGTGATGAATGTATGGCAGTCATATGGGACGTCCTCCACGAGGAATTACCCGCTGAACCCCTCTTCTCCAGCGAAGGGCATGATGTTTTTCTAGCAGCTCCAGCAGCGCAGCAGGATGCGAGGCATCCCTACGTCTGGGTTGAGCCGTCAGACGGCGACGAATCAGGACTCTCCGGAGACGAGGATGCGGCAGATCCGCTGGCAGATCCCTACATACATATGCTCAGTTTCGAGGACGGCACCAGTTCCAATGATGTCACCTACAACCGTGGCTCCAATACCATGGAAATTGTCAAGCTCAACATCCCGTACAAGCGGTTATCCGGCGAATGGAAACAACTGGTTGACACGACAAAGAACCCCTATGATCAAGTGAGTGACGACAATTTCGTCAACATCATCTATTCCAGATATCCCGATGATACCAAGGATCCGGTCCTTATCATCAGATTCTGCAATGCCAAAGTCACCCTCGACGACTGCCTGCTCATGGTAAACAAGGCCCTGGCCAATCGAGCTCAGAGCTCCTCATCACTTTCGACTACCAGCCCCAGTGGCAACCGGCCCGTGCCGTCAGTCAAGCTCACAGCCACAAGCGCCGCCAAGGCCAAGGGCAACAGCGAAGGAGACAAAGCTCCTCACCCTGCTACAAATCAGATCAACCTCGGGAATGCTTCCAGTAGCCACCCCGAAAACATCTGTAAAGGTCTTCCCCGCAAGACAGAGGCAGCTTTCGACGAGGGAAATGACCACCTCAGCATCAACATGCTCAAGTTCGATTCTGCTCCCAGTCGTCACGGGTACGGATTTAGGCATCCCGCCAGCAAGCTGCTAGCTTTGATAGACTTGGCAATCCAGCGGGATCACGAGACAATCTACATCGCAGAATTCAACACCCCCGTGGGTTCAATCAAGCAGATATGGACGAACTTCTTGGTAATCGAGATCAAGGAGGGCCGCATGGAATGTCCCAGCCCGACTTCCATCGTCAACATAATCCAAGTGTTTCCACCGTTCGGGGATTTGGATGTGATCACAGTTCTAGACACTAGTCAGACGGCGCGTACCTACGGAGATTGTTTAGCTCTCGCAAGGAAAGCCCTCATAGAACTAGTCGCTCAAGAGAATCGTCTCTGGGACGAAAACCAAGCTCAAAAGACCCACAGGGACTAAGCCCTTAAAGTGTCACAAGCAGCTTCAGACAGAAAGCTAGAGGCCACTCTAGACCAGTTCGACCTCAGGTGTTTTGCTCACGGCAACTTCCTGGACTACCGTTTGTTCTCATCCAACCCCCTCTGCCAAAGGAGGGCGGTCAACGGTCCCGATGACCTAGGAGATGGAATGGCACAGCAAAACGAATACCAGTGCTTATCTCCCCGAGGAAAGCAAGTTCTCTGTGAAAGCGACGACGAAGACGATGAAACCATTCTCTTCCAAGCAAGACATGAAGTCAACAAAACTGGAATCCCAAGGGTCCTGGGAGGATGGGGACGGATCATTTCCGCACTCAAGCTAAAAGGCCAACTGAGGGAGGAAGGTCTATTCAAAAACAAGAGAAAGATGGAAATACATCTCCAACAACTGCTCAAGGAGATTCCACAGACTGCGGCATTCGTTTACAGAAACGATCAACTGGAACAGCAACCAGTTACATGGGCAGATGTTCGGGAAGCCGTGTACTCACCTTCCGACATACCCGCTACCCAGATAAAGAAGAAGGGAAAGCTCTCCCCAATGGAGGTTTACCTAGACTGCCGCACGCAGTTCAAAGAAGCACTGGCTATTCTCACATGGGAAGAAACGCAGGCGCTAACTCTCGACGCAGGCTCTGCTGCAATAAAGTTGATCTGGGCCAAGAGTGGAGGAAAATTAGCAAACCATGAGTATCACCAAACCCAACTCCAGAATATCCTGAGTATGCTCAGCAAGAAGGAAAGGAGTGTGGTATACCGTGAAGAGATCAAGGAGACAGTTCGCATGAACCAAGAACTCTCCAACCTCCCTCGGAGGGTCAGCAACGCACAGTTCAGTTCTGGCAACCATTGTTGTGCACTGACGTTCGAACAGCTGCGGCAATCCATAAACTACCTCTCCACGGAGGCACCCAAGCCAGTATCCTGGGACAGAATCCGGAAAGTTGTTGAAGCCCCTGGAAATTCATCTACAATCAACGAATTGAGGGAAGACATATGGCCCTACGCTACGAGGAATCCTCCTCTGACTATGGCTCAACTCAGAGCGACCTGTTCAGAAGGAACCAAGCCTGATGTCAGCTTTCTAACTCGATCGGGTCAACATCCACTACGGCAACATTATCACCTTCACAGGTTTGGACCTTCCAAAATTTGGGGCTGATCACAATGAGCCACTCTACATCACAGTCCAGCTGGACGAGCGTCGCCTTCCCCGCGTGTTGGTAGACGGAGGTTCTGGAATGAATGTCTTGCCCGCCAAGATGATGGACCTGCTTGACATCAAGCCCACAGATTTGAAGCCTTCAGTCCACACTGTCAAGGCCTACGATTCTACTTCCCGCACAGTTCTCGGGGTTGCTACTTTAAACATCTGGTTCGGCAAGCGGATGATCCCCACCGAATTCCAAGTGTTGGACATTCCAATTACTTTCACAGCCATCCTGGGGCGTCCCTAGCAGCATCAAATAAATGGCGTGGCATCTACCCTTCATCAGTGCATCAAGTTCATGCAAGGCAACGAGCTAACCACAGTCTACGGCGACAGCATCACCACCGAGGGGACCAGCACCAACGACATTCCAGTGTTAGAAATCAAGCATAATGACGAGATGGCATTAACTGGATTCACTCTGGAGACCTCCAAAATCCAAATATGCAACGTGGACCTTCCACTGTTTCAAGACAAAGTTCCTCCCGCCATGAAGATGATGAAACTCATGAACTTCATCCCAGGACTGGAGCTCGGCAAAAGGTTACAGGGCTAACACCAAGTCATCAAAGTCAAGGACCACACCACGGTCCAGGGGCTCGGTTATGTGCCAACACCAGCTGACATCAGGGAAAACAAAAGGCTCGTCCACACCAAGGCAGCAGCCCGCAAAAGGGGAACCTCCGATGGCACACCCAACCTCCGGCCTTACAGTTTCGACCTCGCTCATTACTTCACCAAGGGAACCAAACGGGGCGAGGGGACCGGCAAGTGGAACCAACAGAGGCGAGGGGACCGACAAGGGAACCGGCAGCAGAACTGAGGGGACCGACAGTGGAACTGATGAAGATGAGAAAGAAGCAGGGATAGTCAGCACAGAGACTACAGAAAGGATGGAACAGCTATCATGGGACCTCAAGCGTTTCAGAGGACTCAAGGCTAATCCGATAAGGGGAGCATTTCTCGATATCACAGCTCTACCTGGACCAATTGCCACCACAGTCCAGCATGAGCACACATTCAAGGGAATCCCAGACTTGGAAGAGCAGCTCGAGGCACTCTCCATGGGAAACAGACTGTTCGGGTCAGCCGCCGAGGCCACATTCGAGACAGTAACACTAAAGCAGAAGGAACCAGAATTTATAAAAGACGTTCTCAGTGGACCCGCTCTACAGAGTCTTTTTGAAGAAGTCATGGAGGTGCCAAACCTGATTGACCTGGGCTCCGAAAATAGCATGATCACCATGATTGGGACAGCAGAAGCCAAGCCTCTCGATCCTCGAACCCTCATCAAGCATCCAGCAATGCCACTGAAGAACTGGGTAACTTTCACCGGACCAAGGGCAAGCCAGGCAGAAATGGAAGACAAGCTGGGCCTACGCCCACATCTCCCTAAACCTGGTCTCGAACCCTCTGAGTCAGTCCTTGTCAGAGTCCAGTCCTCTGAGTCGTCCAACGGCCTTACGCTGGAAGACTATGATAATGTAGCCAACCATGTATTTTCGTTCGCATCTAATGAAAAATCTGATCTTTCGGAGTATCCCCTCATTGCCACTTTAACAACTGATAAGTTAACAAACAACTTAAAAGACGTTAATAACGAATCACTTGATAAAGAAGCAGACACATTAAATGAACAATACATTCAAGAAGTTCTCAAGTGTGTAGTTGACCAAGAGGACAATCGGGCCCAAGCTGCCGAAGAGGTTATGACCAAAGTGAACCTGGGGTCAGTGCAAGATCCTAAAGAGACACAAGTGGGCAGTTTCTTCGCCGATGCAGAAAAGGAAGCTCTGATAAACCTCCTCCGGGAGTATGTTGATGTGTTTGCCTGGTCATACCAGGACATGACAGGACTCGATCCCTCGATCGTGGAGCACAGAATTCCCCTGGATCCAGAATCCAAGCCTGTCAAACAGAAGTTGCGCAAGATCAAGCCAGAGTGGTCCTTGCAAGTGAAAAAAGAGATTGAGAAAATGCTCCGAGTTGGTTTCATCAGAGTGATTGAGTACCCGACCTGGCTCTCCAACATCGTGACGGTCACCAAGGCCAATGGAAAGGTCAGATGCTGCGTGGATTTCTGGGATCTCAACAAGGCCAGCCCTAAAGATGATTTCCCACAGCCCAACATCGACATGCTAGTCGACACCACGGCAAATTTCGAGGTAAAGTCCTTCGTGGATGGGTTTGCCGGATACAATCAGATCAAAATGTCCGAGGAGGATCAAGCCAAGACTACTTTCACCTCTCCGTGGGGACATACTGCTACACGGTCATGCCGTTCGGTCTGAAGAACGCTGGGGCTACTTACCAGCGGGCTGCAACAGCCCTCTTCCATGACATGATCCATAAATAAATTGAAGTATATGTTGACGACATGATCATCCACTCCAGAGGATCAGACATGCAGCACATGACAGATCTGAGAAAGTTCTTCAACAGACTCGGAAAGCACTCCATGAGATTGAACCCTGCGAAGTGCACCTTCGATGTCAAGCGAGGCAAAGTACTGGGGTACATGGTTATAGAAAGAGGTATCAAAGCCGATCCCAAGAAAATCAAGGCCATCATCGACATGAAGCCGCCTCAGACCCTGACAGAAGTGAAAAGCTTTATGGGAAGACTTCAGTACATCAGTCACTTCATCAACCAGTTGACGTCTCTCTGCGAGCCAATGTTCAAACTGATGAAGAAGAATGCCGACATCAACTGGGACGCCGAGTGCCAGACAGCTTTTGAGAAAATCAAGACATACTTGGTGAATCCCCCAATTTTGTGCCCGCCACATGAAGACAAGCCACTACTCCTGTACCTGACAGTAACTGACACGTCAATCGGAGCAATGCTGGCACAAGAACAGAAAGATTCCAAAGTTGAGCATGCAATCTACTTCGCAAGTCGGAAGCTTCAAGGAAGTGAACTCAGCTACTCAGCATTAGAGAAAACTTGTACCTCCTTGGTAGGGATAGTTGGGAAACTGAAACACTACATGCAGTCACATTCAGTGCTCCTGGTCTCCAAAATGGACCCCGTCTGATATCTCTTTGACAAGCCATCCCTGTCAATGAGACTAGCCAAGTGGTCATTCTTCCTTTCTGAGTTCGACATCAAGTACATGGTCAGAAAATCAACAAAGGGCAGAGTAATGGCAGATCAGCTGGCAGACTTCCCAAGCAGTGAACCTAAGGGTCCTGATCCGCAGTTTCCGGACGACGGTATCTTCTCACTCGACAGCGCAAACCGCTGGCAACTCTTCTTCGATGGGGCAGCAACAAGAAGGGAAATGGTATTGGAATGCTCCTTGTCGATCCCAAGGACGAGCATACTCCCATAGCCATTAAGCTGAATTTTGAAACAACCAACAATGCAGCGGAATATGAAGCTTGCGCAGCCGGTCTGGAAGCCGCTCTCGAGCGCAACATCTCAGAACTGGAAGTATACGGAGACTCAGCATTGATCATCAATCAAGTGTCCAACAAATGGAAGACGGTAGATTCTGGCCTCCAGAAGTACCACACGTACATGGAGGAGCTCATTGCTCAGTTCAAGGACATCTCTTTCCACTATTTGCCAAGAGACAGGAATCGCTTCGCAGATGCCCTGGCAACCCTCGCCTCTCTTGTCGAAATTCCCGATGGGAAATTAGTAAAACCCCTCAGAATAGGCAGATGGGAAACACCCGCTTATTGCTGTGAGATCTAAATAAAAAATGAAACGATCGACGAACCCTGGTACAATCAAATATACCAGTACCTCCAAAATGGATCATCCTCCGTATGGGATACTATTGGATATCAATGGAAACAGACTGCATCCAGTTCGTCCGAAGCTGCGATAAATGTCAACGGTTCTCCAACCTCAATCACATCCCTCCTCACGAACTCTATTGCATGACTACGCCATGGCCTTTCGCCACATGGGGAATCGACGTCATCGGCAAAATCACTCCACCAGGGAGCAATGGTCACAAGTTCATTCTAGTCGCAGTCGACTACTTCACCAAATGGGTAGAAGCCAGATCGTACAAGGTACTGAAGTCTAAGAAGGTGGCCGAGTTCATCAAAGAGAACATCATATGCCGATACGGAGTGCCCAACGAGATCATATCCAACAATGGGACCCACTTTGAAGGAGATTGTGACCAACTGCTGACCAAATTCAGAGTCACACGTCATAAGTCTTCTCCCTACAGACCACAAACTAATGGTGCAGTAGAGGCAGCAAACAAGACTCTTGCAATGATACTCAGAAAGATGACTACCAGAGGTCGGGACTGGCCCGAAAAGCTACATCTAGCCCTGCGGGATACGGGAACATCGGTCGGAAGCGCACAGGGGAGACTCCATTCGCACTTACCTATGGAATGGAAGCAATATTACCCGTGGAATTGGAAATTCCATCCCTCCGAGTCCTCTTGGAAAACGGGATCAATGAAGTCGAATGGCTACAGAGCCATCACGACGAACTTGCTCTACTCAACGAGCGCAGATTGAAACCATAGAACACACTCAAGCCTACTAAGGCAGAATGGCCCGAGCATTTGATAAGAAAGTCAAGATCGGAGACATCAGAGAAGGCGACTTGGTGCTAAAGGAAAAGCCTCCTACGCAGACCAATCCCCCTCGAAAAGTGGGAGCCTACCTGGATAGGACTGTTCGTGGTATAAAGAATCTTCTCCGGAGGAGCCATGAAGTTAGCAGATTTGGACGGGAACCCTTTCGTTAACCCCGTGAACGGAAGCAGGCTCCGCAGATACTTTGTTTGAGGAAGATCATGAGTCAACTCTCCTTTCCCATACACCACCCCCCAGTAAAATTAAAGTTCTAAAAGAGTAATACCCAACAGGATACATTCCCGTCAATGATCCAGGTAAAACACAGGGTCGCACTTCTTTTGTCTTTATTTTTCTCAAATTCACCTAAAGTGTGGAACTACGGTGACCTGAGCCCCTTAGTCCAATTGTAAAAGGGGAACGTAGGCAGCCATCATTGGTTCAATCTCAAAAAACAAAAAAAAACAAATAAGAATCAATTGCTTGTGTTTCGAAAAACTCTTTTCAATTAACCTACAAATTCATTACGGTTAAAACAATCTTTGATGAGTTCAAGCACGGTCAACTCTTGACTCGCTACAGGCTAGCAAAACTACAATAAAACATTAATCAGTTAATGTGTCTGCAATGACAATGGGTAGATACTCTGGACAGCAAGGTCAACCTAGTTTCCCGTACTTGATCCTTCATCCTTCTTCCCCTTCCCTTTTCCACGGTGAGTATTCTTCACCTTCACAGGGAATATTCCCGTAGTCCTTCTACCTGGCTCAGGGACCCTTCCCGACACCTCCATCAAACCAGTAGCTGCCAACGCAGCTCTTTCCCTAGCTTTATCTTGAGCCGCCTCTCTTCAAGCCATCATGACCGTGCTTTGGTCGGCCGCCCGATCAGCATTGGCCTCATAGTCAGCCATGTCATCCCTAGTACGATTCTGAGGGTTAGCTCCCGCTTCGGCCCTCCTCAAAGTCGAGTTGTCAAGATAATCAACACCCAACAGCTCACTCCGTCTCCACGAGATGGTCATCTGTGTCTCCCCCATACACTCTTTGTACCAGTTCAGATACTGCGTAGACAGAACAGTGCCCCCTCTCCGGTGAAAGAGAACCCTGGCAGGAAATGACGTGTATTGCCACAACCGTGTGAGCAGCAATAGCTTCGAAGGATCTTCTATCAGCAGAGATCCCACCTCGAAGGTAGCAGCATAACTCAAACCCGTCAATGTACCAGCCCGTACTGTCGCAGAACCAAGGATGGAATGTAGAAAGCAGTCTGGGACAACCCCAGCACTCTGATAACCAAGAGACCCTCCTGAGCGGTCTGACAAGTCTGTAACTTCCAGTGAGGAACCCACCATCGCAAGTTATACGTGCGGAGTCTGGCCATCCAGAGCTCCAGTTCAGCCTGATTGCCCCCTATCACCAGAGGACGTCGAGAAAAGGACCAGGCGTCACAAGACACTGGCACCCCAGGCATCATCTGCAACCTCTCCCTCAACCACATGGTAAGCATAGCGGGACTCCCTCCCCACATGTATCGGCTGTCGATCGCCATCCGACCTATGCCCAGGAACGTCTCGCCCAGGACCAAAGGCACGATGTCTCCTCCGTTCCGGCCTTTGCCTCACCGGGGTCCGGATGCTGTGATGGCACACACCCAGGGATGTGAACGTGAACAAAGTAGCAATCGCGCACAGAGCAAACGTGTCCCACGCGAAAACGCTCCCCTCAACACCAGCAAATCTATCGGGCATCCCCGAAATGTCGACATAGTCTGTGTTCAATATCAGCATCCCGTATGCTTCTCTAGCCGAGATACCAAGCAGAGACACTAACTTCTCAGCAGTGGCCATGCCACCCGCATAGGGAAGAACTAGCTGTTCCGTCTCAGGTCCTCCCAGAATGGCCCAGAAATCTTCGAACGTAGGAGTGATTTCGTTGTACGAGAAGTTGTACATATTCCTCCGTACATCCCAGAAATGAGCCGCGACTCTCAAAAGATCCCAATTTGGCATGAGCTCCTTCAAAGCCCAAACAGATTTCATCCCGTAACAGCCCTCAAAAAACCCTTTGTTTTGCCTCGTGTGGTTCCGTACCCACGACTGGAAATTTTCCAAGTATCGCTCTTGCATCCGAGACGATAGCTTAGGAAATGGAGCCATGAAAAAAAAGTGAAGAAAACCTTTAGGAATTTGAGAGAATTCAGCAGACTGATCAAATCAAATGCGCAGTTCTTACAAATTGCAAAGCTGAAACTGCAATTTAAAAGATTCTGGAAATTCATTCTTAGTCCGGTCGGACTCTTTCTGTAGTTGACTAGGTCAACTCTGCAGCCAGCTGCTCTCAAATTGGAAACAATTCCAAACCAAGCCCTGTTCATGCTTTCTTGAATCTGCATGCTCCCATGGTTTCAATCAACCACTGCCAACACCACTTCCGCTCCGGGCTCGTGCAACAGTGCAATTAATTAAAAAACAGTGCATATCGGCATAAATTTTGACCAGTTCAATTTTTTGTGCATGTTTCGTTTTATTTATTTTTTTGATCAACCTACTTGCTTATTTTTCGAAAATAGAAGAAGGTAATCACTAAATAGATATGCAAAGTACAGGTTCCGCCTCAAGGGCGCCTTTTCAAATACGAGTCAAATTGTTCTGGACAATACACATATTTTGTCTAAAAAAAGCAATAAAGGAGGACTAATCAGAGTCCCGCTCGTCATTCGAGCACTCTATGTACTGCTCCGCAGCAGCCGAATCCAAACAAGTAATCTCTAAATTCCTCTAGGCGGGAATACGCGAAAGGCCTCCTCTGCGCCTGCGAACTCGAGGACTCTCCCTGCTCGTGCCCCGAGTGCAAAGAAGGATGAGCTCCGAACCCCGCCGTTCCGCCCGAGAACCGGCCAAATCCCTGCACAAAATCCGCTCCACCAGTTGTGGAAACAGACGAACCTCTCGGCCTAGACGGCCTCGGCTCATGTACAGCCACACTCCTCCGAGAACTGCACCTCAGGAACTCCATGAGCCTCCTAGTGTAGTTGGCCCACCCGTCCAACTGTCTCATGGCCTGATTGTACGTACGGCCAGACACCTGCAAACCAGGAAAGTCGTCAAAAGACAAACAGAAAGTACAGATGCAACATTTGCAGAATGCTACTATCAAATGCAGAAAAGCAAAGGCACTCATCGAAGCATTGGGGTCCGCTCTGTACTGAGGTCTCGGCTCCTCCGGAATAGGGATCACCAACCGCCTACGCGAACCATCCAGCCCCTCGTACAAAAGCCTAGCGCGTGGGAGCGGGTAGTCTCGAGGATATCCAGGACCCTCGCCCTCCCTGTGCTGCACCTGCGGGCTCCTCAGCCTCATCCTCAAGAAAATGTCATAGTCGACGCCCTCTATGACATACTCGGTATAGAACACGCCCTGTCTATACCGCTCCAACTCCTCCATCGGTATCGACGAAGGATGCTGCATGTGCTGAGGCGGATCCACCGGCACCATAGGAAGGGATCCCGGACCATGCTGACGGGTCACCCTCTCCCCCAGATACATCGCATCGCAGTGAAGTTCCACCAGCAGCTTCCGTCGACGCGTAACCTCACTAGCAACCTGGACCACACCGACATGAATCCGGCTCCACCAAGTCAGCTGGATCCGCTCGGAGAACTCTCGGCTCAGGGCCTGAGACACCTCCTCGTATGACAGCCGAGTACCCTCCCTCGATGACACCGCCTTCTTCGCTTCCTTCTGCCAAGACAACATAGCAGGGAACAAGGACTGGTACGCCTCCTTAATCTCCCACCGCTGCGGGCTGAACACCTCAAAGCACCAGACCTGTCAAGCAAATGGAAAGTTATGTCAGCTACAGAGCAGATACATACGAGTACAGAAATGAGACAAGGAAGAGAAAAAGATGTGAACTTACATCAAAAGCAAATGAGAAGCAACACAAGGTGTTATCCTCTCCCCGCGAGAACCTGTCCAAGGCGTGGTAGAGCTCGGC
Organism: Adenophora triphylla var. japonica; assembly: GCA_022495995.1. Taxonomy (NCBI): domain Eukaryota; kingdom Viridiplantae; phylum Streptophyta; class Magnoliopsida; order Asterales; family Campanulaceae; genus Adenophora; species Adenophora triphylla. The sequence continues at coordinate 378,029 of JAFEMH010000219.1, forward strand.
CAGTCCAGCCTCCCCCCATGCGAACCCCCTCACGGCGTCCAGATCAGTCAGCGACCCAAGCAAAGGGAAGTGACAGGATGTGTCAGAAGTTGGAAATAGAGTCTCTAACAACGCGAACCATAGGAACCCTCGAGCCAGACGCTCAACGGTCATCCTAGGGGACCCCTCCCCATATGCATCAATACCCCTCCTCAGATGGGTCTCCATCGGCCTGTACCGAATACCTAAGCCCCTGGCATCAGTAATATCAAAACCCAGCAGCTCGGACAACTGCCTCGGGGTATAGCCGTCCACCCACACCAGCGCGTTGCCCCAGGTTGGCAACCCAGTGATCGCCGCAAAGTCAGTGGGAGTCACAGTCGCCTCCCCCCTCCTGAAATGAAATGTGTGGGTCGTGTCCCACCAGTACTCGCTCAGAGCTACGTACATGGACCTCGCCCTCTGCGTCACAGCCACCGCGGCTATCGCGCTGATAAATCCAGCCAAATCGGAGTCAACCACAAGCTGCCGTGGACTCCTCTCTCCATCCCGAGCCTCGTCCGGGAGTATCTCCCACAGCGCTCGAACTGCCTCGAAGGCTCCCCGACTCTTCAAGTTATGAACGTCAACTGTCCCTCGCCCCTGCAGGTGAACAAGGCAAAAATGATGCAACGTAGATACAGTTCTCATTTCTTCCTAAAATACTTCCATCCCGGTTGGAATATTAACGGTCCAAAATTCCAAACTTTCAAAACATTTCGAAAACTCCGTCGAATCCGGAACTTTCAAAACATTTCAAAAACTCCGTCGAATCCGGAACTTTCAAAACATTTTGAAAACTCCGTCGAACCCGGAACTTTCAAAACATTTCGAAAACTCCGTCGAATCCGGAACTTTCAAAACATTTTAAAAACTCCGTCGAACCCGGAACTTTCAAAACATTTCGAAAACTCCGTCGAACCCGAAACTTTCAAAACCTTTTGAAAACTCCGTCGAATCCGGAACTTTCGAAACATTTTGAAAACTCCGTCGAACCCGGAACTTTCAAAACATTTCGAAAACTCCATCGAATTCGGAACTTTCAAAACATTTCGAAAACTCCGTCGAACCTGGAACTTTCAAAACATTTCGAAAACTCCGTCGAATCCGGAACTTTCAAAACCTTTCGAAAACTCCGTCGAACCAGGAACTTTCAAAACCTTTCGAAAACTCCGTCGAATCCGGAACTTTCAAAACATTTTGAAAACTCCGTCGAATCTGGAACTTTCAAAACCTTTCGAAAACTCCGTCGAATCCGGAACTTTCAAAACATTTTGAAAACTCTGTCGAATCCGGAACTTTCAAAACCTTTCAAAAACACCGTCGAATTCGGAACTTTCAAATTCATTCGAACATTTCGAAAATTTACTCCGTCCCGATTTAAACATACTTTAAATTCAGAAAACACATCTAGGCATGGAATTTTGCAACCAAAATTTTTATGTCATCTACCCATAGTGTCTATTGAACTACACTCTAATCAATTTCGACAAAGGCGCATAGCAAAGTCAAAAGCCCCAATTCGGGCACCAAAATCCCTAACTCATTTCTAGTCAAATTCCTAACATTTAAAGAATGCACATTCTTAAAATTAATGGAATTCGAAGGAAGTTTACCTGTCTTTCGATCCCTCCTTTGGATTTGTGAGTCTCCCGAGCCGGGTAGAACTCCGCCGGATTCAATGGAAGAACGGTGGTTTGAACGGTCCGCACCAACCTCGTTCTCTCGTTATCGGTCCTTCCATGACGAGCCATTGGTCCCAAATCACCCTCCATGTTGATTTTCCCTTGCAAATTTGAGAAAAACCTCACAATTTGGGAAGAGTTTTCTTCTCTCTTTTCTCTCCTTTTCGTCGAAATAAATGGAAGAAATGGCCAATTTCACGTCTGCCTCGGCGCTGAAATGAACCTGGTCAACTTCAGGTTCAGTTCGGCCGGACTCTTTCTGCAGCAGAAAGATTCCTTGCCAATTTGGCCCCAACTTCTCGCAGTTTCAATTTTACCCCTTTTGGCCCCCAAAAGTGTAAAATTTCCCCCAAGATAGACCTTTCTAACACCCCATCCCTCGAGGATCAATTCTCAGTTAGTTTTCACTAACGCTCGTCTCCAGAATTTAAATTCCCAGTTAGTCCTCACTAACGCTCGTCTTCAGACGTTAAATTCCCAGTTAGTCCTCACTAACGCTCGTCTCCAGACGTTAAATTCCCAGTTAGTCCTCACTAACGCTCGTCTCTAGACGTTAAATTACCAGTTAGTTTTCACTAACGCTCGTCTCCAGACGTTAAATTCCCAGTTAGATCTCACTAACGCTCGTCTCCAGACGTTAAATTCCCAGTTAGTTTTCACTAACGCTCGTCTCCAGACGTTAAATTCCCAGTTAGTCCTCACTAACGCTCGTCTCCAGACGTTAAATTCTCAGTTAGTAATCACTAACGCTCGTCTCCAGACGTTAAATTCCCAGTTAGTCCTCACTAATGCTCGTCTCCAGACGTTAAATTCCCAGTTAGTTCTCACTAACGCTGGTCTCCAGACGTTAATTTCTCAATCCCCAGTTGACGTTTGACATTCAAAAGCTCATTTACATCTCAGGTTGACATTTGACATTCAAACGCTCATTCCAGCCCCAAACCGACGTTTGACATTCAAACGCTCAGTCCAGTCTTCGGACGACAAGTCACAATTTCGTCTCCCGACGTCAAAATTTCTATTGGTTTTCACCATCGCTCGCTTCCCCGGTCGCCAGTCGTAAGCCCGATCGTCCCACCTCAGCGGCCACCAAGGTAAGCCCGCACAACAATCCCTCTTCGGCCATCGCCGTCACCCCAAACATTCCTCCCCAGCAGGATCCTAAGACCATCCGTCTAAGAAGAAACGTCAATCAACGCCCTCAGTTCCTAACTGCCTTTGTCAGAACTGTGGATGCTTTTCCCCTATAATGTGTCAGTCTCTCCCGAGACCACATCCCGTTCCTAACCCCGTCGTTAGAACGTCAATCCTTCCATGTTGTTAATAACGCCAGTTTAACACAACCATTCCCATCATTGCCACCCTATCCCCGACGGATAACCTGGACGTCATCATGAGTCCAGTACTCAAGGCACGAACGCCTTCGTCTCAGGATAAACGCATCCTCGCAACTTCGGTCTGAGGCGCAACACGCCCTCGAAAGTTTCAGCAACTTCGGTCTGAGGTGCCACACGCCCTCGAATGTTTCAGCAACTTCGGTCTGAGGCACCACACGCCCTCAAATGTTTCAGCAACTTCGGTCTGAGGCACCACATGCCCTCGAAAGTTTCAGCAACTTCTGTCTGAGGCGCCACACGCCCTCGTATGTTTTAGCAACTTCGGTCTGAGGCGCCACACGCCCTCGAATGTTTCAGCAACTTCGGTCTGAGGCGCCACACGCCCTCGAAAGTTTCAGCAACTTCGGTCTGAGGCGCCACACGCCCTCGAAAGTTTCAGCAACTTTGGTCTGAGGCGCCACACGCCCTCGAAAGTTTTAGCAACTCCGGTCTGAGGCGCCACACGCCCTCGTATGTTTCAGCAACTCCGGTCTGAGGCACCACACGCCCTCGTAAGTATCAGCAACTCCGGTCTAAGGCGCCACATGCCCTCAAAGGTTTCAGAAATCCCAGGTTTAGATGCCTCACAATAGTCTCATTCAGGTTCAAACGCCTCCCAACAGTCTCTCTCGGGTTAAGATCCCCACGCGCGGCTCCTTACACCTACGAACTACGATCGGCTTGATTCCCGCTCGGGATACGTAGGAATCCTTTCGCTAAGGGTCCAGCCAGATGATCGCCCAGGTCTCTCTCAAAGTAAGGCATCCCCCGATTTGGATCCTTATCTTTTTTCAACGACCCCACCTCCGTCGGAAGTGACGTCGCTGAGGGGCTAACTGTAAGTACCCAAATCCGGATCGCCAAAATCTGTTAGAAGTTAACCGGAATCCGTTAACTGGCCCGCTCCAGGTTAACCGGAACCCGTTACACTTCCCGTTCTCAAGCCAACGAGACGTCCCGGGACTGCCCCGTGCATCCCAACATCGAAGCATACTCAACACACGTTGTCGCACATAAAAGTACGGCTTTCCCTGAAAAACGCACTTTTCGGCACTTTCCGAGGGCGTTTCGAACATTTTTCGGACTGTTAATTAAAAAACAGACAAAATCGAGGATAATGGCGCAAACTCCCACAACCTGGTGAGTCATGGGACACGTGGCGTGCATGCCACAGCTCCCTTGTCAACATCAATCAAAAATCAATGAGAAAAGACTAAAATACCCCTGGTATACAGTCTCAGTCCGGCCGAACTCATTTGCAGACAATCCAGAATTGCCAGCAAGTCTCACCAATTTCCAAAGTTTCACAAAACCCCCTGGTTTTCACCCTCAGTCCGTCTGGACTCATCATGAAATTTCACCTATAAATATAGAGGCTGTCAAAGCCATTTACAAAACCAAAATTTACTCCCTTTCACCCAAAAACGATGGCCCAAACCAGTTCTCACCCCTCCCGAGCCCCGGTTTTACCTCGTTTTGCGTGAAAACTTCATATTTCGATCAAATACAACCCCTGCCACCTAAAAACACCATTCCAAACACTTTTTCGTATCCCGTATACGTTTCCCAAGCCAAAGGAGCCGACCCTAGCCATAGGTAGCTCCCTCTCTCTCTAAAACTCTCGTTCTGTCTCGATTTACGCGCCAGTCGCTACAACCGTTTCGGACTACGTTGTTAAAATGTAGACATCTCCGTCTAACGGGGTCCGATACGTTTTAGCCCATAGATCCTCTTCTCTTCCCATAAGAGAAGTAATCTCGGGTTAAAACGGCGTTTCGACCCCGTTCCGTTTACTTTTATGTCATTTACAATTCCGGATCGTTTGATTCGTCGAACGTCATTTAAATTCCTGTCATTTACAAATTCCGGACCATTTGATCCGTCAAACGTCATTTACATTTACGCAACTTTACAATTCCGAGCTGTTTGGCTCGTTGATCGTACTTTACAATTTCGAGTTGTTTGGCTCGTCGATCGTACTTTACAATTCCGGATCGTTTGATTCCGTCGATACCGCATTTTAAATACTGTCATTTACAAATCCGAGCCGTTTGGATCATGATAGTATTTACTTTTCAAAGTCCGAGTCGCAACCCGATTCGTTGATCGCAAATCATTTAATATGTTTTTCCCGTAAAATTGTTAACAATGTAATGCCCGGTTCAAAACCGGAGTTCGACATTCGAACTCTCTTTCAAAACGCGCGAAATGATGTTTGGCATCCAAACGATCATCTTCAAACTTAAAAGCCGACTTTTGACATTCAAAATCATTTAATACGTTTTTCCCATAAAATCGTTAACAATGTAATGCCCTGTTCAAAACCGGAGTTCGACATTCGAACTCTCTTTCAAAACGCGTGAGATGACGTTTGGCATCCAAACGCTCATCCTCAAACTCAAAATCCGACGTTTGACATTCAAACGCTCTTTTCTTAAAAGTCAACATTTGACACTTAAGATAAACTGTTAAAATCAGCATTCGCGCCTGTAAGTACCCAAATCTGGCTCATGCCTTCCGGTTAAGTTTCCCGGCAATTCCCCGGACTTTCCTAAAGTTCAGGGGCAATTCGGGAACTTTTTCAAACCTTCCGAGGGTCAAAGGACTTACTAGGAATTAAAATTCCACGTAGTCCTTCGGTGGAAAAGCCCTTCTAGAAGGCCACCTTGCATGGTTCTAAAAATGAGCTGAGTCATTTCAGGATAAAACCGCACGGCCTCATTAGCCATGGGGTTACAGCCGCACGGCCTCATTAGCTGCTGCCAGACTGCCTATAAATAGAGACCTCCTCTATTCATTTTAGGGGGGGGGGGTCAGTAGTGTTACTCTGCCAAAATACCACCACGAAATTCCAGAGAGCTGAGAGTGTCAAAAACCACCTCCCTCCTCTTCAAAACCTTCCAAAGTTGATCCTTCCCTAGGGAAACTTCAAGGAGAAAGAGGAACACCACCATTAGTAACCTCTCCTCCCCTTTATCTTGAAAATATACTTGTATTTATGTGATATATTGCTCCTTGCTTTACATATTACTATATACTTGCTTGGTACTTGGTATATTGTCATTAAAGATCCTATCTTTAGGCATGTAAAACATACCCCCCCCCCTTTTTGTATCAAAATAGCATCCTTTGCTCTTAAAATGACATCTTTATGCATCCTTTGCACTTAAAATGTCATTTTTACATATAAAGTTGCATCCTTTGCATTAAAAATGTTACCTTTACATACAAAATAGCATCCTATGCAACAAAGTAGCATCCTTTGCTCTTAAAATGTTATCTTTGCATTAAAGTTGCATCCTTTGCACTTAAAATGCCATTTTTACATGCAAAGTTGCATCCTTTACATTAAAAGTGTTATCTTTGCATCAAAGAAGCATCCTTTGCAAACAAGTAGCATCCTTTGCACTTAAAATGTCATCTTTTTCATTAAAAGTGTCATCTTTAGCTTAAACATGCATCCCCCATGTCCCTCATGGTTGGATCTCTCTCCTAGGATTTCCTAGTGACCTTCATAAGGCACAAAAAGGCATAGGATGAGTATAAAGATCCAATCTTTATACCTCTTCCTTAGTCTCCCTTGGTACTTGGAGCATCTCTTGGAACGAGATGGTGTAAAGGTCCTATCTTTACATCATTTCTTCTACCTAAAGATGCCATAGACGGATTCTCCTTTAGAGAAGGATGAACCCTAGCCACATATCTTCGGTCATCACTTGAGACGAGCATAAATGTCCCGAAAGAGTCCAAATCGTCTCAAGATGTAGGATTGATAGGCAAAGGTCATTCCTTCCCAAAGAGTCTCATCCTTGGACTATGAAAATGGTGTCCCTCTCTTGATCACATGTGACCCAAGGTCTTATCATGATGATCATAAGTCCAAGATGAGAAGGGGACCAAAGTCCCTAATACATAAAAATCCAAGGAATCCCGAGCGATAACCAACTCATGGTTTATACGTCCGGAAGACCACTTGGTACATTCCCTCCTTTTCAAAACTCACATCCCACACACGAAAGCACTAAGGCAAGTATGAAAAGCGGATCTTGGAAGACTTGCTTCGGCAAGGCTCTTTGGGTGGTGAACGACGATCCGTTCTTCCCAAAGGGTAACTTAACCTCCGGACCCAAATCCTTTTTTTCAAAGTTTTGAGGAAATCAAAATGGCGTGGCGACTCCGTTTTTCAATTTAAACCGGACGTTTCCAAACTGATGTGAGGCGGTGATCCCCCTTACACGAGAAAGTGGTTCCAAAATAAAAATAAACAAAAAAGAGAGCCGCTTATCTTGGGCACCACATTCACAGTGCCACTTTTCCTAAAACTTCAAAACCGACGTTTGTCATTCAAACGCTCGCCTTTTCAAACAAGATCCCATAATCAACGTTTGACATTCAAACCAAGATTAAGCTTGTCATTCAAGCCCCCATTTCAAAATGCAAACACACACACATGCACACATTTTCGAGAAAGGTAGAAATACTCGTCATACGAGGCATTTCGGGTGATCTCAATTACTCTTCCCGAAACGTAACGTGACCTCCGAACCTAACAATCTCTGGTACTAAAAAAGCTTTTTACTCGTTTTTTCTACCAATAAAAATGACTCCCCGTTTTCAAAGCCTTTTCCTAAGTTTTTGCTACCAATAAAAATGACACCATTTTCAACCAATAGCCGTTTCTCAACGTTTGGGCTCAAAATACAAAAAACCGCATGGCAACTCCTCTCCTTCCCGAAAGCGAGGTCTCAGACACCAACCCTCCGCGAAAGACAACCGCGCTTTTCGCTCTCGCGAAATCCTGGATAATTTCACCTGGCTTGATTCCTCCGGGATATGTAGGTAGCCTACTTTAGGTTCAGCCAATTCATCACATATGACACCCCTTTCCCCAGCGGATCTTTCCCGAACTACGATCATGGCTTGATTCCTCCGGGATACGTAGGTAGCCTTCCAAAGGTTCAGCCACTCGACCACCTTGGTCACCCAATCCGTCTCGGCAGTTCACCAGATTGGATCCTTTTTTATCGACAACCCCACTCGCCTTGCAAGTGACGTTGCCGAGGGGCTTCTATAAGTACCCAAATCTGGCTCATGCATTCCGGTTAAGTTTCCCGGCAATTCCCCAGACTTTCCTAAAGTTCAGGGACAATTTGGGAACTTTCCCAAACCTTCCGAGGGGCGAAGGACTTGTTAGAAATTAAAATTCCACGTAGTCCCTCGCTGGAAAAGAGCTTCTAGAAGGCCACCTTGCATGGTTCTAGAAATAGGCTGAGTCACTAATGGATAAGACCGCACGGCTTCATTAGCCAAGGGTTACAGCCGCACGGCTTCATTAGGAAGCACAAAACTGCCTATAAATAGAGGCCTCTTCTATTCATTTTGAGAGACAATTTTTGGCACTGTTACTCTGCCAAAATACAGTCACGAAATTACAGAAAGCTGAAAGCTCCCAAAATCACCTCCCTCCTCTCCAAAATCCTTCCAAAGTTGCTCCTTCCTTAGGAAACCTTCAAGGGAGATAGAGGAACACCACCATTGGTAACCTCTCCTCCTCTTCTCTTTAAAATATACTTATTATTCTTGTTATATTTCTCTTTGCCATTTATATTGCTATTTACTTGCTTGATATTTGATTTATTGCTATAAAAATCAAGTCTTTAATCCATGTAGATCATAATACCCCCCCCCATTCCCCTATCACATAGGATTCATGGAGGATCCATCCCAAGGATGAACAATAAGACCATAAATGGCTTGTTCTAGGGTGGATCTCTCACATGATGATGTGAAAATGTCATCTTTTCCATATAAAAATGCCATCTTTTCATTAAAAATGTCATCTTTACTCATATGAATGTCATCCCCTTCCCATAGACCTTGCTTCCAAGGATTGTCCACCTAAATGGTTCTCAAAGGACATAGGAAAGCCATAAAGGTCCTCCCTTTACATTCCTAGTCCTAGCTTACATAATGTTCATTACATATGTTTGCATAAAAATGTCATCTTTACTTTAAAAATGCATTCCCCATGTCCCTCATGGTTGGATCTCTCTCCAAGGATTGCCTAGTGACCTTCTTAAGGCACAAAAAGACATAGGATGAGTATAAAGATCCAATCTTTATACCCCTCCTCTTTGTCCCTTTGGTACTTGAAGCATCTCTTGGGGTGTAATGTTGTAAAGGTCCTATCTTTACATCATTTTCTCCATCTAAAGATGCCATAGTCGGAAATCCCTTTAGAAAAGGATGAACTTGAGCCCCTACATCTTCGATTATCACTTGAGACGAGCACCAACGTCCCTATCAAGCTCAAATCGTCTCAAGATGTAGGATTGATGGGCAAAGGTTCTTCCTTTCTAAAGAGTCTCATCCTTGGACTATAAAAGAGGCGTCCCTATACCGATCACATGTGACCCAAGGTCTCATAATGATGATCATAAGTCCAAGATGAGCACGGGATCAAAGTCCCGAACATATCAAAATCCAAGGAATCCCGAGCGATAACCAACTCATGGTTTATACTTCCGGAAGACAACTTGGCACATCCCCCCCCCATTTTATCAAAACACATCCCACACACGAAAGCACAAAGGCAAGCACGAAAGTCAGATTTTGGAAGACTTGCTTCGGCAAGGCTCCTTGGGTGAACGTCGATCCGTTCTTCCCAAGGGGTAACTTAACCTCCGGACCCTTATCCTTTTTTTCAAAGTTTTGAGGAAATCAAAATGGCGTGGTGACTCCGTTTTTCAATTTAAACCGGATGTCTTCAAACCGATGTGAGGCGGTGACCCCTTACACGAGAAAGCGGTTCAAAACACGAAAAGCGCCGCGATCTTGGGCACCACATATTCACACTTGGGGAGCCCGAGGTGAGACCGCTAACCCACCCACAAAGCCTCCAAAAGTTTCATAAAATGATTTCAACATATCATGGAGACATAGAACATCGGTCTTTGATCCATATATTTTGTTTCCTGAGTCGATGACTTAGTACGAACACCGGTGTTTGAGAACGAGTAAATCACTTTTCTGACCTCCGAACTATGGCCAGAATATCACTTTAACTTGTGTACCTATAAAACACCAAGAGTAACATGTGTACCATTTATTAATTAACAAAACTAATCAAAAAATTTAACGATCATTAATAATTTAACGGGATTGTCCTTGTATGCATCTAGTTGGCCCTTCCATGCTGATGTGTTACTGATTGGACAAAACATAACGAAACTTGTTAAGATTCTAACAAAATTGTTAAAAAATAAGGGAGTTCAAATGACCAATTGATCATAGGGAGTCAAGTGTAATTCTAATATCATAACACCATCACCTCGAACACCACTAACACCATCATCAAGGCACCACCATCACTATAGCCACCAAAAAATTATCTAAACAAGTTAAATAATCACACAAAAAAAAACAATAATCACATCTTTCACAAATTTAAACTAAATTTGCATTCAGTTAGCCATTTATCTGCATTGCACAGAAAAAGGGAATTTCTGGGACACTAGGAAGGGGACTACCAAGAAGGATTAATGCAAGTTAAGCTCTACGAATATGTGGATGAGTGGATTGACCAATTTAGATTTTTGAGTTATCCTTCCTTTCTGCTTCTTTTTTCCTTGAAGACTGTGGGAGCCTCCCCAGCTTCAGGACCTATAGACTCGTGTCCCAAGCTGGAGGGTTTCCAAAATACACTTTTAAAAAAACTTTTCTTTGCTTTAACTTGAAAAGTATAACAACCCTTTTTTAAAACAATTTCAAAATAACCTCTCTAATTGGAGTTGAAATATAAAACTGCTTCAACAAGTACAACCTGTTTAATTACAAACAGTACAACTATAAAGGCTTACACAAGCCAACTTTGAAACAAAACTAATCCCAGGTTTAATTACAATACAATACCCTGAAACATGTTTATAAAAGTTTGATACACAACTTTCCCCAAAATAATAACAACCCCAACATTCCCAACTCCCCGAACCAACACATACCCTGACAACCCAAAAGATGTCCAAACTCCTTTCCGGCTCACCGGTCCAGTCCTCCTGTCTCAGCGGGATCTAAAAACAGTAAAGGGAAAAGGGTGAGAATAAATCTCAGCAAGCTATTATGTGTGCAACAATATGCCATAAAACATGCAACACATAAACAGGTTGCTCATAATCACCTTGGTAAGCGGTAAACACATTATGTTACCTCATTTTACCTTTTCACATACTACGTTGGGAGTCAAACTCTTTTATTTTTGTGAACTGTTTAAACATATAAGACTCACAGCTATCTGTAAGGCTTGGGGAGCACGATACAGACACTGTCCCCAATCTGTGGCCACAGTGGGGTGAACGGTCATAAGTATAACATAATCTGAGCCCCTTATGGAACCATTTCCCATAAGTGATCATATTCCATTATACCCCCGATACTCAGCTGACATAAACACATTCAAGCACGTAATAGATACTTGAAATTAAATCCACATTTTGGGATATCAATACATAACATGGTACTGCAACTCATGTTAAACTCATCACAATAGTGCAACATATATTTAACGCAATATATGAACCAATAACCATATGTATGTAACCACGTAGAGGTACAATGTATATCAAGTAGCCCTACATATTCGAAACATCACATTTAACACCTTCTATAAAGGTTCCATATTCAAATACCAAGCTTTTATCAACTTTGGTTACTAATTACATTGCCTTTCAACCATGTTCAAGACAATATTTAAAGCCCTTCCCAATATCATTTTGGGTCATTTAAGACTCCATTGTATAGTACTAAAGTTGTACTAGAATCATTGTTAAAGAGTGCTCTATTATATACTAGGTAGACTATGTTTTCAAAGCTTGGAAAATGGTTCAGAGGCTGCAGGGCAGGGCACGACTCGTGCCCAGTTACACCCCACTCATAAACAGTCGTCCCCAGAAGGTCACGACTTAGAACAACAGCAAGGCACGACTTGTCACGACTGAAGGCACGACTCGTGCCTCAAGGCACGACTCGTGCCTTTGCCCAGAAAACAGATTTCTTGCTGATCTTCAGCAACCAAGGCAAAGACCTACCTATAAACCAATTTCCAACCATTTCCAATGCAGTATAACAACTCCAGGTTACTTATACATATTACCATAAGGCCATAGACACTCCCATAACAACTCTAACACCTTTAATTCTCAACCCCATGGCAAGAACTCAAAGTATTCACCCAAACTCATTTATTTCCATTTCAAACAACCAAGAAAATGATCCAAAACTATCACAACTCATTTATAACATCATAATATCATCTTTAAACGTATTTTGAACAGTTATAGAACGGAATCATAATAACTTACCAATTTATGTCGAAATGAAAAGAAGTTTTGATCGGCTCTAAATGTTCTACTCAACACCCTGAGCAATAATTTACGATCCAAACTAAGAATGGATTGAAGGTTGAATTTTAAGGAATTTCGGAAGATAACCTAGGGTTTAGGTTCTTTCTAGCCTGAGAGAGAAAGAGAGAAAGCTGAGGAAATTTTTATGCTTCTTGGAGAAGCTATTAAAAGATTTATATAAACTATTTTACACCTAGCTCCTCCAAGATTCAAATCAAACAAACAACCACCTTGAGGTTATATTTTCACTCAAGCTCCTTGACAACTTTCATAATACTTCCATTTTACAATTCAAGTATTATCATTTTACTACACAAATCTCCCATGTCTTTCATTTAGACATTATATTTTCAAATCAATTTAGGAACATACAAAATCACGTAGTTCATCACAATTATAGAAAATGAACACGTAATCAAACCAAATGCCATATAATGCATAAGATGAAATGCAATGCAGCCCATCCCCACGTGCTCCACGTGTGACCAAAATGGTGCCTAGACTTGGGGTCGTGACACTCACTCCCCCTTAAATAAAATTCGTCCCGAATTTGGACTTCACTTACCAGAATGATCAAACAAATCTGGATACTTCTGTCTCATCTCAGATTCCAATTCCCAAGTAGCTTTCTCAATGGTGTGATTCCTCCACAGAATTTTCACCACAGGAATACTCTTGGTACCCAATTCCCGGACCTGCCACTCCAGAATCCGCATGGTACCTCCACATAGGTCATATCCACCTGGACATCCTCGGGAGGAGAACTCAGAACATGAGAGGAATCATAACAGTACTTTCTCAACATGGAAACATGAAACACATCATGGAGAGAAGAAAGAGATGGAGGTAGATCCAAGCGGTAGGCCAACTCTCCCACCTTCTCTAATACCTCAAATGGACCAACAAATCTAGGAGCCAACTTCCCTTTGTTGCCAAACCTCTTAATCCCCGTTCTTGGTGAAATCTTCAAGAATACAAAATCACCAACCTGAAAGGATAACTCCCTTCTTCTGGTGTCGGCGTAGCTCTTCTGACGACTCTGGGCTATCCTCAATCTATCACGGATCACTTTGATTTTCTCAGTTGAATCTCTAACCAAGTCTGGACCCCAAAGTCGAGCTTCACCAACTTCATCCCAACACATTGGAGACCTACATTTCCTCCCATACAGTGCCTCATATGGTGCCATCTCAATACTGGACTGGTAGCTATTGTATAGGTAAATTCCACTAAAGGCAAATGGTCTTTTCCCAGGATGAGTGAAAGTCCATCACACAAGCCCGTAGCATGTCCTACAGAATCTGAATGGTCCTCTCAGTCTGCCCATCAGTCTGAGGATGAAATGATGTGCTGAAACTCAACTTGGATCCCAAGGCTTCATGCAAAGCCCTCCAAAACCACGAGGTGAATCTCGGATCCCTATCAGAAACAATGTTGACAGGTACTCCATGCAATCTTACAATCTCGCGAATGTACAACTGGGCCAATCTCTCCAATGAATACTTGGTTGAAACTGGTAGAAAATGAGCTGATTTGGTCAGTCTATCCATAATCACCCATATAGCATCCATCTTCCTCGAAGAAGGAGGCAATCCAGTCACAAAATCCATAGAAATGCCCTCCCACTTCCACTCCGGAATATCTAGTGGTTGAAGCAATCCCGTGGGCCTCTGATGTTCAGCTTTAATCTGTTGGCAAGTCAGACACTTTGATACGAATTTTGCAATCTCCTTTTTCATACCATTCCACCAATACCCTCTTTTCAAGTCCTGATACATCTTGGTGCTTCTTGGATGAATAGCAAATCGGGATTTGTGGCCATCCTCTAACACTTTCTTTTTGATCTCTGGGGAAGAAGGTACGTAAATCCTGCCTTTGAAGGTTAGAATTCCATCCTTGTTCAATGAGAACTCCCCAGTCTTTCCATCTTGCAATTTCTCCACAATTTTCTTCAATTCCATGTCATTCTGTTGGGATTCCAAAAGATCTTCATATAGAGTAGGAACTGCTCTGACATTCGCAAATAACATATCACTTTTCAATTCCCGAGATACCAAGGATGATAAATGAGCCTTACGGCTAATAGCATCAGCCACCACATTAGCCTTTCCTGGATGATAGGAAATGACACAATCATAGTCCTTCAGAAGCTCCAACCAACGCCTCTGTCTGTTGTTCAGTTCCTTCTAGGTAAATAAGTATTTCAGGCTCTTATGATCAGTAAATATCTCAAATTTTGCTCCATACAAGTAGTGCTTCCACTTATGCAACGCAAAAACAATAGCAGCTAACTCCATATCGTGGGTAGGATAATTCTGCTCCGCTGGTGATAACTTCCTCGAAGCATAAGCAATTACCTTCCCATTTTGCATAAGGACACAACCCAATCCTTCTTTGGAGGCATCACTAAAAATAACAAAATTCTCACAACCCTCTGGAAGTGTAAGGATAGGAGCTAAAGTCAATCTCTTCTTTAACTCAGAAAAACCAGCTTCACACTTAGCATCCCATATAAATGGTACATCCTTCCGAGTCAATCTGGTCAATGGAGTTGCTATACTCAAAAATCCCTCTATAAATCTTCGATAATACCCCACTAAACCAAGGAAACTATGAACCTCTGTCACTGTAGAAGGCTGTTTCAGTTGACTACGGCATCAATCTTTGTAGGATCCACTGCAATACCAGTACTGGATACCACATGACCCAAGAAAGAAATCTGTTCAAGCCAAAACTCACATTTGCTGAACTTGGCAAATAACTGTTTCTCACGAAGCACGGATAATACAATTCTCAAGTGCCTCTCGTGATCTTCCCTGGATTTTGAATATACCAGGATATCATCAATAAAAACCACTATAAAACTGTCAAGTTACGGCTTGAAGATCCTGTTCATCATGTCCATAAATACAGCTGGTGCATTGGTCAACCCAAATGGCATAACAAGAAATTCATAATGCCCGTACCTTGTTCTGAAAGCTGTTTTAGAAATATCATCTGGCTTGATTTTCAACTGATGTTATCCGCTACGCAAGTCTAACTTGGAATATATAACGGAACCTTGGAGTTGATCAAATAAATCATCAATATGAGGAAGAGGATATTTGTTCTTAATAGTAGCTTGATTCAGTAGTCTGTAATCAATACACAACCTCAATGCACCATCCTTCTTCCTAACAAACAAAATTGGTGCTCCCTAGGGTGAAACACTGGGACGAATGAAACCCCTGTCTAACAACTCCTGCAACTGAATTTTCAACTCTTTTAACTCAGTTGGAGCCATTCTATAAGGTGCTTTAGAAATTGGTGCAGTATCTGGCAATAAATCAATACAGAACTCCACCTCTCTATCCGGAGGCATGGAATACTCAGTTGAGAATACATCACTAAACACATTCACAACTGGAACATAAGATAGTTCAGGAGACCTCTTGCTAGAGTCTACCACATATGCCAAGTATCCCTCACACCCTTTTGATAGCAACTTTCTAACCATTAATGCAGATACAACATGAATGCCAAATAAAGACTTATCATCATCAAATATAAACACAAGCATATCAGGCATAGAAAAGGTGACTCGCTTTCTGCGACAGTCCACCAAGGCATGAAAATAACTCAACCAGTCCATGCCCAAAATAACATCAAAATCTCAGATTGGTAACTCTACCAAATCCACTGGCAATACATGCCCACATATAATCACCTCACAATCATGATAGATCAAATAGGATTTGAGGCACTCTCCAATAGGAGTAGAAACCTCTAACACATAAGGTAACAACTTAGGCAACTTATGCAATGTGAATGCAAAATGAGATGCCACTTAAGAATGGGACGATCCAGGGTCGATAAGAATACAAGCCCTGACACCTGAGACAGGGACTATACCTCTAATAACCGTAGTGGGATCTACCTCACCTCGGCCCAAGGCAAACACTCTACCTTGCACCCTCTCTTTAGGCTTCCCCTCAACATCCCTCTTTACACCACCTTTGGGCTGGTCACCTTGCTGTCTACTACTCGCAGCTTGACCCTTTTTAAATTTAGGATAATCCTTTCTGAAGTGCCCCATCTCTCCACAACTCATACATTTCCCCTGTTTACTCCAACAACTGTCTTCCGAATGTCCCACCTTCTTACACCAATTACAAACAGTACTGAACTTGCTGGATACAGGACGAGTAGAAATTGTGACATTTCCCCCTTTTGCCATTCCAGAAGTTGAAGATCTAGGCTAACACTTGCTCTGTCCTGAACTTTGGCCTGGAAACTTAGCCTTGATTCCACTACCTTCAGATTTGCCCCGATGTTCATCAATGTCATTTTCAATTCTGTATGCCATGTTTACTGCTGCCTGGTAGTTGGGAAAATCATGCGTCAACAATTGTTTTCGAAACTCCAACCTCAGTCCCTTCACAAACCTGTAAACTCTCCTTCCTTCCTCTGGTACTAGATGAGGACAATACCTGGCTAACTCTGTAAATTTTGCTGAATACTCGGCCACGGTCATTGTCCCCTGCTCGAGCTTCAAAAACTCTACCTCTTTCTTGTCTTTGGTGATCACTGGAATGAAATGTTCTTTAAATCTCCCGGTGAAGTTGTCCCAAGTTTGAGGCGTGTGGTCTCGCTCTTAACTCTCCTTAAGTATTTGCCACCAGTATTCTACAGGACCTTCCAGTTTGAACACCGCACATCTGACTTTCTCCTCATCTATACTCTCCTTTGCCTCAAAAATCTTATTCATAGCTTCCAACCGTCTCTCTGCTATCACCAGATCTGGATCCCCGTTGAAGCTCGGTGGAGCCATTTTGATAAACTTTTCTAACCCGTGTGCTGGCCTTCCCTCAGGTTGCTGCTGTGCCTGACCCTGAGCTGCCATATTCTGAAGGAAAACCATGAACATAGCCATCATTTCAGCATTCTGATTTCCCCCAGCTCCCAAATCACCAATGTTTCCCTGATCCCTCTGCTGGTCACCACCAATTCCAGCCATTACAACAATCCCTGCATTAAACACTCGGCGCCAGATATCACACACTCTCCCTTAGACTAGACATCTATCCTTGACTTCTAGCCAAAGGTCTGGTACCAACTGTGGGAGCATCCCCAGCTTCAGGACCTATAGACTCGTGTCCCAAGCTGGAGGGTTCCCAAAATACACTTTTAAAAAAACTTTTCTTTCCTTTAACTTGAAAAGTATAACAACCCTTTTCAAAATAATTTCAAAATAACCTCTCTACTTGGAGTTGAAATATAAACCTGCTTCAATAAGTACAACCTGTTTAATTACAAACAGTACAACTATAAAGGCTTACACAAGCCAACATTGAAACAAAACTAATCCCAAGTTTAATTACAATACAATACCTTGAAACATGTTTATAAAAGTTTGATATACAACTTTCCCCAAAATAATAACAACCCCAACATTCCCAACTCCCCGAACCAACACATACCCTGACAACCCAAAAGATGTCCAAACTCCTTTCCGGCCTCACCGGTCCGGTCCTCCTATCTCAGCGGGATCTAAAAACAGTAAAGGAAGAAGGGGTGAGAATAAATCTTAGCAAGCTATTACGTATGCAACAATATGCCATACAACATGCAACACATAAACAGGTTGCTCATAATCACCTTGGTAAGCGGTAAACACATTACGTTACCTCATTTTACCTTTTCATTCTGACCAATAAGTCATACTACGTTGGGAGTCAAACTCCTTTTATTTTTGTGAACTATTTAAACATATTCACGTCTTATAAGACCCATGTTTCAGAGAACCATATAAGACTCACAACTATCTGTAAGGCTTGGGGAGCACGATACAGACACTGTCCCCAATCTGTGGCCACAGTGGGGTGAACGATCACAAGTATAACATAATCTGAGCACCTTATGGAACCATTTCCCATAAGTGATCATATTCCATTATACCCCCGATACTCAGCTGACATAAACATATTCAAGCACGTAATAGATACTTGAAATTAAATCCACATTTTGGGATATCAATACATAACATGGTAATGCAACTCATGTTAAACTCATCACAATAGTGCAACATATATTTAACGCAATTTATGAACCAATAACCATATATATGTAACCACGTAGGGGTACAATGTATATCAAGTAGCCCTAAATATTCGTAGCATCACATTTAACACCTTCTATAAAGGTTCCATATTCAAATACCAAGCTTTTATCAACTTTGGTTACTAATTACATTGCCTTTCAACCATGTTCAAGACAATATTTAAAGCCCTTCCCAATATCATTTTGGGTCATTTAAGACTCCATTGTATAGTACTAAAGTTGTACTAGAATCATTGTTAAAGAGTGCTCTATTATATACTAGGTAGACTAGGTTTTCAAAGCTTGGAAAATGGTTCAGAGGCTGCAGGGCAGGGCACGACTCGTTCCCAGTTACACCCCATTCAGAATCAGTCGTCCCCAAGAGGTCACGACTTAGAACAACAGCAAAGCACGACTTGTCACGACTAAAGGGCACGACTCGTGCCTCAGGGCACGACTCGTGCCCTTGCCCAGAAAACAGAATTCTTGCTGAACTTCAGCAACCAAGGCAAGGACCTACATATAAACTCATTTCCAACCATTTCCAATGCAGTATAACAACTCTAGGTTACTTATACATTTTACCACAAGGCCATAAACACTCCCATAACAACTCTAACACCTTTAATTCTCAACCCCATGTCATGAACTAAAAGTATTCACCCAAACACATTTATTTCCATTTCAAACAACCAAGTAAATGATCCAAAACTATCACAACTCATTTATAACATCATAATATCATCTTTAAACGTATTTTGAACAGTTATAGAACGGAATCATAATAACTTACCAATTTATGTCGAAATGAAAAGAAGTTTTGATCGGCTCTAAATGTTCTACTCAACACCCTGAGCAATAATTTTCGATCCAAACCAAGAATGGATTGAAGGTTGAATTTTAAGGAATTTCGGAAGATAACCTAGGGTTTAGGTTCTTTCTAGCCTGAGAGAGAAAGAGAGAAAGCTGAGGAAATTTTTATGCTTCTTGGAGAAGCTATTAAAAGATTTATATAAACTATTTTACACCTAGGCTCCTCCAAGATTCAAATCAAACAAACAACCACCTTGAGGTTATATTTACACTCAAGCTCCTTGAAAACTTTCATAATACTTCCATTTTACAATTCAAGTAGTATCATTTTACTACACAAATCTCCCATGTCTTTCATTTAGACATTATATTTTCAAATCAATTTAGGAACATCCAAAATCACGTAGTTCATCACAATTATCAAAAATGAACACGTAATCAAACCAAATGTCATATAATGCATAAGATGAGATGCAATGCACCCCCCCCCCCCACGTGCTCCACGTGTGATCAAAATGGTGCCTAGGCTTAGGATCATAACAAAGACGCTCCTCAATCTATATTTACATTTCAACAATGAATTCGATTTCGATTGTTTCCTGATGACACCACAACTTTTGGGGTTTCACTGAGGATAATTGACTTTGAATGATACAAACCTAGAAAATAACACAATCAAGAAGCATCGTTAGAGACCAAGTCGGGTTTGATTCTGGCTCAGGCCCTCGGGTGTGAGAATAAAATCTCTGAGGTATATGAACTGAGAGTAAGGCTTTGAATACCTTAGTCTGTTTCTGTATTAGATTTTAGACAATGTGACATACCTTGCCCTAGAAGATAAGGAGAAGTATTTATAGTGTATAGAGATATCTATTGGATAAGATCTTAACTGTTGAGCATATATTTCTTTACGTAGGACACGTGGCAAGCTCTGGTAGGATGGTACGGTTAAAGGATATAGTTACTGTAGTGGATGTCGTTCAAAGGACAAGGGACAGAGGAGCAGTTGATTCGACGCCATAAAGTACTTGATGGTCACCTAAGTTTCCATTTAATGCGACAGAGACATGTCTTCCAGTTAGTGTCAGAGGTCGTACGGAGTCATGATCTACAAGATATGAACCGGGAGTCTGGATAGGACCGAGATCGCGCATTGGCCTCATAGGGTGATGCTTAGGATAATTACATGTATCTGCGGTCTAGTAGTTAACTTGGTCTGGATATCTTGTGGTCAACTGGTTCAGAAGGTTTATTACCATGTAGGTTTTTACACATATGAGGAGGGGTTTGGTGAATGACCTCCTATATAGTATTCCATCTCCGATCGTGTATTTAACAGACATCTTTCTGATTATTCTTTCCTTGCCCTGGTCCTCGGGGAGAGTTTGCTTTTCTATTTATTCTTTAATTTCATCCACCCAATCTATTTCTTGATCCTCAATGTTATTGATTTGAACTTTATCTACAAAAGGTGCTTTTATGAATTCAATATGGCAGTCTGCTTTTATGTCCTTGATTTCTTGTTCAATAATTATTGATAGGAGGTCTGCCTCTGCGTTGTTAGCCCACATGACTTGATTAAACTTGTAGTATTCAAAGCTTTAAGGAGGGTTTTAGCTTGGCCGCAATATTTTGACAATACTGGATTGATGGTGTCATATTCTTTGATTGATTAACCACGAGCTGGGAGCCACTATTTATTTCTATGTTTGGTATCCCTATTGATGGAGTATTTCTCCCTCTAATTATAATTTACCTAGCAAGTGAACTAGTTAATCAATGTAGTAATATGCAATTGCAAGGGTCGAATTCACAGAGACTCATGGATGAACAAATATATTTTAATAGTGCAAAAAGTAACCAAAAAGGGGTTTTGATTGCTTGATTGATTATTGAACCTAAGAAAGCAAGAATTAAACAGCAAGAAAGAAATCAAGATAACAAGGGATGAATGGATTGGGATTAATAACAATTATCACTTTATGCTTTATTTCCAAGGGAATAAAATAGATCAATCTCATTTAAGGATTCGTTCACTAAAGATTAGGGTTGGGACGTTTAATGTGCGGATTGCAACCCTAATGATTTCTTTCTTTGTTAATATATTCTGCTAGGTCAATACAAACATTCAAGAAATTCCATTCAAATCATAAGAACAATAAAACCTAGATTCAATTAACTTTCGCTAGGTCATCAATTAAATTTATTCATCTCAACAATGGTCAATGTATAAACTATCCACACTAGTGTAATGGTTTATACCCATGTAAATTCAAGAGATCAAAGAGTATATTAATAATACAATTGATCTCAAGAACAATCTTTAAAAATATTAATATGAACAAGAATGAGAAAGAAATAGGAATAATTAAAACCTTATCATAAAGATCAAATTTCTATTACCCAATTCACGAATAAAAAATTTAGCCAATAAAGGCCATAATAAAAACCTAGATTGAAACCTTGAAATCCTTCTTGAACAATTACAAAACCTAAAGTATGATATGGAAGATGACCAAGATGTTAATATAAGTGTTGTTTATATACTAAGAGAGAGGATCCTTAATTTGCAGCCAAACCCCCTTTCCAAGTCCTTCTCAAATCTGAAAGAATTGGCCCTAATACGCCTGGAAATCGCTTGAGTGCGGTCGCTCTCACTCTCTGGACAAACTGCGCAATCGCGCCAAATCTACTAGAAAAGGGCTGCGAATGCTCCTAAATGAGGGGTGCGGACACTCCCTAGTATTTTTAGCACAAGTCCTTCCTTTTCTGCTCCTTTTCATTCTAGCCCCTGTACTTACAAAAACACTAAAAATACATCAAAAACACCAAAGGTTGAGTATAAAATAGGCCTAGAAGTACATCATTTGAATGGTTGATATCTCCTATGATGTGTCTTGAGCAGACACTATCTAGATACCATTCATTTGAATTTGCTTTGGAAGTTCCAGTCATGAAGCAGAGAACCTGAAAAATAATCATTTAAGCACGAGGTCCCCTTTATTCTTTTGGGTCTTGGGGTTAGCACCTTTTGATAACCCACATCTGTTTGACCGAAGGAGGATTATGTCTTTAAGCATTAGGTGTGAACCTCAAAAGGCATTCTGTTGCCAAGTGACCATAACCATCACACACAGTACAATGATGAAAGCCAATACCAAACTGAGTTTTGATAAACTATTTACTAGTCTTAGGTTTCACATCGTTAACTGGGCCAGAGGTTTTGGCTTTAACAAAAAATGCTTTTTGTGGTTGACCACATATTTCCTAAGAGCACTTGCCTTACTTGTGTAAGCTTAGTATGTGGTCGGAGGTGTGGTGTTGTCGACCACACGATGTTTTACATCACAGACTTTTTCCTTTCCTTTCATCTTGGAATTATTCCCAGTTTGATTCTTGGGGTAGACATAATGAAAGTTAAGTTTAGTCTTTGGTTCCTTTCCTTTACCCTTTGAATTAGATTACTTCACCTTAGGATTTTCATGAGTTTGATGAGAAATTTTTTCACTTTTTTCACAACAACAGGCACACTTAAAATTGCCACTAGTTTGGAATCCCAAGCCTTCTTTATCTCCATTAGACTTTTGGGATTCTAGTATTTGATCCATAGTGACACGAGATTTGATCCATTCATCAATCACATTTTGGAGATTGGTGTTTTGAGAAACCAAGTCATCCTTTCTAATTTTGAGTGCAACAATTTAAGTTTCAAGAGTGATGTTTAAATCAGCAAGAGGAGTCATGCTTATAACTTGGTATTCAAAAGTTTGATTTCAGAACTTAGCACATTTTTCTCTATCTTGAGCTGAGAAATCTCATCAGTTGATAGTGCTAGATCTTTCTTAACATTTTCAAACCTTTGGATCATCACTTCAGCTTTCTTGAACATCTCTTCTTGTTCCATGGGAGAAATATCATTGACCCTTTTTGAAACACTTGGGGTAGATACAACTTTTGAAGGTGTTTAATTTTTGGTTGGAAAGATAGGGCGACAAAATGAGCAGTTACCAATTTTGTAACTAGGAGTGAGTTTAAAGTTGCTATAGTCCCCACTACTATCCACAATCTTGGTTTTCTTTGAAGCAACCTCATTTTTCTTTTTGGGTGATGAACAGAAAATTTATCTTCTGAATCACTAGAAGCATCCTTAGCAACAAGTCAGAGATTTAACTCTTAGGTATTCCCATCGCTTTCTTCATCAAAATCAGTTTCGATCCAAGTAGCAAGTTCTTTTGAGTTCTGTTCTTTTTCAGCAACTATCCCCTTTCGTCGAGAAAATTTCGAATGAGAAGTTTTCTTTTTCAAATATTCATATATAGGTTGAGGACACTTAGAAGCAAAATGACCCGGCTTTCTACTATTGTTGCAGACAAGGTCACTCTTTTTCTTTGGGTCACTCACCCTAGAAGATGTTGCTGGAGGTTTATCTTTTGAAAACGATTTTGAATGTTTACGAAATTTTTGAAAACTTTTTACAAACATTTTACAAACATGGAAAAGTCCTCATCATCCATATCGATGAGAGAAGAGGTTGAAATACTAGAATTTGAGATAGGCTTAGAGGGTTTCTCCATATGGTCAACAACAGACATAGAAAGTGATTTTCCTTTCCCTTCAACCTCGTCAATATGATCTTGCTTTAGTTCATAGACTTTAAGATTTGCATACAAGTTACTGAGAGTTCAAGTATTCAAATATTTAGAGTCTTCGAGGGAAGTTGCTTTGTGCATCCATTTGATTCCCAGGGCAGCAAGGAATGTCATGTTAATTTCTTTATCAGTTAACACTTTACCAAGAGATATGCAAGCATATACTGCCTCAACATAGCGGTCATAGGTTTGACACAGAGTTTCATTTAGCCATCATAAAAAGCAATTATATCTTCTTTCAACTGCAAACTTCTTGTTCTCCTTACATAGATCATCACCTTCGAGATAGCTTTCAATAGCATCCCACATTTGCTTTGCGGTCGTGCATTTTATAACCTTCTGATATGTGGATACGGTTAGAGTTTCAGAAATGATGTGTCTGGCTTTGTTGTCCAATGCAACAAATCTTTTCTCTTCGTCAGTCCATTTTGACTTGAGCTTTTTAACTTCAGGAATTTCACTGTTGGTAGCTGCATCTGGATTGGCCTTTGTGTAAGAAAAATGTCCTTTCGTCTCCTTCTTGACAACCAATGGAGGCTGAGCAAGGATTGGGGTTGCAATAAAGACAAAAATCCCCAGACATAAATGATTTGAATTTAATAAAATGAGGAAAAAATAATTACAAAAGTATCCTTGTGCAATTATCTTGTCTTAGAAGAGGCAAGTTCCAAAATGCAAAATATACTAAGTAAGAATACTTACCTGGACTCCTTAGCATTATCGTCGAAGTTATGTTAGTTCCATACTTGACCATAAAAAGGCTTTTTACAAATCCTAGAATTGATAGATTCATATGTTTATGTGGTCAATTCTTATGGTATAAGATATGCGGTCAACCATGGAGCCAAAATGCATGAAAGAGTGGGTCGACCATGCTCAAAGATGTGGACCGTACATACCTAATTTCAATTGATTAACTTACAAAAGTTAAAATCATTTGTAATCAAAAGAATAGGGGCAAGTTTATTTAAGGTTCAGGCATACCCATTTCTCCTTTCAAGTACATGAATCTTGGAGTCAAGAGAATTAGTGAGAATATCTGCAATTTGATTGTCAGTTCCCACATGCTTTAAATGAATATTACCTTTTTTAACATGGTCCTTGAGAAAATGATACTTGATATCAATGTGTAGGTCTTAGAGTGCATTGTATAGTTGTTTGATACTGTAATGGTTGATGTATTTTCACAATAGATTGGACAATTTCCTTCATGTATACCATAATCAACTAATTGTTGTTTCATCCACAGTATTTGACAATAGCAACTTCCAACTGCAATGTATTCAGCCTCTATTGTAAAAACTAAAACTGAAGCTTGTTTCTTGCTCGCCCATGCATCAAGTATATTTCCAAGGAAATGACATGTTCCACTAGTGCTTTCCTGTCAATGGTGCAATCTGCATAATCTACATCTGAGTAACCTATAAGATCAAAAGTTGAATCTTTGGATTACCAAAGTCCAAGGTCAATAGTCCCAGGAAGATAATGAATAATATATTTTACAGCTATAAGATGTGGTTCTCTAGGGTCAGCTTGATAGCGAGCACAAACACAACTAAACATGATATCTGGACTACTTGTAGTCAAGTATAGTAAGGATCCAATCATACCTCGATATAAATTTTGATCAACTTTCTTACCTTTCAAGTCTTTGTCAAGCTTGTTACTTGTGGCCATAGATGTATCGTATGGTTTTGCATTTTCAAGTCCAAATTTCTTGATTAGATCTCTAATGTATTTTGATTGCTGAGAAAGATGCCTTCAGTACACTGTTTAATTTGGACCCAAGGAAGAATGTTAGTTTTCTCATCATGCTCATCTCAAACTTGTTTTTCATGAGCTTCTTAAAACACTTACACAAAGTTTCATTAGTAGAACCAAAAATAATGTCATTTACGTATATTTGAACAAGTAAAGAATAATCATTTGGAAATGAAAAAAGTAGTGTTAATTTTACCTCACCTGAAGCCCTTTTCTAGAAGAAATTTAGATAGAGTATTATATCATGCTCTTGGAGCTTGTTTGAGTCCATACAAAACCTTTTGGAGTTTGTATACATGATCCGGATGTTTTTTGTCTTTAAATCCAGAAAGTTGTGCAACATAGACCGTTTCTTAAAGTTCACCAATGATAAATTCACTCTTCACATCCATTTAATAAAGCTTGAATCTTTTGAAAATGGAATAAGCTAAGAAAATTCTTATAGCTTCAAGTCTTGCAACGGGGGCAAAAGCTTCATCGTAGTCAATTCATTTTTCTTGCCTATAGCCTTGTGCAACCAATCTTGCTATGTTTCTTGTGATTCTTCCATTCTCATCCATCTTGTTTCTAAATACTCATACGGTACCAATCACTCCTTGATCCTTTAATCATGGAACTAAGGTCCAAACATTACATCTTTCAAATTGGTTGATTTCTTCTTGCATAGCTACAATCCAACTTGAATCTTGAAGTGATTCATCAACTTTCTTTTGTTCAGTTTTAGATATATGTAAGGTGTGCTCATCATAGTTTGAGCTTCTAGTTTGAATACTAACATGTAGGTCACCAATGATGTTTGAAACTGGGTGATCTCTAACCTCATAAATTTTAGGAGGTAAATCTGGTTGAGATGAAGGTTGTTGAAGATCTTCTAGTGGTACATCATTTGAACCATTCCAATCATTGTAAGTGAGTTGAGGTATTGGTTCTAAAGTATATATGGGAGTAGATTCGACTGCATCATCGTCTAAATGAACATCTTGAGTAGGAACTTTTGATGTTTGTTCTATGAAGTTTGATGGAGGTGATATCAAAGTGGATGGGTTTCCTTGTGTTGAGTGATTTTCCAGTCTATGTGTATCTTGATGAGGAACTGTAGCGTTGATATTTTTTATTGAATAACAGAGTCGCCACTTATTATTTATTTAGGAAAACAATAAGAAAAACCTTTTTGATTTTAAAGAGATTTGAGGGTTAAGGGGTTAAGTTATGGAATGGGAAGGTCGAGGAGCACCAATTCCACCCAATCCGGAGATCGGTCTTGCCAATTGAGTATTATCAATCTTTACAATAATTAAATAAGAAAACCCTAATTGATTTCTTAATTAGGAATGTCGAATTGTATGCTTCAAGGTCACCTACATGGATTGAAGGGACTCTAGGCTAATCCTTTTGATAGGATTACACTACTCTAAAAGCAATTAGAGAGGTTGAGAAGAAGAAAGTAAAATAAAGGAGTTTACCTTGTGTTTAGGGAGTATTTGGTTTAGAACGTGGTTCTAAGATGTCTTCTCGGTCTAGAAATGATTTGGGCAGAGTTTCGCCTCGATTCTAGGCTTGAGCATTGATGTTCGTCAATCAACGTGGTTGAAGGACGAATTTAGGAGTTGTTTGTGAGTGATTTGAAGGAATCTTTCGAGGAGAGAAACCAACAAATTGTGTGTGTTGTGTAATTTCGATCGGGAATCGGGGACCTCTGAAATACTGAAAGCCATCAAGTATTTATAGGGTTTGGAGAGGTGGATGAATGACTTGATCACCTAGATTAGGAGACTCAAGTGGATTGGGACTCCTCCCAAGGAAGCTTCCAGAACCCTCTAGTGATTGGATACCCGGATTAGATAAGATTTATCAAGAAAGGAGGTTGAAATGGAGAAGGAAAGTGATTCTTCACATCCTACAGAGGGGTTGTCTCGCACGAGACACGCCTGTTCCATGCGGGACAACTAGTCTTTTGACAATTTTGTCCTCTTCAGTTATTCCGTTAGTCAGTTAAGTCCAAAACTAACGAGGTTAGTTAGAAACTTAACGAAACATGACGAAACTGATATGCTTTCATCAAAACACAAAAGAGAGACAAAGAGTAGTGTAATCATGAATTATTGGTTCAGAATGGGGTGTCTACATGAACACCTATCTCATTAGGCTCAACAAAATCATCAGCAACATTTGGAGCAAAATGTGGCTCGAGGAGAGAATGTTCATCATAAGTAACATGGACATATTCTTTTATATTTAAACTAGATTTATTAAAAATAATAAAAGCTTTAGAATGTTTATCATATCCAACAAAGATACCTTCATCTGCTTTAGGGGAGAATTTACCTCGATGCTCTCTTCCATTGTAAAGAATATAGCATTTGCATCCAAAGATTTTGAAGAGGCAATGTCAGGTTCTTTATCTCCAAAGTTCATATGGAGTTTCATTGTAGATTTTTTTGATGAGGGGTCAATTTTGTGTGAATCAAGTTGTGTTGACCTCTTCAGTCCAAAAATATTGTGGAAGTTTAGCTTTAGCGATCATTGTCTTTCCAGCCTCAATCAACGTTCTATTTTTTCTTTTCAAAACTCCATTTTGTTGTGGAACTCAGGAAGCAGAAAATTTGTGGTCAACACCATGGCCATCACAGTATGTGCAACACTGTTGTTTTTTAATTTAGTTCCATGAATGGATCTAACAGATACGATGTCATCTTTTATTAGTTTGACACTATCTAAATAGAGCGGTCAAGATGTCATAGCGATCATCCTTTGATATCATCATTTTCTACCTACGTATATCTTGAGTAATCATCCACCACAACTAAAGTATATCTATTTCCTCTAATTCTTGGAGTGGTGATAGGTCCAAACATATCAATGTGTAGTAGTTACAAACATCTTGAAGTTGAAGGCACATTCTTGCTGGAGAAAGATGCCTTAGGTTGCTTGTCAAGTTGACATGCGCTACACTTCATGTCGTGGTGATCAACTACTTTGGGTGAATCATGAACTGGAGTATCCCTTCCACTCTTTGATAGATATTTGAAGTTCGAATGGCTAAGCCTTTTGTGCCAGAGCCAACTATTTTCACTCACACTTTTTGCTACAAAACAGAGATTAGTAATACAAGAAGAATTAAAATCAATGATATAAACATTACTCCTATAAATCCCTTTAATCCCTTTGAGCAACGTGACTCCGGATGTGTCATCCTTAATGAAGCCATTTGTTGAAGTGAAATTAAAATGCAATCCCTTGTCACAAAATTGTGATATGGAGAGAAAATTATGTTTGAGTACTTTCACTTGAGATACTTCTTCAATAGTTATTTTTCCTTTTAGAGTAACTCAATATCCAATCATCTTTCCTTTGTTGTTATCCCCAAATGTTACTGATGGACTATTTTCTTCACGGACATCTTCCAGCAAGTTGATAACTCCTGTCATATGTCATAACATCCACTATCAAGATACCATTTGTTTGAGTTTGAGTTTGCCTCTTAAGATCCAGCAATAAAGATGTTGGGTATGCATACTTTAACCCTCCTAGCTTTAGCTTTGATTTGATTGATACCATAACCTCGTCTCTATTTTATAGACTTTAGGCACATATGTAATGAAGCTTAGACTTCAATTTTTTTGTATAAGTCCATTTTATAGAATAGGTTTATTTAGGCTTGAAGACTGGCACAAGACTCATTGGACATGAGGTTTCAATTCAAGAAGTTTCAAACCGCACATATGAAACCGCTCTTGCAAACCGCAGTAAGGAATTCATACATTGAAACTGCTCTTCAAAGAACTACAGTGAACTCTCATTGATGAAACCACACTTGGCAAACCGCAGTACAGTTCCAAATTTCAGACCACACTAAGAAACCTCACTGGTGAAACCGCGCGCCTAAATCGCATCATTACCAGACCGCATCCAATGATTGAAGACTTGAAGTTGAACCACTTATGACCGTTGGAATCCACGTCAGCAATATCAAAAGTCAACCACCAAATCTTGTCACATGACTATGTGTCAGACAGGATCTGCAAAGATCTTGAAAAGGTGACAGATGTCCTTCATACCTTATTTGCATCTGAGGTCTGATCAGCTTTAACTGCAACTGCTGTACCAAAGGACAAAAGTGGATTTGTGGGCCAATCAGATTGCACCAGTACAATACTTCAACAGTTATATCATAATAGCTACTTCCTTGGTGCTTGGGTATACATACCCCTAATCTTCAACATTTGAAGATTGCTTGAGAAATTGAAATTTCAGTGAGTTCATAAGAAGATTGAAGCTCTGCCTAGAAATTTGCAACCCTTTGAATCTTCATCTTCTTTCTTTAAGAAAATATTTCCAGCCCAGAAATCAAGCCTTTAACACCCAAGAATCATTGTGCTCTATATCATATAGATTCAAAGAGCCTTGATCTTGTTTATCACACACACACCTCACTTGTTTAATCACATAGATTATTCATTTGAGATACAATGGTTATAGTCTAGGATTTGATCTTCATAGAATAAATTTTAGATCTGAGTATTGATCTTTGTACTTTGTAATCTCTCTCATACTCTAATATAAAATCTAACTCTTAGAAAATCCAAGACTAACCATCTTGATAGTGGATGTAGATCATTTACAATTTAACCACTCCAAATATCGTGTTCTTCATTTCTACATATTTATTCACTGTTCATTACTGATTATTTTGTCTTTATCTGTTTGATCTCATTTTCAGTTATCCATTATTGTGAATTGTGTTTGAATTTAATATTTTCAAAACCTCACTTTTCAGTTTTGTAAAACTGCACTGAAAACCGAACCTCAAAACCGCATTATAATCTCTAACATTCTGTTGTGGATTTTACAACCCTACTTGCAGTTTTTAATACACTGCAAGCGATTTTGTAAGCAAGAGGTTTAGTTTTCAAAAGAGGGCAAAAATTTTGTAACAACTATTCACCCCCCCTCTAACTATTTTTACCCTTGTTGCCACCTTTTGAACCAACAAGTGGTATCAGAGCAAACACATTTATAAAACTTTTGTTTTTCAAGCTTAACAACTTGTGTGCCGATTCGCTATGGCAAATTCAAAAACCATGACAACGGTTAACTATTCACACATTCCTATTTTGGATGAAGATCACTTCGACATCTGGAAGGTCCGAATGCTAATCCATTTGGAGACCATTGACGAAATGCTGGTGGAATGCGTGACGAATGACCCATTTATTCCTATGAAGGCCAAAACCAATCCAACCACTAGTGCTGCATTTCCAGAAGTCCAAAAGCCTAAAACTGAGTGGTCTGATGAGGAAATACGATTAGCTGCTTTGGACAATAAAGCAAGATTCATCATTTCTGGAACCTTGCCCGTATCAACCCTTCAAAAAGTGATGTATTCCAAAACCGCAAAGCAGATGTGAGATGCCATAGAGAGCTACCTCGAAGGTGACGATCTCTACAAAGAAAATAAAAGATATGATGTTTAAATATCCTACAAAAACTTCAACAAAAAATCCAACGAAACTTTGTGCCAAACCTACGATCGCTATGTTGAGGTAGTTAATGCTTGTAGATCTCTAGGCAAAACTTTAACTGATAAAGAATTCAATATGACTTTCTTAGCTGCTTTAGGTTCGAGATGGGTCAATAAAGCCACATCTCTTGAAGACTATAAAGTTTTGAATACTTGGACGTTAAGTAACTTGTATGCAAATCTTAGAGTCTATGAACTTAAATTAGATCATATTGAAAAGGTTGAAGGGAAAAGCAAATCACTTTTCATGTCCGTAGTGGAACATGAGGAGAAACCATCTATTTCAAACCAAACCACTAATTCTTCCATATCAACCGCATTACTCATCGAAATGGATGATGATGATTTTGCCATGTTTGTGAAAAGATTTCAAAAATTTAGAAAATCTTCAAAACCCTTCACAAAATCATTTTCAAAAGGCAAACCTCCAGCAACTTTTTCCAAGGCTGCTGATACAAAGAAAAAGAGTGATCTAGTTTGCTACAACTGTAGAAAACCTGGTCACTTTGCATTTGAGTGTCCACAGCCTAGATTCGAATATATGAAAAAGAAAACCTCTCCTGTGAAATTTTCTCGTCGCAAGGGAATGGTTACTGAAGAGGAATAGAACTCAAAAGAGATAGCAACTTGGATTGAAACGAATTCTGATGAAGGAAGTAATGATGAAACCGAAGAGGTTAATCTCTGCTTAGTTGCAGACGCTTCTGATGATTCAGATTCTGAGTCAGTCGAGTTGCTGGAAATGGAAGAAGAAGAGGCTATTTCTACGTAAACCTCATTTAGGGTTTCTAGTATGGATGATAACGTGCAACTTACTCCTAGTGTAAAAATTGGGAATAGTTCTTACTCACGTCTCATTTTTCTTCCAAAAATGCTACACCTTCAAAAATAATTCCAAATAAGAAAATTTTGAAAAAGGTGGTGGAAGAAGTTTCTCCCATGGAACATGAAAGGATGTTCAAGGAAGCTGAAATGATGATCCATAAATTCAAAAATGTTAAGAAAGCCTTGTCTTTAGCTCATGATGAAATTACTCAGCTTAAGACGGAGAAAACTGTAATGAGGTCTGAAATTTCTAATCTTAAAGACCAAGTTAAAAGTACATCTCTTCTTACTGAATAAAACCGCTTCCTAGAAACTAAGGTTGCTGCACTTCAACTTAGGAACGATGATTTGGTTGCTCAAAACAACGACCTCCAGAAGATTATTGATGAGTGCACCAAATCACGTGCCACCACCTTGGATCAAATTTTAGAATCCCAAACGACCAGTGGTGTTAAAGAAGGTCTTGGATTTCAAACAGGTGAAAAGGAGAAGTGTGCATCCTACTATGAAAAGGATAAGGAATTTTCCAAACAAATTAATGAAATTCCTAAGGAAAAGCATTCCATTTCTAAGGGTAAAGGACAGGAACAAAAGGCTCCACTTAACTTCCATTATGTCTACCCTAAGAAACAATTTGGGAAAAATTCTCAGATGAAAGAAAAAGAATAAGTGGTTGAAACCGCAAAGGAGGTTTTCATATACGGCTGACCGCACATCTATTTCAACCGCTCCTGGTGAAGTACGTTCTGCAGCCAACCGCACGGCTGACCGCTCTTCTTCTTCGACCACACCTCCTACCTTCAAAAGCAAGAGGAGCGTTCCCAGAAAAACCACGGTCAAACCGCAAGTGCCTACTTTTGTGAAGGCTAAAACCGCAGTTCACAAACAAAATGTTGATCCTAAGAAGAGTAAAGAGTTTGTAAAACCTCATGTTGCTTAAAGCTTTCATAAATGTTATGTGTGTGTGATGGTTTAGGTCACAAGGCTGCAGAATGCCTTTTGAGGTTTACACCCAATGCTAGAAAGAATAAACCTCCTTCTGTCAAATAGGTGTGGGTCATCAAAAGGTGCTAACCTCAGGACCCAAAGAATAAAGGGGACCTCATTTTAAATGTTTATATTTCAGGTTCTCTACTTAATGGCTGGTCCCTCCAAGGATAATGAATGGTATCTTGACAGTGGCTGCTCAGGACATATGACTGGAGATAGATCATTACTTGAAGATGTCATTGAAGTAAGCGGTCCATCTATAACGTTTGGTGACAACAACAAAGGCAAGACCATTGGGTATCTATAGTATAAATGAGAGAATGAGTGAACAGTTGAATGAATAGTTTCAAATGGGTTTTTTCCCATTTTGCCCTCATACATTTGTCCCTTTCCCATTTTGCCCTTAAAAAAAATTAAAAAAAAAAAATGTGTCCTTGGACACGGGCATGTACTAGTGGTATAATAAGGAGAGGAAACCTAACCATTGAGAAGGTTTCTCTTGTTGAAGGACTCAAGCACAATCTCCTTTCAATTTCTCAATTCTGTGAAAAAGGAATGCATTGCAACTTCACTTCCTCAAACTGCTTTATCAAAGATAGCATTTCCGGAGTCACCCTACTCACATAGATTCGTAAGAGTAATATTTACATTATCGATTTAAATTTTGCATGTAGTATTACTAATCTCTATTTTGTAACTAAAAATGTGAGCGAAAATAGTTGGCTATAGCACAAAAGGTTAAGCCACTTGAACTTCAAGTATCTAGAAAAGATTGGAAGGGAAAACCTCGTTCGTGGTTTACCCAAAGTGGATGACCACCATCTAGAGAAATGCAGTGCATGTCAACTTGGTAAACAAACTGCGTCGTCTTTCACCAGCAAGACTGCACTCTCAACTGCAAGATGTTTACAACTGCTTCACATTGATTTGTTTGGACCCGTCACCACTGCCAGTATTGGAGGAAATAGATACACTTTAGTGGTGTTGGATGATTATTCAAGATATACGTGGGTTGAGATAATGATCACAAAGGATGATTGCTATGAAATTCTAACCTCACTCTTTAGACAGCTCCAAACCCAAAAAGAAGACGACATCGTTAGTGTAAGGTCCGACAATGGAATGGAATTAAAAAACAACGGTGTTGCTCAGTATTGTGATGATCACGGAATTGATCACAACTTTTCTACTGCTCGTGTTCCACAACAAAATGGGGTTGTGGAAAGAAAGAACAGGACGTTGATTGAGGCCGAAAAGACTATGATTTCTGAAGCGAAGCTTCCTCAGTATTTTTAGGCTGAAGCAATCAATACATCATGCCTCACTCAGAACCGCTCCCTCATCAACAAAACCTACAATAAAACTCCATATGAACTTTGGAGAGGAAGAACCCCCAACATTGCTTTCTTCAAGATCTTCGGCTGCAATGCTTTATCCTCTACAACGGAAGAGAAAATAGAGGTAAATTTGGAGCCAAGGCCGATGAAGGTATTTTTGTTAGGTATGCTAAACATTCTAAAGCTTTCGTGTATTCAATAAAACGAGTTTAAAGATAGTAGAATCTATCCATGTCACTTTTGATGAACATTCTCTAATTGAGCCACATTTGGCTCCAAATGTTGCTGATGATTTTGTTGAGACTAATAAAAAAGGTGAATCTTCTAAAATCGCACCTGAACCTCAAGAACCGCAAAATCCAGCAACCTCAACTAAAATTCCCTCAAACTGCAATTTTCAAACTGCACCTGAAGTTCCTACTCCAGATGCAACCGCAAGGGAAGATGTTGAGAATTTGCCCATCCAACTTATTGAACCTCTTCATCAAATTACTTTCCATGACTTCACTGAAGAATCTAATGATGTTTCAATTGAAGATCTTCAGCAAACCTTAGTTCAACCAGATTTATTCCCCGAGGTTCGTGAAGTCAGTAGTCACCCTCTCACAAATGTGATTGGTGATTTGTTTTATGGTGTTCAAACAAGGAGATCAAACTATGACGAGCATACTTCTTTGATATCACAATTTGAACCCAAGAAAGTTGATGAAGCACTCCAAGATTCCAGTTGGGTCGTTGCTATTCAAGAAGAGCTCAACCAGTTTGAAAGATGCAAGGTTTGGACACTAGTGCCTAGACCTTATGATCAATGAGTGATAGGAACAAAGTGGGTGTTTAGGAATAAGATGGATGAGAATGGAAGAATCACTAGAAACAAAGCAAGGTTGGTTGCACAAGAATATAGGCAAGAAGAAGGAATCGACTACGATGAAACTTTTGCTCCAGTTGCAAGACTAGAAGCAATCAGAATCTTCTTAGCCTACGCCTCTTTCAAGCATTTCAAGTTGTTGGTGTTATGCCCTAAGCTGATGATTATTATGACTAATTATCAATATCGTTATGTAATCGTCTTTACCATTTGTTATAGAGACTGCTTATTTGGATTATTATATGTTTACATGTTTATTATAATGATCTGTGTCCCTAGTTATTATGAATAACTAGTATATGTTGATAATGGATAATCATAGAGATGATTATATACATGGGGATGCACATTACACTTATGGGTACTTGTTAGAAAACAAGGTACTGGACAGACTCATCTATGAGATTTATGACATGGTCTACGTCTTCCACATGATGAAGGTTATGTTTGATGTAGTCTAACACTATCTTTAATAGGATAGCAATAAGGGCTATGTTGGCACGATTGGATTCATGTAGGGAAGAATGATAAGTCAAGATGGGATTTGTTCCTCGTAAAGAGAGATGTCTGCTTGGGCCCCTCGGTGAATAGTATTGATGAAATGTACGGACGTACTCAAGAGATTTGATAGAGATCAAATGCACTTGGATTATCAACATATTCGGAGTCGAGAAAGCATTGAACAATATGAGTTGATGTGGACCATGACTCATGTTCAATATGACATCGCGAGATAAAGGGATTGTGACATTGATCCATCAAGGAATCAAGCTTTGATGTTATATTTAATTGGGTGGACATAATGACTTACTAAAAATCACTTATGTCTTGTGAGGTTGATGTTTCAACTCACTACCAACATAAAATATAATTCCTAAAGGGTCACACACAAAGAAAGGATTGAAAAATGGCTCAAAATTGGAAATTGGATGCTGGCAGGAGGGTTGTCCCGCGCTAGACATGGTTGTCTCGCGCGAGACAAAGGTTCTAGACAAATTCCCAACCAAGGCGAGCGACCGCTCCCAAGTTGCCGAATACTTGTACCGCGCGAGATACGCTACGGGATAAGGTCCTCCAGACTCCATTTTTGGTTAGGTTTAGGGATTTTTCTCTCTAAAGGGTTAGGGATATTCATAAAGTATAAATAGCCACTTTAACCTTAGCCAGAGCAGACGAAAATTGGAGTTTGAGAAACAACAATTGATTGATCTTGATTACGAATCAAAGATCAAAAATCCTCAGATTCAAATCCATATTGGCCATAGATTATTGAAAAGAGTTTCAACGAGAGGATCATCTAGCAATCCAACAAGATGTAGATTCAAATCCATATTGGCCATAGATTATTGAAAAGAGTTTCAACGAGAGGATCATCTAGCAATCCAACAAGATGTAGATCTTGGTTCGTTCGCGTGTGGATTACTGATAGAGGGTGATTGCTTTATCACCTAAAGCTTGAAGATCACCATTGTTGATTCATCACCAAGGAAGAATAAGGAAGAAGATCTAAGTTTCGTCTATGATTCAAATCTGAATTACGAATCGGATACGAAAGACAAATTCGCAAAAAGGTTAGTAAATCTATATTCATAAATTTAATCTCTTCATGTTAGATGGATTCATGGCTAGGGTTTTATTATTTGCTAAATCTTTCGTTGTGCATGTAACCCCAAAACCCAACAGTGATATCAGAGCCGTGATTTATCATGATTAGGTTAAATTGGCATGCTATATATAATTGGATTATATGCTTTAACATGCTATGTGATATAGATTGATAGTTTTATGTATATTATTTTGTGAAAACAATTATATGTGATATAACATGATTGTGATTAATAGTTGATTGATGTAATTGATCTTCTACATGGGTTATTGATCTAGTTAATTTGATTAACAAAGATTAGTAAATTCTCAAATTGAAACAAATTATTTGTTTAGGATTTGATGTTCACATTTAATCCGATTAACATGATTACTTGAATCCTTAAATTTTGAGAATTGAATAATTATGTAATTTATAATTGTTATTTGTTACATGATTATTGGTATGATCCTAAAGTAGGATATTATGTGAAATCCCATGTTCATGGTTATGTACACATAAGTTTCATAGACAACCATGCGATGTTTGTTGCTATATGGAAAAACCCTCTTGAATGTTTAAGTTTTATGCCACCCCTTGATTAGAACACTTGTGAATTTGGGTATTTTGATGTAGTTTTGACTCAGTTAGGTGCATCATTATATCTTAATATGTGATCAAGATGAGATAACGGTTGATGTAGTTTTAACTCAGTTAGGTGCATCATTCCGTGTCTCATACGTTTGAAAAAGGTTGAACTTAATTGGTGCTTTCAAATGAGATTTGACCCAAGACATAGATGAGATTGAAACATGTATTGACATATGATGTCTAGAATCTCATAAAAGATCTAAGGTCATATATGATATATTGGTGTTATCTACCTAAATAGCTTGATTTCGGGCATTGACTCAGTTAAACCAAAATCAAGTGAAATATGGATCTTAGCCTATTATAATTATATGATACATGCTTGTATTTGAAGGTGTATAATTTAGTGGGAGTATTTATGAAATACAATTTTTTTTGTCTCTTAAATGGTAAATGAATTGATGCTTATATGTGTTCATATTGTATGTATATCTTATTGTAGAAATGGCATTGCACAATAAATTGTGATTCGTCCTAGAGAAGGACAAGCTCGAAAAGAACGGTACAGACTATTCTGATCGGATCAGAAGCTTAAGAATTGTTCTGAGGCAAAATTGTACGTTCTTGACGAACCAATTCCTACTGAACCCGCTGCAAATGTTGCAAAGGGCAGATAAGGAGCAACATTAGAAACATGTTGATGATTCTAATGATGTTTCTTGCCTTATGCTTGCCAACATGTGTAAGGCTCTTATGAAGGACCTTAAACACATGGTAACTGCTTTTGTTCTAGCGAGCCAAAACAGAGGCCTTGTCTCGCGCGGGACATGGCATATTCTGTCTGATCGACGCACAAAGGAAATATTTCAAGTGCATGCTAGGCAAGAGAAGTATGTTGTGTTAATGGTTAACACAAGAAAGGGGTTCAAAAGGGAAGACAAAGTAGGTAAAGCAAAGGTTGCTAAACCTAGGGCAAAAGTTGCCAATGCCGAAGAGGCTAAAACCCAAAGTGTCTAAAAAGGATGCATTTTGCTACCATTGCAATGAGATTGGTCATTGGAAGCAAAGTTACGAGGCTTATAAGGAAGGCCTAAAAGGTGAAGAAGGGCAATGTGATTGCTACTACTTCAGGTATCTATATGATAGATATTTTTCTTTCTACTTCTTATTCTTGTTTATTGGACACCGGATATGGACCCCACATTTGTTTAAATATGCAAGGAATAAAGAATAGAAAGCTACTCAAAGAATGTGAAGTAGACTACGTGTGAGGAATGGAGCAATAGTTACTGCATTAGCCATAGGAACTTATGAAGTTACTTTACCTCGTGGACTAGTACTTATTTTAAACAAGTGTTACTACGTTCCGGTTTTGAGTGGGAGTATTATTTCATTTCTTATATGGATGATGAAGGATATAATTTTCTTATTGAGAATAAGAAGTTTTATATTTATTTAAATGATATGCTTTATTGTATTGCAGATTCATTTAATGGCATTTATATCCTTGATGTTGAGAAACAAAATAATATTGAAGATATCTATAATATAAATAAGAAATCTAAACCGAATGATGTCAACAACACGTTCATATGGCATTGCCGACTTGGTCATATAAATGAGAAACATATATCTAGACTTCATTAACATGGACTTCTAGACTCATATGATTATGAATCATTTGAGGTATGTGAATCTTGTTTATTGGTTAAATGACCAAACCACTCTACACTAAGAGTAGTGGGAGGGCTAGTGACTTATTGGCCATAGTACATAATGATGTGTGTGGACCATTAAGCAGCATTGCTAGGGGAGGATTTCAGTGTTTCATTACTTTCACAATTAGTTATCTAGATTTGACTATGTCTATCTGATGAAGTCCAAGAGTGAATCGTTTGAGATGTCGAGAACATTTCAAAATGAAGTACAAAATCAACTTGGCAAAACTATTAAAGGATATTAATTTTACAACCGCAATGAGGACAAAGTGTTTGTTGCTCTATATGGTTCGTTTCTTGAGAAACCTCTTCTCAATAAAGGATCTGGTGGGAGTAAAACTAATCTTGAAGAAATTCAAGAACCTGAAAATAACATGGAACCAAGAGTAGAGACGGAACCAAATTCACAAAGAGTTGTGGAACCGGTTGCACAAGTCCATCGTAGATCGGATATGTTATGATCCGAACCCAAGAAATATTGATTTCTCAAATCAGAAAGTAATGAAGTAGAAGTCATTGAGAATGACGAACCTACTTCCTATCTAGAGGCGATGTCCACTCCTGATTCGGATAAATGGCTAGGAACCATGGAATCTGAATTACAATCCATGTCTGATAATCAAGTTTGGAACCATATTGAGCCACCTGAAGGTGTAAAAACTAAAAGGTGCAAGTGGATCATCAAGACCAACATGGATGGGAAGGTGTATACTTACAAGGCTAGGCTTGTAGCAAATGGATTTAGGCTAATTCATAGTATTGACTATGTTGAAACCTTTTCGCCTGTTACAATGCCAAAGTCTATTAGAATTTTAATTGTCGTGGCCACATATTACGACTATGTGATATGGCAAATGGATGTCAAACGGCTTTCCTAAATGAAAAGATTCTTGAGAATGTGTATAGTATACAACCCAAAGTTTTGTCGATCCATGAAATACTAATAAAGTATGCAAGTTGCAAAGATACATATATGGATTGAAGCAAGCTTCGAGGAGTTGGAATCTTCATTTTGATGAATCGGTCAAAGAGTTTGACTTCATCAAGAACGAAGATGAACCTTGTGTATCATGAAATTCAGTGGGAGCATAGTACTATTTCTAGTATTGTATGTCGATAATATCTTACTCATTGAAAATGACGTTCCGGCACTTCAGACTGTCAAGTCTTGGTCAAGGAAATGTTTCTCAATGAAAGATATGGGTAAAGCCGCTTATATCCTTGGCATCAAGATCAATAGAGATAGATCTAAAAGGATAATTGGTTTGAGTCAAAGTACCTACATTGACAAAGTTCTTAGAAGATTCAGGATGAAAATTCTAAGAGAGGTAACTTGCCAATGGGTCATGGTGTTACTCTTAGCAAGACTTAGTGTCCTAAGACAACTGGTGAGTGAAAGAGAATAAATGAAGTTCCATATGCTTCAGCATTTGGATCTGTCATGTATGCCATGATTTGTACTAGACCCAACGTCTCGTATGCTCTAAGCATGACGAGTAGATACCAATCTAATCCTGGTGAGAACCATTGTATGGCAGTTAATGTTGGTGTAATGCCCTAGGCTTTAGTTATGTTTAACTGAAAACCGTTATGTATCATCTTTATCGTTTATGTTTATTATTTGATTATTATATAGTTTGCATATTTATTGTAATAATCTCCGTCCCTGATTATTAAGAGAATAATTAGTATAATCATATGATGATTATATGCATAGAGATGCACATTGAAATTATGGGTACTTGTTAGAGAACAAGTGACTGGACTTGACCCGTATGAGATTTATGTCATGGTCAAATGTCATAATTAAATCTCATATGGTCACTTCATTTAGTCCCTAGACCTGAGATTATCATAACCTTACATATGATGAAAGTCATGTTTGATTTTAGTCAAACGGTATCTTAACACGATATCTATAAAGGCTATCTTTGGCATGATCGGATTCATGATGGGAAGGATGATAAGTCAAGATGGAATTTGTCCCTCGAAAGAGAGATGTTTTGCTTGGGCCCCTCAATGAGTGATAATGATGAAAGCGTGTGGCCACACCCCAATATGATTGGACTATCATTATACTCAAGATCGAGAAAGCATTGAACAAATACAAGTTGACGTGGACCATGACTTGTGTTCAATATAACATCGTGAGACAAAGGGAAAAATGGAAGTGTACCATTGGAAACGTGAACTCTTACGTTGTGTTATTTGGGTGGACATAATGGCTTGCTAGAGTCCGCTTATGTCTTATGAGGGTCGATATGATCGGACTCATTGCCAACATAATACAATCCTATTGGGTCACACACAAATAGAATGAGTTGGTTGAACCAAGGGAAGAATAATTGAGAGTTTCTGTATTTGGCAACTTATGTCACGCGACATAACTAGCCACTGGCTAGTTATGTCACGCGACATAACTAGCCACTGGCTACTTATGTCGCGCGACATAACTAGCCACAGACGCTTTTTCGACAGCCTGTTCTCCTAATTCGATTAGGAAACATATTTACACTAAAGTAGTATAAATATGTGAGGTCTGTCAACCCTAAGGCCTGGCCGAAATTTTCAAGGAAAAATCATAACAAAATACTCTCAATATTCTTCCATAAGTTTTAGGAATCTAGCAATTCCCAACCCGAGAATTGTTCTCGACATTCATATTTGTGTGGATTACCAAAAGAGGGTCTTAGTTTTGTTCAAACAAATCAAAGACCTAGAGTTCAAATCTGAAGATCCAAAGGAGTTGAAGATTCGTAGATTTGAAGATCAAAAGTTTGTGATTACGAATCACATAATTATCCGTTCGATAGCTCAAGACCGGAAAGCAATTTAGGTTGGTAAATTCTATCTCATAGCAATTCAATTTAATCGTATAGAATGGATCTTAGGGCTTGGGTTTTGTGTTAATTTTATGCTTAATTCCGCTGCGCATGGATCCATAAAACCCAACAGTGGTATCAGAGCCCCGTTCGTATGGTTAAGTTTGAATTAACATGCTAGAATGATTATGTAAATTGTTTATATTTTCGTTGCATGTTTTTGTATGCGATAGAATTTTGATTGTTTATGTGAAACAATGTGAAAATCGTTTTCGAATTATGTTGAATTAAATCTGTAAAAGGGTTGTTTTATATGATTTAATTGCATATAATCTGAATTGATTGAAATCTGGAAATCCTGCGTACTGGCTGCTTAGGTCGCGCGACATAGTAGGCCACAGGAGGAAATCTGGTAATCTGGCCAGTTATGTCACGCGACATAACTAGCCACTGGCTAGTTATGTCACGCGACATAATAAGCCAAAACTGGACAGAATCAGTTTGCTCAATTTTTCTGCTATTCTGTGATTGTGTTTACAATCTGATATGTTGATATGAAAATCTGGATGTTATAAAATTGAGTTTATAAGTCCGCGATAGATTGATTCATTGATATACTCCCTCTGTCCCATAAGTCTTAAGAAAACTTTCTATTTTGGGCGTCCCATAACTCTTAAAAAATTTACTATTTCCTCCACTCATTCTCTCTC
Source organism: Adenophora triphylla var. japonica (assembly GCA_022495995.1). Taxonomy (NCBI): domain Eukaryota; kingdom Viridiplantae; phylum Streptophyta; class Magnoliopsida; order Asterales; family Campanulaceae; genus Adenophora; species Adenophora triphylla. The sequence goes on from JAFEMH010000219.1 coordinate 420,774, forward strand.
CTACAATATTTTAATACTCACAACACATTATAATTTACTATTCCCTCCACTCATTCTCTCTCCTATTTAATTTTTCACACTCACAACACTTCTTCCACTCATTCTCTCTCCTAATACTATAATAATATTCCTTAATTCCCGTGCCAAATAGAATCTTCCTAAGCTCTATGGGACGGAGGGAGTACATGATTAATTGATTAAAATGTGATTTTAATAATTATTGCAATGTATATGAAAATCTGGATGTTATAAAATTGAGTTTATAAGTCCATGCTAGATTGATTCATTAATATGCATGATTAATTGATTAAAATATGATTTTAATAATTACTGCGATGCATGTTTTATTTGTTCTTACATGTTAAGAATTTTTTTAAATTAGATGTTTAGTTGAAACATGATATTTAGTTTCCTAATATGTTTAGATTTAGACATTGTAAATTTTGGATCTTATGATTGTTTATGGAAACAAGTCATAATTACGCGAAATTTTAAAAGGAAACTAATTGTTTATAAAAGGTAGTGATTATGTTGCCAAATCAGAGTTGATTTCTAATTGTGCATGACTAGGAGAGTTCTGTCTAAGGAAGAGTTGGTACTTAAGTAGTCCTTGTGGCTCACCTATCTTCACCCGGGAACTTACCGTGCATGATTATGACTATCTTTCTTTGATATGCTTATAATCTACCTTAAAGAACCTTCATTTAACTTTTAAGTTCTTTATGCCAATCCATGATTTAAACACTTGAGACCACTCGGATAGTTTTGGGTGGGCTTGCCATAGCAAGGTGCTTTGATTCTATTCCGTTTGCAAGCAAGATGAGGAAATGGTGGTTCCTATACGTTTAAAATGGATGAACTTAATTGGGTTATCAAAATGGTTTTGGACCCAAGGCATAAGATGAGATTAAAATATGCTTGGACATATGATGTCTTAAATAAATCTCATAAAAGATCCTAAGAGTCATATATGATATGATTGATGTTTTCTACCTAATTAGTTTAATCTTGAGCGGTGCGCCATAGCGTACTTGAGATTAAATTAAAGTTGGATCTTAGTCCTAAGAGTCATATACGATATGATTGATGTTTTTCTACCTAATTAGTTTAATCTTGAGCGGTGCGCCATAGCGTACTTGAGATTAAATTAAAGTTGGATCTTAGCCCATTAAATGCATATTATGCTTATTTGCATTGGAAGGTGTATGATTTAGTGGGAGTATTTGTAAAATACACTATTTGCTCTTAAATGATAAATGTGTTGATATTGATATGTGTTCATATAATTTATATATTTTGTTGTAGAAGTAGCATTACATAATGATAATTGCGATTCGTCCTTATGAAGGACAAAGTTTGAAAGAAACGATACATATAATTACGATTGGATCGAAGCCTAAAGAATGGTTCTTGGGTAAATGTGTACGTTCTTGACGAATCCGTTCCTATTGAACCCACTTTGCAAATGTTGCAAAGGGCAAATAAGGAAGCAACATTAGAAACATATTGATGATTCTGACAATATTGCTTGCCTTGTATTTGCCACCGTGTTTAAAGGCTCTTATGAAGAACCTTGAGCACATGATAACTATTCTTTTGTTCTAGCACACCGCATAAAGGAAATGTTCCAAATGCGAACTAGGCAAAAGATATATGTTGTGGTGAAGGCTCTCAATTCATATGATGAAAGAAGGAGCAATCCGCAAATTGTGTTAATGGTTGACACAATAAAAGGGTTCATAAAAAAAGACAAAAAAAAAAAGGTAAAGCAAAAGTTGCTAAACCTAGGACAAATGTTGTCAAAGTCGAAGAGGTCAAACCCAAAGTGTCTCAAAAGGATGCAGCTTGCTATCATTGCAATAAGATTGTCATTGGAAGCAAAGTTGCAAGGCTTATTAGGAAGGCCTAAAAGGTGAAGAAGGGCAATATGATTGCTACTACTTCAAGTATCTATATGATAGATATTTTTCTTTCGACTTCTTGTTCTTGGGTATATGATACAGGATTGGATCCCACATTTGTTTAAATGTGCAAGGAACAAAGAATAGAAAGCTACTCAAATAAGGTAAATTAAACCTAAGCATGGGAATGGAGCAAGAGTTGCAACATTAGCCATAAGGGACTTATGAAGTCACTTTGCCTTGTGAAGTAGTACTTGTTTTGAACAAGTATGACTACGTTCCGAATTTGAGTAGGAGTATTATTTCTGTTTCTTAAATGGATGATGAAGGATATAATTTTCTTATTTTTAATAAGAAGTTTTATATTTGTTTAATGATATGCCTTATTGTAATGCATATGTCATTGAATGGTCTTCATATCCGTGATGATAAGATACAAAATAATGTTGAAGATATCTATAATATAAATGGAAATCTAAACCGAACAATATGAACAACGCGTTCATATGGCATTCTTAGGCTTGGTCAAATAAATAAGAAACATATATCTAAACTCCATTAACATGGACTTTTAGACTCATATGACGATGAATCATTTGAGGAATGTGGATCTTGTTTATTGAGATTATTGATCAAACCACCCTACACTAAGAGTAGTGGGAGGGCTAGTGACTTATTGGTCATTATACATGAGATGTATATGGACTGTTAAGTAGCATTGCTAGGGGAAGATTTCGGTATTTCATCACATTTCGCTAAAGACTTATCTAGATATGACTATGTCTATCTGATGAAGTCCAAAGGTGAATTGTTTGAGATGTTTCGAACATTTCAAAGATGAAGTACAAAATAACTTGGTAAAACTGTTAAGTACTTCGATTAGATCGAGGTAATGAATATTTGAGCCAAGAGTTTGACAATCATCTCAAAACTATGAAATCGTTTCAAAGTTGACTCCAACCGGAACACCACATTGTATGGTGTGTCTGAAAGGAGGAATTGAACCTTGTAGGACATGGTTCATTCGATGATGTGTCAATCAGACTTTCCTATTTCATATTTCCTTTTGAGGATATGCATTAGAAATAATGCGATTACACTGAATCGAGTCCCTACTAAATCGGTTCCTAAGGCCCCACATGAGATGTGGCATGGAAGAAAACTTAGTTTGTCTTTCATGAAGATTTGGGGTTGCGAATCTTATGTAAAGAGACTTGTCTCTTATAAGTTAGCACCAAATCTGACAAGGTTATTTTCGGATATTGACTTTACAATCACAAAGAGAACAAAATGTTTGTTGCTCTACACAATTTGTTTCTTGAGAAATAGTTTCTCAATAAAGAATCTAGTGGGAGTAAAATTAATCTTGAAAGAAGTTCAAGAACCCGAAAATAATATGGAACCAAGAGTAGAGACAGAACCAAGTTCACAAAGGAGTTGTGAAACCGGTTCAAGATGCACAAGTCCATTGTAGATTGGATAGGATCCGATCCGAACTCAAGAAATAGTAATTTCTCGTTGCGGAAAGTGATGAAGTGGAAGTCATTGAGAATGACAATCCTACTTGCTATCAAGAAGCGATGTCCTCTCCTAATTTGGATAAATGGTTAGGAACCATGGAATCCAAATTACAATCCATGTTTAACAATCAAGTTTGGAACTTGATTGGGCTACCTAAAAGTGTAAAAACTAAAGGGTGCAAGTAGGTCTTCAAAGACCGACATGGATGTGAAGGTGTATACTTTCATGACTAAGGATTGTAACAAAGGGATTTAGGCAAATTCATAGTATTGACTATGTTGAAAGCTTTTCGCCAGTTACAATGTCGAAGTCTGTTAGATTTTCAATTGCCATTATCACATATTGTGACTATGTGATATGACAAATGGATGTCAAACGACTTTCTTTAAATGGAAAGATTATTAAGGATGTGTATAGTACACAACCCGAATAGTTTGACGATCCAAGAAACTCTAATAGAGTATGCATGTTGCAAAGATCCATGAGATGGGTTGAAGCAAGCTTAAAGGAATTGGAATCTTCGTTTTGATGAATTGGTCAAAGAGTTTGACTTTATCAAGTACGAAGATGAACCTTGTGTATGCATGAAATTCAGTGGGAGCGTAGTATTATTTCTATTGTTTATTACAATGATATCTTAATCATTGGAAAAACAAGTTCCGATACTTAAGACTGTTAAGTCTTGGTCAAGGAAAGTTTTCTCAATGAAAGATATGGGTGAAGCCGATTACATCCTTGGCATCAAGATCTATAAAGATGGATCTAGAAGGATAAATTGGTTTGAGTCAAAGTGTTCACATTGACAAGATTCTTAGAAGAGTCTAAGAAGAGTAGCTTGTCAATGGGTCATGGTATTTCTCTTAGCAATATTCATTGTCTTATGACAAGTGATGAGCAAAAGGGAAATGAATGAAGTTCCATATGCTTCGGCATTTGGATCTGTCATGTATGCCATGATTTGTACTAGACCCGACGTCTCATATGCTCTAAGCATGATGAGTCGATACCAATCTGATCCTGATATAAACCATTGGATGGGAGTCAAGATGATCCTTAAGTACTTAAGAAGAACTAAGGATATGTTCTTGGTATTTGAAAGATTGGAAGTTAATCTTGTTGTAAGGGTTACATAGGTGCTAGCTTCCAAACTAACAAAGTTAATTTAAAATCGCAATTAGAATTTGTGTTTATGCTTATTAGAGGTGCAATTTTGTTGGAAGAGTTCCAAACAGAAATTATAGCCTATTCTACTACTAAGGCCGAATTTTAGCAACATATGATGTGGCCAAAAGAGGCAGTTTGGATCAAAAGTTCATTTAGTGTTTTGGAAACACTCCAAGGTTTTCCCAAGTATCACTAATCGGTGAAACTTTTTGTTATGACAATAGTGGTGCCACTTGTGCAAACAATGGAACCAAGGTCACAACAGCGATCCAAACACTCACTTAGACGTTCTTCAAGAAATTCATGAAGAATGAGAAGACGTTAAAATATACAAAGTATCAACCGATGATGACATATGGGATTCACTTACAAAGATCCTCGCATAGGCAGAAGCATGATGGGCATGTTAGATCCATTAGTATTCGATACATAAATGGAGCCTAGTGCAAGTGGGAGACTGTTGGTGTAATGCCCTAGGCTTTAGTTATGTTTAGCGAAAACCGTTATGTATCATCTTTATCGTTTATGTTTATTATTTGATTATTATATAGTTTGCATATTTATTGTAATAATCTCCGTCCACGATTATTAAGAGAATAATTAGTATAATTGTCAATGGATAATCATATGATGATTATATGCATAGAGATGCACATTGAAATTATGGGTACTTGTTAGAGAACAAGTAGTGGACTTGACCAGTATGAGATTTATGTCATGGTCAAATGTCATAATTAAATCTCATATGGTCACTTCATTTAGTCCCTAGACACGAGATTATCATAACCTTACATATGATGAAAGTCATGTTTGATTTTAGTCAAACGGTATCTTAACACGATATCTATAAAGGCTATCTTTGGCATGATCGGATTCATGATGGGAAGGATGATAAGTCAAGATGGAATTTGTCCCTCGAAAGAGAGATGTTTTGCTTGGGCCCCTCAATGAGTGATAATGATGAAAGCGTGTGGCCACACCCCAATATGATTGGACTATCATTATACTCAAGATCGAGAAAGCATTGAACAAATACAAGTTGACGTGGACCATGACTTGTGTTCAATATAACATCGTGAGACAAAGGGAAAAATGGAAGTGTACCATTGGAAACGTGAACTCTTACGTTGTGTTATTTGGGTGGACATAATGGCTTGCTAGAGTCCGCTTATGTCTTATGAGGGTCGATATGATCGGACTCATTGCCAACATAATACAATCCTATTGGGTCACACACAAATAGAATGAGTTGGTTGAACCAAGGGAAGAATAATTGAGAGTTTACGTATTTGGCAACTTATGTCACGCGACATAACTAGCCACTGGCTAGTTATGTCACGCGACATAACTAGCCATGGCTACTTATGTCGCGCGACATAACTAGCCACGAGCAGCTTTTTCGACAGGCTGTTCTCCTAATTCGATTAGGAAACATATTTACACTAAAGTAGTATAAATATGTGAGGTGCATCAACCCACTAAGGCCTGGCCGAAATTTTCAAGGAAAAATCATAACAAAATACTCTCAATATTCTTCCATAAGTTTTAGGAATCTAGCAATTCCCAACCCGAGAATTGTTCTCGACATTCATATTTGTGTGGATTACCAAAAGAGGGTCTTAGTTTTGTTCAAACAAATCAAAGACCTAGAGTTCAAATCTGAAGATCCAAAGGAGTTGAAGATTCGTAGATTTGAAGATCAAAAGTTTGTGATTACGAATCACATAATTATCCGTTCGATAGCTCAAGACCGGAAAGCAATTTAGGTTGGTAAATTCTATCTCATAGCAATTCAATTTAATCGTATAGAATGGATCTTAGGGCTTGGGTTTTGTGTTAATTTTATGCTTAATTCTGCTGCGCATGGATCCATAAAACCCAACAGTTAAGACGATTCTTAAATACTTAAGAAGGACTAAGGATGCGTTCTTGGTCTTTGAAAGGTTGAAAGTTAATCTTGTTGTAAGGGTTACACAGATGCAAGCTTCCAAACTGACAAAGATAATTTAAGATCACAATAGGGTTTATGTTTATGCTTAATGAAGGTGCGGTTTTTTGTTGGAAAAATTCCAAGCAGAATACCGTAGCTGTAAGTACCCAAATCCGGATCGTCAAAATCCGTTAAAAGTTAACCGGAATCCATTAACTGACCCTTTCCAGGTTAACCTGAACCCGTTAAACTCCCCATTCCCGAGTCAACGAGACATCCCGGGACTGCCCCGTGCATCCCAAAATCAAAGTGTACTCAACACACGCTATCACACGTAAAAGTAAAACTTTCCTCAAAAACGCACTTTCCGGGGGCATTTCGGACATTTTCCGGACGGTTATTTAAAAAACGAACAAAACCGGGAATAACGGGACAACCATAGCCCTGGTGCTCATCAAGACACTTGGCACGCATGCACAGCCTCCCCCATCCCCATCAATCAAATTCGAGGGTGAAAAGACTAAAATGCCCCTGAAATTGAGACATAGGCCGTCCGGCCTGTTTTACTTGAAAAGCCAGAATTCTCATCAAGTCCCCCAAATTTCCAAAATATCCAAAAAATCCCCAAATTGAGCCTTAGGTCGTCCGGCCTGTTTTGCATTTTCACCCTTATAAATACAAGGGCTGTCATTTGTAAAAAAAAAGGAGAAAACATTAACCCTCTCTCAAAAAACCCACGGTTCAAGGCTGTTCTACCCCCTCCCGAGCCCCATTTTGTCTCGATTTGCGTGAAAATCCGGTTTTCCGATCAAACACAAACTAAACAACCTCGAAACACCTTTCAAACACCAAAATTGTATCCCATATACGTAAACCGAGCCAAAGAGTCAATCCCTAGCCATAAGTAACACTCTCTCTCTCTCTAAAAAAAACTCGTTTCACCTCGATTTACGCGTCAAACGCTATTGTCGTTTCGGTCGAAACTCTCAAAATGTAAACGTAACGCCGTCTACGAGGCTCGATACGTTTTACCCTTTAATCATCTTCTCTCCCGTAAGAGAAGTAATTTCGGGTTAAAACGGCGTTTCAGCCCCGTTTATACGTTTATGTCATTTACAGCCCGAATCGTTTGATCCGTTGATTCGTATGTTTACCGTCTGAACCATTTGGTTCGTGATCGTCATTTACAAAATCCAGATCGTTTGATCCGTTGATACCGTCATTTAATTTATGTACCTTTACAAATCCGAGCCGTTTGGCTCATCGATCGCATCTTTATCGTCCGAATCGTTTGATTCCGTTGATACCGCACTTTAAATACTGTCATTTACAAGTCCGAGCCATTTGGCTTGTGATAGTATTTACTTATAAAAGATCGAGTCACAAAATGACTGGTTGATCGCATATTATTTAATGCCTTTTTTCATGAAATTGGTAACAATGTAATGCCCGGTTCAAAACCGGAGTTCGTTATTCGAACTCCTTTTCAAAACAATGCAAAATCGACGTTTGGCATCCAAACGCTCATTTTGGACTCAAAACCCGACGTTTGACATTCAAACGCACTTTTCATTAAAATCAACGTTTGACATTCAAACTAAAGATTTTAGTTCGTCATTCGAACCTTCTTTTCAAAACTCAAAACCGACGTTTGTCATTCTACCACAAATCAACGTTTGTCATTCAAACCAAGATTAAAGCTTGTCATTCAAGCTCCTTTTCAAAATGCAACACACATCGGTGTTTGGTTGTTTTTCGGAAAACGTTTTCCCCATTTTCCGGTGTTTGGTTGTTTTTCAGAAAATGTTTTCCCCATTTTCCGGTGTTTGGTTGTTTTCCGAAAAATGGAGAAAACGTTTTTCGGAATACATTTTATGCCCTTTTTAAATAAAATGACTTACAAATTTTTCCTAAGTAAAACATTTTCCGAAAAATGGTGCCCTTCATGTACAACTCATATTTCACAAGGTACAACATTCTACTTCCTCATTCTATTCTCTTCCATTTTTGCTTTATTCACGAAATGATTAACACATTATATATATATATATATATATATATATATATATATATATATATATATATATATATATATATATATATATATATATATATATATATATATATATATATATATATATATATATATATAAATTAATTTTAAGAAAATGGTTCAATAAACCAAAAAAAATTTAATCATTTTAAATTTATTTTTAACAACTCCCCACCTCACTCCCCACCCCACTACCCCAAGCCCCCCACCCCACCCCCAAGCCCCCCACCCTCCCCCCTGTTGGGTCAAAAAAATTTAATCATTTTAAATTTATTTTTAACAACTCCCCACCCTATCTCTTTTAACTTATCTCAAATTGTATTTTTATCGAAAAATATTTTCATTAAACACATGAAAATATTTTTCGGAAAACATTTTCCTTACCAAACAGACGAAAACATGTTTTTCTCATTTTTCGGAAAAACATCTTCATTTTCCGAAAAACATTTTACAGGAAATCATTTTTTGAAAAACATTTTACATTTAAACAAACGGAGCCTTAATTTGATTGATACCCCATAACATCATCTATATTTTCTGAATAACATCATCTATATTTTCTGAACTTTAGTCCCATATGTAATGAAGTTAAGACTTCACTTTTTTAGTACAAGTCCAATTTATAAAATATGATTATTTAGGCTTGAATACTGGCACAATTGCATTGGACATGAGGTTTCAAGTCAAGAGATTTTGAAGTCATGTAAAACCGCAGTACTAGTGCAAACCTCATGAACGAAACCGCACTTAGCAAATCGCTTGTGTAAACCTCAACATGAAACCGCACTTAGCAAATCGCAAGTCAAACCTCATCTGTGAGACCGCACTTCATAAGACCGCATCTCACCAACCTCATACAATGATTGAAGATTTGAAGAATTGGACCACCTTTAATTGATTGATCCACGTCAGCAAAATTGAGTTAACTACTAGTTCAATCAACGTGCCTAACGGTCACTCAGAGTTTAAAATAATTTGAAAAGGTGACAGGTGTCCTTCATTCCAGAATGTCGTATGAGGTCCGTACAACCTTATCAACAACTTCTGAACAAAAGGACAAAAGTGGACAAGTGGTGCAATCAGACCGCACCAGCACTGCACTTGCTACATCTGTTCCAAACGGCTACTTTTTGGTGGATACGTGGTACAAAATCTAGTAGTTAGAAAATTCAATACTAACCATCTTGGTATTGGATGTAGATTATTTACGATTGAACCAATCCAAGTTTTGTGTTCTTTAATTTATGCATTTTCTTTATTATTAATAGTTCAAACTAATTTGTCTTATCTGTTTGATTTTAATAGGTTTATCAGATTTGAGAATTGTATTTAAAGTTAATCATTGTCAAACCTCATTTTACTGTTTTCTAAACCTCACAATCAAACCTCAAACTGTTATTTAGAAATTTCGTTTTTCATTTTACAAACCTCACTTGCGATTTTGATACATTGAAAGGGTGGTTTTAGAAGCAAAAGGATTATTTACAAAAATGGTCGAAAATTTGTAACAACTATTCACCTCCCTCTAACTGTTTTCACCCTTTTTGCCTCCTTTGTACCAACACTACTTATAATTTTTCTTAATCTTTGTTCCCAAACACAAAATATAACGGTATATATGAGGGAGGGAGTATATTGTTGAAGGAAACATGTGTCACCCTTCTATTTGCTCTTTTACCTTGATTGACGATCTCTCTTTATCTAAACGTCATAATGCAAGATACAACTTATATTTTGCCATAACACCATTTACAATGGAAAAAACCAAAAGTTTCTCTCAACATCCAGTTTAACACTCCACATCATCTTCTCTCTCTTCCACCTAACCATTCAACACCCTATTCAACAAAAGTCCCTACAATGGTTTGTTTAAACAAAATTCAACACTCTTCCAACTCATCATCCTATACCCCCACTTTATATTCTTTATTTTTATGATTAGTAAAATAATAATAATGATTATTATCATTTATAATTAAAAAAAATACTTCATACTTAATTTATTTTATTTTCTTTATTTTTCAATATAATTAATTTATATTGAAAAAAGAGTGTTTTTTTTTTCTGTGTCCAAATCAAATGAAAAAAAGTTTTATTTATAGAGGAAAAAAATTATGAATTTTGGTGTAAAAAATGAAAAAATAAAAAATTTATTATGAAATAATTGAGCTCAAATAATTGGAGGTAGCCAAAAACTTGTAAAAAACGCGTTTTTTCATAACTTATGAAAAAACGTGTTTTAAAATTACGACCCAACAACGACCCGTCTCTCTCTCTCTCTACTCACAGTTTTTCTCTCACTAAACGCAAAGCCGTTCTTCTTCACGCAAAGCCGTTCTTCTTCTCCGACCCAACAACGACCGTCTTCTCCGATCTCAAATCTCCCTCGCCGGCGACCTAATCTCCTTCAATCTTCCGAACGCTCTGTTCCCCTACACCAGAACAACCTCCAATTTCAATCCCCATCACCGTCGCAACCTCACCAATTCCTCCAATTCCAATCGCCATCACCGAGCTCCTTCTCTCCAAATCAACCGGCGACCTCCCTGAAGAAGAAGAAGAATTAAATTACTGGGAACGAAAGCTCACCTGAACAAAATGGAAGCGCTTCTCTTTCGGTTATGGTTGCATATTTTTAAGCTTCTCTTTTCAGTTTTTGTTGCAATGGACACATATGGTACATCTCTTTAGTACTTCACTTCTTCTGTTGAGGACAGTATTGGGAATGAATGTATCAGTGCATTTTAATTCAAGTGCCAGTTTATATATTTTGGAATGCCAGTACAATATGTGGTGCAGAACAAATCAGTGCTTTTGTATTTTGTGAATTTGAAAATGCCAGTGTACGTAATTTTGAATGCCAGTACATGTTTTTTGGAATGTCAGTCCATGTTTTTTTGAATGCTAGCAAAAATTATTACCAGTGTTTTTGAGTGCCAGTGTATGTGTTTTTGAGTGTCAGTGTATGTGTTTTTGAGTGCCAGTCCATGTGTTTTTGAATGCCAGTGCTTGTGTTTTTGAAAGCCAGCAAAAATGTTAGTGTAACAAAGTGCCAGTGTTAGTGTAACAGAGTGCCAGTGTGAAGAGTGCCAGTTCATGTGTATAAAAGTGCCCGTGTAAAAAGTGCCAGTGTCAGTTTAACAAAGTGCCAGTGCCAGTTTACACTGGCACTTTGTTAAACTGGTACTGTCACTTTTTTCACTGGCTTTTTGTTACACATTGTAAGTACCCCAATCTGGATCACCCTCCTCCAGGTACACAGGAAACACCGCAGACTCACAAACGCAGTCTCGAAGACCTCTGGCACTCAAAACCCTCAAAAAACCCTCAGCCAAACCAAGGGAGGAACTTTTCTGGGATAAAAAGGGACAAAAGGACCTCTTGGGAATTTTCAGAAAATTGGAAAAGCATTTAAGGTCCGTACGGACCTCTTTGTTTTAATAATTACTGAATCCCCTTAAAGTCCACAATATTCCCTCAAATCCCGGAGAACATCATTCCCCCCTACATGGTTGGTCCGTACGGACCTCTTTGCATGCTGAGATGGTCCGTACGAACCTTATTGCATAGGGGACATCATCATGACTGAATCTTCTTCATCATCACATATTCCCTCAAATCGAGGAAAACCAAAATATTGGATTACCTAGGAGGTCCGTACGGACCTCTTTGCAATTTTTTGGCACTATAAATAGAGGGCTCCCCCTCCCTCATTTTCACACAATTTCCTCTTCTCTCCTCTCCCCCCAGCCTTCAGGCTCCCCTCTAAGACCCTTCGGGGCACTCCCGGCCCCTTTCGGATCCTTCCGAGGCCTTCCGAGCCCCCTCGAGGTGCTCCGAAGCCTCCCCGAGCGCTCCCGCGACGCTCCCGCGCTGCCCCGAGGCACTCTTGAGGTACTCTGAGGCCCCTCGTGGTACTCCGAGGCCTTGTCTGGTCTTTCCCGAGGCGTCCTGGCTCTTTCCGAGTCAAACCGGCGATCCCAAACTACGCCGAACCTCTGCCCGAATCCAACCAACGATTCCAACGCACGCCGAACCTCTGCCCGAATCCAACCAACGATTCCAACGCACGCCGAAACTCTGCCCGAGTGATCCCTGCGATCCCAACGCACGTCGAAACTCTGTCCTCAGACAACCGGCCCCTTTTCCGAAGCAATCCCGATCCGTACCGGAACACTATTCCGACCTCAAACACTATTCCCCTGCGGAAGACAGACACGAACCAACATTGGTAAGGCTTCCTTCCTACACTATTTCAATACATTTCAATAAGCAGTGTACAATGTAGACATCCGACACAGCATGCATTTTTAAAAAGCACATACACACACACACACAACAGTTAAAGAATGTTAGGGGTATCCGAAAGACTCGTTTTTACGAGGCGACTCGGGTGAGCTCTAAGATTCTAATATTCTCTTCCCGAGGAGTCATCTGACCTCCGAACTCAAAATCTCATCACACAACAAAAAACAGTTTATTTTTAAACTGATGCCCTTTTTCAATGTTTTGGGCTTAATAAAAACGGCATGGCGACTCTACAAAGCAAAAACACAGCGAGACACCTCCAACACACGAAAAACAGCACCGCAAGGCCTGCGAAATGCCAGATGCTGGGGCGCGACCGCGCTGCTTCTCGGATCCGGGCTATTTCAGTTGGCGACTCCGCTGGGGACGTTTTGTTTTAAAATCTTTTTTAAACAAAAACAAAAGATTTTTAAAATGATGATGAGGGTCAAACTTTCATTTTACCCCTTTCTTTAACTGTTGTGTGTGTGTGCATGTGCTTTACTTTTTATTTTACAAAAAAAAATGCATCAATATACATCTGTGCATACATTTAAAATTCTGCAAAACTTCTGTTTTACTCAGAAAAAGAATTTTAGAGACCGCACACTACTCACACTGCTGCCTCGGATACACTGCACACTACAACCCTTAACCCGGAGTGGTCTCAGTTGCAGTTTGTTTGGCCTTCCTACGCCTCTCGGACGCGCACGGGATCATTCCAAACATCCCATCCTAGCCAAGCGTCAACCCCGCACGTTATAGTCTTGAGTCACACTCTGTCCAGACTCGGTTGGTTTTTACCCAGTCCGTGTCATACAGCCTAGATACATATACCATGTCGGCCATTTTCTGAGTCGAAGCTCATAACTCAAGATCCCTTGCGCAAGCAAAGCGATGAAAGGTCATGCTAAAATCTTGACCTGATCTTGATTTCCGAAGCTACACCCAGACGATGTTCCGTCCCGGATATACATCCATGCTCACATGACACCATGTCATCAAGCCTTTGATACGTCAGCCATGACAATACGACCCAGCCAATGCCTAACGTCACAGATCCCTTGCGCAAGCAAGGTAAAGAGAGGTCATGCCGAACTCTTGACCTGATCTTGACTTAGTGGCCGGCTCGGTTCACTATTTACATGGCTAACGCATTAAAACGAACATGACAGGCTCGGTCCTTAGGTTCGGTTTTTTCTTTTAGGTCGGTGGAAACCGCTTGCCCTATAGGACCCTCGCCCGGGGCTGTCCACCCTGGGATGTCGAAATACAGGTGCAAAACGAGGGGCTTATAGCCGCACAGATGGTCTCCACTGACCCAGGATCTAGCATAGTTGCGAAAAAGAAGAGCAATCTTTTCCAACCTACCTAGGACTCTGAGAAAACACGTTTTAAAATAAATTAAAACAACAAAAAAAAAACGGAAACCGCATGTCACGTGAGCTTTCCCCCTCTTATCCCGAAAGGCCTTCCCGTGTCTAAACCTTGCCCGTCACCCCCTCCAGCTAACATTGCGAACCGAGAGTGGTTGAGAATACCCGGGAGCCACCTTTTCAGTATCGAGGTCACAAGGTCCGACAGCCCTTCCAGTTCAACGGTCCGCACCGTCCGCTACTCCCCCATGACAGGATCAACAGATAACAGTGAGGGAAACGGAACCCCGCCACTAAGGAACCTTCAGACAATGGAGGAGGTGCTGCGAGCCTTCGAAACCATCAAGAAGCGCCAAGAAGAGCAGCAAGCCTGGATCGTAGACACCCTGCGTCTTCGAGGAACCGTTGCAGTTCCCCAACCTGATGGAACCTTCGTTCTCATAGAAGAAGAAGAAATACCGGCTCCCCCGGTTTCTCAAAGCTACCAGCAGGTCTCGCCTTCGCCAAGCTACGAGATCCCAGCAACGCAAAGAATCTCTCGCTCAAAGCTCCTCAGCGTCGGGCCAAGCAGCCCGACATGCCCGCCTCAAGACAGCCGCTTCCGGCCCGCACATCAAGCTCGCACTAACAAAGACACATACGTGCTCGCTCCGCTGCATCCCAATGCATCTCGGTATCCCCAGGATTCAATCCTCTCGCTCTATACGAGCCTCACAGCCCACAATCGAAGTCCCCATGCTTATCGTGGACGGGCATCCCGAGCGAATATCCCGACATTTCAAGCTTGCCACCTGCTAGTCTGCCACTTGGGGCTAACGAATCATTTCCCCAATTCCCAAACACAACCCTTAGAGGACCTGGCAATCACGCCCTCAACTTCAACGCTCCAGGGTATGGGTTGGTATATACTCAACTACCTCCCCAAGACTCCCGAATGGCGATCCCATCAGCCAATCCACCTCCATCTTCGGTTTCTATCCCCGAAAATGGTAACCCACCTCAACCTGCCGATCCCCACATGGCTTGGCTGATCGAGCAAATGAAGGACATGCAAGGCAAGCTAGCCAGTTCCCGGAAGGACTCCCTCCTGCCCACTGATCCAAGCAAAGTAGTCCCGCTCCCTCCGAAATTCAGGATGCCGGAAATGGAAAAGTTTGACGGGACAGAATGCCCAAAAACCCATATCGACACCTATGTCCTGGGTATGAGAGCCAAAGGGGCAACCCCTCAACAGATGGCGGATCACTTTCAGCATTCTCTCAAATCCACAGCGCTAAGGTGGTTCCTCAATGTAAAGGCAGAAAACCGCTCCACGTGGGATCAAATCAGCGAGATCTTCCTAGAGAAGTACCGCGCCAACCTCGAGTGGGAAACGAACCGCCACGATCTGCAAGCCACCGAGCAAAAGGATGACGAACCAGTGGGTGAGTTCTACAAAAGATGGAACTGGAAGCTTAGTGAGATAATGGATCCACTTTCCAAAGAAGAGCAGATGGACATCTTCCATTCTTGCCTCAAGCCATCCCTGAGGACCTTGATCAGCCATCATTTCTATCCAGATCTCCGTGCCATGCCATGGTCAATGCCGGAACAAAGTTTGAGAAGACTCTGAGTCTTCAGAAGACAACAGCAGCCCCTGTCTCGTCTTACCGCTATCGGACAAACCTGGCAACTTCAACTCCTGCCCCGAACAAAGGAAAAGAAGCAACCGAAACGGTACACTACATCCAGAACGGAGCTCAAGCGAACCGCGATCAAGCAGCCCCAAGGAATAATAATCCCCCTCGCTTCCCACAGTTCCAGCATCTCGACAATCTCGAAATGCCCCTGGGCCAAGTATTTGAAGCTTTGGTAAAGCGAAATCTTCTCAAACCTCTCGAGAATTTCCAACCAAAGACTCCCAAACCCAACATGGATATGAGCAAGCACTGCGCCTTCCACAACTACCCCGGCCACACCACCGACAATTGCTTCATACTAAAGCAGGTGGTCCAGGGGCTAATTGAAGAAGGAAAGTTGGAACGCCCCCGTGGCCCCAATACCATCGGAAATCCATTCCCCCGAAACGATAGGGTGAACTCAATAGCCTTTGACGAAACTCCAAGCGAGAGCAGACCCCCTGCAATTTCCGAAACTGTCAGCATGATGTCTCGCTATGACTGGGAGCATGAAACCAGAGTCAAAAGGTCTCGTGACCGGGAATTCAGACAAGAACGCCCAAAGGCAACTGTCTCCCTATGATCTTTGCCCCGACCAAGGCATACAAATGGATGGATCGAACGCTCCCCAGAGGAGACTGAGTCAAACGGTAGCACAGGAAGCGGTCTAGCCTTCACAGACGATGACTTGCCGATATGTGAGAATCGACACGACGAAGCCCTCCTCATCCTCATAAGAATAGAGATGTTCTTCCTCCCGAACGTCTTGATTGATAACGGCTCCGTAGTCAACATCATCACTTTGAGCACACTGAAACGACTTCGTATCGACCGCTCCCTGATAAGGCCTTCACCCCGGGTAATCCGAGCCTACGACTCCACTGCACGACCAATCGTAGGAGTCATCAATCTGAGGATCCAATTTGATGCACAACTAGAGTCGGTAGAGTTCCAAGTCGTGGAAATCAAACCAACCTTCTCTGCCTTGCTGGGACGACCTTGGATACATCAGATGAAAGCATTATCATCTACTCTTCACCAATGCGTGAAATTCATCAACGCCAATGGAGTGATCGAGGTGATCCGCGGAAGCAGTACAATGGCAAGCGCTTGGCCGGCAAGTTACAACCTGAAGAAGGTCCCGATATGACCGAATACTCTTCTCCAGATGAGTCTCCAATCCTGTCCCGCTACGAAGTAGATCCCTACATCCACGCTCTAAGCCGTGACAAGCTAGAAATCGAAGAGCTCATGGGTCAAGACGACAACTCTGACATATGCGATTGTGAAGAATGCTTAAGAGAAGATCAAGAGATGGACACCCAGATGGAGATTGACCGAGGAGTAGACCCTTACTTCGTCGAAAACCATCTTGCAAACTGGCTCATCACCGATCCCTCGGTACAAGACAACCCTCTGGTCGACACTCTCGGATCTTACGGGGACAGCCATCACAGCATAGTTCAATTCAACATTCCAGTGTCCGACCTAGATGAACAAAGGGCGCAACCTCCTCCAAGGCCTAATCGTGGAAGGAGATATAGCATGCCCTCCTCGAATCAGACATTGTAAATGTTGTCCAAGCAAAGATCCCAGATAAAGAGGCGGATTCTATGAAAATGATCAACATTAGCAAGAATCAACTCCGAATCAGCGAATGCTTCGCCCTCTTAGAAGTAGCCCTCAGCGACTTCTATCATCAAAGACCCCCAAGGACTGGTAGCAACACTAATGGAGGGACGTCATCAGGGGAGCAACCAAAAACCTCCGCGATCTGGTTTGAAGTCGAACCACACGCAAGCTATTTTCCAGGAATCGTGCCAATTGAGAATTGGTCACCAAGGCCATTGCCACTCCCTCTAGAGCTACAGCCTGCCCAGAGTAATGAAGCCTGGTCCAATCCCTTGTCGCTCATAGTCTAGCTTCGAGTCATATTGTCTGTGAATTCATGTCTTTCGAGTCATCTGATGGCTCCACGTCGGAAGATCGTGAGTCCATAATCAACAATGTACAGTCTTTATGCTTTCAATAAAAGGTCCGACCTTTCTAGAATATCCTTTCATTGCATCTTTAACAAACGATGAGTTAACTAATCAAAGCAGTTAATAACAATTCATCTACACAAAGAAGCAAACACATTAATTGAATAAATGCTTCAAGCAAACATTTAAGCATGTTGCCAAACGAGAGAAAAACCGGGCCCAAGCTGCCGAGGAGGTTTTAATCACAACGATTTGCGAAATTGCTGAAGAGCCAAAGAGACGCCAGTCTAAAGCCATTTCCAGCATAGACCAGATCTTCCAATACCTCAAGAACGGGGAAACTGCCTTCATGAATGAAGAAGGCCAACACAGGGAAGGGGTCAAAGCCAAGAGCATCATGGCCCTAAAATGCCTAGCCTCCTACTTTGTCATCCTTGGGGACATGCTGTACAAGAAACGCTACCAAGGACCACTCCTACGCTGCATCAGCCAGGAAGAAGCAAGCAAGTTCATGAACGAAGTCCATAATGGGGCTTGCGGTCCCCACATGAACGCCAGAGCCCTGATGCAAATCATTCTCAGGATGGGCTACTACTGGATCTCCATGGAGGCAGACTGCATCCACTTTGTTCGAGGCTGCGACAAGTGTCAACGATTCTCCAACCTCAATCATCTACCTCCCCACGATCTCTATTGCATGACTACACCCTGGCCTTTTGCCACTTGGGGAATTGACGTCATCGGGAAAATCGCTCCTCCAGGCAGCAACGGTCACGAGTTCGTCTTAGTAGCCATCGACTACTTCACCAAATGGGTCGAAGCCAAGTCTTACAAGGTGCTCACCTCCAAGAAAGTCGCGCATTTCCTCAAGGAAAACATCATCTGCCGATACGGCATCCCGAATGAGGTTATATCAGACAACGGCTCGCACTTTGAGGGGGAATGCGACAGACTGTTGGCTGAATTCAAGATCACACGCCACAAGTCTTCTCCCTACCGGCCACAAACAAATGGCGCCGTAGAAGCAGCAAACAAGACTCTCGAACGGATCATCCGAAAAATGACCACCCGAGGACGAGATTGGCCCGCACCTTGCACTTTGGGGCTACCGAACATCAGTCAGAACAGCCACGGGAGAAACCCCATTCGCCCTAACATACGAGATGGAAGCAGTCCTTCCCATTGAATTGGAAATTCCCTCACTCCGAGTGCTGCTGGAAAATGACGTCAACGAAGTCGAATGGCTCCGAAGCCGACATGACGAATTGGCTCTGCTAGACGAGCGACGACTAAAGGCCATGGAACACGTTCGAGCCTACCAAAGCAGGATGGCGAGAGCTTTCAACAAGAAAGTCAAGTCCCGAGACATCAGGGAAGGCGGCCTTGTACTCAAAGAAAAGCCTCCCACTCAAACCAACCCACTGGGAAAATGGGAACCAACATGGATCGGCCCTTTCGTGGTTCAAAAGATCTTCTCCGGAGGTGCCATGAAGCTGACAGACCTAGAAGGCAATCCCTTCATGAATCCAGTCAACGGAAGCAAACTTCGCAGATACTTCGCCTAAAGAAGAACAATCGTGCATCTCATGGCACTCCATGTAGTGTCGAACTACGCAGACCTGAGCCCTCTAGTCCGGGGGAACGTAGGCAACCTTAATTAGTCCGGTCTAAAAACACACAAAAAAGTCAAAAGTTTGAATGTCAATCAAGACCTCCATCAAGCTACGCACTTTTCAAGAGCACGCCCCAACGTCACCTTGACCAAGTCAAACGACGGCGGCAACATCAAAGGACATTCGAAGGTCACTCAACGTCAAACGACTGACCCATGTCTACTTCCAAGCCAGGGGCTTGTCTTCGCCCTCACGCGCTTCAATAAAAAAAAAGAGCTCGAGCAAGGGCTCACAAAAAAAAGGAGCTCAAGCAAGGGCTCACAAAAAAAGAAGAGCTCGAGCAAAGGCTCACAAAAAAAATATATAAAATAAAAAAAAAGCTCAAGCAGAAGCTGCGAAATTAAGGTCAAGAGCCCAACGCCAACAAACAAGAGGCAAGGAAGCTACGGAAATGACCATCAAAATGACTTGTCAGGGGATCATTCAACCTCTCAGCCAAGCACAAAGCCCGAGCAAAGGGGATTGCCGTCAAGGCCTGTGCCGCTCACCACAAATGCAAATGTAAAAGTCCAAAGATGGACGCCGTCAAGGTGCACAAAAGAAACAAAAAGCGAACAAGAGATCTTGCGTCTCGACAAAGCTTTAAAAGTAAATCACAAATCACTAACGGTTACAACATTTCTTGATGAGTTCAAGCACGGTCTACTCTCAAGTTCACAACATGCTAAAAGATAGCTTAATACATTTAACAAATAATGTGTTTGCAAATGCAATGAATGGATACCTAGGAGGTCATTCCGCGCCATCTGCGCTTGTCCCCTCGCCATTCTTCCCTTTCTTCCCTCGTCCCCGGCGAGTCTTCTTTCGCTCCACGCGAGCCAACTCTGCGTCTCTCAGTCCGAGATCAGGGGTCCTCCCCGTAGAGTCAAACAATCCAACAGCTCTCAGGGCTTCATTCGCCCGTGCTTCGGCTTCGATCTCCTCCCTGCGAGTCTGCAAAAGAGGACCTCTCCCCGTCAATCAGTCAACTCTGGTCTCGTAGTCAAACAAAGTGTCTCCCGTCACATCCTGAGGGTCAGACCAGGCTTCAGCACTCCTAAGGCAATAGCTACTACGGCAATCGGGCCCCAAAATCGCTCCACACCTGCTCCCCAAAGCCACTTGGGACTGCCCAACACGCTGCTCATACCAAGCCAGGTACTGGGTCGTCAATACGACACTCTCCCGGCGTCCAAGGAGCACCACAGGAGGGAAAGCGGAGTACTTCCATACCCTCAAAAAATACAAGAAAGCACCTGGAGTTGCCATATAAAGAGGAGCTATCTCCACAGTAGCAAGGTCATCCCAGCCCCACAAAGGCTCCTGCTTCATCCCAAACTGCCGGGAAACAAGCGACGGAACATAGAAGGAGGACCAAGACAAACCAGGAACTCTGACAACATAGGACCCTTCCTGCAAGGCCCTCCTAGTCTCGATCCCCCAGTGCAGAACCCACCAACGGATCTGATGCGTACCAAGCTGTACCATCCATCTCTCCCAGGCGGACTGATCCATATCCAACATGAGAGGTCGTCGAGCAAACGACCACAGGCTGAACGACGTCGAAGCCTCGAGCATGGCCTGAAGTCTCTCTCGCAGCCACAAGGTGAGCAAAGCGGGGCTTCCCCCTCTCATGAACCGATCCCCAGTCGCCAGACGGTCGATACCATGAAGAGTCTCCCCCAGCACCAACGGGACAATATCCTCTCCAGCTCTGCAGTGCCCAACCACATCCAGCAAAGCGCCATCGCAAACCCCAAGGGAGCTGACCATAAAGAGCGTCGCTATCACGCACAAGGCAAATGCATCCCAAGAGACATCACTCTCATCATCAACCATGAACCGCTCCTATAGCCGCGTAAATGTCAATATGACTCGAATCAAGGATCATGCCCTGCACTTCTCCCAACGAAGTACGAAGAAAGCCTGCAAGCTTCACGCTCACAGCAGCACCACCAATCAAAGGAAGCGAGATGGCCTCCACCTCCGGTCCTCCAATCAAATCCCGAAAATCCTCAAAGGTGGGCACTATCTCGTTGTAGGAGAAACAATACGCATGCCTCCTAACATCCCAGAACTTCGCGGCAGCCCGCAACAAATCCCAATCAGGAACCAACTCCTTAAAAGACCAAACCGAGCAAAGTCGAAACCTTACCTCGAAAGCCCGCCTCTGATGCCTCATACGGTGTCGCATCCACATTTTCAGCTACTCAAGGAAGAGTGCTTTCCGCTCCTGCGAAAGCCTTGGCAAATTTCTTGGAACGTACGAAGAATCCATGGCAAAAATGGAGGTTCCTAGAGAAAATGGGGAAGAAAGCTCGAAAATGGCTTCAAATGGGAGTGGGAAGAGTCCAGACAATCGGAGAACATTTATTTCCTCCCCAAAAGCAAAGCTGGTCCGTACGGACCTCTTTGCATGCTAGGTCTGTCCGTACGGACCTCTTTGCAACCATGACCCATTTCCCCAGCAAACAGTACAACAACCACTATTACCAGCAGAACCTTGCTCCAAACTGCCCAAACACTGGCCAAAGCCATTTCCGGCAAGCATACACTACCCACAAATGCTCTCTCAGCTCACGTGGCATGCACAAAAAATAAAAAATAGTAGCAACAATTCCTAGGACAATTCCCTGGAATCACAAAAACGACATTACATCTTAAAATAAAATACTTTTGCCATGCAAATACAAGTGTTTTATTACAGGTACCCATAAATGTCTGTTGCTAAACAAAAAAAAAAAGAGAAAGGGGATATGGAAAGAGGGAAAGTAAATGAATCCTAATCCGACTCCTCAGCATCATCATCACTGACATCCTCAAGCGAGAAGTCGGGCATCCCGGTAAACTCGCCAGTCACACCCTCATCATCGGAGTACTGAGCCCCCTCCTGAGGCTGGTACTCAAGATACTCAGTAGGATCGAAGCCGAAAAAGGGTCAAAATAGGCATGTCCTGACGAACCCTCACCCTGTGCATCCGGCGGAGGAAAGAACTGGTGAAGGGTCTGCGGCCTCTGAGCTCCCGAGGATGTCCCGGCATCCATGCTATGCCGCCCCCGCGAAGGTCCCTCCTGCTGTGGCTCCGGCTCGGCTCTCTGTGGAGGAACATCTACAGAATGCCTCGAAGGCATTGGCTCGTACGCCGGCACACGTCGCGAAGACCGGCAAGACAGCCTCGACGCCATCTTCTTTGCGAAGGACCTCATCGCCACATAACGGCGGGTCAGCATGTCATAGGCTCTCCCCGGTACCTGCACAAGCAAGCAGCCAAAGAAACGCTCAGCAATACAGTCATACTCAATAAAAAGAGAAAAATACAGAAAAGATGCCAGGATGGAAAAGAGTAAGCACACTCACCGGCATGTCAGGATCCACTCGGTAGGCAGCAGGAGCCTGCTCAGGGACGGGTACAGACATCCTCCTCCTCGAGGAATCCCCACGGACGTATGTAAAATCCGGCCCGGGCACCGGGACCTCTGGGGGACCCTACGGACCAGCCTCCCTCTCCCTCGCCAACACCTGTGGCATCCTCAACTTCCTCCTCACGAAGGCCCCATACTCCTCTCGATACAAAACAAACTCATGGGCACTCACGCTGCCCAAATACCTCTCAAACTCCAATACATCCATATCCCGGAAATCTAACATCCCGAAAGGCGGGTCCCTCGGAGCCAAGGGAAGCATACCCGGGCCATGCTGCCAAAAGACCCTCTCGCCCAAGTACATGACGTCACAGTCGTGCCCCGCAAAGATCTTCCGCCGCGCCATCACCACAGAGCCCTCGAACTCATCGCCTCGTATCGAGCCCAGGGTACGTAACGAACGCCTCCGAGATATCTCTCCCCAAATGTGCCTCGCACCTCCCCGTAGGAAATGGTGAGCTTACCCCCGCCGGTCCTCCTCTTCCTCGCCGGGCGTGCCCAGCCCTAACATAGCGGGATAGGCCGCTACGGCCCTGTGGATCTCTATCCTACGGAAGCACCGGAAGATCTCGTAGAACCACACCTCGCGACAAAAGCAAAAAAGGCTCAATGCAAGAGAAAACGGAGAAAATGACAGGTTGCTAATCAAAAACAGCAATGAACTCATACCTCCAAAGCAAAATCAAAACAGACCAAAGAACTGGCCACACCCCTGCTAAACCGGTCCAAGGAGAAGTAAAGCTCGGCCAGGCCCGCCTCGCCCCAAGCTATGTCACAAACTCCCTCCAAGTCAATCAAGCTCTCCAGTAGAGCAAAAGGAGCCATCGTCGCGTGGTTCGAGAACAAAGTCTCAGAAAGGGCAAACCACAGAAAGGAGCGCGCCAGCTGCTCCGCCGTCACCTGGCCGGTACCCCGACAGTAGGCCCCAATACTGGCCGTAATCCTCGTCTCTACATCGCTGTACAGCATCCCCAGGTCCCTACGAGGAAGAGGCGCAAACCCCAACAGCTCAGTCAGCACGTCCTCGGCAATCATGTCCCTCCACCGCACTAGCCTTCCTTTAAAGGAAAGCTCGGTGATAGCAGCAAAATTTGTGGGCGTCACTGTCACCTCGCCCCAGCTCAGATGGAAGGTGTGGGTGGTATCCCACCAATACTCAGAAAGGCCCAGGAAGATGCTCTTGTTCTTCCTCGTGTCAGAAACCCCGGCCAAGTTCTCCACGAACACGCCCAGGCCAGAAGCATAGACCAGCCTCCTAGGGCTCGGCCCGCCATCCATAGAGATATTCGGCATCTGCTGCCATAACTCGACCATAGCCTCGAGCGATCCCCGAGTCTTCATCTTCTTGGCTTTCCCAGCCAAAAGCCCCTCATCCTACGCAGTAAACACAAAGAAAGGTACGTCAGTCACAGTACTTAATACCAAAGCATAAAAAAAAGTCCGTCACCAAACACGGCACACATTGCACATAATTTTCACATGTAACCCGTCACAAAACACGGCATGCATTACACATAATTTTTCCCATACAGTCCGTCACAAAACACGGCACACACTGTACAAATTTTCTCAAACAAAGGGATCAAGCACTACACGACACATTTTCAAAAGACCCGTCACAAAAGACGGCACCCATTACACATATTTTCCCCACAAAGTCCGTCACCAAAAACACGGCACACACTGCATAACACATTTTCAAAAGAAAAGTCCGTCCCTACACGGCACATACTTTCAGACAAAACCCGTCACAAAACACGGCACATGTCACATTTTTTCGCAAAAATTTGCCCCTACACGGCAATTTTTCTCACAATGTACATACATAAATAGCATAAGGTACAAAACACCAAAGCATGCATTTCAATAGAGAGGCACTTTATTTTCACAAATAAGAGCTAATCTACACATTTCTGCACAAAATTCACATACCCACAATATTTACATGCTCAATTTCAACAATTCATCAAGAATTTCACAAAAAAGCATGGCAAATAACAAAAGCCCCAAAATGCGAAAAACTAAAACCTAGTTCTAGCATTCAAAAATTCAAGCAAGGAGTCAAAACGAAATTGATTTCTTACCTCCCCGACGTTCCTTACTCGCCGGTTATGCACCTCCGGATTCGGGTACAACACATCCAGTTCTTCAAGAAGGCACGAAGGAGATCCAATTTCTTTGAAGCTCCATCCTTTGTTCGATCACATCTCGACTCCGTTGGCGACGTCCCCTCCTTGATCCTTCCGCCATCGCAAGCAATTCAAGCTAAAAAAATGGAAGAATTTGGACAACAATGGAGTTTTCTCTTCTTCTCTCTCTCGGATGCACGAACTGGAAATGGGAAATGAAGGGGATGCCTCGGTTTTAAACCCAGTCAAAATCTGGGAACTGTAAAAATTGCCACTGGTCCGTACGGACCTCTTTACATCCCAGGTTGGTCCGTCACAGGACCTTTCTGCAACGAGGGCCAAATTACTTTTCTGCCCTTATAATCTTTGCCCCTGGCTGTCCAAAGGCCTATTTCAGCAGATTCAATGCAGTATGGTCCTTAACCCAGCAATTTAACCACCGGCCGTCATCGTAAGCCCGAATTTCGCCCACTAAACGGCAGTTCAACCACCGGCTGTCAGTGTAAGTCCGGACTTCGCCCACTCAACGGCAATTCAACCACCAGCCTTCATCGTAAGCCCAGATTTCGCCCACTAAACGGCATTTCAACCACCGGCCATCAGTGTAAGCCCGGACTCCGCCCACTAAACAGCAATTCAACCACCGGCCATCAGTGTAAGCCCGGACTCCGCCCACTAAACGGCAATTCAACCACCGGCCATCAGTGTAAGCCCGGACTCTGCCCACTCAACGGCAATTCAAGCACCGGCCGTCAGTGTAAGCCCGGACTTTGCCCACTCAACGGCAATTCAAGAACCGGCCGTCAGTGTGAGTCCGGACTCTGCCCACTAAACGGCAATTCAAGCACCGGACGTCAGTGTAAGCCCGGACTCCGCCCACTAAATGGCAATTCAAGAACCGGTCGTCAGTGTAAGCCCGGACTTCGCCCACTCCAACGGCAACTCAAGCACCGGCCATCAAAGTAAGCCCGAGCTCCTTCCCCAGCAAGTCAAAAGGGAAGTCGTACAAGACTGCATATCCCCAGCACCGGCCGTCATCGTAAGTCCGGACCTCGCCCACTAAATGGTAAAACAAGCGCAAAAGGACCAAGCACCTCCCAACACTTATCTCAAGGCACGAAACGCCTCCAAAACGCTAAACGGTGAAGCAACCACCGGCCATCATCCTTGCCCGCTCAATGGCAACTCAAACACCGGCCATCAAAGTAGGCCCGAAGTCACCCTCTCAGCAGAAAAGGCCCCTACAAGGCCACGATGATCCCCAACAGACGAACACCGGCGGTCATCGTAAGTCCAATCTTCTCCCCAGCAGATAAAGCATGAGGCATCTACACCTCTCGCAATCAAAGCTCAAGGCAGCAATACCTCCACAACCACAGCCAGAAGACGATTCAAGTCTTCATACATGGCACACTCGCAGCCAGAAGACGATTCAAGTCCTCACGCATGGCAAACCGCAGCCAGAAGACGATTCAAGTCCTCACGCATGGCAAACCGCAGTCAGAAGATGACTCAAGTCTTCATACATGACACAACCACAGTCAGAAGATGACTCAAGTCTTCATACATGGCACACCCGCAGCCAGAAGACGATTCAAGTCCTCAAGCATGGCAAACCGCAGCCAGAAGACGACTCAAGTCTTACACAACCGCAGTCAGAAGACGATTCAAGTCCTCATACATGACATCACTATCTTTAGCCCGGAAGGCTTTAAACTACTCAGTCCGGGAGATTGCATAAATCAGCCAAACTACTATCTCCAGCCCGAAAGGCTTTAAACCACTCGGTTCGGAAGACCATATAAACCTCCCACATTACTATCCCCAGCCCGGAAGGCTTTAAACCACTCGGTTCGGAAGACCGTATAAACCTCCCATATCACTATCTCCAGCCCGGAAGGCTTTAAACCACTCAGTCCGGGAGACTGCATAAATCAGCCAAACTACTATCTCCAGCCCGGAAGGCTTTAAACCACTCGGTCTGGAAGACCGTATAAACCTCCCACATCACTATCTCTAGCCCGGAAGGCTTTAAACCACTCGATCCGGAAGACCGTATAAACCTCTCACATCACTATCTCCAGCCCGGAAGGCTTTAAACCACTCGGTCCGGAAGACCGTATAAACCTCCCACATTACTATCCCCAGCCCGAAAGACTTTAAACCACTCGGACCGGAAGACCGTATAAACCTCCCACATCACTATCTCCGGCCCGGAAGGCCTTAAACCACCCGATTTGGAAAATCGTAAAAGTTCCATCACAGGACGCCACCACGTCCTCACAGTCGACCTCGGCGGTCATAAACCATCTTCTCGTAAGATTACCCATCTTCTAGTAAGATTGCACACCCTGGACATCACCATGTCCTTACCACTAACCTCGGCGGTCACACGATACTTCAGGGCACCACCACGCCCGCATACACTCACAATTTCTGACCTACGAACTACGACGGGCTTGATTCCGCCGAGGATATGTAGGAATCCTATCACGTGGTCCCGGCCATCGACCTATACGGTCACCGGGACCACCACGTCCACCCACAGAGTTTCGGTCGAGAGGACATCTCCGTCTCGTGCACTCTGACACTCACCCCGCACACAAACTACGATCGGGCTTGATTCCGCCGAGGATACGTAGGAATCCTATCATAGGGTCCGGCCAATTGACCTAAACGGTCACACTGACAGGGACACCTCCGTCCTCCCACCGACCTACACGGTCACTTCCTCTCTCGGCACGCGATCCGAGATCGGGACCCTTATCTTATCGACGACCACACTTCCTCCGCAAGTGACATCGTCGAGGGCTTCGTAAGTACCCCAACTGGATCACCCTCCTCCCGGGTATACGGGAAAACACCGCAGACTCACAAACGCAGTCTCGAAGACCTCTGGCACTCAAAACCCTCAAAAAACCCTCAGTCAAACCAAGGGAGGAACTTTTCTGGGATAAAAAGGGATAAAAGGACCTCTTGGGAATTTTCAAAAAATTGGAAAAGCATTTAAGGTCCGTACGGACCTCTTTGTTTTAATAATTACTGAATCCCCTTAAAGTCCACAATATTCCCTCAAATCCCGGAGAACATCATTCTCCCCCTACATGGTTGGTCCGTACGGACCTCTTTGCATGCTGAGATGGTCCGTACGGACCTTATTACATAGGGGACATTATCATGGCTGAATCTTCTTCATCATCACATATTCCCTCAAATCGAGGAAAACCAAAATATTGGATTACCTAGGAGGTCCGTACGGACCTCTTTGCAATTTTCTGGCACTATAAATAGAGGGCTCCCCCTCCCTCATTTTCACACAATTTCCTCTTCTCTCCTCTCCCCCTAGCCTTCAGGCTCCCCTCTAAGACCCTTCGGGGCACTCCCGGCCACTTTCGGATCCTTCTGAGGCCTTCCGAGCCCCCTCGAGGTGCTCCGAAGCCTCCTCGAGCGCTCCGGTGATGCTCCCGCGTTGCCCCGAGGCACTCTCGAGGTACTCTGAGGCCCCTCGTGGTACTCTGAGGCCTTGCCTGGTCTTTCCCGAGGCATCCCGGCTCTTTTCAAGTTAAACCGGCGATCCCAAACTACGCCGAACCTCTGCCCGAATCCAACCAAAGATTCCAACGCACACCGAACCTCTGCCCGAATCCAACCAACGATTCCAACGTACGCCGAAACTCTGCCCGAGTGATCCCTGCGATCCCAACGCATGTCGAAACTCTATCCGCAGACAACCGGCCCCTTTTTCGAAGCAATCCCGGTCCGTACCGGAACACTATTCCGACCTTAAACACTATTTCCCTGCGGAAGACAGACACGGACCAACATTGGTAAGGCTTCCTTCCTACACTATTTCAATACATTTCAATAAAGCAGTGTACAATGTAGACATCCGACACAGCATGCATTTTTAAAAAGCACATACACACATGATAAGTGGTTTTTATATAGACTTTTATGGTATAATAATGATGTTATTTACCTTGAAATTAGTGTCAATTGAGTATAAATTAGCCTCTTTTTATGTTATATTCTAGATTTTATGCTTGTTGGGTATGTTCATGTGTTTTACAGGTTTTAGGTACATTTTATGGAAGATTAAGGGACTTAAAAAGCAAGGTCATTTGTGAAAATAGAAGGGTCAAAAGCATAAGCTCAGCCAAAGCAGCAATTGCTCGGCCGAGCAAAGCCCTTGACTCGGCCGAGCATAAGAAGAAATGAAATCAAAGCTTCTGGAAACCTGTTGCTCGGCCGAGCAGACCCCTTGACTCGGTCGAGCACCCCCTGTTCAAACCAAAAGGTGCCTTTTACAACAGTTGTGATTTGTCGAAAAGCTACTGCTCGGCCGTGCTGACCTCCTTGACTCGGCCGAGCACCTCCCATATCAGCCAAAAGGTGCCTTTTCGCAAGAGATGTGTCCCTAGAATAGAATGCCTATATAAAGGCTATTTGTACTCAGTTTTAGATATCCAGAAAATCCGAAAATAGGGATAAACACATCCAGAAAGGATCATATTATACTTAGATTGTATAGCAAAATACTCTAAAAATTTATACACAATGTTCAAGGTGTATCAAGGATTCGTGACAAGTCTTGTATACTCTTGAAGATGGTGAATGCAATACAAGGATTATTTTCCAGCCATTGTCTCTCTTTAATTATGAATAAGTATCTCTTTTCTTATCTCCATTTCTTACTTACTTCTTTTATTATCTCAATGGTTTGAGTAATCCTCCATTTCTCGGAGTTGGAAACTCGATAATTTTATATTCATTGCTTCTTCTACATGTCATTTCAATTCTATTCTTATAAATCTTACATTCTTGCAATTAGGGAGACGTCTTTAGTTGTTTAACCTTAGTTGATCAAGTGAAAAACGTTGATTAGCGAAACCCTAAGAATTGAACTAGGACAATGAATTACGGAAGTGATTTAAAGACCTAGGGATGATCCTTTAGTGGAAAATGCATGAGAATAATAGACTTAACGGATTTTGATTTATACGGTACCCTAGAGAGGTGAATCTGGGTTACTCGTGTGATAGACGAGAATACCTAATAACGGACCCTCAAGAGATAGGCCGTGTTGGTCTTAAAATACATGTGCTAGGCCTTGACCCATGAGTAGTTAGCACAACTTAGCGTATCATTCTTGAACTTGGCACTTTTATCTTAAAACAATTTCTTTATAAAGAAACTTGTCCATTGGTCACGAGAAGTCGTACAACGGCCTAGGGATATTCTTTGAATGGAAAAACGTTGACTTTCGATCTTAATGGATTCTTACTAATTGTGTTCAGCTAGAGTTAAGCCGGAATGCCCGTTTGTGACAGGGCGGGAACACCATAAACGGAAATCTCAAACAGTTAAAACACAATTAGTGAAGATTACAACGCTACTTGCTTGACCGTGAGAAATAGTGTAAGCCTAACGTACCATCCTTGTTATTTTGATAAAAGCCTTTATCCAAAGCATATTTATTTGTTTTCAATCTCGAGAATACTATCATTATATGTTAGAGTAGTTTTTGCATCTTTCTAGTATTTTATCTTACAAAATTCTTATCTTCCCCCAATCATTTTATCTACATATTTTTATAAAGACAAATATCATCCCAAAGTAAACCCTGTCTCTGTGGGATCGACTCGTACTTGCACCCGCTATATTACAATAGCCCGTGCGCTTGCGGATATAAATAAACCGTTAGGTTTCGACCGAACAAGTTTTTGGCGCCGTTGCCGGGGACAACGGTTTACTTTTTTTTTGATATTTGTCTTTATCATTTATTTTTATTTTTATATTTATTTTTATGTTTATACTTTATATATATTATTATTGTATTGTTTTCTAACTCTGTTTTGTAGGAATATAAAAAAAAACATATAATGAACAGTGTTGGAGCGGCCGTGCACCAATTATTGGAGCGGCCGTGCATTCA
This sequence comes from Adenophora triphylla var. japonica, assembly GCA_022495995.1. Classification (NCBI taxonomy): domain Eukaryota; kingdom Viridiplantae; phylum Streptophyta; class Magnoliopsida; order Asterales; family Campanulaceae; genus Adenophora; species Adenophora triphylla. The sequence continues at coordinate 451,785 of JAFEMH010000219.1, forward strand.
AAAAAATGGAAGAAACTGAGTTGAATCGACCAAGTGGAGCGGCCGCACACTTCTATTGATTCGACCGTGCATTTCGTCATGAATGAAGGCGTTGTTTCAAAAAAAAAAAATTCAGAGCAGGAACTGCTCGGCCGAGCACCACATATGACTCGGCCGAGCAAAGGAGAACAGAAGCTGCATCAAACTGGAACCAAGTGCTCGGCCGAGTCAAGGCCCATGCTCGGCCGAGCAAAACGCGTCTGTGCAGAAATTTTTTTGGTCAAAACATGATTTTTATGTTTGACTCTCACTCTTCATCTTCTAAACTCTCCCTCTCTCTCTAAAACTCTCTCTACCTCCGCCCCATTCACCTACAAAAACCTTCCAATCCTCCATTGATTCCGACCATACAACCATTCTCTACCCTAAACCCATCTCCTAAACACTACCCAAACCTTCATCACCCAAAAATTTCACCCAAATCCCCCAAATTCGAAAAACCCTAGTTCTTTCCCAAAAATTTCAAGGTTTTCAAAATTGGTCAAATTGGTGAAGAAGGACGATTTGTTTGGAGCATTCAAACAGCAATCAGGTAGTAAATCAAGTTTCCAAAGTGTTCTCATCGGGTAAACTCACAATATCTCTCTAATCTCTTCAAAGTTTTGTTGGGTTTTGCTCTATTTTACTCTTAGAATTTTAAAATGGATAGAAAAGCAAAAGGGAAGGCTCCAACTAGACGTGGCCGGTTGTGAAAACCGCCGGTTAGCCGGTTTTCAACCGGCGGTTTTTAAGCCCCAAAATCCAAACCGGAACCGAACCGCCTAACCGGCTAAACCGGTTACGGTTTAGGCGGTTTACGGTTTTAACGGTTATCCGGTTAACCTCCGGTTTGACGGTTTGGATCTGCTCGGCCGAGTCCTTGGTGTTGCTCGGTCGAGCAACCCTTTTAGGGTTTAGGGTTTGAGGGTTGCTCGGCCGAGTCTTTGGTGTTGCTCGGCCGAGCAACCCTTTTAGGGTTTAGGGGTTGAGGGTTGCTCGGCCGAGTCATATAGTAGTGCTCGGCCGAGCATATCATTTTTCAGTTAATTTTTTAACAGATTTCGTTAACTTTGTATGTAGTATATTAATTTTATTTTTTTTCAATTTTTTTTTGGATAGATAAGACTATTTTAAACTTAAGTTTAATACATACATTTTTTACAAAAAGGTTTATAAAAAAAGTTATGAATTTTTAAAGAAATGAAAGTTAACGATTTTTTGAAAAAAGTTAACTTTTAATTTTTTTCAATTTTTTTTTGGATATATAAGACTATTTTAAACTTAAGTTATCTACATACATTTTTTGAAAAAAGGTTTATAAAAAAAGTTATGAATTTTGAAAGAAATAAAACTTAACTTTTTTAAAAGAAACGGAAGTATATAAAAGAAAAAAGCGACGGTACCCTTAAATTTTATTAATTAAAATACAATTACAACGAGGGTATTGGTAGGAGTGGTGGTGGTAGGCTGGTAGTAGTGGACCTGGACCTAGTGGTATTGATAGGAGTGGTAGTGGTAGCCGGTAGGAGTGGTAGTAGTAGTGGTGGTAGTAGCGGTAGTGGTAGTGGTGGTAGTAGTAGTAGTGGTAATAGTAGTTGTGGTGGTGGTGAATGGTGATGTTGGTGATGTAGACCGGTAGTAGTGGTAGTGGTAGGTAGCGGTAGTAGTGGTGGTGGTAGTAGTAGTAGTGGTAGTAGTAGTGGTGTTGGTGGTGATGGTGGTGGTGTAGACTAGTAGTAGTGGTATTGGTAGGAGTGGTAGAGATAGGAGTGGTAGTGGTAGCGGTAGTAGTGATGGTTGTAGTAGTAGTAGTGGTAGTAGTAGTGGTGGTGGTGGTAATGGTGGTGGTGTGGGCGGTAGTAGTGGTATTGGTAGGAGTGGTAGTAGTAGCGGTAGTAGTAGTGGTGATAGTAGTAGTAGTGGTAGTAGTAGTAGTGGTGGTGGTGGTGGTAGTGATGGTGGTAGTAGTGGTGGTGGTAGTGGTGGTGGTGGTGATGGGGGTGGTGTAGACTAGTAGGAGTGGTAGTACTAGTAGTAGTGGTAGTAGTGGTGGGGGTGGGGGTGGTGGTGGTGGTGGTGGTGCTTGGTAGTAGTAGTAGTAGTGGTGGTGGTGGTGGTGGTGGTGAACATAACGGCTAGTTTGAAAAAGTAGCCGTTGGAATGAGTTCTGGCGTTCTGCTCGGCCGAGCAACTCATATGACTCGGCCGAGCATGACCGTTATTGGAAATTAACACTACTGGAAGGTTATGCTCGGCCGAGCAACTCATATGACTCGGCCGAGCAAGCCAAAAACCGGCGGTTAACCGGCGGTTGGCCGGTTTTTCAAAATTTCAAACCTTAACCGAACCGGCCAATTACCGGTTTCGGTTAACCGCCGTTGACCGGTTTTGACCGGTTTTGGCCGGTTTTCAACCTCCCGGTTGGCCGGTTCGGTTTATAAAATGGACACGTCTAGCTCCAACCTCTAAAAGACCTCGCAAGGATACTACCTCTAGTTCTAGTTTAGCCCCAACCCTAGACCCTTTGGGCATTACTTTTCAATCCAAAATTGAGACCTCTAAGTATGCTAAGCTTTGTGGGAAAAGTATAAAACCCACTCAATTCCCAGATTTTGATACTATGAGAACCCTAGGATTTGTGAATAATCTAAGAGCTTTGCACCAAGGGATAGGTTGCCAGGATTTCATACATATTGAGGGTAAAACTTATGAGAGCCCCACCCTAGAGTTTTTAAGCACCATGATAAAAAAATCCAAGACTATGATTTGCGGTGAAACGGGGGAAGAATATGAGGATGTTATCCTAAGTTTCAGGCTTCTAAACACTCAATATACCCTTGACCTCGAGGATATCAACGGTACTTTCGGGTGGCCTAACAATAAACTCGCCCTAAATATACCTCCCCCTCATTACAATGCCGATATCTTTTGGGAGCAAATTACGGGCCATACACCTTTCCTTCCCAAATCATCCAAGGCCTCCCTAATTGTTCACCCCGTCCTTCGTTATATCCATAGAATGTATGCTTGCACAATTTTTGCAAGAGAGGATAAGGGAACAATCAATAGGCAAGAATTATTTCTATTGTGGGCATTTGTCACGGGGTATAGGGAGATCAATATTGGAAAGTGGTTTGTTGATCGGCTTTGGGATCACATATCCCCTAACTTCCCCGTAGACATTCATATAGGAGGGATGATAACCCTCCTTGCAATTTATATGAACATTCCAATTCCCGAGGAAGGTCCCGAAGCTTTGGTGCCAATCAAAGGGTCAAGAAAGTTGGATATTGCGGCATTGAAGGTAATGAATATGATTTCTGAAAGAGGGCAAGAAAGTTTCACTTGGTTTGTTGGAGGTGGGGCAAATAAAACACCCTACGCCACTTTGCCTAATCCAAATCTCTCCATAATTACTATTGATCAACCGGGAACTTGATTTTTCCCGCGTATCTTTGAAGAGGGAAATGAAGATGTAAATATGGGGCAAGATGAAGGGAATGAAGAAGAGGAGCACCAACCAATCCATCCCATCCCAAACCAATTGCCACCCGAATTTTATCAACAATTCCAACAAATGTTCACCCAAAACAATCAAATGTTTGGATATGTGAATGAGTTGAGGGGAAATGTTGATAATTTGAGGGGTGATGTCCATAATTTGAGGGGAGATGTTCAAGGTTTAAGAGAAGATGTCCAAGGAATGAGGAGCGATGTGCGGGAAACCCGAGGGAGGCTTGAAAATATATATAGCTATGGAGCGGAGTATTGGCCAAATTTTCCACCACCACCACCACCATTTGAGTAAGTTTTATTTCTTTCCCCTCCTCATTTTTATTGTCTTTAAAACATTGGGGACAATGTTTATTTTAAGTGTGGGGGGGGGGTAATTATCCATTTTTACTATTAGTTTGTTTTCGCATTTTTAGTTTAGTTAATTTTCTTTAATGTTTCAACTTAGTTGCATTTCTTTCCTTTTTATGTTTATGCATTAGTACTATTAAAAAAAAATCCCTATGATGATATAGTTTTAATCCCTATACTTGCTAAATTGCCTTGGAATTCTATCTGTTTATCATTTTATTCATATTTTTCTGTGCCTTAAAAGTTTATTAGGAAATGATATAGCAATGTTTTAGAAAGTAAATAGAAATCATGAATTAATATATCATTAATAAAATTTCTCTAAAGAAAAGCATTTGTTTTGATTAATTGAGCTTTTGAATCATTAAGCACTTGGCTATATTAACTTGTGAAGTTTTGAAAAATTTTCTAATATATATTTCAAAATCAATGACTTCTATTTTCTTTTTAATAGATATTCATCTTTTGATATGCATCCCTTTGAATCACAACCTTCACTTTTCCATCTTTCCATTTCCACTAAAATCAAGGCTAAACAAATTTTTATCTTTTATCTCAAAAGTGACATTGTCACTAAAATTTTGAAGAGCAAGCTATTATTTCCTTAGTAACTCGGGGCACGGCGTTCGCGACGACGATGCACTCTTGCCAAAGGGAAATAGTATGCAAGTGTGTTTGAACTAAGTATTAGGAACATGGGGTTCGCGGCCACAATGTATCCTACTTGAAAGGTTCAAACTCACTTAAGTCTCTTACAACTTTAACACGTATAAAATAAAGATAAATTTGTTAAGTCTTGATAAAATTTCCACTATCATCCTCCATTTCCATCTTTGTGATTCAAAATGCATATCGAATCCTTTGAATACTTTTAAATCGTGAATAAAGCAATCATTTTTCTTACTTCACAAAGCACTCGAAGAGTGAAATTTATCCCATGCCAAGTTTTTGATCAAAGATTCAATTTTTCACTGCAAATCTGCCTTCTACTTAGTCAAGTTTTTATTCATGATATATCAATTTATTGCTCTATATTTACTCCCTAAAATGTCTTCTTATTCTCTTTCTAAGTACTCTTTTAATAATATGAAGAATATGAATAGATGATAAAAGGAAAATCTTCCGAAGCAGTCTAGTAAACTTTTATTTTTCTGAGGGATCATCTATAATTCTTTTCTTTGCCATTTTTACCTACTCCTCCGTCTCTACCTTTTTTATACTAAAGCTTGCTTGGGGACAAGCAAGGATTTAAGTGTGGGGGAGTTTGATAAGTGGTTTTTATATAGACTTTTATGGTATAATAATGATGTTATTTACCTTGAAATTAGTGTCAATTGAGTATAAATTAGCCTCTTTTTATGTTATATTCTAGATTTTATGCTTGTTGGGTATGTTCATGTGTTTTACAGGTTTTAGGTACATTTTATGGAAGATTAAGGGACTTAAAAGCAAGGCTGTGAAAATAGAAGGGTCAAAAGCATAAGCTCAACCAAAGCAGCAACTGCTCGACCGAGCAAAGCCCTTGACTCGGCCGAGCATAAGAAGAAATGAAATCAAAGCTTCTGGAAACCTGCTGCTCGGCCGAGCAGACCCCTTGACTCGGCCGAGCACCCCCTGTTCAAACCAAAAGGTGCCTTTTACAACAGCCAGATCTGCGGAAAAGCTCTGCTCGGCCGTGCAACCTCCTTGACTCGGCCGAGCACCTCCCATATCAGCCAAAAGGTGCCTTTTCGCAAGAGATGTGTCCCTAGCATAGAATGCCTATATAAAGGCTATTTGTACTCAGTTTTAGATATCCAGAAAATCCGAAAATAGGGATAAACACATCCAGAAAGGATCATATTATACTTAGATTGTATAGCAAAATACTCTAAAAATTTATACACAATGTTCAAGGTGTATCAAGGATTCGTGACAAGTCTTGTATACTCTTGAAGATGGTGAATGCAATACAAGGATTATTTTCCAGCCATTGTCTCTCTTTAATTATGAATAAGTATCTCTTTTCTTATCTCCATTTCTTACTTACTTCTTTTATTATCTCAATGGTTTGAGTAATCCTCCATTTCTCGGAGTTGGAAACTCGATAATTTTATATTCATTGCTTCTTCTACATGTCATTTCAATTCTATTCTTATAAATCTTACATTCTTGCAATTAGGGAGACGTCTTTAGTTGTTTAACCTTAGTTGATCAAGTGAAAAACGTTGATTAGCGGAACCCTAAGAATTGAACTAGGTCAATGAATTACGGAAGTGATTTAAAGACCTAGGGATGATCCTTTAGTGGAAAATGCGTGAGAATAATAGACTTAACGGATTTTGATTTATACGGTACCCTAGAGAGGTGAATCCGGGTTACTCGTGTGACAGACGAGAATACCTAATAACGGACCCTCAAGAGATAGGCCGTGTTGGTCTTAAAATACATGTGCTAGGCCTTGACCCATGAGTAGTTAGCACAACTTAGCGTATCATCCTTGAACTTGGCACTTTTATCTTAAAACAATTTCTTTATAAAGAAACTTGTCCATTGGTCACGAGAAGTCGTACAACGGCCTAGGGATGTTCTTTGAATGGAAAAACGTTGACTTTCGATCTTAATGGATTCTTACTAATTGTGGTCAGCTAGAGTTAAGCCGGAATGCCCGTTTGTGACAGGGCGGGAACACCATAAACGGAAATCTCAAACAGTTAAAACACAATTAGTGAAGATTACAACGCTACTTGCTTGACCGTGAGAAGTAGTGTAAGCCTAACGTACCATCCTTGTTATTTTGATAAAAGCCTTTATCCAAAGCATATTTATTTGTTTTCAATCCGAGAATACTATCATTATATGTTAGAGTAGTTTTTGCATCTTTCTAGTATTTTATCTTACAAAATTCTTATCTTCCCCCAATCATTTTATCTACATATTTTTATAAAGACAAATATCATCCCAAAGTAAACCCTGTCTCTGTGGGATCGACTCGTACTTGCACCCGCTATATTACAATAGCCCGTGCGCTTGCGGATATAAATAAACCGTTAGGTTTCGACCGAACAACACACACACACAACAGTTAAAGAATATTAGGGGTATCCGATAGACTCGTTTTTACGAGGCGACTCGGGTGAGCTCTAAGATTCTAATATTCTCTTCCCGATGAGTCATCTGACCTCCGAACTCAAAATCTCATCACACAACAAAAAACAGTTTATTTTTAAACTGATGCCCTTTTTCAATGTTTTGGGCTTAATAAAAACGGCGTGGCGACTCTACGAAGCAAAAACACGGCGAGACACCTCCAAGACAAGAAAAACAGCGCCGCAAGGCCTGCGAAATGCCAGATGCCGGGGCGCGACCGCGCTGCCTCTCGGATCCGGGCTATTTCACACATGCACTGGCACTTTGTCACACTGGTACTTTGTTAAACTGGAACTGGCATTTATCATGGTTGCCAGTAATTACAAAAATGCCACCGTTTGTTTTGAAAACACGTTTTTTCTTATCTTAAGAAAAAACTAGTTTTTTATAAGACCAACTCTTGGAGGTAAAATTAAAAGAAAAAAAAAGGAAAATGGCTGGGTGGTGACGCCAAACACAACCCTTTCACCGGTCCCTCCATCCACGTGGCCCAATCACCTTTCCCTCCTTTCCTCTCAACAATGTTTAAAACTCTCAACATTTTCCCACTTTCAACACCTAAAACAACAACTATTGTAGAAGAAAAACAAAATTTTTTTGTTGACAACACCCAAAACAACAACCATTGTATATGGTCTAAGAGTATCACTCAATGGGTTTATTGAGTCTGCCACGTTATGGTTTATTGAGTCTACCACGTTATGCCAAGTCAGCACTTTATACATCTCTCATTCTCATAAATCTCTAACAATTTTCTCCCGCAATAATACACCTCAAGAGTTATGTAACATGAACCCAATAAATATTTTATTTTTAAACAATATGAATTAAAATTTATATTTATATCTTGAAAAAACGTTCAAGAAATTTCATCCAAAATATATTACTATTTTCATTCAAAAATAAAAGTCAATTTTCTTCTTTAAGGATGTAACTTATGAAAAATAAATTGGTAAAAAATGATTTAAGAATTATTTTAAAAAAAAAAATTGATATTCATTTTGACTAATAAACATATTAAAAAATTAATACTTATTTTGGGACACATTGACTATACTTTTGCAATCTAAAAAAAAAAAGAAAAAGAAAAAGAAAAAGAAAGGCTATCACATTTTTTGAAAGAATAATTTTATGATACCCCCTCACCCCAAACCATTATTTATAAAAATGCATGATATTTTCAAAAGTACACATATAGCTATAGATACAAATCAAAATTTCATTTAAACCCATCACCCAAAAATAAAATGACTCTATATATAACCTAACCTCCATCACTAGCCAATTTATCTCATCTCTCTCGCTCTCTCTCTAAAAACACACACGAACACAATCTCCCCCTTCTCTCCGACCAACAAAAAGCACACACAGTAAAATAAATCTCTCCTACTCCCCACCTACATTCGGCCTCCTCACCTACCTCCGCCCGCTTCGGTCACCCATGTTAAGGAAATAGATATTTCCTAAATATCTAGTTTTCTTATTCTCTATATTTTCTAATTCTTTTGTAATATCTAGTTTCCTTATTCTCTATATTTCCTAATGCCTTTGTAATATCTAGTTTCCTTATTCTCTTGTTTCCTAATTACCTTTAGCTTCCTAATTGTGCAAATTACAATATGAGTAGGAAAAGGTCTCATGTAATCTTATATATATATATATATATATATATATATATATATCTAGTATCAATACAAAGAAGCTAAGGCTTTTATACCCCAAAGTATTTGTCTTCTATTCTCTAACATGGTATCAGAGCTAAGGTCCTAATTCTTTTTTTGCTCTAGCCGCCCCCCCCTATCTATCCGGCCTACCCCCTTCCCTCGGCCAATTGCTATGTCTCCCTCCTCCAACCTCTCCCTTATACCCAACTCCGATGAACCAACCAAACCCCTTATTATGGTATCCCTAAACCACAACCCTAGATCCACCAACCAAACCAACCGGCCCAACACCAACAACCAATACCGCAACAACTTCCTTGGAAAGTGCCAATGGTGCCGAGAAGTTGGTCATTCTCTCTCCTTTTGCCATGCCTTTAGACGTCAATATCCCAATGCCAACATCCCACCACCACCACCTAATAACAACCCGCGACCCAACCCCACTAACCGTCAACCACCCAACCATTCCCTCTATGCCGCCGCCACTACCTCCTCCCCGGCTCCTCATCCCAACTGGCTTCTTGATAGCGGAGCGACACATCATGCCACAAATGACCTCAACAATCTCTCTCTCCATTGTCCCTATGACAGCACCGATGAACTCGTCATAGGCGATGGATCCAGCCTTCCTATCTCAAATATTGGTTCTACCTCTCTCCTTACTCCTTCCTCTTCGTTTAAACTCAATCATTTTCTTCATATTCCTACTTTATCTCGCAATATTATTTCTATCTCTAAACTGTGTCAAGATAACAATGCCTCTATCACCTTCTCATCTAACTCTTTTGTTTTAAAAGACATTCACACCGGGGCAATCCTCCTCCAAGGTCATCCTAATTTCGGCATCTATGAATGGCATCCATTCCACTCCGCTGTTCACTTCGCCTCCGTCTCTTCCGCGTCTAGTTGGCATCATCGATTGGGTCACCTGTCATACTCCATTTTGCGTCATATGAGTAATAGTTTTCATCTAGGAATTCCTTGTTCTAGTGACTTTCATTGCAACTCTTGCGATTGTAATAAAAGTCATAAATTACCCTTTTATAATAATACTATTCGCTCGCTTGGTCCTCTTAATATTCTCTATAGTGATGTTTGGACATCCCCTCTTCTTTCTCATGATGACTACAAATACTACATTATCTTTGTTGATCACTTCTCCAAATATATTTGGTTTTATCCTCTCAAACACAAAAACGATGCCCTCACCATCTTCAACACATTCATACCCATGGTCGAAAAATACTTTGGTCGACCCATCAAAACCATCTACAGTGACAATGGAGGTGAATACCTTGGTCTTCGCACCCTTCTTGCCTCTCATGGCATCCAACATCTCACTTCCCCTCCCCATACACCCGAGCACAACGGTTATTTCGAATGTCGTCATCGCCATATCATTGAAATGGGTCTTTCTCTCCTTACCCACTCTTCCATGCCTCATACCTTTTGGACTCATGCCCTATCCACCGCTTGCTACCTCATAAATTGCATGCCTACACCCACTCTAAACCTCCGCTCTCCATTTTCAGTCCTCCACAAACACCATCCCAACTACCTCAAACTCCGTAGCTTTGGGTGTCTCTGTTATCCATGGCTACGTCCCTACACCTCCCACAAACTCGATCCCCGCTCCACTCCTTGTGTCTTTGTTGGATACTCAGCTACTCAAAGTGCCTACTATTGCCTTGAACCCAACACTAACAAAATATACACATCTCATCATGTCAAGTTTGTTGAGTCAGTCTTCCCCTTTGAATCTCGGTCCACTCCGCCCACTCCCGCTCTCACGGTCAATGATTTGTGTGATGTCTCGCTTCCGCTTCCCCCTTCTCACTCCATTACCCAAAATCCATCAGGCCAACCCTCCCCCTCAAACCAACCAGATATAGCCTCCCCAACTACCCACACACCTACTCCTCCACCCCTGAACCAGGTCCATCCAGCCAACCCGCGCGATCGCCCCCTGGAAGGGAGCGATCGCCCCCCTTCTCCAGTAACTTCGCGCGTTCGCACCTCCCAACCGCGTGATCGCCCCCCTTCTCCAGTAACTTCGCGCGATTGCCCCACCTCACCCGCTCGACCGCCCCCCAGCCCAGCAACATCGTTCCCCCTCCTGATGCCTTACCCCCTTCCGGCCCAGTTACTCGATCCCAAAACAACATACACAAGCCAATCCAGAAATTAAACCTACAAGCCACCCTTCAAACCAACGAACCATCTGTTGGTGTAATGCCCTAGGCTTTAGTTATGTTTAACTGAAAACCGTTATGTATCATCTTTATCGTTTAAGTTTATTATTATATAGTTTGCATATTTATTGTAATAATCTCCGTCCCTAATTATTAAGAGAATAATTAGTATAATTGTCAATGGATAATCATATGATGATTATATGCATAGAGATGCACATTGAAATTATGGGTACTTGTTAGAGAACAAGTGACTGGACTTGACCCGTATGAGATTTATGTCATGGTCAAATGTCATAATTAAATCTCATATGGTCACTTCATTTAGTCCCTAGACCTGAGATTATCATGACCTTACATATGATGAAAAGTTATGTTTGATTTTAGTCAAACGGTATCTTAACACGATATCTATAAAGGCTATCTTTGGCATGATCGGATTCATGATGGGAAGGATGATAAGTCAAGATGGAATTTGTCCCTCGGAAGAGAGATGTTTTGTTTGGGCCCCTCGATGAGTGATAATGATGAAAGCGTGTGGCCACACCCCAATACGATTGGACTATCATTATACTCAAGATCGAGAAAGCATTGAACAAATACAAGTTGACGTGGACCATGACTTGTGTTCAATATAACATCGTGAGACAAAGGGAGAAATGGAAGTGTACCATTGGAAATGTGAACTCTTACGTTATATTATTTGGGTAGACATAATGGCTTGCTAGAGTCCGCTTATGTCTTATGGGATTCGATATGATCAAACTCATTGCCAACATAATATAATCCTATTGGGTCACACACAACTAGAATGAATTGGTTAAACCAAAGGAAGAATGATTGAGAGTTACTGCATATGGCAACGTTTGTCACGCGACATAACTAGCCACTGGCTAGTTATGTCACGCGACATAACTAGCCACTGGCTAAGTATGTCACGCGACATAACTAGCCACAGACGCGTTTTTGACAGCCTGTTCTCCTAATTCGATTAGGAAACATATTTACACTAAAGTAGTATAAATATGTGAGGTCTGTCAACCCTAATGCTCTAGCCGAATTTTCAAGAAAGAAAATCACAAAAGGGTTTCTCAATATTCTTCAAGGTTTTGATCTAGCAATCATCAAGAATTGTTCTTGGTTCATTCTTACGTGTGGATACAACAATAGAGGGTCTTCGCTCGTTTGACGATCAAGGTCTAGAGTTCCAATCTGAAGATTGAAAGGTTCTTGAAGATCGAAGATTGTGATTCAAAATCACACCAATAAATTGTTCGATAGCTCAAGACCGGAAAGCAATTAAGGTTGGTAAATTCTATCTCATAGGAATTCAATTTAATCGTATTGAACGGATCTTAGGGCTTGGGTTTTGTGTTAATTTGATGCTTAATTCCGCTGCGCATGGACCCATAAAACCCAACAGTGGTATCAGAGCCCCGTTCGTATGGTTAAGTTTGAATTAACATGCTAGATTTAAGATATAAATTGTTTATATGCTTATTGCATGTTTTTGTATGCGATAGAATTTTGATTGTTTATGTGAAACAATATGAAAATCGTTTTCGAATTATGTTGAATTAAATCTGTAAAAGGGTTGTTTTATATGATTTAATTGCATATAATCTGAATTGATTGAAATCTTGAAATCCTGCGAACTGGCTACCTATGTCGTGCGACATAGTAGGCCACATGTGAAAATCTGGTTATCTGGCTAGTTATGTCACGCGACATAATAAGCCAAATCTGGGCAGAACCAGTTTGTTTAATTTTTCTGCTAATCTATGATTGTGTTTACAATCTGATATGTTTATATGATAATCTGGATGCTATAAAGTTAAGTTTATAAGGCTATGCTAGATTGTTTCATTGTTTATGCATGCTTAGTTGATTAAAATATGATTTTAATAATTATTGCGATGCATGAATTATTTGTTCTTAAGTGTTAAGAATTTTATTAGATGTTTAGTTGAAACATTGAATTGTGATTTTCTAAAATGTTTAGTTGAAACATTGAATTATAGTTTCCTAATATGTTTAGATTTAGACATTGTAAATTTTGGATTTTATGATTGTTTATGGAAACAAGTCATAATTACGCGAAATTTTAAAAGGAAACTAATTGTTTATAAAAGGTAGTGATTATGTTGCCAAATCAGAGTTGATTTCTAATTGTGCATGACTAGGAGAGTTCTGTCTAAGGAAGAGTTGGTACTTAAGTAGTCCTTGTGGCTCACCTATCTTCCTGGGAACTTACCTGGTGCATGATTATGACTATCTTTGCTGATATGCTTATAATCTACCTTAAAGAACCTTCATTTAACTTTTAAGTTCTTTTATGCCAATTCATGATTAAAACACTTGAGACCATTCGGATAATTTTGGGTGGGCTTGCCATAGCAAGGTACTTTGATTCTATTCCGTTTGCGAGCAAGATGAGGAAATGGTGGTTCCTATACGTTTAATATGAATGAACTTAATTGGGTTATCAAAATGGTTTTGGACCCAAGGCATAAGATGAGATTAAAATATGCTTAGACATATGATGTCTTAAATAAATCTCATAAAAGATCCTAAGAGTCATATACGATATGATTGATGTTTTCTACCTAATTAGTTTAATCTTGAGCGGTGCGCCATAGCGTACTTGAGATTAAATTAAAGTTGGATCTTAGCCCATTGAATGCATATTATGCTTATTTGCATTGGAAGGTGTATGATTTAGTGGGAGTATTTGTAAAAATACATTATTTGCTCTTAGATGATAAATGTGTTGATATTGATATGTGTTCGTATAATTTGTATATTTTGTTGTAGAAGTAGCATTACATAATGATAATTGCGATTCGTCCTTATGAAGGACAAAATTCGAAAAGAACGGTACAAGTTATTCTGATTTGATCAGACGCTCAAGAATTGTTCTTAGGCAAATGTGTACGTTCTTGACGAATCCGTTCCTACTAAACCCATTGCAAATGTTGCAAAGGGCAAATAAGGAAGCAACATTAGAAACATATTGATGATTCTGACAATATTGCTTGCCTTGAATTTGCCACCATGGTTAAAGGCTCTTATGAAGAACCTTGAGCACATGATAACTATTCTTTTTGTTATAGCATAACGCAAAAAGGAAATGTTCCAAGTGCAAGCTAGGCAAAAGATATATGTTGTGGTGAAAGCTCTTAATTCATATGATGAAAGAAGGAGCAATCCGCAAATTGTGTTAATGGTTAACACAAGAAAGGGTTCACAAAGGAAGGAAAAGTAGGTAAAGCAAAAGTTGCTAAACCTAGGACAAAAGTTGTCAAAGCCGAAGAGGCTAAACCCAAATTGTCTCAAAAGGATGCAGTTTGCTACCAATGCAATAAGATTGGTCATTAGAAGCAAAGTTGCAAGGCTTATTAGGAAGGCCTAAAAGGTGAAGAAGGGCAATATAATTGCTACTACTTCAAGTATCTATATGATAGATATTTTCCTTTCGACTTCTCTTTCTTGGGTATATGATACAGGATTGGATCTCACATTTGTTTAAATGTGCAAGGAATAAAGAATAGAAAGCTACTCAAAGAAGGTAAATTAAACCTATGCGTGGGAATGGAGCAAGAGTTGCTACATTAACCATAAGTCACTTTACCTTGTGAAGTAGTACTTGTTTTGAACAAGTATGACTACGTTCCGAATTTGAGTAGGAGTATTATTTCCGTTTCTTAAATGGATGATGAAGGATATAATTTTCTTATTTTAAATAAGAAGTTTTATATTCATTTAATGATATGCCTTATTGTATTGCATATGTCATTGAATGGTCTTCATATCCTTGAAGATGAGATACAAAATAATATTGAAGATATCTAAAATATAAATGGGAATTCTGAACCAAACAATATGAACAACGCGTTCATATGGCATTGCCGGCTTGGTCAAATAAATAAGAAACATATATCTAAACTCCATTAACATGGACTTTTAGACTCATATGACCATAAATCATTTGAGGAATGTGAATCTTATTTATTGGGATTATCGACCAGACCACCCTACACTAAGAGTAGTGGGAGGGCTAGTGACTTATTGGTCATTATACATGAGATGTATGTGGACTGTTAAGTAGCATTGCTAGGGGAAGACTTCGGTATTTCATCACATTTCACTAAAGACTTATCTAGATATGACTATGTCTATCTGATGAAGTCCAAAGGTGAATCGTTTGAGATGTTTCGAACATTTCAAAATGAAGTGCAAAACAAACTTGGCAAAACTATTAAGTACTTCGATTAGATCGAGGTGGTGAATATTTGAGCCAAGAGTTTGAAAATCATCTCAAAACTATGAAATCGTTTCAAAGTTGACTCCACCCGGAACATCACATTGTATGGTGTGTCTATAGGAGGAAGTGAACCTTGTAGGACATGGTTCATTCGATGATGTGTCAAGTTGACTTTCCTAATTCCTTTTGAGGATATGCATTAGAAATAATGCGGTTACACTAAATTGAGTCCTTACTAAATCGGTTCCTAAGGCCCCACATGAGATGTGGCATGGAAGAAAACTTAGTTTGTCTTTCATGAAGATTTGGGGTTGCGAATCTTATGTAAAGAGACTTGTCTCTTATAAGTTAGCACCAAATTTGACAAAGGTTATTTTCGGAAATTAATCTTACAACCGCAAAGAGAACAAAATGTTTGTTGCTTTATACGATTCGTTTCTTGAGAAATAGTTTTTCAATAAAGAATCTAGTGGGAGTAAAATTAATCTTGAAAAGAGTTCAAGAACCTGAAAATGACATGGATCCAAGAGTAGAAACGGAACCAAGTTCACAAAGGAGTTGTGGAACCGGTTCAAGATGCACAAGTCCATCGTAGATCGGATATGTTACGATCCAAACTCAAGAAATAATGATTTCTCGTTTCGGAAAGTAATAAAGTGGAAGTCATTGAGAATGACAATCCTACTTCCTATCTTGAGGCGATGTCCACTCCTAATTTGGATAAATGGTTAGGAACCATGAAATCCGAATTACAATCCATGTTTGACAATCAAGTTTGGAACTTGATTGGGCTACCTGAAGGTGTAAAAACTAAAGGGTGCAAGTAGGTCTTCAAGACCGACATGGATGTGAAGGTGTATACTTTAATGACTAAGGATTGTAACAAAGGGATTTAGGTTAATTCATAGTATTGACTATGTTGAAACCTTTTTCGCCAGTTACAATGTCGAAGTCTGTTAGATTTTCAATTGCCATTATCACATATTGTGACTATGTGATATGACAAATGGATGTCAAACGACTTTCTTTAAATGAAAAGATTATTAAGGATGTGTATAGTACACAACCCTAATAGTTTGACGATCCAAGAAACTCTAATAGAGTATGCATGTTGCAAAGATCCATGAGATGGGTTGAAGCAAGCTTAAAGGAATTGGAATCTTCGTTTTGATGAATTGGTCAAAGAGTTTGACTTTATCAAGTACGAAGATGAACCTTGTGTATGCATGAAATTCAGTGGGAGCATGGTATTATTTCTATTGTTTATTACAATGATATCTTACTCATTGGAAAAACAAGTTTCGACACTTAAGACTGTTAAGTCTTGGTCAAGGAAAGGTTTCTCAATGAAAGATATGGGTGAAGCCGCTTACATCCTTGGCATCAAGATCTATAGAGATGGATCTAGAAGGATAAATTGGTATTTCTCTTAGCAATATTCATTGTCTTATGACAACTGATGAGCAAAAGGGAATGAATGAAGTTTCATATGCTGCGGCACTTGGATCTGTCATGTATGCCATGATTTGTACTAGACTCGACGTCTCGTATGCTATAAGCATGATGAGTCGATACCAATCTGATCCTGTTGAGAACCAATGGATGGCAGTCAAGATGATCCTAAGTACTTAAGAAGAACTAAGGATACGTTCTTGGGATTTGAAAGATTGGAAGTTAATTTTGTTGTAAGGGTTACAAAGATGCTAGCTTCCAAACTGACAAAGTTATTTTAAAATCGCAATTAGGATTTGTGTTTATGCTTATAAGAGGTGCAGTTTTGATTGAAAATTTCCAAGCAGAAATTGTAGCCGATTCTACTACTAAGGCCAAATTTTAAGCAACATATGATGTGGCTAAAAGAGGCAGTTTGGATCAAAAGTTCATTAGTGTTTTGGAAATGTTCCAAGCATCACTAATCGGTGAAACTTTTGTTATGACAATAGTGGTGCCAATTGTGCAAACAATAGAACCAAGGTCACAACAGCGATCCAAACACTCACTTAGACGTTCTTCGAGGAATTCATAAAGAATGAGAAGACGTTAAGATATACAAAATATCAACCGATGATGACATAAGGGATTCACTTACAAAGACTCTCGCATAGGCAGAAGCATGGTAGGCATGTTAGATCCATGAGTATTCGATACATAAATGGAGCCTAGTGCAAGTGGGAGACTGTTGGTGTAATGCCCTAGGCTTTAGTTATGTTTAACTGAAATCCGTTATGTATCATCTTTATCGTTTAAGTTTATTATTATATAGTTTGCATATTTATTGTAATAATCTCCGTCCCTAATTATTAAGAGAATAATTAGTATAATTGTCAATGGATAATCATATGATGATTATATGCATAGAGATGCACATTGAAATTATGGGTACTTGTTAGAGAACAAGTGACTGGACTTGACCCGTATGAGATTTATGTCATGGTCAAATGTCATAATTAAATCTCATATGGTCACTTCATTTAGTCCCTAGACCTGAGATTATCATGACCTTACATATGATGAAAAGTTATGTTTGATTTTAGTCAAACGGTATCTTAACACGATATCTATAAAGGCTATCTTTGGCATGATCGGATTCATGATGGGAAGGATGATAAGTCAAGATGGAATTTGTCCCTCGGAAGAGAGATGTTTTGTTTGGGCCCCTCGATGAGTGATAATGATGAAAGCGTGTGGCCACACCCCAATACAATTGGACTATCATTATACTCAAGATCGAGAAAGCATTGAACAAATACAAGTTGACGTGGACCATGACTTGTGTTCAATATAACATCGTGAGACAAAGGGAGAAATGGAAGTGTACAATTGGAAACGTGAACTCTTACGTTATATTATTTGGGTAGACATAATGGCTTGCTAGAGTCCGCTTATGTCTTATGGGATTCGATATGATCGAACTCATTGCCAACATAATATAATCCTATTGGGTCACACACAACTAGAATGAATTGGTTAAACCAAAGGAAGAATGATTGAGAGTTCCTGCATATGGCAACGTTTGTCACGCGACATAACTAGCCACTGGCTAGTTATGTCACGCGACATAACTAGCCACTGGCTAAGTATGTCACGCGACATAACTAGCCACAGACGCGTTTTTGACAGCCTGTTCTCCTAATTCGATTAGGAAACATATTTACACTAAAGTAGTATAAATATGTGAGGTCTGTCAACCCTAATGCTCTAGCCGAATTTTCAAGAAAGAAAATCACAAAAGGGTTTCTCAATATTCTTCAAGGTTTTGATCTAGCAATCATCAAGAATTGTTCTTGGTTCATTCTTACGTGTGGATACAACAATAGAGGGTCTTCACTCGTTTGACGATCAAGGTCTAGAGTTCCAATCTGAAGATTGAAAGGTTCTTGAAGATCGAAGATTGTGATTCAAAATCACACCAATAAATTGTTCGATAGCTCAAGACCGGAAAGCAATTAAGGTTGGTAAATTCTATCTCATAGGAATTCAATTTAATCGTATTGAACGGATCTTAGGGCTTGGGTTTTGTGTTAATTTGATGCTTAATTCCGCTGCGCATGGACCCATAAAACCCAACACCATCCACCATTACCCAAGCCCTCAAAAATCCCCTATGGCGCAATGCCATGCAAAAAGAGTTTGATGCGCTCTTACAGAACAACACATGGGATCTAGTACCTCCCTCTCCTTCTCGGAATCTTGTTAGTTGCAAGTGGATTTACAGAGCCAAGTACAACCCCAATGGATCCATAGATCGACACAAAGCTCGTCTTGTTGCCAAAGGATTCCATCAACGTTCGGGTATCGATTACTCGGAAACCTTTAGCCCGGTTGTCAAAGTCGCTACGGTACGTACTATTCTCACACTTGCCACTATTCACGAATGGCCTCTCCGCTAGGTTGATATCAATAATGCATTTCTTCAAGGAACTTTGACTGAAGACGTATTCATGAGTCAACCACTCGGTTTTCTTGATCCGGCCAATCCATCCTATGTTTGCAAGCTACGCAAAGCTATCTATGGGCTGAAACAAGCTCATCGGGCATGGTACAATGAGCTTCGATCATATCTACTCCAACTTGGGTTCAAAAACAGCATCTCGGACTCCTCTCTATTCATCTTGCATCATCCTCGTGGTATCATTTATCTCTTGGTCTATGTTGATGACATCATCATCACCGGGCCCCACCATGACATAATATCCTCCTTCATCACACAATTCTCTTCCCGATTTTCACTTAAGGATATTGGGGCTCTATCATATTTTCTTGGAGTAGAAGTTCTGTCACACGGCCGAGGGATCATACTTAGTCAACAGAAATACATCACTGACTTACTAGCACGTACCAACATGTTGGAGGCCAATCAGTTCCTACATCCATGGCTCCTTAACCCCCCTCTCGGCTTACCGAGGAACTCCCCTGGCCGATCCTTCTGAGTATCAGGCTCTAGTGGGTAGCCTGTAGTATTTATCCTTGACACGACTTGATGTCTCCTTTGCCATCAATCGTCTATCTCAATTTATGCATAAGCCTACCGAAGATCATTGGTTAGCCTCAAACGTGTGCTCCGATATCTAGTTGGGACAGCCTCCCATGGACTCCTCATTAGCAGAGATTCCCCCCTTACACTTCATGCCTTTACAGATGCTGATTGGGCAGGAGATACTGACTCATATATCTCCACCACTGGCTACATTGTTTATTTGGGAAGAAATGCTATCTCTTGGAGTGCCCGGAAACAGAGGACGCTAGCCCGATCATCCACAGAGGCAGAATATAGGGTTGTGGCTGCCACTACCGCTGAAATTCTTTGGCTTCAAAATCTTCTTCATGAGCTCGTTTGTCCACAAGTGTCATCTTTGGTTATTTATTGTGACAACATGGGTGCCACTTATGTTGCAGCCAATCCCCGGTTTCACTCTCGCATGAAACATCTTGGTCTTGATTATCATTTTGTGCGTGAACTTGTTCAAAGCAACAAACTTCGAGTTTCCTTCATCTCTAGTAATGATCAACTAACAGACATCCTTACAAAGCCGCTTCTTCGAGCACGATTTCAAGCATTAATGGTCAAGATTGGTCTCGCTCAACGCTCGTCCATCTTGCGGGGGTATGTTAAGGAAATAGATATTTCCTAAATATCTAGTTTCCTTATTCTCTATATTTACTAATTCCTTTGTAATATCTAGTTTCCTTATTCTCTTGTTTCCTAATTACCTTTAGCTTCCTAATTGTGCAAATTACAATATGAGTAGGAAAAGGTCTCATGTAATCTTATATATATATATATATAGTATCAATACAAATAAGCTAAGACTTTTATACCCCAAAGTATTTGTCTTCTATTCTCTAACAACCCATCCCCTCCCCTCCAATGACCTCTCCAGCGCCACACCTCACCAGATCTGCTCACCTCTCCAGCGCCACACCTCACCAGATCTGCTCACCTCTCCAGTGTCCTTTCCTCCGCCTCACCTCTCTCATCACCTTTTCTCTTCTTTGCCACCACCCCACCCATGTCACAATCCAAACTCAGTCTTGTTAGATCAGTTCAGATCTGACAAAAAATCCTCCAGATTCGTTCACATCATCTCCCTTCTTCAAACAGGCCCGACCAGCTAAAAATGCTAAAAAGGAAGGATGCACGATATTCTGATTGATTTATGTTTGATTCCTTCTTTTCTTTATTATCCGAATCACCTTTTGAACATAAACAATTCAATCCCAAACAAATATTACTCTTATACCCACGTATAAAAGTATATTTTTTCCACAATTTTAAGTTGGGTTAATGACAATTTAGGGCCTGTAGTATAGGGGCATTACCACATTGGGGCCCGAAGTCCAAAAACTATCAATTTAGGGCCTTAATTTACAATTTTGATCAAATTGGGGCTTTTTTACGGAAAACGTTAAAAAACCCCGTTAAGTGACCATGTGTGAGGCATGTGACATTCAGTGAGGGCATTTTGGTCATTTCGCGTTCAGCCCAGACTTCAGGCCCTAAATTGACATTTTTCCTATAAAATAATAAAAAAAAAGTATTTAGTTTTTTTTACAAAAAATAATAATAATAATAAAATAATAATAATAATAATAATAATAATAATAATAATAATAATAATAATAATAATAATAATAATATTATTATTATTATTTACACCCATCATCCTTACATTAACCTTTAAAAAAAACCCCAAAACTAAAAACAATGTTCCTCCATCTTCTCCCTCCTCCACCCACTCACCTCATGGCCATGGCCACCGCCACCCACACAGCCACACCTCACCTCCGGTAAGTCATTGACCCACCCCAATTGCACCTCCTCCTCCCCCAACCCACGTCGTCTCCCACGATGTCACCCCGTGACCTACCCAAAAACCTAGATCTAAATCTTCTAGCCCAGGAAAAAAATCCTTCTCTCTAGCTTCATCTTCTTCACCCCCAACGCCGCCCTAACCCCCCAAATCTGTAGATTTGTAAACGCATCCCACACTTCCACAAAACCAGATCTGCAAATGCAAATACTTGGATGATCGTCTGTAGAATTGAAAACCCATTTATTAAGTTTGCCCAGATTGAGCTTTTACTTGTGGTCTGATTAATTGTTACTTTTCAAGAAACCTAAACTCGGATGATTGTAGAAATTCTTCCATGGGGGTTTGAATTGTATAATTATTGAAGAGGAGCGTGTTTTTTTTTTGGTTTATTGTTGTGCTGTTTGAATTGCATCGGCCAAGAATTATGAAATGAATTTGTGTTTGTTTTACTTTGTGTAACGCAGCAAAATTGGGGTGGAATTGAGGTGGTGTAGTCATCATGGTGATGGTGGCGGCAGTGGTGGTGTTGATGACAGTGGCAGCGGTGGGTTGTTGGTGGTGCTTGCAGCGGTGGGTTGTTGGGCGGTGGATGTGTCTGGGAATGAGTATAAACATGTGTGGTGTTATTATTTTTTTTTTCATGAATATTTGAATTTTTGTGGTTAGTGTATTTGTATTATTAATATAAGAATTAATAATGTAGTTATTAATTTGGAAATAATATTTGATATTTCCTCCGTCTCAAAAATGAATATTCAAAAATAATAAAGTAAAAAATAAATTAATTTGGAAATAATATTCGATATTTCCTCCTCTCAAAAATGAATATTCAAAAATAATAAATTAAACAATAAATTAATTTGGAAATAAATTAATTTGGAAATAAATTAGTTATTATTATTATTTTATTATTATTATTATTATTTTATTATTAATTTTTGTAAAAAAAAACTAAATATTTTTATTTATTATTTTATAGGAAAAATGTCAATTTAGGGCCTGAAGTCTGGGCTGAACGCGAAATGACCAAAATGCCCTCACTGAATGTCACATGCCTCGCACATGGTCACTTAACGGGGTTTTTTAACGTTTTCCGTCAAAAAGCCTCAATTTGATCAAAATTGTAAATTAAGGCCCTAAATTGATAATTTTTTGACTTCGGACCCCAATGTGGTAATGCCCCTATACTACAGGCCCTAAATTGTCATTAACCCTTTTAAGTTAACAAATTACTTTTATAACTAGGTATAAGAGTAATTTTAATCTTATATCTTTAGGTATTTTAGCAAATTTTATTATTTATTTTTCAAAAAATGTGAAATATTGTAAAAAATTACTCGTATACCTAGGTATAAGAGTAATTATAGTAGAAGCGGATTGTTTAATAAAATATGAGACTTCTTATTATTTTTTTAAAAATGTGAAAATTGTTAAAAATATTACTCTCATACCTAGTAATTTTAGTATTATACATTTGAATATAGGAGCTAACGGGTAGGGAAAATATTGAGGGTGAATTTCTATGAAATTATAAATCTGGAGGGGGTGTTTATGAGTTGGTTATGCCACCTACTACATGTCCTAGAGGCTAGAGTCCATAGCTTTAAAAAGGCTTTTCACTTAAAAAAAATACTCCCTCCGCTCCACTTCAATTGAGTCATGGCATTTTTCACGTTTTTAAAGATTTTTTGTTAAAAATGAGTACAGAATTGAAAGTAGGTAGAAGATTAGAGGAGAGAGAATATAAAAGTTAAAAATATTTAATAGGAGAGAAAATGAGTGTAAGGAATCTATAACTATATAAAGGCTGAAGTGCAAAGCACTTCAACACACCCCCCATTTTCCCGCTCAAACTAGAACCTAGACTAAATAAAGGCTAGGTTCATTACCTCTAATGTCATTTACTAAACACATCCCTTATATACTATTTTATTTCCTAGC
This sequence comes from Adenophora triphylla var. japonica, assembly GCA_022495995.1. Lineage (NCBI taxonomy): Eukaryota > Viridiplantae > Streptophyta > Magnoliopsida > Asterales > Campanulaceae > Adenophora > Adenophora triphylla. The sequence goes on from JAFEMH010000219.1 coordinate 475,171, forward strand.
ATTTCAATTCCTAGACGATGTGGGATTAATATCCCGTTTGGTTTTCAAATGCTAAGGCCTCTCAATGTATACTACTCAATTTCCTAGCATTTTAATTCCTAGACGATGTGGGAATATTAATATCCCTATTGGGATTCAAATGCTAAGACCTCTCAATATATACTACTCCATTTCCTAGCATTTCAATTCCTAGACGATGTGGGATTAATATCCCTATTGGTTTTCAAATGGTAAGGCCTCTCAATATATACTGTTCCATTTCCTAGCACTTCAATTCCTACTTCCTAGACGATATGGGATTAATATCCCATTACCCCGACTACTCCATTATACTTCATGTCCGTCAATCCATTTAATTAGAGCACGAATACAAGCTACAAGATTGTAAAAAAATTAAGGAAAAAAACACCAATTCTATTATGAATTTTGGACATGGGTGTCAACATAGACCCATCGCGTTGGATATAGAGGATTATGAATGCAAGATACGAGGAAACATGTCCTTTATATGTAAACATATTTATGAAATATAGACGGATATAAGTATTTGATGATTTGTATGTGAAAGCTTGATGTACTTTCTCTAGAGCAGTATACATTTCGCTTTAGTTTGTCCCAATCCAATATGCATAGTATGTCTGGTGGAAATAATTAATTTAAAATTATTATTTGTTCTTATAAGATTTTTTAAAATTTAATAATTATATAGTATACTCCCTCTGATTTGAAATATTTGTCACTTTTAAATTTTTCACAAGTTGTAAGAAACATAGTTATTATACCAACTTCATGATTAAAATACAAATATTCTCATTATTTATTATTTCTCCTTTCAACAATAAGCCAATTAATAGAATGGAAAATTTTTCAATGTCATTATATATTTTTGTTGAATACCTTTTATTTAAAAAAAATTTCTAAATTAACCTTTATACTAATAGTAACTTTTTTAATTTAGTTTTTGTTATTTGTTTAAACTTTATGGTCGTGCGTTTAACGTACGGGTGTTAGACTAGTAGTAAGTTAATGATTGGTTTTTTTGTAAATATTTTAAATTATAAGATTATAATGAATTGTTTTTTTGTAAATATATAAACATTATGAGGGTATAAATGTTCGAAATATTGTTCACTTCTTTCCATTTATGGAATGACTCATTTGAAATGGGTGAATACTAAATACAGAGAATATTATTTCCAGGGAATAAGTAAATTACCAAAATACCCATTTATAAACTCAATTTTCCCTCTTCTCTCTCTAATCGCTCAAACTTCTTCACCGTCTCCCTCAGTTCACTCTCAGACCTAGACGACGATTGACGAATACGAAGACAAAAATGGTTAGATTAAAAATTTCAAAGGTCCCCGCCGCAGCTAGCGCCGCCGCTACCGCCACTGCCATCACCGTCGGAGCTTCTTCTAGAACCGTGCCCGTAAAGAAGGTAATTTAAACCTAAGGCCTGAATAAAATCAAAAATTGAAATCGAAATGTGCAAACCCAAGGCGCTAATAGGTCGCCGGTGGAAGGAAATTGGAATAATGGTTGTCGTCGTTGGGAAAGCCGCCGTGGGTGGGATTGTCACTGATTGATGCCATCGCCGTCGTATGAACTCACACAAGACACATCTCGTGTGAGTTCATACGAGACTCATCTCGTATGAACTCACACGACGTGTGAGTTCATACGAGACTCAGCTGAAAATATTTGATTCACTTACCATTTTAATTTCTTCTTCAAGAAAAAAAATATACAACTTTTTATTTAAAACAGAAAAGATGAAAAAACAGAAGAAACTATCAAGAGGAATAATATTCATTATTCCACTTATATTATGGGGAAATGTTTGTTTTGATATTACCATCTAAGAGAACAATTTGAAGTAACTGAAACATATTTTGTTCTTCAAAATCAAAATCCAATGTTTAGAATTGGAGTCTCGTATGAACTCACACGAGACATATCTCGTGTGAGTTCATACGAGACACATCTCGTATAAACTCACACGAGATGTGTCTCGTGTGAGTTCATACAAGCTTCCCAGTGTCCATTCTTTTTCTTTACATTGTTCATATTTGCCAGATGCTAAATAGCTAATTTATTGTCTCTTATTTGTTTTTTGTAGGCACGTGAGCGTATGACCGCGTCCAATAGAAAGAGGAAGGCTGAAATGCATTCGGAGAGAAAAGAAAAGCGGAGCAAGTTTAAGAATGACAAGAAAGCCACAGCTGAGGAGGAGCAGGAGGAGAGGGAGGAGGAGGTGGTAGCATCTGATGACGTTCAGGAGGAGGAGGAGGAGGAGGAGGAGGAGGGAGATAGTGAGGAGGAGGAGGGAGGAGGAGGAGGAGGAGGAGGGGGATAGTGAGGAGGAGAAGGGGGATAGTGAGGATGGGGAGGAGGATGAGGAGGAGCAGGAGGAGGAGGAGGAGGAGGAGGAGATAGAGGTTAGACCATTGAGGCATGGGAGGAGGCGGAGTCAGATTGTGGCTAGAGGGCAGGGACGGAGGAGGAGACAGGATGCGGGTGAGGAGGAGGCACCATCATGGCAGATTCAGAGTGACCCAGGTGGCGGCCCAAAGGTTGTTTCACTTATATACGGGTTTGGTGATCACAGAGCCCGGGAGATTTGGAGGGATGCCACTAGTGAGTCAGTGATGACTTTCCATACGAGACTGCTGCATCTGCACATGTCAGGCAATGATTACCCAATACCACCACCACCGAGGACTTGGAGGAACACTGTGATCCAAGCGCAAGTCAACTGATCCTCCAATACCGAGATAGGATAGCAACATTCAATGAACTCTATGATCAGAATAACGATGCAAGAAGAGAAAGATTACGTAGGGGATAGTATACGTGTAATGGTTTTTGAATTATCAAGTTTGTATGAATGTTTGTATGTTTTGATGTTTGAATTATATGCATAAGCCTTGTTAACACTTTTATTTCGTATACAATTTGGCGATAGTATATGTGTAATGGTCTATTGGTCCCTCCTACTGTTTTGTGGAGATGTGCTATCATATTAAGAATCAAATTTCAGTTCTAGTTATGTTTCTTGTTGCTTTTGCTGTTGCTGTTGTGAAAATGCAGGTTCAGACACTATTTCGTGTAAGTATACACGAGATATCATCTATAATCTCGTGTATATGTACACGAGACATCTCGTGTGCGTACACGAGTCATCACGTGTACATATACACGAGATGTAATCTATAATCTCGTGTATATGTACACGAGACATCTCGTGTGCGTACAAATGTCATCACGTGTACATATATATGAGATTATAGATTACATCTCGTGTATAATTACACGAGACGGGCAAGGACAGCGTTGAAATATTTCGTTCCCTGTATATAACGTTCTCTATATATAACTATATCCTTTGAAATGAGACCTTTCAAAAAGAAAAATGGCAAATGGCTCAATTGAAGTGGAACTGAGGGAGTAAAATAAATATGGTCAGACTTAATTAAAAAAGTGTCCGAGGCATTGTTGGCACGTAAGCTTAAATCAGCTTGAGTCAAGGACTCTTAAACCCAACTTTCAAACCAATAACCCATTTTAACCCATTTGAGATGAAAATCCCAAATAAACCCACATCTAACGGAGGGATACGGATGTTAACGTAATATCAAACTGGCGATCCAACTCCTTTCAAATCGCCCTCGCACGACATTGCCGGAGGATGCGGAGGCGTAGACGGCGGCGGAGGTGCCGGCGGAGAGTAATCGCCGTGGAAATCGAGAATCGAAAAGTCATCAATCGGCGAAGAAACAACAAATCGAACGATAAAACACACAAATCGTTAGGGAATGAAGAAGGTATGAAGGATAATTCGCCATTGAAAAGGGGGGAAAATCATCCGATTGAACAAATAGAAAGAAAATTAGTACAGATTAATTGAAGAAAAGCAAATTTTGAGATGAATTGTTGTGTAAATAACATAAATCGTATTGAATTATTGAAAATTTGCATACACGTATGGGTTGTTGGAGTGAGATTGCGTGTTGTTTGATTGAAGAACAAATGGCGAGAGAGAAACATAATTTTTTCTCATTTAATTCTTTTTTAAAATTTTATTTTCAAAGTGCTATAAGAACTTTAAATGGTCCTATAACAAGTGCTATAGGACTTGGCAACATCATATACAAAGCTTTAAGACCTTTTAATGGCCCTATATCAAGTAATATAGGACCTTTGAATGGTCCTATAGTAAATGGTATAGAACCTTTCACAGGCATTATTGTTTTGTATATGATGTTGGGAGGTCCTATACCAATTGATATAGGACCAATTAAAGGGCTAATAGCTATGTATATGATGTTGGCAGGTCCTATAGCAATTAGTATAGGACCAATTAAATGGCTAATAGCTATGTATATGAAGTTGGCAGGTCCTATACCAATTGCTATAGGACCAATTAAAGGGCTAATAGAGTTGTGTATGATGTTGGCAGGTCCTATACCAATTGCTATAGGACAAATTAAAGGGCTTATAGAGTTGTATATGATGTTGCTAGGTCTTTATACCATTTGCCACATTTCCTATAGCAACTGGTATAGGATCTGTCAATATCATATACAAATCTATAAGACCTTTGAATGGTCCTATAGCAATTGATATAGGACCTGTCAATATCATATACAAAGCTATAAGCCCTTTAATTGGTCCTATAGCAACTGGTATAGGACCTGTCAATATCATATACAAAGCTATAAGCCACTTAATTGGTCCTATAGCAATTGGTATAGGACCTGACAACATCATATATAAAGCTATAAGCCCCTTAGTTGGTCCTATAGCAACCGATATAGGATTTGTCAATATCATATACAAAGCTATAAGACCTTTGAATGGTCCTATATCAATTGGTATAGGACCTGTCAATATCATATACAAAGCTATAAGCCCTTTAATTGGTCCTATAGCAACTGGTATAGGACGTGGCAACATCATATACAAAGATATAAGCCCTTTAATTGGTCCTATAGCAACTGGTATAGGACCAACAATAAAATGTTAAAACACTAATAAGAGGTCTTATAGTAACAGGTATAAGACCTATTATTAGTCATACACAAATTGTAAGAATAATAACACCTGATCTTATACCATCAAAAACAACATAAACAACATCACTAATAAGAGGTCTTATAGCAAAAGGTATAAGACCTGCTATAAGTCATCTACAACATCATAAACAACAACATATCTTATATCTATAAAGTCACTTGATGTTCTTATACAACAGTACCAACAATAGATTCATAGAAATTAAATTGATTGACCTAGTAACGACATACAATCTGGAGCTTGAAAATACTACAGCTGATTGTTTCCTAGGAACTGAAACAGTGTAACAAACCAAATCACTGTTAACCCAACTGAATCATGATTACTAACTTGCTCACCAGCCAAAACACATGAATTATTGAATTGAACCTAGTAACAACATACAATTTGGAGCTTGAAAATACTACAGCTGATTGTTTCCTAGGAACTGAAACAGTGTAACAAACCAAATCACTGTTAACCCAACTGAATCATGATTACTAACTTGCTCACCAGCCAAAACACATGAATTATTGAATTCCTTCCTGTGCATAAAACAGATGAAATCCAGCTATCAGATTAAACACACAAAAATGAAGAAACCCCATTAAAGCTAGACCCTATAAGAATGATTGAAGCTCCTATTTGTCAAACAAAAACATACACACACACATCTTTTATACTCCAATTTAACACGAATTAAAATGACATTATATTTAACTTTGACCAAAATGGCTCAATTTTTTTTCATTTTCAAGAGAAAATGGAAAGATTCAAACATACCTTTTCCTTCGTTAGATCAACCAACGAAATAAGATCTGGCCATGATCTACAAAGACCTGGATACCATCCATCAATCAAGAATCAACTAAATTCCCAGAAAAAAAATTATATTATAAAACATTAAAGACTCAATCTTTTCAAAATTCCCAAATTAAATACCACAAACTTAAAACAAATTGACACTTACCCGAGGTTTTTTTGGCACTCCATGGACGACGGCGAGGGAGGTTTAAGCTTCGACTTCGAAGGAGGTCTCGACACTGGACCCACCCAACCCACCGCATCTGTCCCAGTAATTCAACCCGACAATGTTTCCGCCGCCGCTGTCAACAATAATTCTGCCCCACCCACCGCCGCTGTGGCCGATCCCGGTTCCTCCGCCGGAGGTAACTTCTTTGGTCGCCGTAGCTTCTGGCAGACCGTCTGCCATCACTGGCTCCGAAGCCTTTGTATGAAAGGGGAAGCCTGCGATTTCCTTCACCAGTATGACAAGGAAATTGTTTGAAAATTTTCCTGAAAAAATGGGAATTTGTAGAGAGAGAAAGTGAGAAGGAAGGTATAAAATGGTAATGGAAGAAGGTTTTGGTTAGAAGTTAACGGCGTTTAACTCAATTTTGGCCGGTATATGATTATTGGGGTTTAAAGGGATTTTAATTTGAAATATAAAAGAGGATTGTCTTTTTAAATTTGGAATGAGTTTTGATGGGTTATGATTTGAGATATGTGGGTATAGAGGAATTTTTCCAATCAGCTTTGGCCTTGAGTTCTAGTTGAGCACTAACATACTGAAACGCTATTTCAGTCCAAAAAACGATCCAAATTCATTTCCAGACACCTAAAATTTTCAAGTTCTTCGCGCCCAAATTTTGTGTGCAAATATACCAAAATCTCTGAACAATTTCGATCGAACAAACTATGAATTCCAGAAACTCATCCATAAGGGTGTTGGGGCAACGCTCAATTCCATCGACATTCATCCTTCGCAAGTGAGGAACAAAACCCTAATTTCTACTATTACTTGATCATCATTCTCTTGAAGCTAATCTGGATCTGGGTTTTTCATTGTGCATCCCTGTTTTCAGGTCTAGTGATTGTGACGAAGAAGCTCAGATTAGTAACCCCGCCAAAGATTCACAAATTTCGCTATCTGACTTCCTCAATCGGAAGCTGAAGAAAAACCCCGCTCCACACAAATCAGTTCAGGTACTGCATCTGCATTTACCCTCTTTCTGGTTGATTAGGAACAAAGAATTCACAACTCCATGTCATCTTCTGTGCTTTTTTTTAAAAAAAATCTTTCAAGGATTTGAAATTTTACTATCCTGGTGAAAATAGATTCTGTAGGGTACAGAATGGAAAACTTCTGACTCTTTTTTTAGAAGGAAATTAAAGGATTAAGGATTACACAGTTTTAGTATGGGTGGCTCCGTCTGATAACCAGAGTTTTGTTTCTCATTTTAGTTATCACCCCCAACCCCCAACCCAACGCCCCCCCCTCCCCTGAAATAAAAATTTATAAATTTCTGACACGTCTTCAGGCTTGTTAAATATCAACCTCTGTTAACCATACCCATAAAGATGCATTGAAATACTTTAACCATATGAATATACTTATATATGGAATCCAGCAGCATGGCAAAATATGATAATGAAAACGAGGAGTGTCAAGAATTTTACTTTCACAAGCAAACAATGAATGTAAAGTTCAAAAGCCTGATCCGTGTAACGTTAAATGAATATAATATGCAAAGCCCCATAAAAAATCTTTGATAAAAAACCTACATGGATGATGTGGTCGTTTGTTTCCACTTATTTGAAGGGGCTTTTGACTTATGGCTTAATATAAGCCAAATTTGTGGTGTTCTTTTTCACTTATAAGCCATAAACAAATAAGTAAAGTACAACCTAGTTATAACATGAATAAGCAAAAGCCCAAAATCAATAAAAATGGTGATTTTTTCAAATTATTGATAAGGCCAAAATTTGTTTAACCCCCCAAAGTATACACCCATTCCCACTTTGCACCCTCGTGCAAATTTTGTCCCAAGGTGACACCTTAACTAACCCGTAGTCCCACTTTGCACCCTGGCACCAAATGACGTTAGGAATTCGATGGAAATTAGTCATGTGCAAGACACGTGAGGAGTATTTTGGTCTTTTTTCTTGAAAAAGAGAAGTGCATGATTATCAATTTTGTTATTGAGGGTGACAATCAAATCCTCCACCCAACTCCACCATCACCCACTAATCAATAACCACTACCACCACCATTTCTCCCAAAATCCTGTCACCATCTCCAAATCCGGCCACCATAACAAAGTTTTCTCCTAAAATCATCATTTTCACAAAATCCAAAAGCAAAATTAGCAAAACAATCAAAATAATTTCTAAAAAATCACCAACAATACCAAAATAAAAATAATTCATCCAAAAACTTAAGTATTAGAAAAAAAACCTAGATAAAGGGAGTGTTTGACAGGGGAAAGAAGGGAATAGTCGAACAAAGCGGGAGGGGAATGAGGACATACTCGAGGTAGGAAAGGCGGACATGGGGGCAGGGATGGGGAGGAAAGGAAGGGGGAGAAGAAGTAGGATGGTCGGATCTGGGTGATTTTGAGAGGGAGGCTGAAGGCGGTGGTAGAAAGGTAGGGGGAGTGTCGAAAAGGTAGGGGAGGAGTGGAAGTGAGAGAGGGATGGATTGGGTCCATGGGAGAAAGTGAGAGAAGTGGGAGGGGTGGTAGGTTTACATAGAAGCATGATGAGTTTTCTGAGAAAGTGAGGAATGATTTGGTAGGTTTCATGGTTTACTTTTTTTGTTCTTTTGTTCTTTTTTTTTTTTTTGGTGTTAGTTATGACTTCTTTTGTTTTCTATAAGTATTTTAATAAATAAATATATTTATTTATTAAATTTAAATAATAAATGATAAATTGATAGTAAATTAATAATATAGATAAAAATATTATTATTTTAATTATTTGATTTTATTTCAAAATTGGAAAATTTTGAGAGAGGGGGTAAAGTGGGATTGAATAGAAACCTAGGGAGGTTAAACATATTCCCAAACACACTGTAAAGACCAAAATACCCCTCATGTGCCTTGCACATGATTAATTTCTATCAAATTCCTAACGTTGTTTGGTGCCAAGGTGCAAAGTTGGACTATGGGTTAATTAAGGTGCCACCTTAGGACAAAATTCGCGCGAGAGTACAAATTGGGAATAGGTGTTTACTTTGGGTGGTTAAACATATTTTGGCTTATTGAAAACAAGCTCGCTTTTCTTACTCCATAAGTCCTAGGTTCAAATAACACTACATGCATCTTTGTTTATTTTTTATTATTTGCATACTCATTCCACCAATTCAATTCTTTGACCTTTTTTTACTTTCATTTAATATAAAACAAAAATAAATTATTTGATTATATAAATATAAGTAAATTAATAAAAGACAAAAAATATTCAATATGTAAATAAAGTTGTAAATTCAAACTAAGTTCTTTATTATATTTCATAAATATATATTTTCTTAATAATTAATATTTATTTTAATATATAAATGTAAATTTATTATATTTATGATTTTGAATTATTCGAATCCAGCTTTATAGCAAACATTTATATTTATTTACTTGCAAATTATTAAAAAAAATGAAAAAAAATATTATATATAAAATACGTTTACTACTATTTGTCAATAAGTCATAAGCCATCAACTATCAGTTATAAGCCATCAACTATCAGCTATAAGCCACCGGCTACCAGCTTCAACAAACGAGTTATCAGTCGATCAGATATACGTCAATAAGTCGCCGGCCATCGGCTATAAGTTATCAGACATCACGTACAACAATCGAGCCCGATGAGCCTAAGAGCCACACAATCATAATAAAAACCAAGCTCGTTAATCTAGCTGTTAGAAGAAGTAAATGCCTTAACATAGTCTAATTAATGAAGAATCAAACTCTTGGCAGAACACATACATAAGAGAGATCAAATTACGTTTAACCCCCTAAAGTATACACACAATCCCATTTTGCACCCCAAATCGAATTTTATCCCAAAGTAACACTTTACTTAATCTTTCATACCACTTTGCACCTTATTACCCTCACAGAGTTGGAAATTTAACGAAAATTGGTCATGTGCTAATCATGTGAAGGACTTTTTTGGTCATTTTCCTAGATAAGAGAAGGGCATAAATGTCTATTTGTTATTGAGGTTGACAATTACTTTCTCCACCCAACCCCACCATCACCAAAAAAAAAAAAAAACCATTACCCACCGATCAATAAGAACCACCACCACTACTCCATCCAAATCTGACCACCACCACAATTCAAATCTGGTCACCACCACTGCACCACCAAAATCCGACAACCACAACCAACTTTTCTCCCAAACTCAAAGATTAAAATTAACAAAAAATTCAAAAGACAACGATACATTCACTTCAAATTAAAATTAGGACGAATAAAATCAAATTTTCAGCTGCTAAAAGCAACAATTTCATATGGGTTTCCGCAGATACAAGAAATTCATGATTTGGGGATTTGATTTTAATAGGGAGGGCGGCAGTGGAGATGAAGAAGAAGATGATTTGTGTTTGGGGGAAAAGAATGGGTCGGAATTGAAGGTGATAGAAGGAGATTTAAGGACTCCAGGTGATGAAGAAGGATGCAATGGCGGCGGACATGAAAGGGGAAGAAAGGACATGAAGGAGGTCGGTAGGGGAGGAAAGGCTGAGATGGGTGGTGTGCTCAGGGAAAAGGGAGAGGGCGGTGAAGGGAAGAATTGAGGGTATGTGATGGTGTGTAAGGTCCTTGAATGGAGTAATAAGGGAGATGGGTGGTTATGGAAAATGGAGGAAGGTATGTTGGGGCGAGATGGGGTATGCACAGGACATGTTTTTTTTTTTCCTTTTTCTTTATTTCTCTTCTTATATTTTTGGTTAGATATTTATTTATGATTACTATTTTTCAAATCTTACTTTTATTTAGAGTTGGTCTTATGAAAAACGCGTTTTTTCTGTCACTTAGGAAAAACGTGTTTTGGGTTTCCCCGTTTATGCCAGTGTCTGTTTAACAAAGTGCCAGTGTGACAAAGTGCCAGTGCATGTGTAACAAAGTGCCAGTGAAAAAAGTGTCAGTACCAGTTTAACAAAGTGCCAGTGTAAACTGGCACTGGCACTTTGTTAAACTGGCACTTTTATACGGGCACTTTTATATACATAAACTGGCACTCTTCACACTGGCACTCTGTTATACTAACACCGGCACTTTGTTACACTAATATTTTTGCTGGCTCTCAAAAATACAAGCACTGGCATTCAAAAAAACATGGACTGGCATTCAAAATCACGTACACTGGCACTCAAATACACATACACTGCACTCAAAAAACACTGGTAATCATTTTTGCTGACATTCAAAAAAACATGGACTGGCATTCCAAAAAACATGAACTGGCACTAAAAAAAACAAACACTGGCATTAGTATACACTAGAACTGGCACATCAAATCCCCCAGCAACCCCTTCGCACCGGCACTCCTAAATACATGAACTGGCACTCAAAAAAACAAACACTGGCATTAGTTTACACTATAACTGGCACATCAAATCCCCCACCAAGGTCCGTCCTATTTTTTCTGTCAATTTCCTCGCAAGACAATACAACCAAGCAGCGAAGTTGGTCTCGTGACCAGTACCATAATCTATGCTACTCGAATTCCCTAAACTATTCTCGAAGTAAGGAACTAACTCAATGGTAGCAGAATGGAGATCCGGAGGGAGGAAGTTGAATTTTCGGTCATGCGAGTATGCCAAGCTCGGAATGAGAGATTCCCATAACGAGCTGAATGTTGAATTGGGGGAATTTCATCGATGAATTGAATTAGGGTTTTGAGAAGGCAGATTTCTTCAAGGGCGGCGTCCACGGCGGCGTCCACGGCGGCGTCCATCGCCGGCGGAGAGCATCAAGGTTTTGGTGGTGGTTGGTTTTGGCCGCGAGGGAGGCCGCGAGGGAGGGCGGGAGACGATCGTTATTTGGAGAGAGGCAGTTTGTGCGGAGATCGAAAGTGGAAGAGTCGACGACGTATTTTAAAAACACGTTTTTTGTTAAGCTCACAAAAAGCGCGTTTTTTACAAGTTTTTGGCTTTTATTTATTATGTTGTTATATTTAAAATAATTAAACTTAAAAAAATAAAAATATTATTGTGATAAAAAGAACACCATATTAAGATAATAATATATTAGTTTATCATTATTATAATTTTTGATTTAATAAATAGATAAAAACATAATATAAAATAAATTATTTTGGTACATGAGAAAGACCAAAATAATCATCACATGACAAGCACATGATCAATTTCCGTTAAATTTCTAACTCCGTTAAGTGCTAGGGTGCAAAGTGAGACGAAAGGTTAATTAAAATGTTACTTTGGGACAAAATTCGGTTCTGGGTGCAAAGTGGGATTGCTTGTATACTTTGGGGGGCTAAATGTATTTTGGCCGAAGAGAAAAATTACCTGTTCTGCGCTGGCCATAGAACCAAGGCATGCAAGCAGTAAAACTTTGCTCTGATCTCCCAAGAGGGGATGGCATTGGAGCTGATCTTTCAGAGAATTTATGTCATCCCAGCCAGTCATAAATACCAAAATAGCACCAGGCCTTTCTTTTTAACATATGTAGCAAAGTACATGCTCAATGAGATTGAAGCCAATTGAATCAGGGTTCCAAGTTCCAACAGGACATTGAGTCCCTAGCCCGCAAACTATACTCTCCAAAGTCAGTAGCTTCATATAATCATATGCTTCCTGTGCACAAGATTGAGTATGAAATGAAGTAAATCAAAATCATGGGACAAGAACCTAACCAAAACTTATACCTTAACAGATGAAGAAAATAGGCTCTTCCTTTTTCTGATAGCTTATTTCTGCATTTTCCACAGCATAATTATCAATTTGATTATATGTGGTTAACCTATACCTGGTCATTTCCGAAATATTCTCCAGATAATGACTTCGAACTGGGTATGCAAAAGAATCTCATCAGCCCCAAAATGCAAGGAGTCTATTATATGGTCTTCATCTCTAATTTAGTTTTCTGGAACATAAGTGTAACATGGTTGTTGCAAATGAAATTTTGCTAATGCAGAATTCTTTCTAAAACTCGTCCACAGGGAAAAGAGAGGCCATTTTTGTTTCCATTGACCATTGCAGATGCAAGCGGGTTAATTGAAGGGGGAAGCCGTGAGAAGGAAAGTGGGCAAACAGACTTTCCTGATGCAGTACTTGAACAATTGAAGCATATTCGTAATGAGAAGCAAGACTGTATCCATTCGAGTTTAGATGGTGCGGTAGATAATGGCAGCAGATATAAGGTGAATGAAGACTGTATTGGTTCCTCTGCTGATGGTGGGATTGGAATTCCAAAAATTCGAGGTTCAAGAGAAGCAACTTCTTTTCAATCTCAAGGTTTGTCATTGCATCTTAATCTCTTAGTTACGTTCATAGTGAACTTCTGTTCTCCTTTCTTACTCACCTCTAACCATTTTTTTTTTATGTAATCATATACTGTTCCACTGGGTCAGTTAACTTGAGCTTAATGTCAGCTTATCCTGCTATTAAACTCATTACCATCAGAACGATGTTCAACTTTAATGATATTTCAATCAGCTTCTACTCTTCCAAGTTTTGTATGATGTACAAATTCTCCATGTCTTTAATTTTACCCAGATTAATATTGCTCTTGTACAAAAATCTGGCAAGTTTGAACTAATTCTTTTTTGTTTTTTGGGTACATAGTTTGAAGAGTGAGTACATGCAGCTTATACTTACTCCACCTTTATTGCTCACCGAGGCAAGACCTATATGACATTTTCTCATGTCTTAAATCATCTAAACTATAACACGTAATTTATTTCGAAAGAAGAAAGTATTGGTTAGTGCAACTTCATGCTTGTTTTAAGTAGATACATTCCTTCTGGGTTATCCACTAACAATAGTCTACTCCTTTGCTCCTCTTCCTCATTAGAGCATCTCCAACCCATTACACCAAATTTGGTGCAATTTTGCACTATATTTTACACCATTTTTTTTTCCTCTCCAACCCATGACACCAAATTTTGCACTAAAAAGAATATTCCTACCATATTCCCTTCCACCTCATCCTTATACTACTTTCATTATTTCTCAAATAATACGCAAAGTTTATTATTCTTACATATTAATCCCTCTCTTTTAATTGAGGTATTAAAATTTTAAATAAATTATTTAATAATTTTAAAAAAATATTATATTATTAAAAAAACTAAAGTAATAAATATTAATTTAAAATTTAAATAAAAGATAAATAAACAACAAATTTATTATTCATATATTACATGGAACAAAAGAGTTGAGAAAAAATAGCTTACAAAACAAAAATCACACATAATTATACAAAGTAATACTAAATTTAAAATTACATAAAATTTATTAGCTAGTCCTCAAAATTTATTATCTACTGTTGTTTGTTTAATTTATCCAAGTTTTTATTATTAGTTTGTATTAAAATTATGTAAATTTTCTATTATTATGTAATGTTAGTTTATGCTTTTTATAAATGTTTTATGTTTGTTTTTATATAAATGGTGTTATGTTTTTATTTCATATATATATATATATATATATATATATATATATATATATATATATATATATATATATATATATATATATATATATTGAATATTTATTTTGGGACGGAGGAAGTATTATTTCAATTTATATACATTTGTAATTTTAAAAATGTAGAGGGACTAAATTGCAAATAAAAATGTATGAAACCAAATTTGGTGTGATGAATAGTGTTACACCAAATTTGGTGTAATACTATTCAAAACACCAAATTTGGTGTAAGAAATAGAGTGGGTTGGAGTTGGGAATAGTGGGAAAAATAGAGAAATAGTGTGAAAAATAGAGTGGGTTGGAGTTGGGAATAGTGGGAAAAATAGAGAAATAGTGTGAAAAATAGAGTGGGTTAGAGATGCTCTTAGGACTTATTTGGATATGTGTTCTCTTTGTTTAGTTAATAATAAACAAATATTACTGTCATGAATGCTTATGTTGTTTCTGGAAAGCTTATTTAGAAAATACTAGCTTTTTATTTGATTAAAAAAAGTCACTACGCTTGTCGTCATTTGTGAAGGAAATCACCCAATGTGATTATTTTGTATTTTAGTATTATTATTTAAATTACTCCTCCGCTTTTAAATGACGTCTGGATTTTCTCTTGATCAGAAGGAGGGAATCATAAAAAATCTGCTAAAAAATGTTTGGTGGTGCTGGGAGGTGATCCAAGACCCAAGCGACAACAAAAGAAGCAGCGTCTTAAAAGCCCTGAGAAAGCAAGGCCTATCTTCAATCACTGTAAGCGTTAGATATGCGATAAACAAGGAATCTGGAATTATGGATCCTTCAGAATCCAACACATATACACACACACACAAACTCACACACTATTTTATACTCCGTATAAATTAGGTAAACCATAAGGGAATCCTAATTGTTAATACGTTTGAAACAGATGCAAATGGAAGGGGGTGGTGGGACTGTGATATGGAAGGTGTTGATAATGATGAAGTAGGGCACAACGAAGTGTGGGAAGGGATAGGCTCCACTACATTGGGAGGACTTGATTGGCATTAGTATATACAACCACTTTAGCCCTCTTAATCAACTTGCGTCTTGGTGGGATTATAACTGATTTTCTATCAACTTTCAGTTTAGTTGTATTAAGGAAGGTGTTTTCAATGCTACAGTGAATGTGAATGTGAGAATGTGTGACCATCATTTCTTTGTTTCTTTTTCAGCTTTCAATTTGCTTCATAATTGAAATTTGTTGCTAAAATGTTATGGGCAAGAAGCACACATGAGATCATTCAAAGCACAAATGGCTATCTAACATGTTCAACCCTCATCTTTACTTAAACTTCAATTTTGACCGTTGTTTTTTTAATCATTATACAACTATTTTTTTTATCAAAAGTAGTGAAAGTTAAGGCATTTTTAGCAATTTTAATCATCGTACTTTAGTTACTTTTTGAGGAAAAAAAAGAGTGCGCATTTAAAGTATAATGGTTAAAATTGAAAAAAAAGAAAGTAAGAAAGACAATTGTTAAAATGGAAGCTTAAGAAAAATACTAGGGTTAAAAATGTCGATTGACCAAGAACAAGCTGTTATATTTTGAGCTTAAGAAATGAATTGTAGATATTAAGGATGTTACTATGGAAGCTGCTGAAATAACCCAATCCGAGGCTGAAGACACTGAGCATGAGGCGCCCGCCTCACACCACGCCAGGCGCCCGCCTCAAAGCTGTCACGACGAGGCTGAATCTTCTGCGAGTGAGGCGCACGCCTCAAAGAGCCCCAAGCGGCCACCTCATGGCCTTTCCCTCTCGGCCATTTCCTCTGCAAGCCAAGCGCCCGCCTGGCCCAAGCCCAGGCGCCCGCCCCGTACCAATTGCAGTTCCTGTTCTAGTTTGGAAACATGCTAAAGTTTCCTAATCTACTTTTCCCTATTGTATTTGGAATATTTTGTTATTCTCATAGATTAGGAAACTACATTATTCTCCTTGTATAGATAGATTTCACAATCCTTGTGTAGTTAGGATTCACCCGTTGTAACTATATATATTGATCAATTGTGAATAAACAAGCTAAGACTTTGAAATCTAACATGGTATCAGAGCAGCAAGATTCAAAACCCAAAAACTTCTCCCTATTTTCGGCAGCCCCACCCCACCATGGCAATGGCCGGAGCTTCCTCCACCATTCCAAACGCTGCCCAACCCAACCAATCCGCCACCACTACCCCTCTCGCCATCACTGCCTACACCACCCAACCCCGTCCTTCACCCAACCGTGGCCACCACCGCACCACCAATCCCTCTCCATCCTCTAGCTCAAACCATTCACCCCGCCCCTTTAAAGGAAAGTGCCAATATTGCCGTAACATTGGTCATGTCATCTCCCAATGTCGCCAATTCAAGCGCGACCACCCCACCATTACCTTCCCCTCCCTTCCTCGCCAAAACCGAAATCCTACCCCTACCCACCAAGCTCATACCACAACCCACCCCTACCCCCCTCCCCCTTCTTGGCTTATCGATAGTGGTGCAACCAACCACATCACCAATGACCTCTCCATCCTAGCCCTTCACACACCCTACAATGGCAGTGACGAAGTCATCATCGGCGATGGTTCTTCTCTTCCGATCTCTCACATAGGTTCCTTCTCTCTCCCCACATCCTCTTCCCCTCTTAAATTTAATAGTGTCTTACATGTCCCCCTTATTACTCGTAATATTCTGTCCGTGTCTCAATTTTGTCGTGACAACAAAGCCATCATTGAATTCTCACACTCCTCTTTTCTTATCAAGGACAAAACCACGAGTCAAACACTTATCCATGGAAACCTTGAGGATGGCGTTTACATTTGGCACCCTCCGTCCATTCAAGCTCACTCAAGCTCTCTCTCATCGCAGCTGTGGCATCATAGATTAGGGCATCCCTCTTCTCCCGTTCTTAGTTTATTACGTAGCAAGTTCAGTTTATCTATTTCCTCTAGTTTACCTCCTTGTAATTTTTGCTTTATTAATAAAATCCACAAGCTGCCATTTACATCTTCTACTCTTGTCTCCCATGACCCCCATGATCTCATTTTTTCGGATGTATGGACCTCTCCAATTCACTCACTCGACAATTTTAAATACTATGTCATCTTTGTCGATCACTTCACCAAATACATTTGGTTTTACCCTCTCAAACACAAATCCGACACCTACAACACCTTCCTCCGCTTCAAAGCCCTAGTCGAAAAATACTTCAACCGCCCCATCATTCAAATCTACTCCGACAATGGGGGTGAATACCTCAAACTCACCCCCACTCTTGGTCAAAACGGAATCACCCACCTCACTACACCCCCTCACACTCCTGAACACAATGGGTACGCCGAACGTCGTCACCGCCACATTGTAGAAACGGGCCTCACCCTCCTTTCCCATGCCAACCTACCCCTCACCCTTTGGACCTATGCTCTCACCACTGCCACCTACCTCATAAACAGATTACCTACCCCCACACTAAACAACGACTCCCCCTACTTTCGCCTTTTCCACACACCCCCAAACTACACCAAGTTACGTAGCTTTGGTTGCCTCTGTTACCCATGGCTTCGCCCATACACCACCCACAAGCTAGCCCCAAAATCCATCTCATGTATCTTCGTTGGTTATTCACCCACGCAAAGTGCATATTACTGCCTTGATCCCACCTCCCTTTGAGTCTACACCTCCCGCCATGTCCGCTTTGTTGAAACCACATTCCCATACAATTCCCTCACCACCACATCCCCCACTACCTCCACTCCTCCTCCCTCTGAATGGCACACCCTATTCCTCCCCATTCTACACACCACCCCCTCCATGCCACTTCCCCCCAACCCCAACCCCCTCCCTCTCCACAACCACCTCCTTCCCAAACCCATCACTCTCCCAATCCCACCCCAAGTGTACCCCCAACCCCACCTCAGCCTGACACTACCCCACCCACTACCAACCCCCCCTCACCTCCACCTCCCACCCGCACTATCACCACTAGACTATCCCATGGCATCACCAAACCCAACCCCAAATATGCCAACCTCTCCCTTCTCACCTCTCCAACAAGCCTTCCCACCACCACAAAACAAGTCCTATCCATCCCCCATTGGCACATTGCCATGATTGAAGAGTTTCAAGCTCTAAAAACCCGCAACAACACTTGATCCTTAGTCCCACCTAGCACAGCTCATAACATTGTCGGATGCAAGTGGGTCTTTCGTGTCAAATACAATTCCGACAACACTATTCAGAAATACAAGGTTCGGCTTGTAGCCAAGGGTTTTCACCAACAACCCGGTGTTGACTACACCGAAACCTTCGGTCCCATTGTCAAACCAGCCACAGTTCGACTACTCCTTTCCCTTGCCACAACCAACCATTGGCCCCTCCGCCAACTTGATGTCAACAACGCCATCCTTCAAGGCACTCTCTCTGAAACTGTTTTTATGACACACCCCCCCGGATTTGAGGACTCCACCAACCCATCCTTTGTTTGTCGTCTGTCTAAGGCCATATATGGTCTCAAACAAGCTCCCCGTGCATGGTTTCAAGAATTCAAAACCTACCTCACCACATATGGCTTTCACCCCTCCCTAGCCGATCCCTCTCTATTTATCCTCAACAGATCTCCATCCCCAATTTACCTAGTAGTCTATGTTGATGATATCATCGTCACCGGGCCCTCTCCCTCTCACCTTCAGTCATTTATCTCCAACCTATCCGCTCGATTCTCCCTCAAGGATCTTGGTCCCTTGTCATACTTCTTGGGTGTCGAAGTCGTCCCAAACCAAAATGGGCTCCTTCTCTCTCAGACCAAATACATCCACGATCTTCTCACCCGTCACAACATGATTGACTGCAAACCACTTCCCACTCCCATGGTCGCATCACCACCCCTCACCAGATCGACTGCCACTCCCGCTGTTGACCCTACCCCCTATCGTGCGATTGTTGGTGGACTTCAGTATCTATCATTCACTCGTCCCGACATTGCCTTCTCGGTCAACAAACTTGCACAATTCATGCAAAACCCCCAACCGTCTCACTGGGTTACACTGAAGCGTCTCCTACGCTATCTTCATGACACCATGCACCTTGGTCTTCAGATTTTTGCAAAGTCCCCTCCCTCTCTTCATGCATTCTGTGATGTAGATTGGGCTGGTGACAAAGATAACTTTGTCTCAACTTCTGGCTTGATTGTCTATCTCGGCAAAAACTCGGTCACTTGATCTTCTCGAAAACAACGTGCCCTTGCTAGGTCCACCACCGAAGCTGAATTCCGGGCCATCGCCGACACAGCAGCCGAACTCACTTGGGTTGGGAACTTACTCACTGAGCTTGGGTTTCCATCACGTGCTACACCTGTGATTTACTGTGATAACCTTGGTGCCACAACCTACTCTGCGAACCCGGTCTTCCACTCTCGAATGAACATGTGGCCCTCTCATTTCACTTTGTTCGTGAGCAAATTCAGTCCGACTCTCTCCGTGTGCTAACACATTGCCGGTTCCGACCAACTAGCTGATGTTCTCACGAAGCCACTGCCTCGTATACGCTTCCAAAACCTTATTTCCAAGATTGGCCTTCTTCACGGATCGTCTATCTTGCAGGGGCGTATTAAGGATGTTACTATGGAAGCTGCTGAAATAACCCAATCCGAGGCTGAAGACACTGAACATGAGGCGCCCGCCTCACACCACGCCAGGCGCCCGCCTCAAAGCTGTCACGACGAGGCTAAATCTTCTGCGAGTGAGGCGCACGCCTCAGAGAGCCCCAAGCGGCCGCCTCATGGCCTTTTCCTCTCGGCCATTTCCTCTGCAAGCCAAGCGCCCGTCTGGCCCAAGCCCAGGCGCCCGTCCCGTAGCAATTGCAGTTCCTGTTCTAGTTTGGAAACATGCTAAAGTTTCCTAATCTACTTTTTCCCTATTGTATTTGGAATATATTGTTATTCTCATAGATTAGGAAACTACATTATTCTCCTTGTATAGATAGATTTCACAATCCTTGTGTAGTTAGGATTCACCCATTGTAACTATATATATTGATCAATTGTGAATAAACAAGCTAAGGCTTTTGAAATCTAACAGTAGATGCGGATAATGTTGTTATGGTCTCATATTCCACCCAAAAAGTTGTACTTTTGCCAATGAAAATTTTATTTTTACGTAAAATTAGGAAAAATGTGTTTTTAAAACATGTGATATTTTTTTTATCAAATAACCGAAACTTATTTTAAAAACGCAGTGACATTTTTGTACATATTTGAAACTTATTAGAACACTTCGGCTCTCCGTAACATATTAATGCTCTCCATAACATATTAATGCATACATGTACTCTTTTAACATTAACACTAACAATAGCATTTTTTTAACACATTCACACTTATTAACAATTGTTGAAAGTGTCAATTTGTATGTACAAGTATCGGTTTGAATGACTGAGACTTTGTAACACTAAACACTATGTTTGAATGACTGATATTTTGTAACAATAATATGTCAGGAAGTAGTGAATGCAAGAACGTTGTTTATTGGAAAATCCATTGAAACATTGCTGATGACATTGATGGATTAGAACAACAAATAAAGCTACAAAAAGACAAAAAATCTAAGTCATCACATTCTAAAAACTTAAACTCCTAATCCGAAGGGGAGGAAGAAGAGTTTGAAGAAGAGAAGGGCTAACACGAATGCTCAAGAACCAAAGGTGAATGAATTTTACGGTCCTTCAATCGAAGAATCACCTTTGTGCTTGGTGCTACATGATGTAGCTAGAGACTATGAATTGAAGCATATTGTCACACTTTGACAAAGTGGACATGCTAAGGAGGCTAAGATTTCTAGAAGATTCCGCATTACTTCAAAAATGCCTTAGAATTATGTAAGTATATGTGTTATGGGCGAAATCTCGGACGACGACATCATGAACCTAGCCAGCATGTCAACATCTTGGCCTGCGATTAAGGTAAAATAGTTATTTTATTATTGATACTAAATATCTTTTTTACAGAATAAACAACAGAAAAATAAAAACGTGCTATGTGGACTCTTCTCAACGGAATAGAAGACTGGGTCAAGGTCAAGATAAGAAACCGAGATATTATGAGGTTAGTTGCGACAGGGAAAACATGTGTAATCTTTTTCTTATTTAAGAGCTATGAGGCTGGAACACTTGCACGCGACTCACGCATTTTCTCTTGTACTCCGCTATAGCTCACCACCAATTGTAACTCATTGATCGTTAATACAACCGTTCGGGAAGGCAGGTGCTCATAAACACCTTCCGAGGTTTTAAGCCGGCGAGATAGTTGTCTCAAGGGCTTTTCCTCGTTACATCGACGTGTTGATCTTACTCTATCCTTACACCGATTATACTCAATTGCACCTTCCTCATTCTCTTTTGATTTAAATTACAATTTATTATTTTTTCACCAAAACAATTTGGCACCCACCGAGGGGCCTTTGGTTTTTTTAATCGGTTTAATTCTCGTTCGCCCATCATGTCTACTCAACCCATGACCTCTACCACCGGCAAAACTATTGTTACTACCAGTAGCATGAATGTTTCCACCGGAGGTTTCAATCCCGGCAAGTCGACGGCCGGAAACTTTGAGTCGTTGCCGCCGCCTACGGGATCTGGCAAGAAGCAGTCATCTTCAACGCCTGATTCTGAGATCAAGAACATGCTCATTCAGATGAAGAACCAGCTGGACAGACAACAAAGTAACACCTCGCTGATAGCTGACACCTTGGTGAAGATGCAAAAGGAACAGAAGTTGTTGATTGAAAGAGTGAATGCTGTCTCCCCTATTCGCCCTAAAGTCCTTATTTTGATATTAGGGGCAGCTCCCAGACCTTCAATGAATTCATTCTAATGGTTTCAGCAACTCATGGAAGGATACCATCATCACCGATGACGACTTCTACGATGATGTCGACACCATTTGCATCCAGCATCTTCAAGTTATCTTCTCAAGGAAACACATCAGTCCCACCTTCTACGCATAACATCATTGGGACATCTTCAGAGGGGGCAACCTTTACCAATAGTACCGTCATGCCATCCTCCGCAGATAATACTAATCCCTTTGCTAATGTCAATTCAAATTATGTTTTCGATAATACTGCTCGTACTACTAACCCTTTTGCAGTTAGCTACATAGCAAGCCAGCTTCAAGAATTGAGGGATATGGTCATGAACGTACCTGGTGTCACTTCCCCATCCAGCAAGTTTCACCGACATGCTACAATCTATCACGCTTGTACCGACTATTTCACATGTCGACATCCCCAAAGAAATTAGCATACTAACCATAAAGCTGTATGATGGAAGCACCGATCCTGAGGAGCATGTCGCCCATTACTAAGAAAAGATGAAAATTGTCCGCATACCTCTCCAATTTTGAGAAGCATGCTTGTGTAGAGGATTTGGTTCAACATTGGTAGGACCAACTTTGAAGTGACTGATTCGTCAATAACCTGGATCTATTGGGTCGTTTGCCCAGCTTGTCAACATGTTCAACAACCAGTTCTCTTGTAGCAGACAATTCGAGAAACTCACCAGTGACCTTTATCGTATCACTCAGCAGCCTATCGAAGCGTTGAAAGACTATGTTAACAGGTTCAACAAAGAAGTCTTATAAATCCCCAACCTAGATATGGCAACAGCAGCTGAAGCCTTCAAAATGGGTTTGAAAAAGGATTCTCCATACTATGAGGAGTTGGTGATGAACCCGTGCAAGAGGATGGAGGACATCCGAAACAGGGCGTTAAGATTCATCAGGCTAGAGGAAGATAAGATGTAGCAGACAAAGCTTTCTGGCAAGGCATCGACATATGAAAATCCTGACAGGAAAATAGAGACATCTCACCAGAAGCAGAACAGATCCAGACCTTATTACAGAAACGATCACAACAAGATCCACTATGTGGAGGATGAAGATGATACTGAATGTCCAAAGATTTCTGACTATTGTTTTTTGTTGATGTTTCAGGTATCCTCTGCGCAATGAACAACCTAGGAGACAAGGCAAGATGGCCCCGAAAGAATGACAAACCATCAGGATGGAAAGATAAATCTAGTGGTGTGCTGACCACGAGGATTTCGGACATCTCACCGAAGATTGCATCGCCTTAAGGAAGGAACTGAGCTATCTACTGTCAAAAGGATATCTCAAAGAACTTCTCAGCCACCGGAAAAACAAGACGGAGAATAAAGAACTTGTTCCAACAAGACCACCATCTCCTCCGCCATTTACTAAGGTAGTCAATGTTATTAGTGGTGAATCTGACATTTGTGGTACTTCTTATTCTGCAGCTAAAAGATTTGACAAGAAAGTAAAGGATGAAAAGCCTGAAAGACTCACGAAGATGTCGCAGCTAACAGCTCAAGACGTCGTCTCCTTTGAAAAAGACGACATGGATAATGTTATGGATCCACATCATGACGCCTTGGTGATTGCATTTCAACATTCTCAAATTCATCTTTTGGGTGGCAATTGAATCTAGATAGTTAGGGTGGGTGATGGGATCAAGGAAGTTGATTGTCATTTTTTTATGAAAAGGTTCTAGCTTTTCTTTTAAAACTCCAGAATTGGTTTTATGAAATTTTAAGAGGGGACATTTTGTACTACTCTTGCCTTCCAAGAATTGTATTTCATTCTTATTTCTTTTATAGAAATGAAGAAAAAAAAAGTTGTTTTTAAACAAAGGTGAACTAGAATTCTCAGATGTTTAAAGGAGTGGTGGTGTGGTGATGGAACTTAAAGATTGTGATTGTGAACAGTTTAGAATTCTCAGTTGTCACAACTAGAATAACTGAGAATATTGCTCACAATTGAGAGATTCTCAGTTGTTGAATAATAGATTGTGAAAATGTGAGAATTTGTTTAGTTTAAAAGCTGAGAACTTCTGAGTGAACAACAGTAAACAATTGAGTACATCACAGAAATCCTTGGTTGTTTTGAGTGTGAAAATCTGTGTTTAGTGAAAATTTGAATCAACTTGTGACTTGAAATGTTTAAATATTTTTATTTTTATTTTTATTGTACTTAAGTTTTTGGGGTGGTAATAAAAATAACATACTATATCAAAATAAAATTGATTTTAAGTAAAAGGACGGAAGGGGACTAACCCCTAAAGTGGGAAGAAAACTATCTTTAATTCAAGACTTAAAAAGAAAAAGAAAGTCTTGCATAATTGAGCCACATAAATCTTATCAAGGCAAAGACTTGCTCAAATGAAAGTCTCCTTGGTGGGCTCATTCATTATTTTGGTGGTTGTATAATAGAGGGCAATTGCTTTCTAGATTTTTACATCACAACTCTTTCCCCTCACCCATAAAATAAATTCTGTAGAATGTATTTTAAAATAGCCACCGGTAATGCAAGGAGGAGTGAACTAAACTATGTCTTCATTGCTCTATTGTTTTTACTTTTCATGTTTGAAGATGCAATAGCCATTAGGTGCTTGGACAAGGAACGGAATGCTCTTTTACAGTTCAAAGAAGGGCTTATTGATGAATACGACAGGCTCTCTTCTTGGAGTGGACAAGACTGCTGCAAATGGAAAGGAATTAGGTGCAACAACATCACAGGTCATGTTCTCACTCTTGATCTTCATTCACCTCCAGACTATGATCTTTATCATCAACTCAGCCTGAGAGGTAAACATGCCTTTTCTTCATTGGTTGTATTGCGTCATTTGACTTTTTTGGACCTCAGTTCAAATGATTTCTCTGATAGCCAATTCCCAGAGTTTATTGCTTCACTCATGGAATTACGGTACCTTAACTTATCAAATTCCTATTTCACTGGTACAATTCCTCATCAGATTCAGAACCTTACGCACTTGCAAACTCTTGATCTTCACTTTAATGGATTTGAGAATGTTGAAAACCTTGTATGGCTTTCGAATCTACGAGAAATCAGATTCCTTGACCTGAGTTTTATTGACCTCAGCAACACCAACTCGCTGCAACCAATACAAAAGCTATCTTTCCTAACAGAGCTGCACTTGGTTGCGTGCTACATCAGGTCACCCTTGCCTCTCTTAACCAATTCTTCTTATATTTCCGTCATTGATCTTTCTGTTAATGATTTCAATTCATCATCAAACCCTCTTCATTGGTTGTACAATCTGAGCTCTAGCCTTGTTCATGTAGATATCTCAGACAACAATTTACAAGGCCCTATACCTGATGTTTTTCAGAACATGTTTTACCTTCAATATCTGAATCTCCAACATTGTAGGCTTCAAGGTATGATCCCAGAATCGTTGGGGAACTTAACTCATTTGCGATTCTTGGATCTATCTCAAAACAGCTTGACTGGAAATCTTTCAGACGTTCTTAATAAGTGGTCACATAATGCAAAGAACTCAATCGAGGTTTTACACTTATCAGGGAATGAACTTAGCGGTTCATTACCTGATTTTTCAAGATTTCCGTCTTTGAAGAAATTCTATGTTTCTCGTAACAAATTGAATGAGTCATTCCCAGAACATATTGGACAGCACCTCAATCTTGTTACCCTAGACTTTTCTAGTAACCAGATTACGGGTTTGTTTCCCCAACCATTATCATTCCCGAATCTGGAACATTTGGATCTTAGCAATAACCATTTGAAGGGGAAACTAACAGAACTCCACTTCATGAAACTTTCAAAATTACGAGTGTTAGACTTGTCATTTAACTTCCTAATTTTAGATGTCAGTTCAGATTGGATTCCTCCTTTCCAGTTGGATGTGATTGCATTGAGAAATTGCAAGATGGGCCCTCACTTTCCCAAGTGGCTTCAAACGCAACATAAGTTTTCGGAGCTCCACATTCCTCATGCTAATATTTCAGATGTAGTACCTAACTGGTTCTGGAATCTTTCACCAAGATTGACGGTCTTAAATGTCGCAAGCAACCAGATGAGTGGCGTGATTCCTGACTTGTCTTCCAAGTTCAATCACCTTTCTCTAATAGATTTGAGTTCTAATCGGTTCAATGGTCCATTACCATTACTTTCTCCAAGTGTTCAATCGTTATATCTCTCCAAAAATAGGTTTGTGGGACCAGTTTCTTCCTTGTGTGATAAAACTAGTATCACAGTCCTGGACCTTTCAGATAACCTTTTATCAGGAGAATTTCCAGATTGTTGGAAGCATATTCAGGGATTATACATTCTAAATCTCGCAAACAATAACTTCAGTGGCAAAATTCCCAGCTCTTTACGATTTTCAAATAATCTTCAATCATTGCACCTTCGAAATAACAATTTCATTGGGAAATTGCCGTCTTCTTTAAAGTACTGCACAATGTTGAGACTTGTTGATTTGAGTGGGAATAAATTATCGGGAAGAATCCCAGAATGGATAGGGATATATCTGAAAGATTTGATAATTCTAAGTCTTTCCCTGAATAAGTTCTATGGAAGCATACCGCCAAATATATGCAATCTGAAACATGTTCAAGTTTTGGACCTCTCTCGAAACAGTATATCAGGATTTGTTCCTATGTGCTTTAACAACTTCACTTCATTAATTGAAATGAACGGAACGGCTGCAATCCCCTCCACCACATACGATTCTTTCCAGGGCAAGGACACCTATTTTGAGTATACCGTGGTGCAGTGGAAAAGACAGAGTGCAGAATATGGCCGGATAACCCTCGAGCAGCTAAAGGTCATAGATCTTTCAAGCAATAAGTTAACCGGAGAAATACCCGTTGAGTTTTGCAGTCTTATAGATTTACGTTCGCTGAACTTATCAAGGAATTATTTCACAGGGCATATCCCTCAGAAGATTGGTCAAATGATAATGCTAGAATCCATGGACTTGTCCAGAAACCTCATTTCTGGTGAAATTCCTGTGGGGTTGGGCAATTTGACTTTTCTAGGTGTCCTAGATTTGTCGAATAACAACTTGTCAGGGAAAATTCCACCAGGAACACAGTTGGAGGGTTTTGATTCCACCGTGTATGCTGGCAATCCTGAACTCTGTGGATTGCCTCTTCCAAACAAGTGCCCAGGAGATGAAGTAGCTCCAGCTAGCAAAGACAAGAATGCTGAAGAAAATGAGGATGAGCTTAAAACACCAGGGTTTTATGCAAGTGTGGTGCTTGGTTTTGCAGTGGGATTTTGGGGGGTGTTTGGAACACTACAACTCAAACACTCATGGAGACGTGCCTTATTTCAGTTGCTGAGCGACGTGAACGATAGGTTCTATGTGGCAGCAGCAGTGAATATAGCTAGAATTCAGAGACTGTGCACTTACAGAGGTTAATGCTATCTCTCTCTTTGTTATACATTCTACATCACATTTAGTATAAGGAGGGTGTTTCCGCACCAAATTGGAGTTGGCACAGATAATGGCGTTCCTCTTGGAGATGGTCTAACAGATGCTGATTCGTTGCTCAATGTTATCAGGATCAATCTTGGAATGTGGCTGCTCATACATTCTCCTGCTAAGCTGGTGTTTTCCCATTTTCTTATCATTCTTCAGTCTATTATGGATGCCTAATTACATAAGTTTCTAGTTCTACTATGTATGTCTAAAACATCAATAAGGGTACTCTTTTTAAGGAAGAATCCACCAGGAGGTGTACATTTTACTCTGTAGTTTCTTATTGTGATTGCACTTCTTTTCATCATCTAAGACGGGGATTTATGCTCTTTGTGTGGCAGTCTTTTGTTTGTGCTTTAATTTTTCATTGTTCCCATGTTAAGATTGTCATATGCGAGCTTGTCAGAATGGCATATCCATCTCAAAATGAAGTTGCTATTTTAAAATTAAAGCTTCAAATATTCATAGAAGTTGAAAATTTTTTGCTTCGTAAAAGAAATATAGAATAGCTATTGCACGATATTAAAAAGATTGATATGTCAAATGCGCCTCTTCTATTGAGATGAAGGGGGCACATTTTACAAGTCAAGTCATATAAAGTCGAACAAAAGGAACACACAGAACTCTCGCACAATTTGATCATATGCATGTCTTGGTGAAATAAGTCACTTAAAGTATCTACCCAAGAAAGAAGAAACTAGACATAATTGTGTGATCCTAGCTATAGTATAAAGTCCCAAAAGCAACTAGTTAACCTCAGACACTTGCACTCCCACCTGAAAATAAAAACAGCATACCTGATGTTTTTTGGAACATGAATAATACCTTCAAAATCTACGTTTCAGTGGTTCCAGAATCGTTTTAGTTGGATCTAGAGAACAACAATTACTTAACTGGAAATCTCTCTGAGGTTCTTAATAAATGGTCAGGAGGTGCAAATTCTTATACTTTCCAGCTTTTTGTTTTGCCTTTGATGAGGCCTCCATGAGTTCTCATACTTTCCATCAAATTTTCCTCTCTTGTTTCATAAACCCAAACCAACTTCAATTATTTTTCCTTTTCGAACGCAGACATCAAATCAACTTTGGACTTTGTATCTTGGACTTCTTCAAATCAACTCTTGTGATTCAAAGACACCAAATCCTAACAAATCTCCACCTTAACTTTGAATCTCCCAAATAATTAATTAGAACAGACTTCTCCACCTCTGCCTCAGCTGTGTTGCACCGAACACCCAACTTGTCCTTCAGACAACCAAAAATTGTATCTTCCTAGACACTCAAATGTGTTACGCCGAACACCAAAACACTTGATGCAACAGTTGATTAAGCCCGTTCAACAAGTAAACAAACGTGTCTTTCAAGACACCCAAATGTATCCCCCTCGACACCCAAATTGTGCTTCGCCGAGCACACAGATGTGTCTTCAAGACACCCAAAAACGTGCCACTGCAGTAGCACTCTGAATTGCCCCCACTAGCAATTAGGCAAATCCAGCATCGGATCTTGTCAACCAAACATATGAAGCGACCATATAAATGGAATCCCTAACAGTACGTACCTTTTCTTTGATTCCTTCCTCGCTTTCCAAATATGCTAGTGCTACTTTATCATAGGATACTCGGCTCATCCCCCCTTTCTCCTCCCCAAAACCAATTTGTGTGTGTCGACTTGCTAAATGTAGCTTGCCCAGTTCAACTCCATCTTGAGTAACTCGCCGCTTCACATGTTTGTCAACCATCCCACAAGAAGCCTTACAACATGTTTCCTCCATATACAACGCTCGACACTCGAGACAAAAAACGTAGATCCTTGTAGGACGTACAAGGCACCTTTGTTTTACCCCTTTCGGAATTACATTTGAACCCTTGAAGACAATTACTGCTCCACCTTCACTATTGAAACTGTATCTTATCTTGTCTAGTCAACTAAGCAATATCAGATTCTTTGTTGCTTCAGGAACATGTCTAACCTCGTTCAACATACAATACTTACCACCAGAAGTCCGCATACTTATGGAACCAATGCCAACCAATTGCAAATAGAATCATTAGCAAAATAAATACGCCACCTTCCATCTGCTTGTACGTTGCAAATCATTCCTTTGCACTAACACATGTGATAATACGCCTCAGAAATCAAGAATCAATGCATCTTCCATGACTTTGTCTTTTTTTATCACTAGAGCGTAGTTCTCCAAATCGTCATCTGCTATAGTTGAGTTGACCCAAATTGCTTGCTCTTCTCCATCCTTGGACAATCACGTTTCCAATGTCATATCTCCTTGCAGTAATTACAGACATCTCCAGATCTTACCCTTGTTTCTCCTATCTTGGCTCTTATTCCTTTACGCAACCAAACCTGATGACTGAGATTATGTACATATACAACTCGCTTTTTGGTGCAAATCTTTGGTCTTTAGGCCCATCTCTACCTCTTCCAAAGTAACCGTGTCCTTACCACTAATGTGGGAGTATATATACCCCTCATATGACAATGGTAAAGAAGCCAACATAATAAAAGCAGCATCTTCATAATTGATTTCAATTTCAATATTACGAGTTCAAGTAATAAAAAATTAAATCGATCTAGGTAATAACCCCTGGACCACTACCATGAGCAACATATGCCAAAACGTCATTTTTAAATTGAAATTCTAGTTGAGCATACGAGCTATATTCACTATTCATACTAAGCTTCAAAAGCTATGAAAACTATATCAAGATAATCCAAAGGACAGGAAACTTTAGCAAAAGCATAACCCCTTCACTGGGAATATGTTTCCTTTACTTTTCCACAATATATGGCCTTAATCCCAAAATGATTTGAGGTCAGCTAACATGAATTGTTGTATAGAATCGGCCGAAAAGAAGTTAAAAACAAATAAAATGTGAGATGTTCAAAATGTTTTTAAAATGGGTTTTTTCATCTTATCAACGCAAAGACTTGCTCATATGAAAGTCTCCTTGGTGCTCTTTCATTAGTTAGTAGTAGTATAATACGGGGTAATTGTTATCTAGTTTTTTTCATCACAACTCCTTCTACCATCCATAACGCAAATTGTATTCGAAAATGGGTGGTAATTCAAGAATGAGTGAACTAATCCATGTCTTGTTTGCTCTATTGTTATTACTTTTCATGTTTGATAATGCAATAGCACCCATGAGGTGCTTGGAGAGGGAGATAAATGCTCTTTTCCGATTCTTCTTATATGCCCCTTCTTGCGGTCAACTATCTTTCTTATAATGATTTCAACTTGTCATCACAACCCTTATTTGATTTGTTGTATAACCTTATCTCTAGCCCTGTTCGTGTGAATATCTTGTACAAGGTAGGATTCCAGAATCTCTTGTAATCCTTGAATCTATCTTACAATTCCTAAACGGAAATCTTTCGGAGGTTCTTAATAAGTAGTCACGAGGTGCAAAGAACTCAATTGAGGTTTTGGAGTTCATTTGGGCAGACAAACCGAAAGTATAGGACAATTTTCTTAGCTGAAAAGTTTGGATGTCTCTTTGACTTGATGAAACTGTCAAAATTACAAGAGATATATATCTTTCAAGCAATAAGTTAATCTAACCTAACCTCCTTTCTGGCACTCACCTTTGTGGCTTTCCTCTTTCAAAAAGGAGAGGGAGTAGCACCTGACAACAGTGCGGAAGAGTGAGGATGGGAATGACCAGGACTGGACAGGAGAGGGAGTGGCCTCAAAAGAATCAATAAGTTTCGTAACTTTATATTGTGATTCTACTTTTATCATCATCTAACAAGGGAATTTATGTTATGTGCTTGATTTGATTTTCCAATGCTCCCATGTCAAATCAAAACTGGAAGAGCAAAATGAATTACGTGGAGCCACTTACATTACAGGTTATTTGCCTGATCCATTGTCATTCCCTGTTATGGAATGATAACATTTTAACATAAAATGACAATAATTAACACCTAACAAACAAATAATACAAGTAAGATAGGGAAGACATCCAAACTGAAATGTTTTATTAACTTTTCTGCAATAACGACTAACTAGAAAAGCATATCCCCTTTATTGGGGAGACCGACATGTTGGAATTTTGATATATGTGGTATGGAAGTTCATAGCCCTATGACCTTGGAGCGTTTTGGATTGAACTGAATTTGGCTAAGGAGGAAAAATCCGTCGGAGGCACTGCCAAGGAGGGCGGCCGCGCTTAGGCCAAGGGCGGCCGTGCTTGAAGGCCGAGACCTCGCCATAAGTTGCTGGAGCTTAGCGCGGTCGCGCCAGCCTCAAGGGCGGCCGCGCTAGTGACGGGTTTTGACTTTTCTGGGCCGAATTGCAGTGGGTTTTTAGGTCATATTAAGACTTTAAAACCTAATTTACCCCATGTATAAATAGATCATTCCTCCAGCCGTTTTTGGGCATGAAATATTGAAGAGAAACTCAATTCTCTTGCTTTAATTCATTGCTAAATTACTCCCTGTTCGTAGAGATTCGTTCGTGAGATTCAAGGCGACTGAGATAGGACCGCCGGTGATTACCTACCTGTGTGCTGATTTGTGGTACGTAATCCGTGATCGTTTTATCCTCGGAGAAATTTGCCTGTACCTGAGTTGCACCAATTGGAGGCAATATTTTCTCTTAGGACAGTCTTCCTAAGGCAACTCGATCAAATCACGATAAGTTTTTCTAATCATTCGTTTACTTGTTTCTGTTGTGTTTTCCTGATCCTGTTTCCTTGCTGTTGGTTTTGCTATTGGCTTATTGGTACGTTCTTGACTTGATCAATAAATCTCCTACTGTTGATTAAATTGTTTGTTTAATCTGTGGTGCTATAAATTAATTTCCAACAGTCTAAGAGAAAATAGTTTTATTGAATCATGTCTGGTAGTACCTCTAGTTCTCCCTTGTAGTACCTCTAGTTCTCCCTTTAAGTCCCTAGTTGACACCTCAGATCTTCCGGAGAAGTTCGGTGGTAAGAACTTCAAGCGTTGGTCTGAACGTATGAAGATCTGGCTCTCAATTAAGGGCATGTCTGGTATGCTGACATCTAAATGTCCCGCTCTGAAAGCCGATGATATCGCTAGTGTGGCTGCTGTTAAACAGTGGAAGGAGCAGGACGATGTTGTTCGAGGATGCATTCTGTCAGCTTTGTCGAATGCACTCTTTGATGTTTATTGCTCTGCTCCTCTCACTGCTGCGTCACTGTGGGAATCGCTTTCCACGAAGTACAGCACCGATGACTCCGGTGTGGAAAAGTACCAAGTGGGTAAGTTCCTGAATTATCGTATGAGCGAGGGAAAGTCGGTTACCGATCAAGTGCACGAACTCCAAATCATTTTGCAATCGCTCAAGGATGCTGACATGGGACTTCCTGATAAGTTCGCTGTCATGGCTATTATTGAGAAGTTTCCTCGATCTTGGGGGGAATTCGGTATGACCCTCAAGCATCGTACTGGAAGCTTGACACTCAATGAGTTGATGAATGCAATTGCGATTCAGGAGGTGCATAATGGTAACCAACCTAGCGTACCTGTGGAGGCTGCTGCTAATATGGTAACTGGTAAAAGCAAGTTTAAAGGAAAAGGTGTGAAAACTCACTCTAAGGATAAAGAAAACAATGATAAAATTAAAGTTAAGAAAAATAACTTTAAGAAGCCAAAAGCAAAACTGAACTGCTGGAATTGTGGAGAAGGTGGACACTTTTCTAGGGACTGCCCATCCAAGAAAGAAAAAGGACCACAAGGCTCTGCTGATAACCATCCTGCTGTCAACATGGTATTGGGTCCGAAGGATTATGATGATCCTGACGCTGACGCACCTGGAGTTGACGCTCTGACCTGCAATGTTACAAAGTATGTAACTTCTTATCCTGAAATCTTTACTGTCTATGAACCCAACGAGTGGCTAGTTGACACTGGGGCAAATGTGCACGTTTGTGCTGATAAATTGCTATTTGTGTCTTACCATCCTGAGCGTGATAGATCAGTGACGATGGGGAACTCTAGTGCTGCAAAGGTGCTTGGGACTGGACGCGTGGACCTGAGGTTTCCTAATGGGCGCATTCTTACCTTGCATCGAGTGTATCACGTTCCTGATATTCGTCGCAACATTATTAGTGGTTCTAGTTTAGTTAGGGAAGGATTTGAGATTTCATTTAAATGTAATAAGGTCATAATTTTAGATTCTGGTAGTTTTGTGGGGAAAGGTTATTCCTCGGATGGTTTATTTAAAATTAGAGTTGAAACTGATGTTTGTTCGCACAATAATTTTAGTTCTATTAATTATCCTGTTTCTTATTCCATTGAATCTTCAAATGTTTGGCATGGTCGTTTAGGACATATTAATTATGATTCTGTGAAAAGAATGATGAATTTAGATATTATTCCTAAACATGCTATTGATAATAATTCTAAATGTCATGTATGTGTTGAAGCTAAATCTACAAAAGGTCCGTTTAAGTCGGTTGTGAGAAATTCTGAAATTCTAGATTTAGTTCATACTGATATTTGTGAATTTAATGGCGTGTTGACCAAAGATAAAAAGAAATACTTTCTCACCTTTATTGATGATGCTAGTAAATACTGTTATGTCTATCTGCTTAATTCTAAGGATGAAGCATTAGATAAATTCATTATATTTAAGAATGAAGCAGAAATACAAACTGGCAAGAAACTTAAGCGGTTAAGATCTGATAGAGGAGGTGAATATGAGTCTAACCCCTTCATGTATTATTGCCAAGAAAACGGAATAGTACATGAAGAGACTCCTCCCTACACCCTTCAATCTAATGGTATTGCTGAACGTAAGAATAGAACCCTTACTGATATGATTAACAGTTTACTCATAAGTTCTGGACTGCCCAAATATATGTGGGGAGAGGCTTTAAATACGGCTTGCCATATTCTGAATAGACTCCCTCCTAAACATAGAAAGGAAAGTCCGTTTGAACTTTGGAGAGGTCGACAGGCAAGTCTGAAACACTTAAAAGTGTGGGGGTGCCTTGCAAAGGTACTTGTACCCGCACACGAAAGGAAAAAGCTTGGACCTAAAACTGTTGATGCTATCTTTATAGGTTATTCTGAAACAAGCTATGCATTGAGATTTCTGATTATCAAATCTGAAATTTCTGGCATAGATGTGAACTCTATAGTTGAGTTACGTGATGCAACATTCTTTTAAGATGTGTTTCCTATGAAGGACGGACTTCCTAAGGAATCTAACCCCACCCCTAATTCCATTCCTGCTCAAGTAGAGGAGCTGACAAATGTGGGGGTTGATTCCAGTGCAACTCATTCTGACGATGAGATTGAACCAAGAAGGAGCAAACGGGCAAGGACCACCAAGGACTATGGAAGTGAGTTCATCACTTACAATGTCGAGGGTGATCCTCTAACCTTCAAAGCTGCTATGGCTACTTCTGATGCCAAGCAGTGGAAGGATGCTGTTAAGAGTGAGATGGATTCTATTGTCTCTAATGGGACATGGGAATTGGTCGATCTCCCTCCTGGTTGTAGCACGATAGGATGTAAGTGGGTCTTCAAAAGGAAACTGAAACCGGATGGAACCGTTGACAAATTTAAGGCTAGGCTAGTGGCTAAGGGATTCAAGCAAATGGAGGGAATAGACTATTTCGATACCTACTCGCCTGTTGCTAGAATGACTACAATCTGAATGCTTATCGCATTGGCCTCTGTATATGATCTTCCTATCCATCAGATGGATGTTAAGACCGCTTTCTTGCATGGCGATCTAGAGGAAGAAATTTATATGGATCAACCTGAAGGTTTTGAGGCCTCTGGCAATGAGAGAAAGGTTTGTAAACTTGTTAAGTCCTTGTATGGACTCAAACAAGCCCCTAAGCAGTGGCATGAGAAATTTGATAAAATTGTCTCATCGTTTGGCTTTGTTACTAATGAGTTTGATAAGTGTGTTTATAGCAAAAGTATTGGTGATAGTAGTATTGTCTTATGTCTGTATGTCGATGATATTTTGTTGGTTGGAACGGATATGAGGATAATTAATACTACTAAGGAATTCT
Organism: Adenophora triphylla var. japonica; assembly: GCA_022495995.1. NCBI lineage: Eukaryota > Viridiplantae > Streptophyta > Magnoliopsida > Asterales > Campanulaceae > Adenophora > Adenophora triphylla. The sequence continues at coordinate 511,007 of JAFEMH010000219.1, forward strand.
TGAAAAGTAAGTTTGAGATGAAGGATATGGGAGTAGCTAGTGTGATTCTTGGCCTTAAGTTGACTCGTTCAACTAGTGGCATAACCATATCGCAATCTCATTATACCGAAAGTGTAATTGAGAAATTTGGTTATAAGAATTGCAAAGTAGCTAAGACTCCATATGATCCTTCAGCTGCACTTACTAAGAATGAAAGTGGAGTACCGATGGCTCAGTTGAGATATTCTCAAATTATTGGAAGTTTGATGTATCTTGCCAATTGTACTAGACCGGATATATCCTACTCGGTTACTAGGTTGGCTAGATATACTCAATGTCCAAATAAAGCACATTGGGAAGCTCTTGATAGAGTTCTCAAGTACTTGAAGGGAACGATTTCCCTTGGGCTGCATTACGGAAAATATCCTTCTGTTCTTGAAGGATATAGTGATGCAGCCGGATTGCCTATAACTCCGGGAGTTATGGGCCGTACGGGGTATGTTTTCACCTTAGGCGGAGCCGCAGCCGCTGGAGGTCGACCAAACAAACTCGTTGTCTAGGTCTACGTTTGAGGCCGAATTAGTTGCCCTTGACACTACCGGATTGGAAGCCGAATGGCTTCGAGGACTTATGTCCGAGTTGCCCATGAGTCGCAAGCCAATGCCTGTTATCTTCGTACATTGTGACAACACTGTCACAATTGAGAAACCGAAAAGTGTCAAGTACAACTGTAAAACCAGGAGACACATCCAAATTAGATTAAAATCTATAAGGGATCTTGTGTCTCGGAAGGTGATAGCTGTTGATTATGTTGGTACCAAGGATAACATAGCTGATCCTTTAACCAAAGGGCTAGAATTTGCTCTAGTTCAAAAATCTAGGTTGGGGATGGGTCTGAACCCTGTCTGATTCAAACGCAGTAGCAACCCAATCTACCTGAGTGGAGATCCCACAAAGGAGATTCAATGTGGTAATAACAAGCTGTGGGGTGAGTCAGAGCACCTAATAATAGATTGACATGTTACATGTCTGAGTCTATCCCCTGAATAGCCTAGAGGTGCTCGTTGCTGCTAATAAAGTAAAAGTTTGAAACTTTGAATGGGATCAAGTCTTTTAGACAAGATGTTAGCAGTACATCTTCTGAGATGCCCAGCTAAGTGAGTGTTTTTGTTGGCCGCAACTAGAGGAATTCGGGTTATTCCTTGAAAGCACTCATGATAGAGGATCGGGACGTATGGCTTATAAGCGTCAAGTATTCGATAGAGGGCCTATCATAGCTTTTGTCGTGTTTGTTACCAGCAAAGGCCTCTACATCCAAAGGCATCAGATTCAAGACACCCGTTCATCTGGTCCTGTGGAGGTTTGCGTTGGATAACATAGGTAGTGGTTCAAGCCGGAAGGTACCACTATTGAAAGCATGGCAATGGACAATCTGTACACGTCATATTTCTATGAACTTGTGGGGGATTGTTGGAATTTTGATATATGTGGTATGGAAGTTCATAGCCCTATGACCTTGGAGCGTTTTGGCTTGAACTGAATTTGGCTAAGGAGGAAAAATCCGTCGGAGGCACTGCCAAGGAGGGCGGCCGCGCTTAGGCCAAGGGCGGCCGCGCTTGAAGGCCGAGACCTCGCTATAAGTTGCTGGAGCTTAGCGCGGTCGCGCCAGCCTCAAGGGCGGCCGCGCTAGTGACGGGTTTTGACTTTCCTGGGCCGAATTGCAGTGGGTTTTTAGGTCATATTAAGACTTTAAAACCTAATTTACCCCATGTATAAATAGATCATTCCTCCAGTCATTTTTGGGCATGAAATATTGAAGAGAAACTCAATTCTCTTGCTTTAATTCATTGCTAAATTACTCCCTGTTCGTAGAGATTCATTCGTGAGATTCAAGGCGACTGAGATAGGACCGCCGGTGATTACCTACCTGTGTGCTGATTTGTGGTACGTAATTCGTGATCGTTTTATCCTCGGAGAAATTTGCCTGTACCTGAGTTGCACCAATTGGGGGCAATATTTTCTCTTAGGACAGTCTTCCTAAGGCGACTCGATCAAATCACGATAAGTTTTTCTAATCATTCGTTTACTTGTTTCTGTTGTGTTTTCCTAATCCTGTTTCCTTGCTGTTGGTTTTGCTATTGGCTTATTGGTACGTTCTTGACTTGATCAATAAATCCCCTACTGTTGATTAAATTGTTTGTTTAATCTGTGGTGCTATAAATTAATTTCCAACACGACATCCTTTCAATTTCCGTAAGACCAACACCCTTTCAATTTCAAACCCGACCGTCAATGTAAGACCGATATTTTCCCCAGCAAGAGGTGAAGTCGACGACATCCTCAACAAAATGCAACTTCAACAAACTTCTTCTCAATCAGGTTTAGACACCTCAAAATAATCTCAAATAGGTTTAGATGCCTCAGAATAGTCTCATTTAGGGTAAACCCCCTCAGAAAAGTCTCATTTTGGTTTAGACGTCTCAGAATAGTCTCATTTAGAGTAGAAACCCTCGAAAAAGTCTAATTTAGGGTAGACCCCCTCGGAAAAGTCTCATTTAGGGTAGACCCCCTCAAAAAAAAATCTCATTTAGGGTAGACTCCCTCGGAAAAGTCTCATTTAGGTTAGACCTCCTCGGGGAAAAGTCTCATTTAGTGTCCTTTGAAGAGTCTCAATTAGGACAAATGCCCCCAAATAGTCTCCGGTTAAGGTCGAGGCACCTTCAAATTATCCCCAGCAGGTCAAGACAGTCTTCCGTGTCTCCTTGCATACCCACCGACCTCCTTCTTTGGCATTTCCGTTGGAGTCCGAACTACGTTTGTCTTGATTACCATCCGCGATACGTAAGAATCCTTTAAAAAAGATCCAGTTGTTCGACCACTCTGGTCACCATCTTTATCACTTCCTTCTTTGGCATTCCCGTTGGAGTCTGAACTACGTTTGGCATGATTTCCATTTGGAGTACATAGGAATCCTTTAAAAAAGGTCAAGCCATCCGACCATTCTGGTCACCCTCTTTTCGCGACCATCCGAGTCCTTCTCTTCCTTCACAGTGGCAATCTCCGGATCAGGACCTTTATTTTCATCGTCAGCCCCACTTGCTCCACAAATACCGTTGCCGAGTGGCTCTGTAAGTACCCTAATCTGGATCGTGCTTCATAAAAATGCGCACCAAAAAGACTTTCGAGTACTGCTCAATGATAACTGCAAGTTACAGGGCCTTACGGACATTTATTTTATCATTTTAGGTGAGGAAGGACTGATCTGACGTAATAAACAGGAATACCTGAAGATCTTATCCTGACAGCAGTGGCAGCTTCTAGAAAAAATTGAGGTGGTTTACCTAATTCATTCGTGCGGTCCCTTTTGTTTCTACAAGATCTGATCGTGCGGCCCCTTTTTTCACCTGGCAGTGCCTATAAATAGAACCTTTCTCTACCCATTTTGGGGGATCTTTTAGCAACCCATTTTGGGGGATCTTTTAGCAACCTTGGGAAACTCTGCCCAAATCAAATCAGACTTTCTCTCTCCTACACATTTACACAAACACAATCTCTCTCCTACAATAAATCAAGTCTCATGGATGAATTTGGATAAAGACTTGGCTCAAACTACCAAGCCTAAGAAGATAAAAATGAACCTTTGATCAACCATCCATTGTTAAACTCTCATTCTCTACAACTCGTCCTAATCTAGTCTATTTAGATCTATAATCTTACTCTTGTTATATTGAAATTATATATTGAAACTTACTTATTTGCTTTATACTTGTTATTGATTCTCTATTTTGAGAGGTCACAAGTGATACCAATTGGGTCCTCTCTCTAGCAGAGCTTATAACCATTAATTTGGTGATTAAATTTTTGCTTGAGGGATGATCCATGGAGTTGATGTGACTCTCTCATATTTACCTATTAAAAGTCAATTGCTTAGTGTAAATCTTTATATTTGCTATCAATTTCAATGTTCCAATTATCATGTTTACATAAGATTTCTTTAAGTTCTCTTTCCCTATATGAAAACACACACACCCAAGGTATCCCTTGGAATATAGTTGTGTTTAGGGGAAAGATATTAGATTGATGTAATTCATTTCATATTCTGTTATGTTTAAATTCCAGTTTCTACTCTGTTCTTCTGTAAATTTGACCAAGAGGCATAAGAAACCATACGGATCCTTTGGGAGGTGCACACACAATCCATGCGGCTCCTTTGGGATCCAGTACTTGTTTCTCTAAAGCTTTTATTTGCTTATTTTGACTTAAAACACACATGCGCACACATTTTGATTAGGAAGACGCGCAGATACGAGGCATCTCGGGTGAGCTATTGATTCTATTCCCGAAGTGTAAAGTGACCTTCAGACTAATATCTCACATTAAATAGTTTTTTTCAATGTTTTAGCTTACAAAAACGGCGTGGCAACTCTGTTTTATATTACGTCATCCGCCCCACTTTAATAAAAACATTTCGGCGCAACGGACCGGGGCACTTTCAGACGTGGCTTATTTCAATTCCTGATTGAGATCAAGGATAAAGGCTCGGTGGTGGCAAGAGTGAATATGGCTAAAAAAAAAAATAGTCTCATTGTTATACAGGATAATTTGAGGTAAAATTCCTTTTGTTAACAGATGGTCATGCTAGCAAGATAGATCTTGTAATGTGGCTGCTCATACGGTCTGCTGCTAAGCTGTCCCCTTCCCATTTGTTCATCATCTATGAAGGGAATTTACGTTGGCTTCCTATGATCCAAGATTTAGTGGGTGCTCGATATTCCAGGTTAAAACTGGCATATTCAAGCTTGTCAAAAAAGGATATTCGTCTCTTTACTTTACTTGGGAGTTAGGATTGAATCGCCCCAAAAAAAAAAAAAAAAAAAAAAAAAAAACTAAAAAAGAAAAGAGTTAATGCAATTTTACTAGGCTTTCCTTTACTTTTCAACAAGGCAATGACTATTTGGCAAAAAAAGCATAAACCCTTGATTGGGAGATATTTTGAACTTCAAAAGACTGTGAGTCAGAGTCTTCTTATTAGGCTCTTATATTAAATTGTAAAAAAGAGAAAGATGAGAGGCCTAGCCATTAAAGCATTCAATTTACTAGTACAAGACCAACACATTTGATTTACAGCTTAGAAAACAAATTGCTACTAACATCTCCAAGCATCAAATAAATTGCTTGAGAAATTCTGTTGCCACCAGCCTTCCTCTTGTGTTTACCGACAATTTCAGTTCACTTATCTCTTTATCAATATCCTGCAAGTTAAATTCCAAATCATAAAGCTTAATTAAATTCATATACACTATTTCTTCATTTGAATGCACTTTAACTACCTTTGGAACTGGGATACATCGGCATGATGAACAGGTTTTATTTCCATATCCAAATTTATAAACACGGTAAAACCAAAACCTTCTTCAACTCACAATATGTAATCACAGAATTATAGATCTTACTCAAATTTTTATTTAATGTTTTCTTTCCAGATATTTTTTATTTTTTTTCAGGCAAGTGCAAAAATCAATTATGCTTAATATACAATTAATTAACAGAGACAAAAAAATATGGAGAAATAACAAGTACATTTCCTACACAAGGAAGAAACCAAGGCTATCTTGTAAAGTGATACTCCAGTAAAACTCGATATAGAGAAGCCATAATTTGTTTAACTAGAAACACAATGAAACGGAGAAACAATTTCAAACTCTCAGACGCCTCACATTGTCCATGGCTTGCTCTGAATTTTCCAAAAGCAAGCTACAGGGTGTTCAAGGGTTAAGTTAAATGATACTCCGTATTTCTTAAAGACATTTTTTCAAATACAATATAAGCTTGGGCAAACTGCATTCTAGTCCATTTGGCACAAGATTTGGGGAGTTGAAGTGCCTATGAAGTTTAGATTACCCATGCTTTACCAACTTATGCAAATTTGCTTCCAGCATCTGATTTTTTGCAACCCGATACCCCCATGCTGACTTTTTGTTGCAATCCACTGAAAAATTGGATGAAAATAAGATATTCCTTTAAAATATGAATCCAACCATAAAACCCTAGGTGTTCAATCTATGAAGATTAGGGGAGATATGTCAAAGTCATACACTTATACAGGCCTACTCCCACCAACAACCCAGCAGGTATGACTAGCTTTCACTTTTCACCAAATTTTAAGATGGTTTCCATTTACAGATACCGATTAACAATACTGGAAGCCTTCTGGTGGCATTGTCTTAGCTAAGAATCAAGGAAATAGGGAAAGATAGAAGTGGGATCCGGGAAACACAAGGACAAACTATGTGAAATCGTTTAAGGAACACTGGAAAAGGATTGAGAGAAACCCGTGAAAAAATATACTCCCTCCGCCCCATAATATTGGTTACTAAATAGAATGTGTGGGAATCAAGGAATAAGTAAGGGTTGTGGGTATAAAAAGTAAAGTAGGTGAGAGAAAGTGGGGTAGGAAGATTTTTGTTGTGAATGTGGCAAGTGGGTCTCATTGACATTTTGGGATAGTATAATTTGTTATGGGACACCTAAAAGGGAAAGAAGTAACAAATATTATGGGAAGGAGGGAGTATTTGATTTGCGGGATTTGGAACATGAAAAGCAAATCAGATTTACTAGATAACTGCTGTAATTGTTGTATAATATGTAGTTCTCCAACCACTTCTTTTGCTTTTGGTTTTTGGTTTTTGGTTTTGGTTTTCGGTTTTTGGTTTTTGGTTTTTGGTTTTTGGTTTTTGGTTTTTGGTTTTTGGTTTTTGGTTTTTGGTTTTTGGTTTTTGGTTTTTGGTTTTCATTTTCATTTTTTGTTTATAACCAAGAGGTCTAAATAGTATTTGAACATCAAAACTGTTGTAAATTACATATCTCTCACGAGGTTCGAGCAGAAAAATGGTATTTGAACCTAAGTGGTCAAAATGCCTTTAGCCTATTGTGAGTTAGTGACCTTCAACAACTACATGCTTAAATAACCATGCCTCCACATTCAAATACTCCCTCCGTCCCATTGATATGTGCACAAACTTCCCTTTTTGGCATCCCATTGCTAAGTCCCACTTTCCCAAAATGGAAATTTTATAATACTTCTTCACTAATAGGACCCACTTGTCATACTCACATCAACTGTTATTCAATGACTATTTCCTACCCCACTTTCACTCATCTACCCACTAACAACACCTATTTTTATAACATTTCTTCTTAATCCCCGAGCACTCTCATTTTTGGGCACATATCAATGGGATGGAGAGAGTACAACTTAACGTGGAAAAAAAATTGACAATGGAATCATAATACAAATTTCAAACAACTCCTGACTAGTATAGTACTACAAGAGGCGAAGGCAAACTAAAATTCAATTGAAATCCTACCTCCATGAATTGCACAATAAAATCTATAAGCTTGTTCTTCTGCATCTCCTCACAATGGTAATTAGTTATAAGAAAGCTGATGTCATAGCCCTGAAAAAGTGAAGCACAGAAAAGGTGTGTTAAACTAATACTCCCTCCGTTCCGGAATGATAGTCCCACTTTTATGGTCAACTTAACTTTGACCATAATTATATGAAAACCCACTTATCTCTAAGCAATTCTAAAATACTCCCTCCGTCCCGCTAATATTAGCACACTTTCCTTTTTAAGCGTCCCGTTAATATCCGCACACTCCCAAAAAGGAAACTTTATATTAATAAAATATTCACCCAACCCCACTCATTCTCTCTCCTACATTATTTTAATACTCACAACACCATTATAATTTATTACACCCTCCACTCATTCTCTCTCCACTCATTCTTTTACACTCACAACATTTTATTAAAATATCATATTCCTTAATTTTCGCGCAAACAGTATTTGTGCTAATACTAATGGGACGGAGGGAGCAGTTATTGATAGTATTTCTGATGTTAAAACAATAACAATTTACCAAATCTTACAAAAAACGCATTTTTTAAGCTAAAAAAAAACGTGTTTTGTTTCCCCCGCAAGTGCCAGTGTTTGTGTAAAAAAAATGTCAGTTTAAATAAAAAGTGTCAGTGCATTTATTATTAAGTGTCAGTGTAAAAAAGTGTCAGTTTTAGTGTAACAAAATACCAATGTAAAGAGTGTCGGTGCATTTATTATTAAGTGTCAATTTAAAAAGTGTCAGTGTTATTGTAAATAAGTGCCGGTGTTAGTGTAAATAAGTGACGGTGTTGGTTGGTGCAAAGAACTGCTGGTGTTTGTTGGTGCAAAGAACTGCCGGTGTTTGTTGGTGCAAAGAAGTGCCGGTGTGTTTGTTGGTGCAAAGAAGTGCGCCGGTGTTTGTTGGTGCAAAGAAGTGCTGGTGTTTGTTGGTGTAAAGAAGTGCCATTGTTAGTATAAAGAATTGTCGGTGTTAGTGTAAAAAAAGTGCCACTAAAAGAGTATCGGTGCATGTATTACTAAGTGTTGTAGGGGAAAAAAGTGTCAGTGTCAGTGTAGGGGAAAAAAGTGTCGGTGTTAGTAGAAAAAAGTCAGTGAAAAATAGTGCAAGTGCATGTATTATTAATTGCAAGTGTAAAAATGATTTTTCATTAAGGTTAGAAAAAAACTAGTTTTATAAGACCAACTCAAGTCAAAGTGGGACTATTTTTCTGGGAAGGAGGGAGTAGATGATTTCCACGTTAGTCCCTCTACTGAACATCAAGTAACTATCAGATGGTTAAATACCTACACAACAATATCAGTGGAGTGAGATGATACATACCTGTACAGGCTTTCTCCTTAATACCTGAAATGCTTCTGCCCTCATTGACAAAAATCTAAGGAACTTCTTTGTTAAGATGTTTTCAAGTTCATCTGCCTGCTTAACCTACATAACAACAAAAAACATCCTCAAAAGCGAAATATGGGTAGGCAACATGCACCAAAAGCAGAAACACATCGGGTCAGGTGCCCGTATTAATGTTCCTCAAAGAAAAAAAATAATATATATATATAAGCGCGCACACCCACACACACACACAGAGAGAGAGAGAGAGAGAGAGAGGTTAACTTTTTCTTAGAGATTAGTCTTACTCTACACAAGATAATGTGTCCTAAAGCTAAATTCTGGTGGCACTGCTAAGGAAATGCCATAAAAGTAGGTCAATACTATTAACAGAACAGTTCACAAACAGAACTGCCTGAGTTATAAACAATGTTAAAGCTGGTAATGCACAAAATATATATGCACTGCATATCAATAACTGGGTTTCTGTTCATTCCAAACAAAAGGTTTGGGCAGTGAGATATGAGAGAAATATGTGTCTTCCAGCTATTGAGTATACATTTCTAAATTATGAGAAGCATAAACTGCCTCAAAAATACTTACTTTGAGCCTTGTAGGTGTACACTCAACAACGATTAATTATGACTTTAGAAGAAAATAGAATATACAGAATTCAGCTTTACTAGCAAAAAGAGTGTTAAATGGAAACAGAATTAGGCTAGATGGCCAGGGAATACCAAGAAATACCATACTACCGATCAATAATCAGTTGAATCTAAAGGCAGAAGATGAGGATAGCAATAAAATGTGATTAGAGATGCAAGGGAAACTCTAAGAACAGCTATATAATCCACTTTACTTTGCAGAACATTTATAATGTTGGTCAAGAAACAAGAGACAAAAAAAAAAAATAGATAAAAGAAGAAATTAAGAAACAAGAGAGATGAAATGAAAGTGGCCAAATCGAGAATGCTAAGATGGATGTATTGTATGCTAAAGGTGTGAACTAGAGAGCATAAATGAATACATTCCAAAGACGGCAGAATTACCCCCTCAATAGGAGATGAGAAAAAATCGCTTCAGATGGTTTGACTACAGTCAAAGAGACTACCAACTGCATCAAGTAGGAGGTGTGAAGATATTGATATCAAAGACCAAGCTAGAGGCTGGCTTGTGTTGAAAAGCCATATGCATAATCAGAGTGTAATTAAGGGCCTAGTATTTTAAGAGATTATAAAAAATAGCTTGATTGATAATGAAAAATCACATCACTTAAATAATTAAGAATCCTTAAAATATTAACCTAAAAGAGTTGTCTATCTCTTATCACTTAACAAGGTGAGAGGAGGAAAGAGAAAACAAGGGAATTAATTCAAATCCATCTATCACCATATTGCTATATTAAAGTTTTCTTTTATAGAAAATTTTAATTTCATCTCCAAGTTATCACTAGAATATCTATTTATACATTTTGAATATTTTCACTTTCTCATAAAGTTATACAAATGAATTTTTAAACTATTTTTTCAGAATAATCATTTCCTTCTTTAATCTTTTATGGAATCTTGAATAAAATACTACCAATACAAAATATTTAAATACTATTTTACCATTCCTAAATAAAATAGTCACAGATTTGACAATTTATATTTTTTATTAATAATGATTTATATATTTATATTTATTATAATTCTTGAAATGATTATAGTCATTTTCTAAAATATAAAATTACTTATCAAGAATAACATAAATTAAGTGAGAAAAATGAGACTTTTTCTTCGTCTTCATGAATGACAACAAATAAACTATGTTTCAAAGATATACCAATTTGTAAATGCAAAGTTTGGGAATCGTCTTCAATTATATAAATTGAAATTATTATTTAATAAGATATTGTGCTAGCAAGTGAGAAAAAAATATAATGTCAAATTTGAGTGTATATATTATACAATTATTGAAATAATTAGAATATATGTTTTGAGTGTAGAGTTGGAATTTTGATTAAATTTGGATGTATATGGCTTGTATTATCAAACAAACAAAGTTTATTTTCAGCTCTTAAAATTCAGCAACTTAATGATTTCAACTCAATTTTTTCAGACATATTTTCACAGCTTAGTTTTCAGTTTTACCAAACAGGACCTAAGACTTGAGACAACCACTAGAGATGCATCATTTATGGCCTACCGACTATGTTACCTGGACTCGGGATCGGGCATCCGACACGGGTACGGATCCTAGTGTCGGATTTACTTTTCCTCAAAAAATTGGACACGGGGACACTGTCCTAAAATTTGGATACGGGTACGGTGATACGTTAATAACAAAATATATTGAGTCTATTTATATGCTTTACTTATAAATGAAGTCAACTCACTCTTTTTTTGCTAAGATATATCATATAACGTATAATTAAGTAAAACAACATTAAAACTTGTAAAATTTTTATAAATGAAGTCAACTCACTCCTTTTTTTCTTTTTAATTTTTCTTGTCATATCCGAATGAAAATGCGGGTGTCGGGGTGTCTTGTCGGACACGATACGTGTCGGACACGGGTACTACAACATATTTGAAGAGTCAGGGTAACATAGCCTACCGATACCAATCAGACACTAAGAAAAGGTAAAGATAATGGAAAATCTTCACTATGATAAATAAGTATCTTTCTTTTCTTCTTCTTTTTTGATAGGATAAATAAGTATCTTTCAACATCATATAACTGAAAATGGTCCACTTGATAGAAGAATTAACTCATTATAATACATATAGTATAAAATACCTTGAGACTTATGCGGAGTGAATTTATTGATGTTTCTATCAAGCACTTCTCAGCCTCGTTTCGACATATCACAACCTGAAATAGTGAACTCAAGAATTCAAAAGCAAGAAATCGTCATAATAATAAAAATTATTAACAAGAAGACAAAACTTAGAGGCATCAAGTTGGTATAGAAAGAATGGAGCAATCAGGGGATTTTAGTTATTGCATAGCCCATTAAAGATCAGTACTAATTTTTTTCTGTAGATCGCCTATAATCAGATAACACTTGTACATTGAACCTATACTGGTGCCAAATAAACAATACTCTAGACAGGAATTAGGCAGAAACTTCAAAGAGCCTAAAAGCAAACAAAGCAATAATCAAAAGAAGCTGATATCAGTTATAGAGATCAAAAATAGTTGTTAATTCCAAAGGAAGTATACAAGTAAATGTTCAATTACATACACATTAAATCCCCATCTCTTCATATGCAAGCATATTACATTTATGACAGCAATGGGTGCTTCCTCTAGCTGTATAAGCTTTTAGATGAGCTACTTTTTAACGTGGTATCAGAACTCTCGTTACGGAAAATCTTGAGTGGTAATCTCCTGGATTTATTATAGGAAAATAAGTAATAGTTTCCCGGCTTAAATTTGTTTCCCAGATATATTAATGCACTAGTTGGTAGTCAGTCCTATTTTTCATGTAAGAACAGTGTGTTTATCTCTCATATGTGAGTTAGGTGACATGAAAGGGTAGCGTTAAGGCTTAAAATACATTGTTTACCCTCCCTATAACCATGTAAGTTACTTAACAGGAACAGATATTAAGATTCTAGTGTTGTAGTCATGATGCATAGAGAAATTGCAATCAACTGTGATATTCAACTGACATTAGCTTGAGAAGCTTTTGCTAAGATTATATTGTTTCTGTCTTCACTGCTGTTTTTGGGTTATACATGACCTTTTTCCCGTTTAAGAATATTAACTGTGTGCTTTTTTATCCTTATGAAACCATGCTTGAAGTAATACAACAGCTCAAATATAGAACCATAAATATCATACGGCTCAACAGTAATAGCGTTTATCAACCCGAACAAATATCATTTCGTTTAAACTACCAATGATGAATGATACTTACAGGATTAAGCAGAAGTTCAGGGCTGGTCCTGCAATTGAAAGAGAAAATGCTAAAAGTTTCCGTGTACAATCTATTCTCAGTTCTAGAAGTACATGTGATGCTAATGTTGTACAAATACCCACCTAAGCAAAATCAGGTGGTACAGCACCAGAGTACCAAATGCGATACTTCAAGATATATTGTGCTAATCAAATTCAAAACAGAGTAGCATCAGATGATGCATATACTGAGTGGGTGAAAGTATCAATCTGAAAATGTTCAATGGCTAGCTGCTGAATTCAATTTAAAGTTACTTTTAGTTACATAAGTCAACGAGGATCTGGACCCTTCTGCTGCACATAATGGGCATAAGATGCTGCGTGCCAAACTCCAAATTACTTAATCCAGCAGGCCACATGGTTAGAATGGTTTGAGGTAGTTTTCTATACAGATTGATCTACTTTCACCTAGTAAATGATCAAGGAGACATTACTAGAAATGAGAATTGTACACTTTTCAGATTTTTCATTGTGGAAGTAATAATGTAAAGTTAAGAACCAAGCATAATATATGTACACTGACACAATGATTTCCTAACTAAACTTTCTTCGATTCATCATTCAGACATCTAAATAGGTGTCCATCCAGGACTCCAGATCTTAAGGTTTACCATCATACTTTGCCTTGCATATGTCATACTTCATTTTTCATGTCAAGTCTTGAACAAAAGAGCATCAAGATACAGCAGAGAGTCAAATATTGGAGAGCTCAACTTCGTAGTTAGGAGAACGAATTGTACCATAGCTATAACATGAATGTCAAGACAGATATAGCCCAAGGTATTCACAGGTACTGATACCTTTAGTTACACTTCTATTCCTTGCCAAGTATCCAACAAGTTTATATAACTTGTGACAGTATTATCTTCTGGAACCAGAGTGAACGTTAACACACTCCAGGTGAAGGCATAGACATTTAATCAGCACACAGGCAAGTTAAGCCTCCATCTGAATCTTTAATTCCAAAAGAAAAGAAAAAACTTTTCCCAGCAAAGAAAAATTGCAGGGAAGAAGATACTAAGTTAGGCATATAAGAGGTCCTCCAAAGAGCAACTAGAGATGCAAAGAATATCTTATGCAGGAATTCAGAGACGGGTGATATATGTACATTTTATATATTGAGAGAGAGGGAGGGAGGTGTGAGAATGGTAAAAGACATTCTAGTTTAACTAACATATCTCTATTAAATTAATGAGTCGCCACCTATGTTAATTATATGGACAACATAAGAAAAAAACCAATTATTAGAAATTCAAAGGTTCGGGGGTTAAGTTAATGAATGGGAAGGTGTTAGGTACCCACTCCACCCACTCTTATGATTGGTCTTGCTTAGATGTTATTTAGCATGCAAAACAAATAGATGTTATTTAGCATGCAAAACAAATAGATTGATTTTAAGGCTGGAACGCCGGAATATTTATTATAAACCGCCTTTGTAAATTAGAGAGATCTCATGTCAATCCTTTCGATGGTGATCGCATATTGAAAACAAGTAAAAAGCAAAGAAATAAAGAAGAAGATGTTATTTAGCATGCAAAACAAATAGATGTTATTTAGCATGCAAAACAAATAGATTGATTTTAAGGTTGGAATGCCGGGAATATTTATTAGAAGCCGCCTTTATAAATTAAAGAGATCTCATGTCAATCCTTTCGATGGTGATCGCATATTGAAAACAAGTAAAAAGTAAAGAAAGATGTTATTTAGCATGCAAAACAAATAGATTGATTTTAAGGTTGGAATGCTGGAATATTTATTAGAAACCGCCTTTATAAATTAGAGCGGCAACGGCGCTGAACACTAGAACCCCTTTTGAACTTTATAAATAATGGAATCTCTCACAAAGTGAGAGGTTATCATAGACCGCCATTCGCCTTCATTTGGACCTAAATTATCCTACCCTTTAATCTTATATACTATTTTCTCACATTTTCAATAAAGTGAAATCAGGGAATGATTGAAAAATTATAAGTTGTGCTTGAAAATCAAGGGATTGAGTGGAAAGAGGTCAACAAAAAAAAGGTCATGAATTACATTGAAAAGAGGGGCTAGAGCAAAGTATTTAATGCATAATATTCTTCGTGATCTTTGTATATATGCAAAGCAAAGAAAAGAAGAAAAAAAAATGAAAAGCCTTGCCCTCTCTTATGTTAAAGTGGAAAGTGACCGAAAGAAAGAAAGGGAGTGATCATCCTATGTGTGAGAATATGCAAAATTCTAAGTTTGGGGATTGAAATATGGGTTGGCATGGGTGAGAGGAGAGATAAACTCAAGTGAGGAAATATTTTGAAGACTTTCTAGTTTCACTTGATTGACTTCATATGTCATTACCTTCATTTGTAACCGTGAACCTATCACGCAATTTTCGCGATACATTACAAGCTATAAAGCCTTATTTGATCCCTAATGAGTAGCTGGTTTGACAATTGTGTTCAAACATACATGTGAGTGTCCTTATACTTTTATCTTATTATTTTTAGAGCATGACACAAGTGATCCTATAAAATATCTTACTTTGATGATAATGATCTCTTGTGGTTCATTCATCTTTCATTATGTGGTCGTGGAGATTTGTAATTTAGATCCATCTATGTAATTATAATCTCATGTTCATAATAACTCTTGTAGATCATGTATGTTGTAAAGATCTGAACAACCTCTTATATGATTTTAACATCCCAAAAATATTTACTTATGTTTTCTTGTCTTATTATTTGTAGTTTACTATTTTGTTTTTAGTTTTTTTGTTATACTCGTAAACGAGCAAAAGATAAGTTTGGGGGTAATTGATTGATGTATTTCTACACATCCAAATGATATGCTTTAATACTTATTTAATGTTCAACCTTGAGTGTTTTATTGTGATTCCAGAGTGTTTATGAGTATAGAGAAGGAAAGGAAAAGTGCATGGATTATGGACTTAAAATGTGCAAAAAGGAATGATTTGAACCGGCGCATTAAAGGAAAAAAAAAGGAACTTCGAGAAAGACAAAAGGATGTGACCACTGAGAAACCAATTTCATTGAATAGTACTTGTCGCTTTCCAATGATATATGGCACGTCCAAAACGGAGTTCATACGAATAAGTTATGGTCTCCAGAAGTTCAGTTGAAAAGGTACAAGTCGAGAATTTAGCAAAATTGGAGGACTTTTCTGGAACTATGAAAATCTCAGGGACTTGTTGGGAATTTCGTGGATCAACCCTAATTAAGCTTATAAAATTTGCACAAATACTTGGAGGATAAGGATTTGACTTTCCTATTTAGTTTAGGACTTTATTATACTTTCCTATTTTATTAGTTTCCTATTTCTTTTACTTTTTCTTTTAGTTTTAGAATTCCTTTTTCCTCTTAATTTTAGGTTAGATTTACAAATAAATACTAGAGGAGGAGGATCAATTCTCCCTCTCTATGTCTCTCTCTCTAAATCTTTTACATGATTTTATTCTTTTCTTCAGTTGTAAATAAGATCTTTAAGTTTTTAATTCAAGAATTCCATTGAAAGTTAATGCAATTTATTGAAGGTTTGTTAATGTTTTTCATGAACATGACCGGTTAATTCTTTCTTTTTACGGATTGGAGGTAATGTATATCAATAATTTATGCTCTAATTAATCTTGTGATCAATCAAAGGTTGGATTCATCAAAAGTATTCTTAAAATAGGGTTTTCTAAGCTACAATCACATGTGTAGATGTGATTGGCTTTTAAACTAAATTAGTGTATGGTGATTGACAAGTGATTGCTTGATCCATACAAAGGCAAACTTTTGAATAAATATAATCTAGATTTTAACAAGTGATTGCAAACCAAAATTTTAAGTTCTTGTTTCCTAGGGTTTTAATGGGTTCTTGAATATTATGTAGACTTTGCAGAAAATATGATATTTTGAGAACACTAAATTGTGAACGTGTGAATGATCAATTTTACTAAAAGAGAATGAACCCCCAACTATGATTGATTGTATTATTAAATTGCATATTGGTTAGATATATATGAATCCATTCCGTAGAACCTTCTCTTCGGAATTCGATAATTATTTTTTTAGTTGTTTAATTGTTTTAGGAGTTAATTAAAATCAAAACCTCAATATTTAATTTTCTTGTTAAATTGTTGGAAGTCGAATTGTGGATACACAACTCCCTGTGTATTCGACCCTTGTTGATTGCATACTACTAAATCGATAACTCGTCCACTTGCGAACTAATTTATAACAAGTGGTTTTTTTCCCATCAGTAGAGGTGAGGTGGGTGGGTGTGGGGTAGGGGTAGAATAGGGTGGTTAGGGAAATGTAGCGTAAGATGATTGTACGCTAGGGTTGTGATAGGGTAGGGCGTGGGGGTGGGTAGCTGAGAGTGGGAGGAGGGGTTGGGTGGGGGAATTGTTAAAAAATAATAATCCCTTCGTCCCAGACCAAGGGTCCTAGGGTTGGATTTCACGCTCTTAAGAAAATTTTTAAAAAATGAATAAAGAATTGTAAGTGGGTAGAAGATTAGAGGAGAGAGAATGCAAAAGTTAAATGTGGAATAGGAAATAGTAGTTAATGATTGATTTTTTTTTAAAGTGGGTAGAAGATTAGAGGAGAGAGAATGTAAAAGTTAAATGTGGGATAGGAAATAGTAGTTAATGATTGATTTTTTGTAAATATGTTAACTTTAAAAGGGTATAATGAATGATTTTTTTGTAAATATATTTAAATTATAAGGGTATAAATATATTCAAAACTTGCCATTTATGAAAGGGACTCTTAAAAGTGAGACGGACCAAAAGGAAAAGTAGAACCCTTGAAGTGGGACGGGGGGAGTATATATTAATTATGAGTAAACAAAAGTTTGATCGTGGGAGGGGGTTGGTGGTGGGTGGGTGAGGGTGGGGGGTGGTGGGGGCGGTGAGATCTGTTAAAAAAAAAACAATATGAATAAAAAAAATTGTTTGGAGGTGGGGGAGTTGTTAAAAATAATTTTAAAATGAATAAAAAATATTTTTTAACCTCGGGGTGATGGTGGCTGGGGGTGGGGAGTTGTTAAAATAAATTTTAAATAAGTTAAAATTATATACTCCCCCCGTCCCGCTACAAATTGCACATTTTTCTCGTTGGGCGTCCCATTACAAATTGCACACTTCCTAAAATGGCAAAGAATCTTTACTATTCCACCCACTAATTCTCTCTCCTACTTTACTTTTATACTCACAACACCAATCAAATCACTATTTCCTACCCCACTTTCTCTCTCCAACCTCACTTTTCATACTCACAACATTTATACCATTATTTTTTTTCCTTAATCTACGCATAAACAGTAAGTGTGCAATTTCTACCGGGACGGAGGGAGTATATTTTTAACCGGGGGGTGGTGAGGGGTGCGGTGGAGAGTTGTAAAAAATAGTTTTAATACAAGCAATTTTTTTATGAGGGGGTAGGGTAGGGGGTGGTTGATGTGGGGTGGGTAATGTGGGGGTGTATGTAAAGTTAGGTGTGTAAGCGGGGGTGTTTAACATTTTTCGGTAAATGAAATACGGAGGAAAACTCCACAAATCATTTCACTTAAAAAAAGTGGAACATTTTTCGGTTCTCAATTTCCGGTGCTTACCAAACACCGGAAAATGAGGAAAATATTTCCCCCCAAACAAACGGAGCCTTAGTTTCATCAGTACGCCTCCAAGGAATACTTAGAGCAGTAAGCAACGAATCTACCTCATGACAAGTGTGTTACAAATTTTTCTCTACATTTTAATATAGAAAATTCTTTCCCACCATAGGTATACAAGTCCATTTGTGTCACTACACAGTTCCGTACAGATGCAAAGAAGACCTTCATAACCACATTTAAAACTGATGATCGTGCTACTGCCAGATCTTCGGATGCTTAATTCCGATTTATTCTTACAAAATCCTAACTTATATCAACGCTTTGATTAAATGTTATGCTTGAGCTAAAATGTTTCTTTCAAGTGTGCATTGACCTGAGATATGAGTATTACACATTGACTCTACAATGAGAAAAATAAGAAGAAAAAATACAGAGTATCCAAATACATACTTCAGTTCAACCTCTGGTTTGTTATGCCTTTCAACTTCTTGACAAGGGAAGTTCTGCAAGAAGAATGTGGAAACAATAATAAACACTATTTGCGGACAGTAGAAGATTCTCATTAAGGAGAGTTAAGCAGAAACCAATAATTAGGGTCTAAAATCTCATGCAAAGAGGTCTTGTACTGAAAGTCTCAACAAATAACAACAGCAAGCAACCAAGATTGGGTGATGGAATAGTTAAAAAGCACTCTCCAGACGTACATCATGTCAGATGGCCAGTGAGAATGGACAATGGAAACACATTTTTTTATTCCTCAAATCTGATCCATGCATCAGAGTGTATGACGACCTATATTTTGACTCATTACGACCTATATTTTGACTCATTACTCCCACTAAGGTCTAATCTAAGTTCATTCTATAAGTTTGATGGCTCATCTCCAGATAGTTCAAACTCATATGTCAAGAGTTAGATTAGATCGCAAAAGACATCTATGTTTGCTCACACCTAATGCAGTCTAAGAGGCTTCACAGCATAAAGTAAATAAAACAGAAGGCTAGGGCACACCAATTTTCTAAATATGTTTTCCAGATAAGATGTAAGAATTACTAAACCACCAATCAGAGGGTAGGTTGCGTTTGCAAGGGAAAATCTCAAAGAAACAATAGTCAATTCATCCGAGCAATAACCTCAAACTTCTACAATACGAATTGGTTTCTACTCTTCATACCTATTAAACAGGCATCATTACACTATATTGTGCAATTATTAACCACAAAATTTGTACTCCCTCCGTCCCAAAATGAATGTCCAATAAATTTCCAAATTTTCTCTTGATCAAGAGCAAATTTGAATTTTTTTTGGATATTCATTGTGGGACAGAGGGAGTGTATCTTCTTGTCGGCAATACTGATTATCCAAAGGCACATATACAACCGTAAGATGTTTACGTACCTGAAGACACATGGCAGCTTCAAGGGTATTTCGTATGCAAGTTAGATACAATCTCAATGCGCTTGCCTGCCAAGTAACACACCCACCATAAGAAAAGATTCAAACTAACCAACTCTTACCATAAGAGAATATTCAACCTAAACAACTTTAATTTTCATGATTTTCAGGAAATATTTCAAAAACCACACCTGCCATAAGAGAAGATTCAAGCTAAACAACTCGATGTTCCATGATTCTAAGGAAATATTCTAAATGTGAAACTTTTTAACCATCTGACCACAAAACCTGCTAAAGAAACGTTTTTGCTGCCCTAATAACCATATGCTCACTATAGTTGTATCCAATGGTGGAGCAACGAAATGTCTGAAAGGGGGAAAAAATCATTTTCACTAATTAAAAGGTGAAAAAATATAATTTAGTGCATTTTCTTCTTCACACAAACGGGGGCAAGTATCAATAAATTGCACAAAACCCCTAAATTCTTAAAATATTTGACTAATAAAAAAAAGAAAATGGAGGCAGTTACCCCCATAAATCCCTTACTAGCTCTGCCAGTGATTGAATCCACCATGAACATAATTATCAAACTAGTAATAAATTAACTAAAGAAATTTAAAATTCCACTTAAACCTATGCCTAGTAAAGTAATTAAAAATAATGGAAGTTAGATACAACTTCAATGTACTTGAATGCAAGGCATCACCACACCCACCAAAAGAAGAGATTCAAGATAAACAACCCTAATTTTCATGCTTTTTAGAAAATATTCTGATAGTGAACCTGATAAACATCTGATCACAGGTACCTGAAAAAAAAAAAAAGGGTTTTCCTAACCCTAATCTTCATACCCTCACTATATTTAAATTCACCGAGTGTAGTTATCATACATATAATAAACTAACTAAAAAATTCAAAATCCATTTGAATCATTCGTTAAAGTAACAAAAGATTTAATGAAAGTTAACTCGGATGAAGATCTGAATGTGTCGATCAATAATAATCGGTGAAAACGTTTAAATTATTGTTTAATTTAAACGAAATTGAATCAGGAATTACGTACCATTTTTGATTTGATCGGAGGGAAGGGAAGAATGCTGCGAAGGAGATGTTGAAATGGCTGTGTCCTCAATTTTGAGAGAAACTCAGAGAGAGAATTGTTATAGGCCAGAGAATTGTTATAGGCCATGGACTGTAAATTCGGGAATACAGGACGGGACGAAATTATGATTTCTCATGACGGGAATGAGACGAGACGGGATGGGACAAAACGGGACAAGACTAAAATACTCTGTCCAATCCCATCCCATTTGCGGGACGCAGGATCCCGTGGGACAATGCGGAACCCGTTGACTAAAAGGGATTAGGCGTTGACTAGGCGCCAAGGTCAAGACCACGGCCACGACCAAAATTAAAGCAGAAACGGATCTCGCAGGCGCTGAGTCGAAATAAGGAATCAGTTTCGGTTTCATTGAAGTTGTTCCTGAACTGTCAAACACCATGAGATTCAAAATTAAACCTCCCAGTGTATTAATATAGCAAATTTTAATAAAATACTATAGATCAGCGGCTCAGCGGCTATTTACTTCGATATGAAATAGAGATCAAACCTAGTAAATGCTCCAACTAATTTTTCAATCCGGTTATAACAATCAAATGCACATACATCAAGCAAGGAAAATTTGAATAGAATAAGGAACGAGGTAGTATATGCGGGACGGAACGGGATGGGCGGGACTGCACTATGTTGTCCCGCGATGAAAACGGGACGAGACGGGACGGGACTAAAATATTCCGTCCCATCCCATTTGTATGGCGGGACGGGACGTCCCGACGAAACCGTCCTAACTTGACTGCTCTACTTTGGAACCGCGAGATATCAAACTTACAAAATGCTAAACAAGATGCAAATTTACATATAACTCACGCATTTACATTAGTCATGTCTCTGTCACTCTTATTATTAAGCAATCTGCTTCTATAATTACTTTTATAACC
The DNA here is from genome assembly GCA_022495995.1 of Adenophora triphylla var. japonica. NCBI lineage: Eukaryota > Viridiplantae > Streptophyta > Magnoliopsida > Asterales > Campanulaceae > Adenophora > Adenophora triphylla. The sequence continues at coordinate 532,640 of JAFEMH010000219.1, forward strand.
AAGTTCTGGGTTTTTATGAAATTTTAATATGTACATATATTTGAGTGTGAACTTTTTAATCTAGGCTAGGATTTTATGAAAAATGATTTGGGGCGAGAGGCTCATGGAATTATTCCAATTATTATTTATTCCCGCACACTTACTTAATTGCCCCCGCAACAGTACTAAGTCAACCATCAAAATTAAATACTCAACATCAAAGACACTACCATTATTTCTACTTTACCCTTTTAAACCTCTAAATAAACACTCACCTAAAGTAACATCATCCACCCACCCACACATTCATTCATTCAATTCAAGACAGGTGCGGAGAGAGAGAAAGAAGGTAGAAAACGCAAAGATAGAAAAGAGAGAAAGAACGCAAAGAGAAAGAAAAAGGTGGTTTTTGCAACTAGGTGACTCTCTTCATCTCATTGCTCTTTTGATTTCTCAATCCTTGTCATTTTTGGGTTAATTGAATACATACATTGTACATAGGCAAACCAACCAAGTAAAGGGGATTATACAAGATTTAGGGCAAGAGACAATTTTGTGGAAGTGGATGTTAGATTTGGGAAGTAAATGTAAGTTTTTCTCATAATAAAATAATTAAATGTATATTTCTTCATGTAATTTTACATTATTATGCATAAAAAAAATTGAAGATTTTTTGTTCAAACATTGCGTATGTGAATTTGTCTCAAATATATGGTCCAGCTTTGTCCAACCGAGACAATGGCCTTACACGCAGCATATTTTAGCCGAACGGCTTGCTTAGACGCGGCTAAATACAGCTAAGTGGAATAGGTTTTGGCGACCACTACCGATCGAACGATCGGGTTATTTGGGAACATAACCTGCCATTTTGCCTGAATTCTTAGCGGTCAGCAATGGTGTTAGTCAAATATATGTATAACTATAGAATTGCTTAATTTCAATCATATAAGCATTATTGAGTACCCCTAATTTTAACTAAATAAATATAGAATTTTCTTTGTACCTTTAAATGTGTATTTACATTTGTATTTCACTCAACTTGATGACCTGAATGCCTTGAAGAACCTGACCTATCCCTTAAAAAAGTGATAACTTGTTCAACCGGTTGAGACACTCGCTGGTTGACCTCCTAACCGGTCAACCTATCCAACCGGTTGACTGATCAAACAGGTCAAGCTTGTTACATGTAATAATGGTGCAACCGGTTAAGCTCATCCCAACCGGTCTTAATGTAAGTTACTTCCTCAACAAGCTTCTTATTTCATGTTTAACTCAACATTTATTGCTCTCGCCTACTTCGCTGAAGTTGGTAGAATAGTTGCTGATGAACACCATATTGTTGCCTGACAAATAACTACTTCAAGCAATGATCAGTTGGTCAGGTTACCAGTACTCACAACAAGCTGCTTACCCATTAGATATTTTAAGCGTGCTTGTACTTCAAATATCAAGCATTTAATGGAGAAGATTATTCATTTAATGCTTGCCAAACTAGATCATCTTCTTATCCACTTTAAAGGCAACAACTCCATTTGAAGACAACTATAAATACCTTCCTTATAGCATTGAAGAGGGTTGATGCATTGAATACATTTCGAGAAGAATTGTCAAGAACTGCAAGTGCTAAATTCTTCAAGCATTTAAGTTCAAGACATTTTGTCCTAACAATCACTAGAGTATTTATTAGGACATACATTGTGCACACTCAATCATTCTTGTAAGTGTTTCCTAATAAGACTATGTCTGGAACACATTGATTGATCACACTACACACCCAAGAGAAATCAATTCAACTTGTAAACACATCTCTTGAAAACACTTAATCATACTTGTATCACAATCCATTAGTGATCACTTTTCTTTAGATAGCCTTCAACTATCATCATATGTTAAGGCTTACAACTTGTAATAGACTAGTGAATCATTAGTAGTGCACATTTCACAAATCCAACTTTTGTCCAAACCTGGTAGAGGACTTAGCATTTCGTTAACACTGTGAATTTCTCCAAGCAGTTGTGTCTTTTGTGTTTGCTTATCTTTCTTGTCTAGTAACCGGTTGAAATCTATCACCGGTTACAACCTTTGAATCATTACCGCTTACCTATTGTTTTACCTACTTGGAATACAAATTGCATGTTATTTTAACTTGTACTTAAAACTCCATTGAGATTTATACTCAACCGATTTGTGTGTGTTTAAACCGGTAATATTTTATCCGCTGCATAATCGGTTAACAACAGTTTTGCTTTTGATAAATTACTTGAAATTTTTCAAAGAGTTTTAAAAGAAAAGTTATCAGGCTATTCAACTGCCCCCCTCTAGCCTGTTTCCTACCAATTGGGCTTAACAATTGGTATCAGAGCTTACAATTTTTGAAAAATATTTTTTCCAAGCTTTACAACTTGAATTGCCGATTCCAAAGGCAGGAAAACTCATGCGGTCGTGTAACATGGCAACAATACCCATGTTAAACGAAAATGAATTTATAGTATGGAAAACAAGATTATGCGGTATATGGATTCAATCGATGACAGATTGATGATTGTTGTTAGAGATGGTCCTATTATTCCCATCAAAGTCAATACAGTGCCCAGAGGTCCTCGAACTCCCTTGATGGATCATGCTAATAGATCATCAGAATAAGAGTTTGAAGTTTATGAAACTATTGTTCCCAAAACCCGTGAAGAATGGATTGATGAGGACAAGATATGTGTAGCCCTCGATAAAAAGGCTATGCATATTCTAACCTCGGGTCTGGATGATAGGCTATGCAAGCAAGTGAAAAATTATGAAACAACCCAGCAAGTTTGGCAAAGTATCTTAAGATGCATTGAATGAGATCAAGTGGCAAAGGAAAATCGGTTATACAAGAGTATAACTGAATTTTAATCTTTCAAGAAGAACCCAAACGAGTCCCTCAGAGAAATGTACGACCAATTTTGTGAGGTAAGTAATTCTTGTGCATCTCTAGGTAGAATTTATACTATGAAAGACCTCAACATGTGTTTTCTTGATTCCCTTGGAGACTTATGGGATGTTGAGGTAGCTATTCTGAAAGAATGAAGAGACTTGAATGAGACTCACATTTAGAATATTGTATCTACTTTATTTCTGTATGAGGAAGACCTTAATAGACTTGCCGGAGTTCAAAAACAATTCAAAAATCTCCCTCTATCAGCTCAAACTGAGATCTTCCCAGGCTCTTCCCTGTTCAATAATCTATATGTCAACAACTCTCCTTCTACCTCTCAATTTCAACCATCCCAAATCAATGCCATTCAGGACAAGCCTACTGAGGAAGATGAATTTGCTGCCTTTTCTAGGAAATATAGACGTTCCAAAGACTTTAAGAAATCCCAGCAACATGGTAACAAACCCTTTCACTCTAAATCCTCTTCATTTCAATGATCTAAAAATTTCCAAAAAAATGTTCAATCCTCAACTGACGGCAAAAATGCCCAAGGTGAGTTTGTTTGCTACAACTGTAGGAAGCCCGGTCACTTTGCTTCAAAATGCCCTCAGCCTAAGTATAAATTTCTTAGGAAGAAACCGTTTGAGAAGAATCCCAGATCCAAAAGTATAGTAGCTGAAGAAGGAAGAGAAAAGGCTATGCTAGTATAGTTTGAAACTGACTCAGAGGATGAAAATGTTGACTTTTATGTAGAAGCTGATATGAGCTTCGTCGTTCTTGATGGAACTTAATATGGACCTAATCCCCTACAGTCACCCATCAACATAAATCCCATTGACCAGTCAAGCACATATAATGACACTACTACCCTTTTGAGATCCCCTATGTCATATTATGATGAACATATACAAAGAGATGACAATCCTTACAACTTCAAAATTCAGAGTATAGGTGGATCCTTTTATGGTCAAAGTAAGACTCCCCCAACTCTCAAACCTTTGATGCAACCCACACACTCGACCTACCAAACTCAAACACAATCGATAGCTTACAAATCTCAACTTGCGTTTGAACCACGACCGATTCAATTTAAGAAGACCTTAGCCAAATTAACTTTTCAACTGATTTCCTCTCTGCCCAACTTTGATCCCAACTTTGAACCATCACTCTCAACCTTTCAACCTTCCATCGACCCTATGCCCAACATGTCTATGTCTGAAATGGCAAGGGTGGTGAATGAATTGTTCTCTGACTTTGAAAAGTTGAATGGTGTTTACAAAGTCATTAGTGTTGATTTCAAAAGAATCTCCACTGAATATGACTCGCTTAAATCTGAAATTAAAATTCTAAAAGAAAATAAGCTAGAGTCTGATCAGTTGAGAGAAGAAAATCAAGTTCTCAAAAACAGACTTAATATATATCTTGGTCATATTAATGATTTGGTATCATGAAACAATTGTCAAAGACTATTAATTTTTACTCCAAATCTAAAGTTGCTGTTGAGACAATCCTACAAGATCAAATGCTTTATAATGACCCATCTGATTTAGGATTTAACTCCAGTAATACCACCAAGCCATTCATTAAGTCTGTAACCGAGAACCTGATGGATAAGTTTGATGATAGTCTATCTAATCTGCTGAAGAAAAGTACTACTTGTACTTTTGGTGTTGTTTCTCTTACGTATCCCAAAGTAAAGGAATAGATCAAGGTCAAGAAGGTTGAGAAGAACAAACCTAAATGGACTAAGGTAGATGATCATAAGTTAGGACCATACATACCCCTTATTGATAATGATAACAAAGCTGGAATTCATATTGCTGAACAAGTTGCCACATTAGGAATATCAACCAGTAAAGCAACCGGTTAGGTGACAGCAACTGGTCAAGCAACTGCCACCGGTATCGATAAGGCTCCTGCCTTTGGTAAAGCTTTCATCACCGGTAAGGCCATTGTCACCGATAAAGATACATCCAAATGTATGCAACATCCCAGTAAATGAAGCAGCACTTTTGTGCCTAAAGTTTTTGTTCCTGCTCAAACTTCAAAATGTGCTGAAGCATTGATTAAATTGGATGATGAATCACCTACCTCACAACCTGATTTGATTAAATGTATTAGTTGTGGAGATTATGGTCACAAGGCTTATGAATGCCTCTTGAAGCACCTATCTGGATCTACTGAGTTTTAAAGCTCAAGTGGTGGCCAGGTATGGCTGCCAAAGAGGAGCTAACTCTATGGATCCAAAAAATAAGATGGACCATAAGATTAATGTTTTATTTTAGGTATGCTTAATGGCCTCGATCGATACAAGTAAGTACATATGAATTTTGGACAGTGGATGCTCTAGGCATATGACTAGCCTTGTCGTTCTCCTTACTGATATTAAAGAAGCATCAGGTCCTCCAATAATTTTTTGTGATAATGCTAAGGGTAATATTGTAGATTGTAGATCCATCATTAGAGGCACAATCATTGTGCAGAAGGTCTCTTTGGTGGATGGTCTAAAACATAACCTTCTTTCTGTTTCACAATTTTGTGATAAAGGTATACAACATGTATTTACTACTTCCAGTTGATATGTGAAAAATACTGCTTCCGGCGAAACTCTCCTCACTGGACAAGGAAAAGGGAACATATATGCAGTTGATATAAATGAAATTTCTAGTGTTACTAATGTTTGTTTTGTAGCAAAAAACAACAGTGAGAATTAATGGCTATGGCACAAGAGACTCAGTAACTTGAATTTTAAATATTTATCCAAGCTTGCAAATGCAAATTTGGTAACTGGTCTGCCTCAAGTCTCTGCTGATCATGGAAGGAAATGCAGAGCATGCCAGATAGGAAAGAAACAAAAAATATCATTACATAGCTGAATGTGCGCTCGCCCGAAATTTGGAAGAAAGAAAAAATAAAGGAGTCGCCACGCCATGCTTTTAGAGGTGCACTTTGAAAAACCTTTTTGAAAGAGAACGGGTTCGGGGGTCAGGTTACGTGTTGGGAAGAACCGAGAGTTCACCCAACACGCCTCGTCCGTAGACAAGTCTTTCTAATTTAGACATCCAAATAATTCAAAAGAACGTGCAAACGATGATAATAGGCAAGTGCAATAAACATGAATTTTATTGAATAGGCAAGATCATTACAACTTGTAGACCAATTGTCCGGGAGGCCACATCCCTTTACAGCAATAAGGACAGATTACAAAGGAAATCAGGTCCTCTGCAAAGGACCATATATGTCGCGTGACACAGGACTCCACATGTCCAAATGTGTCGCGTGACACCAATGGTCACCTTGCAGAGACTCACAATGAACAGATCACAGAATCTCTAGATGAACACGAAATGCAATTACAAATCAGATCCAATCACTAGACAACATAATCATAAAACCACATGCTAAGATAACTAACTAAAACAAATTACAACTGAAACGTGGTCCCTGCAGATGGTCACGACATATCGCGTGACACAGGACTTCTCATGTCTAAGTGTGTCGCGTGACACAGGGTTACCATCTGCAGGTACCTCACAAACTGAGATGCAGATCCAACAGATGCACAACAATTATACCAGAATCAATAAGAATAACATGAATTAGATACGAATTGATCAAAGGAGTGTGGATATGGAAGATCCACACTCCCTTGACATCCAAATTGCAAATCTAAGTAGATCACATCATAAGCAAGCAATTGGACTCAAGTATAAACGATTTAAACAGAGAGATTGCAGTTGTCACTTGATAATCTGAGGCAGATGGAGCCTGATTTTCAAGTGGAGAAGAAGGTATAACAATTAAACAAATAGATGAGAGAGAGAGAGGGAGAGATTAGTTACCCTTGTAGTCCTCAACTCTTACACCAAGTTAGGTGTAGGAGTCTTCGATTCAGCTTCTGGAATGGAGATCTAAGCACGAACTGAGAGCTGAATTGGAAGATCTGAAGTGTATGGGGAAGTAGGAGAGGAATTGGGTTGAAGAGAGGTGAGAGGTGAGGGAATTGGAGGGGAATTGGGTAGTTTTGGTGAGGGAGGAAGAGAGAGAGAGAGTTTCTAGGGAAATTTGTGCAGAGTTACGTTAGGAGGCTGAATTTCCAATCCAAAACTGAGAGGGGTAGGGTCTTATTTATAGCTGCAGTCCATGGTAGCCTTGTGTCGCATGGCGTAATGTAACCACTTTCCATGCTTCGACTTGTCGCGTGACACAAGGTGACCATAACCGTTTTGGCGCCAAATCTGATTCTGGAACCTTCTTGGATAATACCTAAAAAGTCCAAAACAGATTTATTCCTTTTAGGTCCCTTAGCCTGAGCAAAGTACAAAAAAGTACTTCCTTCACGTGAAACTTATGAAATGTTTTCGGAAGTCTCGGGATGGACCGGGAATTTACCAAAACGCCCCTAAATGCAATTTTATCATATTAAAATGCATCTGGAAAGGTCGCGAATTGGATTGGCGTACTTACAGAGCCCCTCGGCAACGTCACTTATGGAAGAAGTGAGGTTGTCGATAAAATAAGATCCAATCCCAATGAGCGGCTGGGGAATAAGGCGGAGGGCTAGACGGTGATCTGGGGAATCAGATGGATGGACCTTTTGAGAAAGGATTCCTACGTATCCCTGAGAGGGAATCAAGCCGGTCGTAGTTCGGACTATTAGGGGAGTCACCCGAGGACACGACTGTGCGGTTGTCACCCAATATCTGACTGTGCGATTGTCACCCAATATCTGACTGTGCGGTTGTCACCCAATATCTGACTGTGCGGTCGTCACCCAACATCTGACTGTGCGGTTGTCACCCAATATCTGACTGTGCGGTTGTCACCCAATATCTGACTGTGCGATTGTCACCCAATATATGATTGTGCGGTCGTCACCCAATATCTGACTGTGCGGTCGTCACCCAATATCTGACTGTGCGGTCGTCACCCAACATCTGACTGTGCGGTCATCACCCAACATCTGACTATGCGGTCGTCACCCAACATCTGACTGTGCAGTTGTCACCCAATATCTGACTGTGTGGTTGTCACCCAATATCTGACTGTGCGGTCGTCACCCAACATCTGACTGTGCGATTGTCACCCAATATCTGACTATGTGGTTGTCACCCAATATCTGACTGTGCGGTTGTCACCCAAAATCTGACTGGAAGATCTGTAGTTGCCGAAGGTACTGATGCTATTGTTTATGCTGTTGGGGATTGATGTAGCTGCCGGAGGGTCCTATGCTACTAACTGCTGCTGACGGTTGCTGAGTGCGGGGCGGTCTTTCGTCGACTGTTGGCTTTGGTCTGGGACCTTGCATGTTGTGACGGGAATTTTGCTTGCTGGGCAGCAGATTATTGTTGACTCTTTGACGGCGGGGCCCTCTTTCGTTGACTGTTGGCTCTGGTCCAACCTTGCTTGTTGTGACGGGGACTTTGCTTGCTGGGCAGTGGATTATTGTTGACTCTTTGGCGGAGGGGCCCTCTTTGTTGACGGTTGGCTTTGGGATCTGGGACCTTGCCTGCTGTGATGGGAAATTTGCTTGCTGGGCAGCGGATTCTTGTTGGTGTTTTGGCGGCGGGGCCTATTTCTGTTGACGGTTGACTCTGGGATCTGGGACCTTGCCTGCTGTGACGGGAAATTTGCTTGCTGGGCAGTGGATTCTTGTTGGTGTTTTGGCAGCGGAGCCTATTTCTGTTGACGGTTGACTCTGGGATCTGGGACCTTGCCTGCTGTGACGGGAAATTTGCTTGCTGGGCAGCGGATTCTTGTTGGTGTTTTGGCGGTGGGGCCTATTTCTGTTGACGGTTGACTCTGGTCTGGGACCTTGCTTGCTGTGACGGGGACTTTTGTGTCCCGAGCTTTGCTTGGTAAGCCGGGGACTTTGCTTGCTGGGCAGCGAACTCTTATTGACGGTTTGACAGTGGGGCTATTGATTTTGATGCGCCCTGCTGGGGAGATTCAGATAGGCACGGACTTTTTTGTCTAGGCTTTGCTTTGAGGGACAATCTTTGAGATTTGCTCAAGTAACTGCTGTACCTGCGGGGGAAAAGCAACACTCGAAGCACTACAAGGATCAAAGTGTTAATTACTAAAACACAGGGGATTTTTTTGGGAATTTTTGGCCTAGGGACACGTCTTGTCGCACGACCTCATAAGGCAAATGAACAGTCTTTTAAAACAGCGAACAACCTTCATTTTGAAACACATTTTTAGAGGGAGACCGACGGGTTTTGAGGAGAAAAACCTCCAATTTCACAATTTTGAGTGAAATCAAAGGAGATTAGGGTATCGATTAAGCTTTTGATCTTGCAACCATGCCTCCTAAACCTCGACCCACGAAGAAAGGCCCTTCCCAAGCTCAGTTGGCTGCTCGGAGGAAAAATGCTTTACGGAATCAAAGGCCCTTCGTTCCTCAAGCAGTGCGAGGAGATTTTTATCCTCAACTCAGGGAACATACTTCTGCACTGGGGAAGAAAAACACGGTATTTTTCGAAACCCTTACTTTCCGCCTCTTTGAACAATTGATTTTTCGAACTGTTTGAGCTTTTACCTGTGAAATTCTGGGCTTGCTTCATAGTTATGGGTTTATGAGAATCATGAATGCTTGTTTAACTGCCTTAGCCCTAATTTTCTTGGCGAGGTATGCAATTGCAATTAGGGACAATTTATTGACATGTTTCTTTTTTGAAAAATTTGGGATATTCATACCTGTGCTGTGTTTACCTGCAGGAGTTGCGTACCCGAGGCTCCCCGGAGGTTGTTGGTCAGCTATGGGAACTTTTGCCAGGTAACCAGGAGTTAGGGCACTCGCCCAAGGGCTTGATATATGCTGCCAGGCTTGGTCACTTCTTTGAGATGGCGAGGGGCATAGGGGGTACCCAGAGGAGTGCAGGGCTTGTGAGGGCATTCCGAGAGTTTTGGTGGGAGACTACCCACTCTTTCCATTTTTCCTGGGGAGAGGCGACTGTCACTCCTTACGATTTTGCTGCCATCACGGGCCTCCCTTTTACTGATGAGCCTTTATATTTAGAGGAGCCTGCTCTTGATGATGATCCACAGCCTCCCACCGAGGCATATTTCATGGAGCTGATTGGTTTCGTTCCCAGGGGCAAGAAGGGGAACGGGTACGAGCTTGGGGAGCTTCATGGTCAGTTGGTTGAGCAGAGTCGGGATTATCCAGCTGAGGTGGCAGATACGGAGGAGGACAGGCCGAGAGCTTTGAGACTGGCTAGAGCTTTTCTGTGGATTGGTTTTTCTGATATGTTCATCAACGCCACATCTTCTGCTTTGATCTCTTTGTTGGAGCTTCTGAGAGACTGGGGTGTTGTTGGGACTTTGTCCTGGGGAGAGGCCGGACTCGCGGAGCTGTCTTGGCTTTGGACGATGTTAGTAGGGGGGAGGCTAAGTCCTTCAACTGCTGCCATTTTGCTTTTGAGGTACTTCCCAATCTGAGTCCATCCTTTGCATAATTTTCTTTCTGTCCTTTTATCAATCTGATTTGCTCTGATTTCTCTTTTCCAGGTCTGGGCTTATGAGATTATCGGCTGTTATGCTTGGTGGGTGGGGGAGGCATATCTGGCCACTATGTTTCTTGCTATGCGACGTTGGGTGAAAGATGCTCGGGTGAAGGTTCGGACAGCGGACACCAGGGGACGTGTGACAGCTTCTTATCCTGATACCCTGGTTTGCTTGCAGAGGACTCCCGGGAGTTTGAGCTTGTTTCCTTGGGGGGACCGGTATGCTGATATTGATCTTGGACATGCCTTGCATTTGACTGAGTGCCGCAAGTTATTGGTAGGTTTATCTGGGGACGCTTTGTATTTGGGAGAGCGGGTTTACAGACAGCACAGCCCTGGCAGCATGGCTAGAGTCCCAGTTGATCCTCCGACTGACATTTGGTTTCCTCGGAAATTGGAGGATGTGGCTTCTTTGATCCAGGGGAGGCTGCGTTTAATTATACCGAGGATGATGGAGATTATGGAGTCTATGTGAGGACGAGATTGAGGTCTCCGCAGGTGGTTCCGAGACAGGATGCTCAGGGTGCAGGCCCTTCTACTGGGTATGTGGCGGATGCTCCCTTACCTCCTTCATTCGTTGATTTTCAGGATGGAGACCGTTTGAGACGAGCTCCCCTTGACACTAGCAGGATTTTTCCCTATTTTCAGCTTCCGGAGGGTACACGATCTGTAAGTAACTGTCCTCTCTTTCCTTATTGCTTTGACCTGTTTAAAACTCTTGCCTTTCATGATGACTGGTTTCTGACTCCTTTCCTGCATGATTGTATCAGGTCTCTGATGATATTTACTGGAGTTTTGCTCGCCATTATACTGGAGCCATGGATATGATTGATCAGCTGGATAGGAGTGCTCGATACTGGAGGGAGCGGTGTCTGGCCCGGGATTCTGATAATGACGATTCTACACCCAGCTTGCCTAGCAGGAAGAGATCTTGGACCGATATGGCTGCTGAGGACACACACAGGCCCAGGACCAAGACTGCTCGTCGTCCACCTAGTCCCGAGTATGATAGTGATACTACTGGTGACCCTTACGAGATTGAGACCACATCTATCCATGATGTCCATGAGCTCTTTCGAGATGACCCCATTGTTTACCATGATCCCGTTGCTGATTCAGATTCTGAGGAGGGAGATACAGATGGAGAGGGCAGTGATGATGCTAATGGTGATGATGATAGTTCCGACGACGATTGTGGCTATGTTTCTGAGGACGATGGCTCGGAGTAGCCCCTTGTATCAAAACATTGCTCTTTTGATTATTGTACCTTTTCTTTTGCAAAGAAATGAACAAACACTCTCCTCTTTTTTTTTATTTTGCTAAGAACTTATTTGCTTTTGCCTTTCCTAGACTCAGTACATTGTTGCTAGCTTTTTACGTTATTTTTATTGTCTGCACGAGTCCACTTTTTGGGGTAATGACAATGAATGGCTTTTCTTTTTCTTTTTTTTTTGTTTGAATGACAATGGCTTAAGTATGAATCGCTTTTGGGGTTTGGCTTGTATATGGAGGGTGAGTGTGTATGTTGTCTAAATGAATCCCTCTCCCATTTGCAGGGTGACTTTGTTGTTTTGAAGACAAGTTGGGGCGTGCCCTGGTATTGATCAGATTGCAAATCACTGATGTCTGGTGTTGGTAACAGGATGTCGCACGACTCAGGATAGCTGGGACACTTTATGTCGCGTGACACCACGAGTCATGTAGGCAGGACTTCGACATCAGACTTTCCCAATATTTCAAAACTTCTTCATTGACCTAGGGCATGAGACTCAGTAGCCCCAAAATGGAGTAACCTCTTTAATTAACCAATCCATTCCCGGGGGTGAGATTCAAAAGGCAGCCCTGGTGTTCTTGTACAAATGAACTCATCTGTCTTCTTCTTTAACCAAGCCCCAGTTTGACACTCCTTTTCATTGCATTCAAAACATTGTGTAACCCAAGAGGGGATCGTTCTCTGAGCTTCAGTCAATCAGTCAGCGGACAAGATTTAGAAGTGTTTATGTGCAGGGGCATATTTTTCGAATGGTGGGAATGGATCTCGAGCTTGTATATGACACTCTCGCCTTTGGGTTTGACTCTTTTGGGAGAGTATAAGCATCACAAGGTGTGGAAAGGTGTATGTAAGCCCCTGTTGACCGACACAGTGTTTGGCTCTATCTTCCTATGATGTAGAAATAGAAGACTTGTCGAGACACTTAAAAACTTGTCTTATTCGTGGTGATCACAAAGTTGCTTAAAACCCTTTATTGATGTTCGGGTTAGTCAAACCGCCAAAGCTGAGATGAACAAATATTCCAATCAATCCTGATGAGAAAGCCCACTGATATCGAGAATCAAACTCGGAAAGATGAACAGTGTATGGGCATGGTCCTTGAGGAGACCAGATTTTCTGAGATTTGATTGTGATTTCGACCGAACCAGTGACGGTTGCCTACGTTCCCCTCCTTGGGAGGAGCTCAGGTCACCGTAGTTCAGGTTATCCCGAATGAAAAGAATGAACGGTGAAATTCGGGGATGTTGAGGACTTTCGAGGATTTTGGGAATTTAGAAACATGTCCTCTTGGAGTGTCGATGGGAGACACGGATGCGAAGCCCCAATGGGACATCCACGGCAAGTGTTTGCGGAGGGGAAAAGAAATATGCTCACATAAAACGTCGAATGAATGGATGGAATTTGCACAATCTTCGCTTGACGGTCCTTTGAGCCGGGATGGACTTGGCTCCGCTTTAAGCAATAATCTGTTTTAGATCTCGACGATATTAGAATGAAACTGCTATCCGGTAGGAACTGTGACTGGGTCTCGGGGTTTCGATCGGTCTTTGGGTGATTTAGGATATCATGACCTCTTAAAACGAGAGGTCGGCTAGGCTTTTTGCTGACTGAACCTCTAAAGATGAGAGGTTGGCTTTTGGGTACGTGTTTGGGATTTCTAAGGTGAGGGAAATATCTTTAATGTCTCTAAGAATGAGAGGTCAATCTTGGCTTTGGTCAAAGGTAAGGGTATGGTATTGGGAATGTCCTCTAAAATCGAGAGGACGGCTTGGAATTGGTTAAGGCAGTGGGAATATCCTCTAAAATCGAGAGGACGGCTTGGAATTGGTTAGAGGTAATGATGAGGGGACATCCATGCTGTCTCTTTATTCACTCTGAGACTCCTCTTGAGTAACAACCGAATCCTTGGACTTTTGCTTTCGAGAGGATCGATGGGGACTAGGCTCTCTTTCTTTTCTTCTTTTTTTTCTTTTTTTTTTGTATATATTTTTTTTTGTATTTTTGTCTCTCTCTTTTTCTTTTTTTTTTCTTTTTTGAGAGGAGAATTTCAGTTAGTCCCCAGGATGAATTACTGCATTCTGCCATTCTTGAGCTTGGAGACGGTCACTCTTCTTTTGAATCACGGGAGCCTCGAGGATAGTCCCTCTTCTTCTGGCGATGGCTAAATGGGTTTCAAAACGTGTCGATCTTGAAATGAAAGGGTATTGTTTAGTGAGGGTGAGGTAAAGGTTTTCCTAGGGGTGAAAGGTTTCAACCGTATTCCCTACCGGATGATCCGAACGATGTTGAGCCTTCATTTGCTTGCTCAAGCTTACTTTGAGGAAGATCCGTGCAAATTCATCGAACAACGAGATTATGAAAGAGATGTGAGCATATGGGACGCAAGATGGGGATATCAGTCGATTTTCTCACTCTGATCAATTTAAACATTAGTCATTTCAAAGCATTAGTCGGTGAGCAGCACAAGTGATTATGTAGAATGAAACCATTTCAATAAAATGTAACGTGGGTGCACAAGTAATGTCTCGAGTCTAGCAATAATAGAAACAAATATTTTATTCATTGAAATAAAAGACTCATAACAAGGGTGTAATAGACTCAAATCATAAAAACAAACATCTACTAGCAAGTTAAAACCATCTAAGACCCTATGACGCCTGACTGACTGACTTTTCACATGGGGAAGCTTTGAAATTGCTGATGAGGATATCGGCCACTTTAGGAGGAGCTTTTTCAATTCTATCTTCATCAACCATCCTTTGAATCAACATCTTCAAGGGAACACAGTCGTTGGTGGCATGACCAGGGTATTGATGATAGTAACAATACTTACTGCGATCCAAATTCGGATTGTGCTTGGTGGGATGGTAATTATCAAGCGGCTTTATCATTCCTCTTCGCATCAACCCGTTAAAATCTTCCTCAGTTGTTATTCCCAAATCGTCAAATTCTCGCTTCTTGCGAGATGGAAACTGTTAGTACCCGGTCCTAAAAAAGGGTATTCTAAATACTTGGGCCCGGTTTAATTAAATAAAACCCTAAAAAGAATCTCTTTATTCTGTCCCCTCCGCCGTCATCCGCACGCGTGGAAAGTACGCCAGGAGATAGTGCCGATCGGCCCTTTCCTTTTTAAAGGCCGATCGAACGTTTTATTTTGTGCCGATCGAACCTAAATCTTTGTGCCGATCGACCCTTTATTTCTGTGCCGATCGACCCTTATATTTAAGGCCGATCGACTCTTCATCTGGTCCAGCCCAATTACCGAAGCACTATAAATAGGTGTGCCCGGTATCAGTTTTCAACAGACACGTTTTCTACTCCGGAAACTCAAGGCTACACTTGTTTTGTCCGTATCTCTCCCCACGTTCTTCGAATCGCCCTAGATTCGATCCCAAAGTCTTGCTACAATTGGTAAGGCTCTTATTAATATTTTGTTCTCTATTATTATTATTGCCATATTATAATAATACTTGCATGCTTATTATATTTTAATGGTGCCTTTATGCTAGATTTAGGACCTTTTTAATATATTTAAATATGCATAGCCGAGGATGATCTAAGGTTTCGCCCAAGAAAACCCAATGGATCTAGGAACTATTTCTTACCTTCCACCTTAGTAATAATTATCCCATGATCAATAATTCCCCAAGGATGAACGTTGATTAGTGCACCTTCCGAGGGCCTAACTCAAAGGTTCTAGGGTGTGATCATCAATTAATTCTTTCTCTCCCCTCCTCCTTATGCATGATCCCGTTTCTTCTATCTATTCCTGTAAACACCGCACACAACCAACACTCCATATGCTAGAAAGACCGATCCGTCGGGCAATAGGAGTGATAGCGTTTCTTCTCCTGTTGTAACTTGACCCCCGAACCCAATTAAATGTTTAGCCTTTTTTCAAAGCTTTGGGCTATATCAAAGTGGCGTGGCGACTCTCAAAATTAAACTAATATTTTAATATGGTTTAAAGCGAGTGTCACTAAATGAATATCCCATTTCGATTCGACATTATACGATTAATTATTTCAAACCTCCGAATGCGCGTTGCATCGGGACGGGGTATTCACAGTGGCGACTCTGCTGGGGACTGTTTCGAAACTTCTTCAAACTAAGTGGGTCAGACTTTCGTTTTCTTTTATGGTGTTGTATTTTGCTTTCTTTTTCTATTTGTTCTATTCTTAACTGTTGCATTGCATGCATGCATCTCCTAAAACAAAAAAAAATCTTTCTCTTTTCCTTAAAAAAGAATTAGACTTTTACCTCACACTACCACTAGAGTCCGTGTCACACCGCACGTACACCCTTAACCCTTCGGAGAAGCCAAAGTGCGGGAAGTGTGGTGATCATGTCGCTCCCTTCCGAGTCTCACTTGGCCATCCACTCATCAGCTGCGCTTCGGCCGCACGGTGGGAGCTCGAAATCTAACCCGTGTCACCCACTTTGCTAGGAATACACTCCCTGTGACCGGTTGGTTTGACTAGTTTTTTCATATAGACAATTAATAAGGTTTTTATGTTAAGTCACTACAAATTAATGATAAGTCAAGATCTATAGAGAGAAAAGAGCACTAAAAAATTTTGATTTCCTTTTATTAAAGGACGTGCCATGTAAGGTCGAGTGCTTGTTAAAAGATCTTGTCTTATCATAGGTCTGTAGTACTTCCCATAAATATCATCTTAAATGTCTATATGAGACGATTAGTCGTTAGGATCCACCACTTTAGGACCTTTAGTTAGTTGCGAAAAAAGGGGTATCCCTTCCAACCAAGAGTAGGTTCTGTAAAAAAAGAGAGAGCTTTTTTTTGTAAATAAAATGCTTAACTATCCCTCATTCCTGGACCTTTCGAGGTCCACTCCTCATTTCTAGGACCCTCCGAGGTCCACTCCTCATTTTTAGGACCCTCCGAGGTCCACTCCTCATTGGTCCGCTCCTCATTTTTAGGACCCTCCGAGGTCCGCTCCTCATTGCTAGGACCCTCCGAGGTCCGCTCTTCATTTCTAGGACCCTCCGAGGTCCGCCCTTCATTTCTAGGACCCTCCGAGGTCCGCTCTTCATTGCTAGGACCCTCCGAGGTCCGCTCTTCATTTCTAGGACCCTTCGAGGTCCGCCCTTCATTTCTAGGACCCTCCGAGGTCCGCTCTTCACTTCTAGGACCCTTCGAGGTCCACTCTTCATTTGTAGGACCCTCCGAGGTCCGCTCTTCATTTCTAGGACCCTCCGAGGTCCGCCCTTCACTTCTAGGACCCTCCAAGGTCCGCCCTTCATTTCTAGGACCCTCCGAGGTCCGCCTTTCACTTCTAGGACCCTCCGAGGTCTGCTCTTCATTGCTAGGACCCTCCGAGGTCCGCCCTTCATTTCTAGGACCCTTCGAGGTCCGCCTTT
This sequence comes from Adenophora triphylla var. japonica, assembly GCA_022495995.1. Lineage (NCBI taxonomy): Eukaryota > Viridiplantae > Streptophyta > Magnoliopsida > Asterales > Campanulaceae > Adenophora > Adenophora triphylla. Next base: position 549,693 of record JAFEMH010000219.1, read on the forward strand.
CACTTCTAGGACCCTTCGAGGTCCGCTCTTCATTGCTAGGACCCTCCGAGGTCCGCTCTTCATTGCTAGGACCCTCCGAGGTCCGCTCTTCATTTCTAGGACCCTCCGAGGTCCGCCCTTCATTGCTAGGACCCTCCGAGGTCCGCCCTTCATTTCTAGGACCCTCCGAGGTCCGCTCTTCATTTCTAGGACCCTCCGAGGTCCGCTCTTCACTTCTAGGACCCTCCGAGGTCCGCTCTTCACTTCTAGGACCCTCCGAGGTCCGCTCTTCACTTCTAGGTCCCTCCGAGGTCCGCTCTTCACTTCTAGGACCCTCCGAGGTCCGCTCTTCACTTCTAGGACCCTCCGAGGTCCGCTCTTCATTTCTAGGACCCTTCGAGATCCGCCCTTCATTTCTAGGACCCTCCAAGGTCCGCCCTTCATTTCTAGGACCCTCCGAGGTCTGCTCTTCATTTCTAGGACCCTCCGAGGTCCGCTCTTTACTTCTTGGACCCTTCAAGGTCCACACCCTCTACTGCGGACCGCCCTAGGTCCAGTCTCTCTATCTTGGACCGTTCAAGGTCCACTGTTTGACCCTTCGTGGTGCTCTTCCTATACTAACTCCCAATCTCCCAATCTTAGACCATTCAAGGTCCACTTCTCATCTTTTGGACCCTTCTAGGTCCACTTCCTCTACTTTGTACCATTCAAGGTCCACTCCTCAATTTAGGACCCTTCGAGGTCCACTCTCTCTATCTAGGACCATTAAAGGTCCACCCTTCCACCTGAGACTTTTCGAGGTCTACCCCTCGTCTCTTGGACCATCCATGGTCCACTCCTCTACCTTAGACCCCCATGGTCTACATCCTTCAAGTTAGGACCCTTCAAAGTTCTACCTCTTATCTCTTGAACCATCCACAGTCTACTCCCTTAGTCTTAAAACCATCCATAGTTTAGATCCTTTATCTCTAGCACCCTTCGGCCAAAGACCCACCTAGATCAAACCACCATCTAGGGCCTACCTAAAGCCAATCAAGACCAATTCTCATCCAAGTCCGATTAGCTCGTCTAGATCACCTTCACTTATATTTGACCAAGGATCGAGTCATCTTCCTCTCTCACCAAGCGGACTCTTTTACATTTCATCCTCTCTCTTTCTCTAAACTTAACCCCGGTTGTATCATCAATCGGGGCCCCCTCGAACTACGGTGACCTGAGACTCGTACCTTAAATGGTAAGGGTTACGTAGGCAACTTCAGCCCGGTCAAACTCTCAAATTGTGGAGATCAACTATTTTCTCAGAGGTGCCTTAAGATTAATTATGAACCTAATTCAACTCATTGGTTTGACTCTGCCGTATGTTCTTACAGAATTCTACATCATGTCTATGGAGAAAAGCATTGAAGCCCTTGAAGAAATCTCAGACATGAAGTTGGGAGTGCTCAACCTACTCAAAGACATACATGAAATTGAGCAACACCATTTGTCTTACATTCACGAGTACTTGAGAAGAGTTCCTCCTCCTGTTCAGTTCCAGAGTCCCTACCATTCACATGCTTGTGGTCCCACTTATGGTCCAACACATCAAAATTTCTCATTCAGGATGCCTGCCGTGGCCACCAACCAACGAAGGGCACCAATATCCGAATCACCCTCAAGTTCAATCCAAGGGAAGAAGATCGACAAGGAGCATTTTGATGACTTGGGAATGCCTGTAGGTGAGTTCTTCAAAGTTTTGGTGAGAAAGAATTTGATCAAGCCGCTAGAGAATTACAAGCCTATTAATAAGAGAACTAACTTGGATACATCCAAGTTTTGCAGATACCACAAGTACGTTGGGCATACCACTGACAACTGTAAGCAGCTGAAACGCTTGATTCAAAGATTGATCGACCAAGGAAAAATCCAAGGCCTCATTGATGAAGAAGCCCTCGTACTTCAAGGAAGGATTTAGATTCATTCAGTCTTGTAGGTTCTAGTGTGTCTTTCTTACTTCCACTTTGGGCATTGGTATGTAATGTCCACTTTAGAATAGTTACTTCAATAATAAGAGAGTCTTTCTTCCCTTTCTCTCTAGACTTGAGACATAATCTCGCATTACCTTCAAGAAGATTGTTTTATTTATAATTATCATTTGATTGCTAATCTCACTGATAAACTCACCGGCTAATAAAGTAAAAATGAATGCTTTGATTGGAGTAAACAACTCACTATCCTTTCCTCATATACACCATCTCTATACACCCTTCTTTCATACACTCTCTCCATACTCCACCATATACTTTCCGTACACTATCTCCAGACCCTCTCCTTGTACATGCCCTCTATACTTTCTCGAGCATACACTTCCCCAAATACACTCTCCCCCACATTGACCTCCTTTCCATATGGTCAAGACAAACACAAAGACCGTTGTTGCTCATCATCAGAGAATAGATGCTCACGCCACTACAATTTAAAGAAAATGCAAGGGGCTGTTCTTATCCTTCACAAGTGCTACATGAATATCAACTTGGGGCTCACCAACCCCCCAATCTCGCGTCTCCTCTGTTTTTCCATTTGATCGTTAAGCTTTCATTGTATATGCTCACATATCTTTCTCATGGTTCGAATATATTTTGCCTCACTTAATAAGTCGGTTAAATGAGTTTGCATTTATTTTAAATACTCTTTTGAGAATGCTATCCAGTAGCGATTGAAGCTTAAACCTCTCACCATAGGAAGCCATAACCTTATCCTCACTAAATAATACCCTTTCATTTCAAGATCGACAAGTTTTGAAACCCTAAAGAAGAAGCCCATACTAGGGGCTCCCCTGACTCACAAAGCTCAAGAAACTCATACAAGGGGCTACCTCGACTCACAAAAGAAGGGACCACCTCCAAGCCCAAGAGGGAAAAGGTAAACGCATCCTAAGGCATACGCTAGAGGCTATCGTGAGCAAACAAATCCGAAAGGGCTTTTCTCGAAAAGAGGGTGTCAAAAAAAAAAAAAAAAAAAAAAAAAAAAAAGCCTCCATCACTCCTAAGTGAACCTCCCATCTCAAAGGTTGTGAAAATGAGACGTCGAGTGAAGGTCTTATCGTTATCAAGTTACCTGCTGAAGTCACAACAAGCTCACGAGAAGAAGCAACAAAAATTCCCTCTTGGACAAATCCCGTAAACCAATTCCAAGTCCATCCTCTCACTTTTAGAGGATCCCATCACCCCCCTTGACTTTATCAAAATCAAAGTTAACCTCACTCTTAGAGGTTCTGAAGAAGCGACAACAAGAAAATCCCTTCACCTTAGAGATCCCAAACACATCCCTCCAACCAACCTCTCAGCAAAAGGCCCAGCCGACCTCTCACTTTAAGAGGCCAAGTTAATCATCACCTAATGATCGATCGCAACCCAAAGCCCAGCTACAACCGCTACCGAATGGCATTCTCAAAAGATTATTTAAAAGAAATGCATATTCAAATTTTTGAGTCACTTGTTATCCTACGTGAGCATATTACATACTCTCTCCAAGTTTGGGAACTCGTCCTATTCTTGAAAATCGTTCATTTCGACTCCTCAAACACTGTCTGCAAAAGTCTCACTGGGGCTTCGCATCCGTACCTCTCAGCGGCACTCCGGTAAAAGCAAGGAGACACGCGCCAGGGACTACTCCCCTCGGCTTGCAAGAACAAAGGAACAATGAATCTTAACTTGAAAATCCCACTTTTTCTTCCACTCCAATCTTTTCTCTATTTTTCATTCTTTCTCATAAAGAAGATCAATGCAGCGGCAGCCCGCACGACAATTTCCACGTAATCCCGGAGCAAAGAAGCAACAACGGAACATCCTACTCCTTCTAAAGTCAAGCCCGATTTCACCATCAATCGATTTTCTCTCTCCTATTCCAGCTTCAAATCAAAGCAGTCATTATTTGTTTACTTACATAATTGGAATTTGACAAACCAATCAGTGAGGTCCATTCTCAAGCAATCAAGATATAATTCTGAATAAAATAATTCTTCAAATATCTCGACAAGTCTTCTTTTTCTACATCATAGGAAAATAGAGCCAAACACTGTCTTTCTGTCAAGCAGGGGCTTCCATACACTTTTCCACACCTTGTGATGCTTATACTCTCCCAAAAGAGTCAAACCCAAAAAGCGAGAGTGTCATGTGCCCCTGCACATATACATTTCCGAGTCTTGTCCAACGACTGATTGACTATTATTCGAAACGAGGGGTCGCCTCCGTGGCTGCAAGATGACTCTGTCTGCAATGGGGATACATTGAATCTCTCCAAGCTGGGGCTTTTATTAAGCTGTTCTCTCAGGCTCTCTTTACCAGATTCCCTTCGGGTTTACTTTGCATCATCGACTGGGGCTACGCCATGGTCACTTCATCAAATGTTGAGGCTCCCCTCAACAGAAATAGGTCGACTATGTGGTTCTTTAGAAGAGGTCAGGGGCTCTAATCGAGGCTCCGACAAAGTCATATCTAACAAGAAGGGCATCCCTTGTCATCAAGATCAGTATGTGGCAAACTCTTTGAGTTAGTTAGAAACATAATTAATCATGAGACCTCTTTATCAAATAAACATACTTTCAAAATACCGTCCTCCTTGATACCTTGTTTAAAAAAATCACTCTTTGGTCTCCACAAATTTTCAAACTCTTCAAATCCATCAAAGACGTATCTCTGTGACTCTCAAGATGACTCGGTCCTTATCTCTGGACATCAAACTTACCTAATCCCACCTTCTATCATAGAAACTTACTCGGCCTCGCCTAGTTTAAACCATAACCTTTCCGCTCAAATTACCTTGTTCAGACTTACCTCTCTAAACCCTAGCCTCAAGCCTAGGTGACAAATACCTCTCTAAACCCTAGCCTCAAGCCTAGGTGACAAATACCTCTCTAAACCCTAGCCTCAAGCCTAGGTGACAAATACCTCTCTAAACCCTAGCCTCAAGCCTAGGTGACAAATACCTCTCTAAACCCTAGCCTCAAGCCTAGGTGACAAATACTTCTCTAAACCCTAGCCTCAAGCCTAGGTGACATATGCCTCTCCAAACCCTAGCCTTAAGCCTAGATGACAAATTCCTCTCTAAACCCTAGCCTTAAGCCTAGATGACAAATTCCTCTCTAAACCCTAGCCTTAAGCCTAGATGACAAATACCTCTCTAAACCCTAGCCTTAAGCCTAGATGATAAATACTTCTCTAAACCCTAGCCTCAAGCCTAGGTGACATATGCCTCTCCAAACCCTAGCCTTAAGCCTAGATAACAAATTCCTCTCTAAACCCTAGCCTTAAGCCTAGATGACAAATACCTCTCTAAACCCTAGCCTTAAGCCTAGATGACAAATACCTCTCTAAACCCTAGCCTTAAGCCTAGATGATAAATGCCTCGCTAAATCCTAGCCTCGAGCCTAGATGACAAAACTCCTCTCTAAACCTTAGCAATGATCATCCCAATCTTTTAATCGCTTGGTTCTTTGGCTCGGGAAGCCATAATAATCCCAATCAATTCACACAACTATTCTTCATCAAGTAAACAGTAGCCTAAGTCCTTTGGCAGCTACAGTTTTCCCGCATCATTAGTGACCTCAGTCCTTCCGGCAGTCACGATCATCGATAATTGTAGCCTAAGTCCTTTGGCAGCTACAGTTACCAGTCTCCTTCATTAGTGGCCTCAGTCCTTCCGGCAGTCACGATCATCGATAATTGTAGCCTAAGTCCTTTGGCAAGCACAGGCCGCTCCTTCATTAGTGGCCTCGGTCCTTCCGGCACACGATCATCGATAATTGTAGCCTAAGTCCTTTGGCGGCTACAAGCACAGCCTCCTTCATTAGTGGCCTCAGCCCTTCCTATAGTCACGATCATCGATAATTGTAGCCTAAGTCCTTTGGCGCCTACAAGCTACTAGCCTCCTTCATTAGTGGCCTCAGTCCTTCCGGCAGTCACGATCATCGATAATTGTAGCCTAAGTCTTTTGGCAGCTACAGTTACCAATCTCCTTCATTAGTGGCCTCAGTCCTTTCGGCAGTCACAATCATCGATAATTGTAGCCTAGGTCCTTTGGCAGCTACAGTTATCAATCTCCATCAATAGTGGCCTAAGTCCTTCCGGCAGCCACGATCATCAATAATTGTAGCCTAAGTCCTTTGGCAGCTACGGTTTTTCCACAAACTTCACAACAATAGTGGCCTAAGTCCTTCCGGCAGCCACGATCATCGACTCTTTCTTTTCCCCGCCTCGGTCATAGCGTTTGACCAGACTTTTAATAATATCGGTTTTTTTTCAAAATTAACTTTTGTTATTATTTATAACTCATCTTCCTATTAAATTTCGGGCGACTCCCACACAGTCAAACTCTTATTTTTCCGGGTAACTCCCACACATATTCATACTCTCACAAATGGGTGACTCCCCGTACAGTCAAACCTTTGGTTGACTCCCCGTACAGTCAAATCTTTGGGTGACTCCCCGTACAGTCAAATTCTTTGGGTAACTCCCCGTACTGTCAAATCTTTGGGTGACTCCCCGTACAGTCAAATCCTTTGGGTGACTCCCCGTACAGTCAAATTCTTTGGGTAACTCCCCGTACTGTCAAATTCTTTGGGTAACTCCTCGTACTGTCAAATCTTTGGGTGACTCCCCGTACAGTCAAATCTTTGGGTGACTCCCCGTACAGTCAAATCTTTGGGTGACTCCCCGTATAGTCAAATCCTTTGGTGACTCCCGTGCAGTCACGTATCCTTGACACCACGCGTCTTCCATTCTTCAGAGTACTAATGCCCATTCACTTCTATCCCCGGCAGTTTTTCGAACTACGACTTGGCTTGATTCCTCTTGGGATACGTAGGTATCCCGACGTGGGTCCAGCCGCTCGACCTACCTGGTCATCTTTCATTTGCAACTCAGCTCGAGTCCAAACCTCACATCCGCAAAATCATTGTCTTACCTCCTGAAATCCCTTTTTTCAGGACGGATCCTATTTTTTATCGTCGACCCCACTTGTCATACAAGAAGCGTCGCCGAGGGGCTACTGTTAGTACCCGGTCCTAAAAAAGGGTATTCTAAATACTTGGGCCCGGTTTAATTAAATAAAACCCTAAAAAGAATCTCTTTATTCTGTCCCCTCCGCCGTCATCCGCACGCGTGGAAAGTATGCCAGGAGATAGTGCCGATCGGCCCTTTCCTTTTTAAAGGCCGATCGAACGTTTTATTTTGTGCCGATCGAACCTAAATCTTTGTGTCGATCGACCCTTTATTTCTGTGCCGATCGACCCTTATATTTAAGGCCGATCGACTCTTCATCTGGTCCATCCCAATTATCGAAGCACTATAAATAGGTGTGCCTGGTATCAGTTTTCAACAGACACGTTTTCTACTCCGGAAACTCAAGGCTACACTTGTTTTGTCCGTATCTCTCCCCACGTTCTTCGAATCGCCCTAGATTCGATCCCAAAGTCTTGCTACAATTGGTAAGGCTCTTATTAATATTTTGTTCTCTATTATTATTATTTCCATATTATAATAATACTTGCATGCTTATTATATTTTAATGGTGCCTTTATGCTAGATTTAGGACCTTTTTAATATATTTAAATATGCATAGCCGAGGATGATCTAAGGTTTCGCCCAAGAAAACCCAATGGATCTAGGAACTATTTCTTACCTTCTACCTTAGTAATAATTATCCCATGATCAATAATTCCCCAAGGATGAACGTTGATTAGTGCACCTTCCGAGGGCCTAACTCAAAGGTTCTAGGGTGTGATCATCAATTAATTCTTTCTCTCCCCTCCTCCTTATGCATGATCCCGTTTCTTCTATCTATTCCTGTAAACACCGCACACAACCAACACCCCATATGCTAGAAAGACCGATCCGTCGGGCAATAGGAGTGATAGCGTTTCTTCTCCTGTTGTAACTTGACCCCCGAACCCAATTAAATGTTTAGCCTTTTTTCAAAGCTTTGGGCTATATCAAAGTGGCGTGGCGACTCTCAAAATTAAACTAATATTTTAATATGGTTTAAAGCGAGTGTCACTAAATGAATATCCCATTTCGATTCGACATTATACGATTAATTATTTCAAACCTCCGAATGCGCATTGCATCGGGACGGGGTATTCACAGAAACTGACGGAGATCCTGAATATTGCTTCCTTCCTGGGAACCTAATTCGATCTTTCCCTCATCAATGAGTTCCTGAATGATCATTCTCAACTGTATGCAGGCACAGGTGGTATGTCCCGAATATTGGTGATAGTCACAATATTTGCTCGGATCTAGGTTCTCATTATGATGAAGAGGGATATAATTAACTAGCAGCTGAACCAAACCTCCGCTCACCAAAACTTTGAGAAATTTATTTATAGACATCCCTACCTTTCCCCAATACGCTTTCTTCTTTTCCGTTCGAACTTTCTTTGGAGGGGACCCGGGTATTGCCGTCCCTTGTTGGATAGGGTTCACAGCTGGAATAAAAGACATCTGATTCACAGTCACATATGAGGTCGGTCCTGAATGCTGATCATGCGGGGGTGACAAGCTGAAACCATATGAACTCAATGGTGGTTGCGGAGCACTTCCTTGCAGGGGAACTTGGTCAGGGTGGAATAGCAGTGATCCTTTCTGAGTAAAATAATGGCATGACCCTTGGGAATCTGGCTGGTATTGACTCTTCACATCAGGTTGATTAGGAATACTGAAAGCCTCAGGAATTGGCTGCTCATCCTCAATCTGAGTTTGGACCACATGAGGTATCGGGGAAAGAATCTTATCTTGTCTATCCTCATTCACCCCTTTCATTGCATCTCCATTCCCATAATCAACACTGCTGGCCTTAATGATTTCTTCATACGATCCATCTTCGTGGCGAATTAACGTAACCCCCCGGATGCGCATTGCTTCCACAAATCTAGCGTGAGTCTCTTCCTCTCGGGCTTTGGCAACTTGGGCCAGCAATTGAGCCTTACATTCACGAACCATGGCGGCTTCAAGAGCAGCTCGCAACTCTGCTACCGACAGATCATTCAATTCTAGTTGGCCCGAAGTAGGAAGAATTCCAAACTGAGCGGATGGCATATCTTTTGCACCAGACATCTCGGATAGCGGAACAGATAAAAGCTTTGCGGGAAATGCTTCGAAGATAGGAACCAAAGACCACAGAATATCAGAACACGCTCCCAACTTGTCACCGCTACAGAGGGTAGATATGGGTTTATAAGGTAAGGAAAGAAGAGGAAATACGGGAGAGGGAGAAGAAATGAAGAGAACGGACTCGTGCAAACAATTTATTTATCTTTTAAGTATAAATCCATGATTTAAATCCTAAGAACGGTTGGGAAAGGCTAATCCTTTATTTAAGTGAACTATACCTTGGGGAAGCCTAGGGACGCAACGTTCAAATTACACTAAATGTTTTGCATTTGGAATTAACAATAAGTAATGATACCTAAACAAAACCTAACACGACGCGGGACGGACGAGTATCCCCAATTTCTAGGGAAATTTGGGCAGCATAACGGGTATTCTCGGGGAATTTCCAAGAAAAAATCCGGCATGACCTCTCGTCAATGCATGGTGACAATGCGGCATGATCTCTCGTTTAGGACACACCACGGGAGTGACACGTCCTCACGCGAAATCATGTTGCGTTGGCAACATGCCCACAAGGTGCGGGGTTTTGAGGAAGGTAAAAAAAACTTATTTGGAAATTTCAAAAACAACTCATTTTGGTGTAGTTAAAACGTTGTATCAAAAACCAACCGTGGGTAAGGTTTAAGTGTGGCGCCACCTAAACTCACTAGGGGGATGGGTTTGACATTAGGCGCTCAAACGTAGGCGAATATTATCACCGCTCGCGATTCCGTCAATCGCACCCGAGGGTTCTAAAGCTATGTGACGTAGTGTGCAGATGACTATATTCTTTTATTTACAAAAAACAAAATTTTCTATTTATTTGTTTATTTATTAAGAAAAAGAAAACACACACACTCTCTCAGGGAAGAAAAAGGGAACAACAGTCAACTGAGCAATCTTTCTCTTGATTCAAGGGACTGCCCTCAAACCAAAACCTGAAACCTGTCCAGTGACTAATCCTGTCGCGTGACACAGAACAGCATGGGACAAAGCTGTCGCACGACCAAGAGAGTCACTGAACCATACTCCTGCAAAACTGAGATTAGCCCCTGCCTCCCATTGGTAAGGGATGAAACAAACCAGTAAAGCAACATATAAAAACCACAAGCAACACACAAAAGGCATACAAGTTGTAAGATCTCATAAAATGCATGTATCACACATGATTATCAAGGATGCACATAAAATGAATACATTGGATGTCTAAATGAAAGAAAGCATGACCCTCTTAGTTTTGAAAAAACAGGTTTTCAAAAAGCAATAGTCCCCAGCGGAGTCGCCACTGAATGTGCGCTCGCCCAAAATTTGGAAGAAAGAAAAAATAAAGGAGTCGCCACGCCATGCTTTTAGAGGTGCACTTTGAAAAACCTTTTTGAAAGAGAACGGGTTCGGGGGTCAGGTTACGTGTTGGGAAGAACCGAGAGTTTACCCAACACGCCTCGTCCGTAGACGAGTCTTTCTAATTTAGACATCCAAATAATTCAAAAGAACGTGCAAACGATGATAATAGGCAAGTGCAATAAACATGAATTTTATTGAATAGGCAAGATCATTACAACTTGTAGACCAATTGTCCGGGAGGCCACATCCCTTTACAGCAATAAGGACAGATTACAAAGGAAATCAGGTCCTCTGCAAAGGACCATATATGTCGCGTGACACAGGACTCCACATGTCCAAATGTGTCGCGTGACACCAATGGTCACCTTGCAGAGACTCACAATGAACAGATCACAGAATCTCTACATGAACATGAAATGCAATTACAAATCAGATCCAAGCACTAGACAACATAATCATAAAACCACATGCTAAGATAACTAACTAAAACAAATTACAACTGAAACGTGGTCCCTGCAGATGGTCACGACATGTCGCGTGACACAGGACTTCTCATGTCCAAGTGTGTCGCGTGACACAGGGTTACCATCTGCAGGTACCTCACAAACTGAGATGCAGATCCAACAGATGCACAACAATTATACCAGAATCAATAAGAATAACATGAATTAGATACGAATTGATCAAAGGAGTGTGGATAAGGAAGATCCACACTCCCTTGACATCCAAATTGCAAATCTAAGTAGATCACATCATAAGCAAGCAATTGGATTCAAGTATAAACGATTTAAACAGAGAGATTGCAGTTGCCACTTGATAATCTGAGGAATATGGAGCCTGATTATCAAGTGGAGAAGAAGGGAGAACAATTAAACAAATAGATGACACCAGGTGACCATAACCGTTTTGGCGCCAAATCTGGTTCTGGAACCTTCTTGGATAATACCTAAAAAGTCCAAAACAGATTTATTCCTTTTAGGACCCTTAGCCTGAGCAAAGTACAAAAAAGTACTTCCTTCACGTGAAACTTATGAAATGTTTTCGGAAGTCTCGGGATGGACCGGGAATTTACCAAAATGCCCCTAAATGCAATTTTATCATATTAAAATGCATCTGGAAAGGTCGCAAATTGGATTGGCGTACTTACAATAGCAAGCCATGCATGTCTACATCTAAGTGTCTCCAACTGATATATATGGATTTGTTTGGCATCACAACAACTGCCCGTTTAGGGGGAAGCATATATACCTTAGTTGTTGTAGATGACTATTCAATATATACATGGGTAGAAATTTTCAGCTACAAAGATAATACATATGGAGTTGCCACCAAGCTATTTTGTCTACTTCAAACCCAAAAGGAAAGTGACATCATATGTGTGAGATCAAACAATGGTACAAAATTAAAAAATAATGGCGTTGCTTAGTACTGTGATGATCACGAAATTGATCACAACTTCTCATCTGCTGGATCACCACAACAAAATGGTGTTGTTGAGAGAAAGAACAGAACCTTGATCGAAGCTGGCAAAATAATTATTTCAAAAGCAAAGCTACCTAAGTACTTTTGGGCTGAAGCTAACAATACGGCTTGCTTCACTCAGCATTGTTCAACAAATTTTATAATAAGACTCCTTATGAGCTTTGGCGTGGCACAATACCCAATATTGGGTTTTTCAAGATATTTAGCTGCAAATGGTATGCTCTTTACAACGGTAAAGAATATCGAGGTAAATTCGATGAGAAAGCCGATGAAGGTACCTTTGTTGGTTATGCCAAACACAATAAGGCCTTTAGTGTTTTTAATAAACGTTTATTGAAAATTGTTGAATTTGTTCATGTTACATTTGATGAATTTGATTTGATAGAGTCTGACAAGGCTCCAAATAGTACTAATGATTATGGTGTTTTTGAGTCAGGTGAATCCAACAACTCTAATTTCAATCAAAACACTAGCAATAATTTAAATCAATCACCAGCTCAGAATTCAGGCAGTCTAGGTGGTGTAACCGATAGAGCCCTAACTGATGACTCATTCTTCCCTCAATCGGTCACAAGAGAACCTAACTTCACAAATCCTTTTGTAGATTCACAACCATCCGGTACCTCCACCATTCCTCAAACACCACCTGAACATGAACCAATTTCTATCAATCAAATCCCATTTTCTACACCTCAACCTGATTATCTGCCTAACACACCAATTCCAAACTCCCCTTCTCCTCAACCGGTCACACCTCCCTCAACCGATTCAACCCCTCCTCTATAAAGATTAAGATAAGAATCGATCAGCCAAGATATTCCAAGGGAAGTGAGATCATCTAGAGGAACTCCTATTGAAAATGTAATTGGTGATGTCTTTGATCCCAGAATGACAAGAGGCCAAAGAAGAAATATGAAAGCATAATATAGCCAATTTTTTTCAGCAATGGTCTCTAATATAGAGCCAAAGAAGATAGAAGAAGCACTTAATGATCCCAACTGAATAGAAGCTATACAGGAAGAACTTAATTAGTTCGACCGATGTAAAGTCAAGGAGTTAGTGCCTCGTACCAATGATCAGACAGTGATAGGAACAAATTGGGTCTTTAGAAACAAATTGGATGAGTCTGAAAAAATGATGAGGAACAAAGCAATACTTGTAGCCAAAGATTACAAACATGAAGAAGGAATTGATTATGATGAGACTTTTGTCCCGATTGCTAGATTAGAAGCTATAAGGTTATTCCTTGTTTATGTTGCCTACAAAGAGTTCAAGTTGTATCAATTGGACGTGAAAAATGCCTTCCTTAATGGAGAGCTTCAAGAGCTAATCTATGTTGATCAACCTCCTGAATTTGAAAACTCCAAGAAGCCTGATCATGTCTATAGGATGAATAAAGCTTTGTATGACATTAAGCAAGCCCCAGGAGCATGATGGTCATTCATTAATACAACCTTATTGATTGATTAAACCTTATTTATTGCTAAGCATAATAGTCATTAATTGTTAGTTCAAATATACATAAATGATATTATATTTGGTTCTACTAATGAAAACTTATGCAAGAGATTTGAGAAACTTATGTAAAGCAAGTTAGAGATGAGTGGGAGAATTAACCTTCTTCCTTGGACTTCAAGTCAAGCAAACTCAAGAAGGAATCTTCATCAATCAAGCCAAATATACAAATGATCTTATCAAGAAATTTGGTCTTGATTCTGCTCATCCTCAAAGCACTCAAATGGCTACTAATATATATCTTGACAAAGATGAGTCTGATAAGAAAGTAAATATAACACCTTACCGAGTTATGATAGGATTTCTACTTTACTTAACTGCAAGTAGATCAGATGTCATGTTTGATGTTTGTGTATGTGCTAGGTTTCAAGCTGATCCAAGAGAATCACACCTTCAAGCTGTTAAAATAATCATAAGATATCTTTTGGAAACTATTCACTTAGATTTATGGTACCCAAGAGATTATTATTTTACTCTAATCGGTTATTCAAATACTGATTTTGCATCTTGTAGGGTCACAAGGAAAAGTACTGGTGGAACTTGCCAATTCTTAGGTCATCGATTGGTCTCCTGGTCTTGTAAGAAGCAAGCTTCCATTTCCACTTCCATAACTGAAGCTGAGTACATAGCTGCTGAAAGTTGCTACTCACAAATCCTATGGATAAAGAAACAACTGATGGACTGTGAAATTCCAACTGAAGTGTGTCCCATCTATTGTGATAACTCTTCAACTATCTCAGTCTCCAACAACCCTATGATGCATTCAAAGATAAATCATATAAACATCAAATATCACTTCCTTAAGGATCATGTTGAAAAGGGTAATGTTGTTCTTTTTAAAGTCATACTGACTACCAGTTAGCTGATATTCTTACAAAACCCTTAGACATAAAACATGTTAGTACAGACTGTGGGTGTTACCACAGGTGCTATCACTGGCAGTTGGGTGTTACCCGAACTAAAATGATTTGTAATTTAATAATTCTTTCCATATTAATTTATATCCTAATGTCTAATATTATTTGCAAGATATATGTGTTTGTTGGTCTATATTTCAGGTTAATATATGGTTGGATTAATTGCTAGAAACAAGGAAGAAGTTGGTGAAGGAGTTACACGTAAATGGGAGATTTACGAGTAACTTTTGCTTGGTCCATATTTGTTGATAAAGAAGAAAAACGTGGGAAGACCAAGTCTTAGAGTTGTTGCTGATTATTTGAAATGTACAATACAAAGAAAGCAAGAGAGTACAAGGTGATGAAGCAAGGACTTGGGCATCAAGAATTCGGTTGCTACATTTAAGGGGAGTTGGCGTGTAAAGAGGAAATCAAGCCAAGGAATCTCTCCACTCCTCTCAAACGATCTGAAGGTCCAAGGTTGTTATTTTGGAGTAGCCTCCAAGGCATTTGAAGGCTATAAATAGGCTAGGTGTGGTTCATTTGAAGTATGCCAAATATCAAATATCAAACACACACACCTTAGCACAAGAGAGACAAAGTTCTTTGGTTCGCATAATCCTTCCTCCCTTGTGATTCTAGCTTAAACACTAAGTGTTTAAGAGAGTGTTGGCTAAGGATATGATTCGTGCTTTGTCTCATTTAGTTCCATAGAGCATCATCATTGTATTAGCAATAGGGAACTTTTGGCTTTATAATTTTTCTATATTAATTATAAAGTCTTCGCCATCTAGGCATACTCAAGTTATATATTTATATAACTTGAGAAAACTATATCTTGTGTTATTTATTTCCGCTGCACAAAGTTTTTACAAACTCTTTTATTTGGTGTGTGTGTGCTGTCCGTCAGTGTGTTATCCAAGGTGTTGGGTAACATCTACGGTAACATCTCTTTCTAGTGAAGCCATTGACAATTTCAATTGGTATCAGAGCAGGTCACTTGACGATACTAAGTGCTTGGTCTAGGTGTCATGGCTTATGATCCGGCTAATCCTAACAATAACCGTCTTCCTGTGTTAGATGGTTCGAATTATTGTTATTGGAAGATCCGTCTACGCTCGCATATCAAATCAATTGATCTTCGAGCATGGCGATCTATAACAAATGGTTAATCCTTACCAATGTTACCTGCTGATGAGGATGGTGACGTGCAAGTCAAACCTGAATCAGAGTGGAACATGGAAGAGATCAGCCAAGCTAATTTCAATGAAAAGGCACTTAATGCCATTTTTGAGTGGGTTGATATGCATATTTTCAAACTTATTCAAAATAGTTCCACTGCAAAAGAAGCATGGGACACTTTACAACGTTTTTGTGAAGGTGATGGCAGTGTGCGTGAAACTAAGCTTAGGGGTCTTACTAGCGTATTTGAAAGATTAAGGATGGGTGAAAATGAAACTATTCCTTCTTATTTTGAAAAATTATTTGATATTGCTAATGAGTGTCAATTGTTGGGTGAACCTTTTACCAACAAACAACTTGTCTCAAAAGCAATTAGAACCCTTTCCGAGCGTTTTAATATGAAAGTTTCATCTATTGAAGAGGCTCACAATCTTTCAACTATGGATATCAATTCTTTAATGAGTATTTTGAAAAACTTTGAGTTAAATCTCCTAGATCAAAGTGAAGCATCTAAGGGGAAAAATGTTGTTTTGAAAACTCAAACCTCGAGCTCTTTGGATGAAAATGAAGATGAGGTTTTTGAAGAAATTGATGAAAATGCTAGTATTGCTTTACTTACTAGAAAATACAATTCTATGGTTAGAAAGTATAACAATAAAAAAATGCAGGTGAAAGCAAAGGAGAAGCAAACCAAGGTTTATGATTCGATGCCAAAAAGGACTTTCCCATCTAACCCAAAGTCGAACCCAAGAAGAGCATCTTCAGATCAGTTAAGGTCTGATCCAAAACACATTGAATCCATTCAATGTCATGCTTGCTCGGGTTGGGGTCACTATTCCAATGAGTGTGCAAATACACTAAGGAAGAGAGGAAAGAACCTATGGGTTTCTCTCAGTGACGATGAGGATGAAGGACCATCTCAGGAGGAAGAACCTAATCAAACAACCATGTTTGTCACAGTAAGTAACACGGAAAAGGACAAGATACCCAAGGTGTTATCCAGTCTGAGATAACATCTGTGATCACACCCGACAGGTATGATGAATTATGTGATAATAATGTTGTTTGTTTAGCTAGCTCTTCTAACCCTGATACAGGAAGTACACAAGAGGATGAGCAGAGCAAAGATGATCTCATTTCTGGGTTAAAAGATCTTTATGAGGCGTTGCTCGTGGAATGGAAGAAAGAGAACAATCTGGTTAAGTCCTTAACCAAGTAGAATAAAGGACTCCAGGCCTATGTGACTCATATGGAGATTCAAGCAACCAAGAGAGAAGTCGAGCTTGAAAGAGTTAAAGGCAACTTGACTCTAGCCGAAACCACCTTGAAGAAGCTCAACACTGGATCTACCAAATTGGATGAGATCTTGAACTTGAGTACACCTCTCAGAGCAGGTATTGGTTTTCAAGAATCTTTGATTAGTATTCTTTCTACTTTGTCTATGAATGATAATGAAAATTGTTTTGTTAAGGAACGGTTTTTTGACAAAGATTCTTCTTCAAAAGAACCATGTGACAAAGGGAAGGTGTGTCAATATTGTCACACACCTGGACATTTTAAAAATAAATGCCATATTGTTTCGAAAAAATTGTCCAGTCCCTTGGTGTTACCTAAGGTGTTGCCCAGCACACAGGATAACACACCCAGTCAGAATGGTAAAAATTCAAAAAAGGTGTGGAAACCAAAAGCTAATCTGAGATGTGATGTTGTGTACACTGCTTTAAAAACAAATATTGAAGGTTCTTGGTACTTTGATAGTGGGTGTTCACGTCATATGACAGGAACAAATTGTTTTTAAAAGACTATGAAACGGTTCATGGAGGTAGTGTAACGTATGGTGGTGGGAGCAAGAGTAATATCATTGGGAGAGGGACACTAAATGTGTCTGGATTTCCAACCTTAAAGAATGTCTTACATGTTGATGGACTTGTAACTAATTTAATTAGTATTAGTCAACTTTGTGATGACAACTTAGAGGTGAAATTTAATAAAGATACTTGTGAAGTTTATGACAAGACTAACAATTGTGTGATGACAGGTACAAGATCTAGTGATAATTGTTATCTTGTTGAAGACAAGCAAGTATGCCATTCGGCAAAACTTGATGACACTACATTGTGGCATCAAAAGTTGGGACATGTTCACTTTCGTAACATAGAAAAGATTGTTAACCTAGATGCTGTCCAAGGCATTCCTAGTCTTGATCTTAAACAAAAAATTGTTTGTGAGGATTGTCTCAAAGGGAAACAAACTCATGTTACCCATAGTGCTGCCCAACACAACGAGCAACACACTGGTACGACACATTGTTTTCAACTCTTGCACATGGATTTAATGGGTCCACTTGAGATAGAAAGTTTTGGGGGAAAGAAATATACTTATATCATTGTTGATGATTTTTCAAGATTTACTTGGGTTTATTTTTAAGAGAAAAATCTGAGACTTTTGAAAAGTTCAAAATCTTGCATTCTATGATCAAAAACATGTTTTGTGCTTCAATTTTTCGAATTAGGTCCGATCATGGGAGGGAATTTGAGAATGTTTCTTTTTCAAATTTTTGTGAAATAAAAGGTATACACCATGAATTTTCAGCTCCAAAAACACCTCAACAAAATGGGGTTGCTGAAAGAAAGAATAGGACCTTACTTGAAATGACTCGTGTGATGTTATTTTCAAAGAGAATTTCGAAAAGATTTTGGGCAGAGGCACTAAATACGGCTTGTCACACGGCCAATAGAGTTTTTCTAAGACCCGGCACAACCATGACTCCATACGAAATTTTGAATGGTAGAAACCAAAAGTTCATTATTTTCATGTCTTTGGTTGTGTGTGTTTCATTCTCAATGATCGGGACTACTTAGCAAAATTGGACTCTAAGAGTGATAAGGCCATTTTTCTTGGGTATGCGTCAAATAGTCGTGCATATAGGGTATTTAATCTAAGGTTAAAAACCATCCAAGAATCTATGAATAGTGTTTTTGATGATCACTCAAGTATTGCAGAAGAAAGTGTTCAAGAGACACCCTTGGAGCTGTTGGAAGAAGTCAGACCAGAAGGTGTTACCACAGGTGTTACCACGAGGGCTAACACTGATAGTAACACAGAAACTGAACAAGGTGTTACCATTGATGAGATAACACCTCAGATAGCATCTGATTCCAGTCCAGCAAATGAAGATCAAGAAGAAGTTGAAACAGAGGTTCACGAGAATGTGAGAAGAGATCCTCCACCTAAAATCAGTAGGAATCATCCTACAACCCAAGTAATTGGGGAGGTAAATGAGGGTGTACAAATAAGACGTATGAATCCCATTAGTGACCATGACATGGTGAGGTATGTGTGCATGTCCACCACATACTCAAAGGTAACATACTCTTATTTTACTTCTTCCGTAGAGCCTAAAAATGTGATTGAAGCTTTAAAAGATAATTTTTGGATTCAAGCAATGCAAGATGAACTTGATCTGTTTGCTCGTAACAATGTTTGGTCTTTAATCTCCCGTCCCTCAAACACTAATGTTATTGGGACAAAATGGATTTTTAAAAATAAGACCGATGAATATGGAAACATTGTTAGGAACAAGGCTCGTCTTGTGGCTCAAGGCTATACACAAGTGGAAGGTATCGACTATGACGAAACCTTTGCACCTGTGGCTAGAATTGAGTCAATAAGACTTTTATTGGCCATTGCTTATTTTCTTAAAATCACATTGTTTCAAATGGACGTCAAAGCAGCATTTTTAAATGAATACTTAGATGAGGAAGTTTTTGTTGAACAACCAAAAGGCTTTGAAGATCCATTTCAACCAGACCATATGTATAGACTTGATAAAGCTCTTTATGGGTTGAAGCAAGCTCCACGTGCATGGTATGGTAGGTTAACTAGTTTTTTACTAGAGTATGGTTTTACTAGAGGAGAAGCAGATAGGACTTTATTCATTCTTAAACATGGAAAAGAACTTGTCGTGGTTCAAATCTATGTTGATGACATAGTATATGGCTCTACATCAAAAACTTGTTTAAATGATTTTGTAGAGGCTATGACATCAACATTTGAAATGAGCATGATGGGGGAACTTAACTTCTTTCTAGGCCTGCAGGTTAAGCAATCAAGTGAAGGGATTTTCATCTCCCAAAGCAAATATGCAAGGAACCTGGTAAAGAAGTTTGGGTTGGAAGGTTCGAAGAGCTCAAAAATTCCTATGGGCACTTCTCTCAAGATTGGAAAAGATCAAGTGGGAGAAGATGTTGATCCAACCCTATATCGTTCCATGATAGGTAGTCTCCTTTACCTTACTTCTAGTTGTCCTGATTTGATGTACAGTGTGTGTGTATGTGCTAGATATCAATCCAATCCTAAAGTATCTCACCTAAATTATGTGAAAAAGATCATTAAATATGTATCTGGAACTAGTGATTTAGGGATTTGGTATAGTAAAGATACTAATACTAATTTAGTAGGCTTTAGTGACTCGGATTGGGTAGGGGATATGGATGATAGGAAAAGTACAAGTGGGGGTTGTTTTTACTTGGGAAATAATTTAGTATCATGGTATAGTAGAAAACAAAATTGTGTTTCATTATCCACAAATTTGAATCAGAATATGTAGCAGCTGGTAGTTGTTGTTCACAACTAATTTGGTTAAAACACATGCTTGATGATTATGGTCTTGATAGTAATATGTTGACCTTATACTGTGATAATTTGAGTGCTATTAATATTTCCAAAAATCCTGTACAACACTCCCGTACCAAACATATTGACATCCGTCATCATTTTTTAAGAGATATGGTAGATAAAAAGATAATACATATAGAGCATATTGATACAAAGTATCAACTTGCTGATATTTTAACTAAACCCTTAGACCATGATAGATTCTCTAGTCTAAAGAGATCTCTTGGTCTTTATATTCTCTAAAAATGTCCTCTGTTGTAAGGTGTTACCATGGGTGCTGATATCACCTGGGGTAACACATGTATACTAGTACATATTTTTTGCTTGTTTGGTTTCTTTTATTTGTGCTGTAAGGATTCTTTTAGTTCTTTGAGCTTTGAGAGTTCTCACGACTGTACATGCTGACCTTTTTGTTGTGGTAGGATAACACCCTGAATAACACACTTGATAAAACTCCCTTTGTGCTCAAAGTGACAAAGTCACTAATGGTGGTATGTGATAAATAAAAGGCAAAGAGGCAATTCTTATACCATACTATTCTCTTGAGCTCGGGGCACGGCGTTCGCTGCGATGATGCACTCTTGCCAATGAGAATGTATGAAGTGATTTATGCTTAGTATTAGGGACATGGAGCTCACTACTACAGTGTACCCTACTTGAAAGGCATAAATCAATGAAACTTTTCACTTGAAATAAATCTCGGGGCACGGAGCTCATTACTACGTTGCTTCCTTGTTTAAAGAAGTGTAAAAGAATTTTATAAATTGCTATACCTCGTGATCTAACAAGCTTGTTATGCCTTAAGTGTTTGAAAATGGCTAAGCTTGTTATGCCTCAAGTGTTTGAAACTGAATTTATTTATCAAGGGGTTTTTATCATATGTGTTATCCTAGGTGTTACCATTATTGCCATTAACATATTTGTATGTGCTATATTATGTTTTTATTTCTTTTTTTTTTCGGTTTTGTTATTTAATTTTTTAAACTTTGAAAGTCTTTTTTATTTAAGAGTTTACAAAGTTTGAAAAAGTCTTTAACAAACCTAGTTTATCTTTAGTAAACTACTCAAATAACTAAGTCCTAAAATTTAGGAATTTGATTTTCAAAAAACCATATGGACTTAGTATATTTGGTATGTTTATTTTTTATTTTCATTTTATATATTTAAAAAAATTAAAAATTCGAAAAAAAAAATATTTTCAAAATAATGGCCGGATGTTTTTATTTTTGTGTGAGGAGTTTTGTAGTTGATTTATTCTTTGTGGCCTAGAAAATAGGGGGAGTAAATAATGTACTTATTTTTTTTGTGTGGCTAGAAATTAGGGAGGTTAGGTAAATATTTAAAGTAAATACTTTAGTGGCTAAAAAATAGGGGAGGATAATTAGAGATAATTAGAGGAAGTGGGATAAGTCTTGTCAAATTAAATCCTAACTTAATTCCTATTTTTTCTCTCTATCTCTCTCTAAGCCAACGCCTCATCCCTCTCTCTCTCTCTCTCTCTACACGGTAAATACCCCCTCCTCCGTCACCGTCAATCTCTCTCTCAAACCTTTCAAAATCAACAACCTTCCAAAATTCCAAACCCTTCCTAAACCCTAACCATGGCAACCCCTACCAAGAAGCAATCTGCCCCTTTGGAGGTCTCTCCGGGCGTTGGCTCAAGTGGTCCTAGTCTAATGGACACTTCAACCACCCCACTCAATGTGTCTCCGGCAATGACAATGTCGGTTGATGATCCTCCTTTGGTGACAACAATGGCGCAACCCTTGCCCATTGTGACATTACCACCTCTTCCACCCGTTCCGTCAATCAAAAAGCCAAAAAGAAAGGCCATTGCTCACAAACCCTCGGCACAACCCGTCAAAAAGAGGAGCTCAAGTAGGCTCACTGCAATGAGGCACAAAGGTACTTCTAAATCCAACACATCCTCCGATCCTGTTGAAGTTTCTGAAGAATCCTCTCTTGGTCTCTCCTCGGCTCATGTTTCGGATGAAGACTTCCATGCCGATGCTGAAAAGAGCCATTCTGTTGAGACATTTGAAGATTGGGAGATTGAGGAAGAAGAGCCCTTGTATGAAGTTGTGAAAAGAAACATTAAAGGCAAAAGCAAGTGGGCTGTTGTCAAAGATGTTACCCAGAAAGCTGCAACACCCAAGGTAACATCCTCTGTTTCTAAAGCTTCGAAGTCTTCTATCAGTGAGTTTGCCTATTCTGAGTCCACTGATTTTCTTGAGAAAGAGTTTGAAGATGTGAATGTTGCTTTTCCAAAACCTTACTTTTCATTGGAATTTTATCGAAAGGAAAATATGGAGTTTTGGTTGAAACATAGTGACACGAAAATTCTCAAAGAAAAGCACATAGACGAGGTTGATTTCAAAAAGCATAGTGTATTTTAGTTCTTGGAGGATAGAAATTTTTTAAAAGCTAACTTGCATCCTTCGAAATTTGTTGAGGCTATAGTCAAAAATTTCTATGCCAACCTTCATGCCAACCTAGATAATGAGAAGTCCGATCAATTTGAAAAGGTGTTTTTAAGGAACAAAATTTTTTCTATTACCCCTTCTTTGATCAACAAGACTTTAGGACTCCCAAATTTGGATGATAATGGTCCTATTGTTCATAAGGATGAAATTGCTAAGTTTATCTTTCATAATGTTGTGCATGAATGGCCTTAGAACCTGAATCCCAAAACCAAAGTTCATTTTCTTGCTTTCCGTCTCTCTTCACTCTTTGCCGTGCTTCACAAGCTTTGTATATTTAATTGGGTTCCTACTTCTAACGAGCAATATGTGACATTGCAACAAGCTGAAATCTTGTATAAGTTAGGAAAGAACCGAAGGGTGAACTTGGGTAGATTGATCTTCAAACATTTGGCTTCGTGGGGTAGAAGAAAAGACATTACAATGTTTCCTTACCCTTCCTTAATCTTCCAAATTTTGAAATCTCAATAATTGCCCATTGAAGAGTCGGATGAGTACACGCCCAGTCTTGATCTCTATGCTATAGATTCTTAGCTGACTAAGAAGAACACTAAGAGTTTAAGGTACACTGGTGATCTTCCTTGGTCAAAGATAAATGAATTTGGGTCAAGTGGAGCGGTTCATGCTAAGGGTGTTACTCATTCTGTTACCCTGAATGTTACTCCAAAATCTCAAGTTTTTCAGGTACAGATGCAGCTCATGTTCTTGCTAATGTGTACAATTTGTTGGGGAATGCTTCACCAACAATACCGAAGACCACAGTTTTGGCGTTTCTCCACAAACAAACTGCTACCATTGTCGAGATTGTGCAAGGATGGGCTAAGCTCAAGGAAATTACTGATGAATTTATCCAGCAGGTTTCTTCCCAAACTAGGGGAGATAATAGTGCTGATGGAGCTGGTCCGAGTGGTGGTGGTGTTGGAGATGCCAGTGGTGCTGCTGCAGATGTTACTGAAGGTGCTGGAGATGAAGAAAGGGGTGAACAGGAGGAAGATGAAGCTGATGATGAGCGAGAAGAGTGAGTACAATACATCGCCTGAAGTTTGATGTTGCCGCTCTTATGGCTATGGTACTTTTGGTGGTTGAAAAACAATTTACTTTTATGTCTTTAATTCGGAACATGTTTTAATACTTTGGTGGTTTGTTTTATTTGCTTTTGGTTATTAAACTTTTAGGGTTGTTTGAACATGAAGTAGCTTAGTAACTTTGGTTTATCTTTGGTACTTTAGGTTGCTAGTTAGTTGGAAAACTTATTTTGGAAAATATGTTTTGATAACTAGTATTTTTGTGATAAATCATTGTGGTTGTTAATTCCTTGATTATGGGAGAGTTGATAACTATGAAGTTGCTCTGTATGGCTAACATTTTCTTGCAGGGATCAACACTTTAGAGTTTGGAAAGAAATTATAAATTATGGGGGAGATTGTTAGTACAGACTGTGGGTGTTACCACAGGTGCTATCACTGGCAGTTGGGTGTTACCCGAACTGAAATGATTTGTAATTTAATAATTATTTCCATATTAATTTATATCCTAATGTCTAATATTATTTGCAAGATATATGTGTTTGTTGGTCTATATTTCAGGTTAATATATGGTTGGATTAATTGTTAGAAACAAGGAAGAAGTTGGTGAAGGAGTTACACGTAAATGGGAGATTTACGAGTAACTTTTGCTTGGTCCATATTTGTTGATAAAGAAGAAAAACGTGGGAAGACCAAGTCTTAGAGTTGTTGCTGATTATTTGAAATGTACAATACAAAGAAAGCAAGAGAGTACAAGGTGATTAAGCAAGGACTTGGGCATCAAGAATTCGGTTGCTACATTTAAGGGGAGTTGGCGTGTAAAGAGGAAATCAAGCCAAGGAATCTCTCCACTCCTCTCACATGATCTGAAGGTCCAAGGCTGTTATTTTGGAGTAGCCTCCAAGGCATTTGAAGGCTATAAATAGGCTAGGTGTGGTTCATTTGAAGTATGCTAAATATCAAATATCAAACACACACACCTTAGCACAAGAGAGACAAAGTTCTTTGGTTCGCATAATCCTTCCTCCCTTGTGATTCTAGCTTAAACACTGAGTGTTTAAGAGAGTGTTGGTTAAGGATAGGATTCGTGCTTTGTCTCATTTAGTTCCATAGAGCATCATCATTGTATTAGCAATAGGGAACTTTTGGCTTTGTAATTTTTCTATATTAATTATAAAGTCTTCGCCATCTAGGCACACTCAAGTTATATATTTATATAACTTGAGAAAATTATATCTTGTGTTATTTATTTCCGCTATACAAAGTTTTTACAAACTCTTTTATTTGGTGTGTGTGTGCTGTCCGTCAGTGTGTTATCCAATGTGTTGGGTAACATCTACGGTAACATCTCTTTCCAGTGAAGCCATTGACAATTTCAAAACATTTTAAATTACTTAGAGGTGAACTAGGCATGATTGATATTCTTGGATAAAACTCTGCTAACTTGATTACTTGTGTAAGCCCAACCGATCAAAAAGGGATATTCCAATCTTTCCTTCAACTGACCATATCTCCTCAACCTTATCCGGTGTCAATCTTCAACCGGTTACAACAGTTCAACCGATTACAGTCTCAACCAATTACAAGGCTCTCAACCGATCAATATGCTTCAAGAGGTTATGATCTTAACCGGTCTTGGGCAGTTTAACCAGACAATCAAGCACTTAACTGACAACGAACTGCGGCCGGATCAATTCATTTTAACCGACGCGTCTAACAACCTTTGTCCTTTCAAGTCATATAGAACCACAATCTTCTGACACTCTTGTGAGCTGTTTACCAACTTCTTGTCAAAGGTAGATCAAAATAAAAATTTTGATCAAAAGGTAATCTCTGTATCACTCCTATTTATTAATAAAAGGTTATCTCTTTGGTCATTATAATGTTCAAAATTTAAATCGTTGCAGAGGCGTTCCTATTTTTATGCTTCCATATTTACATAAATGTTAGGTTCGTGTACCATTATCTCCCTAGTTTGTAGCTTCAGTTAAATTTTTAAACTTATTTTGCTTCTACCAATAAAACCCTTCCTATTCCCCTATCTATTTCTCCTCCCTATAAAAGGAATCGATAAACCCTATTTAAACTTTTTCACACCCTCTCTCTCCAAACTCTCTATCTCTCTAAACTCTCTATATCTCTCTAAACTCTCTCAATATTTCTGCCTTCTTCAATCTTCTTCACCGCCGGCGAAGCTTGTTTAGGATTTTATCCTTATGTTCTTCTCCTTCTACTCTCATTATCATCTGGTAACACTTAGCTTAATATTATTTGTTATGAACTACTTCACGTAAATATTTGCAGATTCGATGGCTCATAAACCTACTCCGAAGAAAGACATATATGGAGGTTACATTCTATCCTTCTTCTTCGAATCCGAGCATGGCAAGCTTCTTCAAGTCATTCTTGCCAGTGCTGGAGTTCTCCCTTTTCTGTTGCCGGAAGGTTCTGAAGATATCTATTATGAGTTAGTGAATGAGTTGTTTGACAACGGGTCTATTGAAGATGCAACAAAGGTCAGTGAAGTCCCTCTAATTATCTCCACCGTGGTTGGCGTTTTAGTTACCTTCTCCCCAGCCTCTATCCGTGAAGCCTTCCCAAACCTATCCAGGTCTAGCCCTTCAATAGTTAGTTTAAAAATATGAAGACTGCCCGAGCTCAAATCAGAGGTGAAGAACCCTTCGTGACCGGTTAAGGCAACAAGAAGGCTGACTTAGATCTAGAGCTGACTTAGATCCATAGTTGACATGTGCATCATCTGTCGGTCAGGCTCCCACCATTATATCACAATGATACAATTCAAATCCATGACAACCATTCTTTTGTAGAAAGAGTTCAGCTGGTGCACGTTTATCTTTAATGTTATTGTGGTGGCCTTCAACAAGTTCGGGAAAAAGAAGCCACTTACTCGTGCCAATAAAGCCAAACCATGCCATTACCTGCTGATTAGCCGTGTGTTGAGAAAAAACCTAGCTATTAGAATTGCCTCAACCAGTCATCCTAAATACCCTTAATCTTAGGTTAAGTCCTTTGATAAGGCTGACTGGGGAAGATTCATTTAGGAAGCTGCTAAAATATTTTCAACCGGTGATACATCAATCGAGACTTTACCAGTTGAGAAGAAGAAGAGGTCGGTCAGACCTAAAGTGAAGAAAATGGTTGTGCCTGAGTCCTCTCAATCGGCTGATCCTTTATAGGTCAAGAAGAAGGCAAACGACACCCCATTTCCATCAGTTACTACTACTCCACCGGTTGCAACCTCTCCACCGATTGACCCTCTACCGATTAGGCCTAAGAAGACAGCAAGAAAGCAAGATGCTCAACCTCAAACTAGCTCATCCTCCATGCCTCCACCAAAGCCAAAATCAAAACCTCTCACCAAATCTGCCTCACAAATAGCCAAAGAAAATGCTGATTGTACCCTTCATTACTAAGAGGCTTTTTCCATGACTTCCTAACCGGTCAAGCTATACACCTATGACCAGTTATCCATCAGATCTATCGGTCAGGAAATGTCGATCGATCAGAAATCCCACTTTCCATATCATCTACAACAACCCATGGGCAATTCTAAACAAGTCCATTCCCTCAGCCGATTGGGTTTATCCCATTGATCATGTTCCTCCCTTCCTAAGGAGACTGTTGGAATTCCACAAGCTTCACAAATAGTCAGTACCCCTTGGTGATGTACAATTATGTGGATTTTGAGAACACTCATGAGCAGAAATGCATCTACTTCAGTAATATTGCCAACTCAATGACTCTGACTCCTCCCTCTCCAAGCAAGATCTCTTCAAGCTCTACAATCGGTATTGCAATTTCCTTCCCAATCTGTGGAATGCCATCTATCCAGCACGAGACCGATTGCATCAAGACATGATGATTCATGCAGTGTGGATAGACTTTTCCATGTTATGTAGTATCCAACACACTCTTCAGGAGTCTGACCCTTATCAAATGGGTAGACCTGGAAATTATGACAATCTACTTCTATACTTTTACATTGTGCATGTGTCACTTGGTCCTAGAAGAAACCAACTGATCAGAAATGTCATGGGCCTAGTGGAGAATATGTTGGAAGTAGATAGAGAGCTTCAAGCTATGGGGAATATCAACCTAGCCGATTTCTTCTCCTCAGTCCATTCTAATAAAAATAAGTGGACTTCCACAACCGGTGAGGAGATAGATGAATTGTTTGATGATAAGGATGATGTTGATGAAGATGAGATACCTAGCTCTAGTTATAACTCAAGCTCCAGTTCTGATGGTGGGAATAATAAGAGGATGGAAATGGTGACACCTCAACCGAGTTCTTCTTCACTGGTTAAGGAGTTGGGAGGACATGTTACCAATTCTTCAGTTGAGACCGTGGGAGGAGGCATGGCCGATTTTGTTACACCGGTTAGACAACCAGTTAAGGGACCCTCAACTAATGAATCTTCTGAACCGGTTGAGGAGGAGAAATTTGATGTTGATGATATGATACTTCAAGCTATACTGGCAACCATATTATTTGAGAGTGAAGGATCTACAACGGTCAACTGCTGAGGAGTATGCTACTCAAGCAGCCATTGAAGCAAATCTGTTGGTTTCTCAGGCTAGTGCCCAAGTCAAAGGGAAACCAAATTAGGCCGATCCTAGGTTTAATTAATAATGTATATTGAGAATCTAAATATTGTATTGGTACTTAAAATACCAAATTATGACTCAATATTATATCCTGACCGATAGAATAATGGAAGGTTAGATGAAGTCAAATCATACATGGTAGAGAGAGAGAGAGTATTGATATTAATGACTCAATTTTATTAATGACAAGAGGTACATATATATACAAGAGGAGGAGTGCTTTCCAAGCTATTCTAGATACATCAAATAAGGAAACTATACAATAGTAATCCTATTAGGAAAATGACTAATACAAGATCTAGGATAATCTTTAATAATAAAATATATACAAATATATTTCTTATATGCTCCCGCAAGATGGACGATCCTTGGAGAAGTCCAATCTTAAAGAGTGATGAGATGAATCGGGCTCTAGAGAGCGGGTGGAGTGGGATATGTATCCGGTGTGTGTCTGTAGGAGAGGCATATGTTGTGTTGCAGAATGTATATGTGGCAGTGGATGCACTACAAGAAAACTGTCAAATAACGACGGATATTAACGACGGAAAAAAATCCGTCGAAATTAGCGACGGAATAGCGACGGATCTCCGAAAAAAATGCAATAACATGTCTTTGACAAATATACCGACGGATTTAATGACAGATATAGCGACAGACTATATTCCATCGCTATATCCGTCGTAATACTGGGGCCAAAAAATTGCGGGGTTTTTCCCGACAACTTACCGATGGATTTAACAATGGATTTCAAAAAAATTAACGAGGGATGTTTTCCTTCGCTATATAAATTAAAAAATTTTAAAAAATTTTTTCTTTTACATTTGGAGACAGATTTAACGACGAAATTCAAAAAAAATTAACGAGGGATAATTTCTGTCGCTATATAAATTAAAAATTTTAAAAATATTTTTTCTTTAAATCAACTGCAGTTGTCACTTTCGGTGATAAATCTCAAATAATTTATACTCCCCCCATCCCAAAATGAATGTCCATTTGAGATTTAAGGGTCATTTTGAAAAGATTTATTTCTAATAGATTTTTCTTTTTTAAAATTTTCTTGCTTTTCACTTTCAAAATTTTAGTTCTGCAAAAATATAATAAACTATGATTTTTTTCTTTCTTTTTTTGAAAAAAGAAATTGATTTATGGATAAAGTTATTTGAAGGTAAAGTTTCAAAAGGTCATTCATTTTTGGACAAGATATGAAGTATTGCATTTATGGAACTTCAATGTAGTAATGACTTTGCTTGGATAGTACCCTACTGGCATTGGCATGCTTCTGAAAACACAATAGGAAGCTCAAGCATAACTGGTTTCCTTTCCCACGGGAGGGGGGGTTATAATATCTCAAAATGCTTAATACTTTACCTGGTCATTCCTATTTCTTACTGGCTATGTCGTAATACTTTACCTGGTCATTCCTATTTCTTACTGGGGTTTTAATGTCTATAATGCCCAACTGATGCTCTTTTATTATATTTCCTCGACATAGATCTATCGGCTAGAACTTTCGAATTCCTAAACATTGTTCTCTATCATGTAGTCTTCTGATATGTGATAGAGTATTGAGTGTTTATTTTGAAATGAAGGTTTAATGGAATTCTAGGGAATAGCTTAGCTATAGTATTGGACATCCGAGGTAAAGGAAATTGACATCGACATAATATGTAGTTGTTGCTCAAATGTAAAGAAGTAAAATGAAGGGGCACAAAGTGATCTATGTGTTGTGATTCATACAGAATTGCCAAGTAATCAACTCATCTTGAAGCTTAAGCCGTTAAATAATGGCCATCTATGATGCTGATGGTATATTTGGTTCTGCTTAGTGTTATTGTGATCCATACAGAACGTCTATGGAACCCTATGACAATGATCCGTTAGAATATAAAAATGATTACCATAAACTAGGATCCTCAATAGTTTTTTGGTTCTACTGCTCAATTACAGTGCTTTGTATATTTTTGCTACATATAAGTTGTTCTCTTCTATTGTGAATATAACCATTTACTTCAATTTTGTTATTGTGCAGACAAAATCTACTGATGCTGATGGTATATTTTTGCTGTGAGTATCTACCGTTAATGTTCTTTTCCAGATTGATAAATAATATTTGTCGACCTATTGGGAAGGCATTAGCATGTAATGACTTTGCTAGTAGGCGAAGTGGTGGTGGCGGTCGTGGTCATTAAACTTGTGGTTTTATTTGGCTTGTAATCAAACTTATGTACTTTTTATGTTGTTTTTTAGAATTTAGTGAACGTTGAATTTGTTTTTTCATGTTTTTGGTGAATGTTTAATTGAGTTGTATCATAATGTTGGTATTTTGGTATTTGAACAAGTTGCAGGTGGCTTTCTAAATAATTTAATTATTTTTTTTTAAATTATGTACAATTTACCGACGGAATTTTCCGTCGGTAATTTTTTTTAAAACTGATAAAAGCTTTACCGACGGAAAATTTCTATTTACCGACAGATTCAAGGTTTACCGACGGATTTTTCCGTGGTAAACCTTCAAATTTGTTGTGTTCTCAATTTAATTCGCGATGGATTTTATAACTTTAGCGACGGATTTTTCCGTCGCTATATCACCGACGGACAAACATTTCCGTCGTTAGAAATTTATCGACGAGGGTTTTAGCGAGGGAATTATTACGTCGCTAATCCGTCATTAAAGTGTTTAGCGACGGAATTTTTTGTTGGACAATTGAGTAGGCTTCTCAAGAACTTAACTAGAAACTTAACAGAAAAAGATAACGGAGATTGGAAATAAAAGGATTCAAGTCGAGTCTTGTATTTAATACAATCTCCGTAAGAAGTTATTGCCCCGCACAGGTGCTTACGGTTTATATGGCAATCTTCTAGTAAGATAAAACGACTTATAAGTAAATGATAGGAGCACTCCAAATCAAATACTCTAGCGAACAACACAATGCTTGGAACTTTGGACTTGGAAGGATTTAATGCAACAATATGCAATGATTTGGGTATGTTAATCTATCTCTTAGAGGGTAAAGGCTCAGAATATGACTATGTCTTAATTGAAATTCGGAGGAAACTATTTAAAAGAAGTTAAAGGGTTCATGGGTCAATTCATTCCAAGAGGTGCCAAACACCTGTTCGAGAATCCGAGCACGGCGCGGCCGCTCTTGCCTTGAGCGCGACCGCGCTCTTGTGCCGAGATCGGCTTGTGTTTTTACTTGACTCAGCGCGGCCGCTCTAGGTTTGGAGCGCGACCGCGCTGAAGCCCAGGAAAATTCCTCTTGAAGCCGAGTGCGATTGATCAATCGGTCAAGCACGTTTTGGCTAATTCAAATCAATTTTAACCCTTTATTTAACTTAGTTAAGTTACAAAACACTTGTCATTAATTCTCATTCACCCTAAATGGTTTAGAGACATTAAATAAGTTTAATAATCTACAACAAATGTAGAATATAATTTGTAACTAGTTCCGTTAACACATAACGAACTTCCGTTAGAAATCTAGGTCAACATTAAGTCAAACATAACTTTAGTTACCCATTTCCAACAATCCCCCACATGAATGACAATTAATGCATGAATGCAATTTAGTCAAAGTTAGCGAACTATTATTACATTGGGATAGATAGCTTGTGGCCTTGAATCTTCCCTAGTGAAATATTATCGGATATACTAGCCATTCTGGTAGCGAGTCGCTTTGAACCGGTGACTTTCGGGTGTATACCAAGACAATAATACTCACATAATAACATTTCTAACAATTGTTGTTCTCACGTTTTGTCCATTTTGGCCCTGGACCGTATCTCATTCATAAGCGTTCATTTAAAAGGCGGCCTAATTACCTCTCGCTTATATAGGTGATTCTCACTATAAGGAGTATCATGCACTACTCCACCTCGTAGGTATAGAAATCATTAAAAAGTTTTCTCAACTTATCCTTACCACTTCTTCATGTGCTTGTACTTGGATGTTACGGGAATGAGTATTCAACATCTTCGGGGTTAATAAACCAGTTGTTGTTTCCAAGTAACTCTACTAGAACTTATAACTTGGTTGTCTCATTGAACCAAGGGCACTGGGTCTCCATTTCTCAAGGTTGAGTGTCCGCTATAAGTTCTTTTGTTGTGGGTTTTAAACCCGTTCCCCTTAACAGTTTATACAAGTTGATCTTTATTACTACCCTTAGGTAGACGGATGCTGAATTTGACTTCACATGGCTAGTTGTGACAGTCGCATTTTGAGATCAATTGTATTATGGTAGTGTGTCTAAGACCATTATGTCTAGACTTACCATGATGTTCTACACCTTTTCCTATTTCTCATTGTCGTCACAACGCCTTAGGTCAATTAGACACAAACTTATTCCACAAAGGAATATCTCTCAAGACCATTCAACTTACAGGAATTGTAATCGTTAATCATAAGTATATTTTTAAGTACACCAAGTACTATGATTATACTATTCCGGTGATTGATAGAAATTACAATTAGACTTTTAGTCTATCTAGAATGATCGGTCCCTTCGAGTGAACAAATTCTTCTATCGATCAGTTTTTTCAAGTGGTTATTATCTCTGTACCGTTTCGACTTCCCAAAAATTAGTATCTCTAAGTGGTTTGACCTCCTTAGAGTCTACCTTTCAGAGATCTACTTTACAGAGATTACCTCTCAAGAATTTATTTTAACTTTCGAAGTACTTTTTTCAAGATAATGGGACTATGAAGGAACTAATCCTTCAGATGTTCTAGAGATCTTTATCTCTAATATAATATCGGCTAATCCCATATCTTTCATGTCAAAGTTCTTCTTTAACATGTCTTTGGTATTCATGATCAATTCATGACTACCATTGTTATCCACGTAAGGACAGACTATTAACAAATGATTCAGATGTTCCTTTAATGTATGTAGACACATTTGTCACATTCATTAATCTTGAATCCATTTGATAACATAGCCTATCGAACTTCTTATGCCACTCGTTTAGTTGCTTGTTTAGTCCATATGAATACACAAGTAGATCCAACACGGTTGTGCGACATAGAACGCTCCTGTTGTGTCATTTTGGATAATCTTGCATGAATCATAATGTCCTTTTGACAACTATCCCTGGCTTTCTACTTATCAACGAGATTCATAGGCTTTATACTTTCTTTTTAAGAATCCAATTGCAACCTAATGGTTTGCAATTTGGAGGGAGATCTACCAATTCCCAAGTATTATTAAGCATTATGAATTGTTATCTTACTATTAATAGCCTCTTTCCAGAATGAATTATCCGGACCAGATAACGCTTCCTTAACAGTTGCTGATTCGTTTTCCAACATAAATGATAGAAAATCAGGACCAAAAGACTTTTCCACTCTTGCCCTTTACTACGTCTAAGTCCTTCATCCTAAACTTTGAGATGGACCGTTTGTAGTCTAATATTAAAAGGTTTCATCCTTGGCATATCTATTTTTGCAACCCAATGGTTCGCATAGGAAGATCAACCATCTTCCAAAATAGAATAGGATGCATTTATCCTTCAACTGTATCTTGGTTTTTCTTCTTATTAAGAAGACCACCACCATTTCTATAAATTTTCTTATTAAAATTTATGCATTTCCTATCATTTCAAGGAAGTATATTCTCAAAGAATATAACATGTCTTGCTTAAGTATTTCTACTTTAGCCGAATACCCCGGTTTAGGTATTTATAAAACGCTACGAATACTTCAAATTCGTTAGGAGTTTTTATCATCAAATAACTTCCACATATATGATGATCCATTCTTTTAACTGCTACAGCTTAACAGGTTTATTAATACTAGAAGTTCATATCAATAGAACTTATGTATTTAGCTTGTACTCCCACACTTGAGGTGTACCTCCACATATCAATATTTTATGAATGTCCTAATTCATATTTAATATTTTCTTTTATGTGGAGTCATTTAATTTTAATAACCAAGTTATCTACAATGTCTTTCATCTCCTTGAGATGAACCGACGACATAGTTATATCTATGTTTAAGTGAGGTTTCTTCAACCATTTTTCCCTGTAAGGAAACTCGGTTGAAGAATACTGCATTTTTCATTTCAAATTTGTTTCGCACAAATCTATATGCAATATCTGTTAGTTTCATATCCAATGGAAACGTAATCCATGGTTTTTTGGGTCCTATCTTAACCTCTTTAGGTTTAGATATTTCTACCTTTGCTAGGTATACCCACATAAGACGGAACTTATCAATAAGGAGTTTACCATTTCCTTAAAAGTTCTATCTTCCTTTTTCAATTGATTTGAGTGTGTAAGAAGCATTCGTTTGATAAATAAGTGTCAGCGTCCCAATAATTATTTTTCAAACGGTACTACATACTAACCACCTCTATCACTTTGAAACTCTTAATTGCTAATTAAGATGAATAACAAACCTGATTGTTTACTTAAAACTTTAAGGTTTTACTATTCCAAAAGACGAACTTTTGCATTATCAAATGCAATCATAAATAGAAGTAAAGAACTATCTATTTACTATCTCTGGTTTGAACTGATTTCTACAAAAGAAATCACAATTGATTTACGAATCAAACTTCATCTTAGGTAGTAATTTTAAATTAACTCGTCGACTTAGTGAATTTCAATTTACTTAACCTAATTGAACACGCCATAACAATTGGAACACTTCAAACCAAGTAAATAACATTTGAAATTTTATTCTTCGCACTTAGGCGGATAAACAATTACAATTTAAGTTAAGGAGTCCTTCAACAAGGTACCCTTTACTAACACAATAACCACATTTGGTCTATTCAATCTTATGCCCCTAGGCTAAGTTGATCAAAGTCCAATGGAACATTTCTATCTTCATTCACATTGGCTTGAAGAGGGTTTCCATCTTGGTTGTTGATTCTAGGATGTCGACATTCCCTAGCCATATGCCCGGGTTTGCCACAATTAAAACAACTACCTTTGACCTTCTTGGCGGTCCTCTTCACTTTCCCGGTTTTCTTTCTCTTGTTTCCGGTACTTCTTTCCACCAAGTTCACTTTCGATCTTTTAGTCACAATACATAGTATTGTGCATCTCGAGAAAGTCCCAAAGTTCTCTCGCGGTCTTTATTCCACAACACACCTTGTATTGTGCGTAATCCAAGCCATTAAGAATATAATTGCGACACAAGAAATCGCTGTGATTTCAAGTATCCAATTCATTCTTTGCTTTGGATTCATCCTCGTCGGATATCAATGGTGGATATTCCCAAAGAAAATGCACCAATTTTAATGTTGTCAAATAGACCAACATTTTCTGTTGCCACCTTTTAAAATTCATCCCGGTAAGAATACCCGGTCTTTCCGCATGTACGAACACATGAGACGGAGGGAGAGCATTGAAGGGTGCAACCCTTGAGGTGTATGCGTGAAGGAGGTTTCTTACCATGAACCGGGTGAGACGGTGTAACATTGTTGAACGTAGCGTCACCTTGAGAAGGAGGCGTCAAATTCCCTTGACTTGATTCTGTGGAGTCTTTTTCGTTTGCCATCTTGAAGATCTTGAAGAAGCGTAGATAACTTCTTACGATTGTTGGACAATTGAGTAGGCTTCTCAAGAACTTAACTAGAAACTTAACAGAAAAAGATAACGGAGATTGGAAATAAAAGGATTCAAGTCGAGTCTTGTATTTAATACAATCTCCGTAAGAAGTTATTGCCCCGCACAGGTGCTTAGGTTTATATGGCAATCTTCTAGTAAGATAAAACGACTTATAAGTAAATGATAGGAGCACTCCAAATAAAATACTCTAGCAAACAACACAATGCTTGGAACTTTGGACTTGGAAGGATTTAATGCAACAATATGCAATGATTTGGGTATGTTAATCTATCTCTCTAGAGGGTAAAAGGCTCAGAATGACTGTATGTCTTAATTGAAATTCGGAGGGAAACTATTTAAAAGAAGTTAAAGGGTTCGTAATTTGTTCATTCCAAGAGGTGCCAAACCTGTTCGTAATCTCGAGCACGAGCGCGCGCTCTTGCCTTGAGCGCGACCGCGCTCTTGTGCGAGATCAAGCACTGTGTTTTTACTTGACTCAGCGCGGCCGCTCTAGGCTAGAGCGCGACCGCGCCGAAGCCCGAAGAATTCCTCTTCGAACAGCTTGCGATTGATCGGTAATCGGTCAAGCACGTTTTGGCTAATTCAAATCAATTTTAACCCTTTATTTAACTTCCGTTAAGTTACAAAAACACTTGTCATTAATTCTCATTCACCCTAAATGGTTTAGAGACATTAAATAAGTTTAATAATCTACAACAAATGTAGAATATAATTTGTAACTAGTTCCGTTAACACATAACGAACTTCCGTTAGAAATCTAGGTCAACATTAAGTCAAACATAACTTTCCGTTACCCATTTCCAACATTTTTAACTTTAGCGACGGATTTTTCCGTCGCTATTTTGCTGTTTTCTTTTAGTGATGCGAGGCTGGATGACAGGAAGATTATGAGATATGTTGTGAGACGGGGTGTGAGGCATGTTTGTAAGACACGTTGTGAGGCAGGTTGTGAGGCAGGTTGAGAGGGAGGTTGTGAGACAAGTTGTGAGGTAAGTTATGAGATAGGATTTTGAGATAGGTTATGAGATAGTTAAGTTTTTTTTTTTGAAAAACATGGGGTTGATCATGTGGTGTAACATGTTGTTAAATAGGTGGTGAGATGAGACCATAAGAGGCTAAGGGTAGAGATGCACCTTGGGGTTGAGGCTAAAGGAGGCCAAGGGTGGTGGTGATAGGATGTGGTGACAAATAGAGTTGTGTCATCAATAAATAGGGTTGTTGTCATTGGAGGCGGTGTTGCAATTGGAGGTGCCATAAGAGGTCAAGGTTGGTGAAGGAACTTGACTATTAGGGTTGTACCAAAGGCGGTGAGCACCGGATTGAAGCCATAAATAGCAGGGTGAGGCAGCAAATAAGGTTGTGATGCAAGGGTTTTGGTGAAGAGTAGAAGGTTGGTAATGTTGTTGGAGGAGAAGAGGTTTCGGCAATTGGGTGTTGCCAATGGTGGTGTTGATAGAGAAAGAAGTCTTTGACTGAGAATCATTATAGGGTTTTGGCTATCAAGTTATGCCGAGGGTGTTATTGTGTTTGGGTGTAGACTAGAAAAGACATTAAGAAGGGTGGATTGTTGATCCGCATATTTAAGAAGGGTGGTGGCGGCGTTTGTGAAGATGTGTTTGTGTGAATGGGTTTTGGCTAAGAGTGGTTGAGGCGAGGGTAGTGGTGGTTTAGAAGGCTAGAGTTTTGATGGTGGGTGGCAGAAGCAAGTTGTGGTGTTAGGATTTTCGGCTTTGAGACCAAAGAAGGCCAAGGGCGGGGCGGGGTAGGTTGTGTAACATGTCATTGAGAAGTTTGTTTGAACATGTTGTCTATTATGTGGTGTGGAGGTCATAAGATGTCAAGGGTAGTCAGGGGTTTCGTCATATCGCCAGGGTGATATGATTTAAAAGGATGGAGTTTTGATGTTGGGTGTTTATAGAGAAGCGGCAAATATATAATTATGTTTTGTGATATATAGAGGGTGGAGAAGGGTTTTCGGCTTTGGGTTATGTCGAGGGTGGAGGGTTGGAGGAGAGACTTATGATGGTGGCGGAAGCAAGGGGTTTCGAAAAGGAGGGTTTATTAAAATAAGGTTGTGTTTTTAATATAAAGTTTAGAGAAGGAGGAGTTTCGGCTAGGGGATTGAGCCGATGGTGGTGGTGATTTAGGAGTAAAGTTTTGATGTTGGGTGGCAAAGGGTTTCGACCAAGGAGGGTTGAGTCGATGGTGGTATTGGAGGTGGAGAGGCGGAAGTGGGTGGTGGTGTTAAGGGTAGGTTTCAGCTTAAGGTTTTTGTCGAGAGTGGTGAGATTTAGGAGGGTAGGGTTTTGATTGTGGATGGCGGAAGCGTGTGATGGTGATAGGGTGGGGCGACTTAAGATTTTGCCGCAGGTTTTGGCGGAGAAGGACCATTATGGCTCTGATATCATAATATAATAAAATAACATTAGACAAGGTCAATTCGTACATGGGAGAGAGAGAGTGTTGATATGAAAGACTCAATTTTATTAATGACAATAGGTACATATTTATATAAGAGGAGGATTGTTTATCGAGCTATTCTAGATACATCAAATAAATAAACTATACCATAGTAAGCCTATTAGGAAAGCAACTAACACAAAATCTAGGAGAATCTTTAATAATAAAATATATACAAATATATTCCTTATACTAAATACTATACTCATACTCAAAATATTGTACTGAGACTTAGAATACTACTTTTGAGACTCTCAATATTAATTAAATTCAATGTATGTTTGAAAGTCAATTTATATTTGACACAATAATGTATTGAAAATTGAAATATATTGTTAAACCTAAAATATCTTATCAAAAACAATTAATAAAATATTGAAAAAATAATGTAGTATTAAACTTCTCAATACAATATTGGAAAGTTACTATCGCTAGGACTCATACAAATTGGTTATGTTTTTCTCCTGCCATCAACATCTTTTATAGTTGAAGCTGACTTTTTTTTTTCTCGCAGTACAAAAAAAATAATTGAGCGTTAGACCATCTCCAATGGATGGTTTAATGGGTAGTTGAAAAATAATTCAACCATTGAATAATTAAAAAATCATTGGAGGACTTAATTGAAAAAAAATAATGGGCCATTGATTTAATTTAAGGGATTTTTACCAATAAGCCCCTATTAGAAGGTGGAATTTATAAAAAAAAACATCACATTTCATATTTTACCTTGGGATCCATAATTTGAAATCTATTTTACCAATAAACCCCCAACTCTTTTAAAATATTTGATAACCATTTAAAATGGCGAAACTGCCCTCTCTTTCTCTCTCTCTCTCTCTCTAAGCTTCTTTCTCTAATCGCAATTCAGCTTCTCTTTATCTCTCTATGCGTTCGGCGGCGACAACAGCTAGAAGCACCGTGCATCATCCTCCTCTTCTTCGTCGCTGCCACGGTCTCCGATTGCCGGTCAATCAGTAATGATTTTCTAGTTGCTTGCCGAAGTTCGAGAATTTCCGATCAAATTGGGGGCATTAAAAAGGGAAATCAAACCGGAAGAGACAACAACGGGCGGTGATTTTGGGTGGGGGCCGAGAATTTTGGGGTAGATGATGAGAGGGTGATACTGAGGAAGGGAGGTACTGATATGATGAGAGGGTGCAATCCTCATTTCGAACTTCATCATCTCCACTGAATCATCCATCCTTTCTCGATCCTTCCCTTCCAATCCACTGTAAGTCCCCCAAATTTCAACCTCCAATTTCAATAATCAATCTACAGCTGATTCTCGATTGTATCTGATTTCTTGAAATTTTGATTTGAATTGTTGTAGATTGACTTCAGTTCGTGTAGGATTTGGATTTAAAGTGTTTATTTGGTCTGATTTTTGTAAGGTTTTCTGTGTTTTTGTGGACCCACATTTTGCGTACATGTCCAGTAAAGCGCTACCACAATAAACATTTGACATACACCCTGATGTGATTATGCACAAATGCAGCTGTTTCCCTAGTGAAATTGAAGCCAAATTTGCACAGGCTCTGATGATGCTAGCATTAGTCGCCTTGTCCGCCTTGACATTTTCCTCAAGCATCTCTTTGAAAAGTTCAAGAGCCTCATCATGGGACCCTCTTTGAACATAACCTGAAATCATAGCTGTCCAGGGAACCGAGCTTGTGTGAGAAAGACTTGCAAATATCACATAGGCTGCATCAAATCTGTTATCATTCATAGTGACAAGTGTCGGTTAAGAATGATGCATTTAGTTAAGGCAATTTCTGGATAAATTTTGGTATATTGTCTGTATTTTTTTTTCTTGTTTTGAGAATTAGGTCTGACGGAATGTATACTGATGTTTAGTGTAGAGATCAATGGATACTAGTTCAGGTGAAGGATAGCGGTTCTTTTGATCAATGTTTAGGCTTTGTCAGAAATAGAATAGATCTGGTGTTGAAGGTGTCCGTCCCCCTTTTATTGTCTTCAATCTTCAGAACTATTTGCTTTTTTTCATTTTCTTCTTCCCTTTTCAGGATATTTATACTGTAAATTGATGGTTTAGCAGACAGTTTTGTACTTCAATGGTGATCTAGAAACGACACTGTTCTTACTCAATATTTCCCGCACATTTCTGGCGTCAGCTCTCAGATACTTCGAATCCTTCTGTCCATTTGTTGTGCATCCACAGGCGGAGGCTAATCAAAAGAACATCAGGCAAGCATTTACATTGTTCATTCATTTATGCAAAGTTCTAGGATGTGTGCTTTTAGTTGGGAATTTCTTTTGGCAAAAACCATAGATGCTTTGACAATTGTACCCAAAGAAAAAAGAGGTACCTTAAATACTGGATTAAACATTTTACGTGATTTTGAGGGGAGACATTTTCTTGCGAAATCTGGAGGTACTTCACCTTCAATTTGGTTCTAGATATGATTTTAAAGACTTGAACTTGTATCATCTGTAATGATATTTTGTGATATACTCCCTCCGTCTCATAACAAATGTTACATATTTCTCTTTTTTAGGCGTACCATGACAAATGTTACTAACCCAAAATGTCAATGGAACCCACTTGCAACACTGATACTAAAAATCTTTCTACCCACTTTCTCTCTCATACTTTACTTTTTATACTCGCAACAATTTTTTTTTTAATTTTCGCACATTCAATTTTAGTAATCATTGATACGAGACTGAGGGAGCAGCTTTCAACTCATGTACATGTTAAAACCATTTCACATATTTATATAAATGTGAAATAGACTTCTAAGTTTATAAATGTGAAAACCATTATACAGTTATTTACATCAAAAATTGTGAAATAGACTTCTCAGTTTATAAATGTGAAAACCATTATACCGTTTTATACTCATGTGTGAACAAATGATAAATGACCTCAATGTATAATTATTTTTCATTTCAGGCACTTCCAAGACTCCGTTTCTCAGACGTTGTTGCTCAGAGTGATGTGGATGAGGCACTTAGGCTAATGCAAATGTCAAAGTTCTCCTTGTACTCAGATGACAGATGATAGACAAAAGTCAGAATACTATAAATGTGAAAATCATTCTTTTATAGAACAACTGTGAAATTTATTTCACATTTGTTGGTTTTGATGTGAACAACTGTGCAATGTTTTTCACACTTCTAAAACTGAGAGTTCTGCTTTACAGTTATTTATGAATGTGAAATAGTTTGGTTTTTGACATTTCTAAACTGAGAATTGTGAGGTCACTTTCTCAGTTACTTAGTATGTTTGGTTTATCAGTTATTTATCTGTTATTCATTATTGTTTGTGCACAACTGTGAGGTCAATTTCTCAGTTATGACTATGAGGTCACTTTCTCAGTTATTGTGCATAAATGTGTGATAGATTTCACTATTTTTTATGTCATTCTTTTATAGAACAACTGTGAAATCTATTTCACATTTGTTGGTTTTGATGTGAATAACTGTGCAATGTTTTTCACACTTCTAAAACTGAGAGTTATATTTTACAGTTATTTATGAATGTGAAATTGTTTGATTTTTGACATTTCTAAACTGAGAACTGTGAGGTCACTTTCTCAGTTACTTAGTATGTTTGATTTATCAGTTATTTATCTGTTATTCATGATTGTTTGTGCACAACTGTGAGATCAATTTCTCAGTTATGACTGTGAGGTCACTTTCTCAGTTATTGTGCATAACTGTGTGATAGATTTCACTATTTTTATGTTATTCTTTTATAGAACAACTGTGAAATCTATTTCACATTTGTTGGTTTGATGTGAATAACTGTGCAATGTTTTTCACACTTCTAAAACTGAGAGTTCTGTTTTACAATTATTTATGAATGTGAAATGGGTTGGTTTTTGACATTTCTATATCAATCTGTGAAATAGAATTCTCAGTTTATAAATGTGAAAATCATTATAGAGTTTTATTCTCATGTGTGAACAAATGATAAATGATTTTCTCAGTACTTACAAGTGAAAAATAATTTTATTTTATTTATAAAATTTGAAAATATGATGAGTAAACTTGTTTGATTCGTCTTGGCGATGCGATTAAAACAGTGGTTTCGGATAATTTTTTCGACTTTTAAATTTTGAGATATTGTATTTTAAAAATTTAAGAGAAAAAAAAAAGAAGAGAGAGAAAGAAAGTAGAAGACGCTTCAGCGCTCGTGATTCAGCGTCCGTCATGAGCGACAGAGCGAGAGATGGGTATGAGGG
Source organism: Adenophora triphylla var. japonica (assembly GCA_022495995.1). Classification (NCBI taxonomy): domain Eukaryota; kingdom Viridiplantae; phylum Streptophyta; class Magnoliopsida; order Asterales; family Campanulaceae; genus Adenophora; species Adenophora triphylla. The sequence goes on from JAFEMH010000219.1 coordinate 592,275, forward strand.
GCAGTTTGGTTCATAAAAAATTCAGGGACTTTTTGGTTGTTTTGATAATGTTAGTCCTTAAAGGTAGTTTTTATTTAATTGGGGGACTAATTGGTCAAAGTCTCTTTAATTTATTCAATCGGGTTGAATGAATATTTTTTTGGAAGGATTTACGCCACGTGTCGCCCCCTGATTGGACCGATATGGCGCGTGAGCCTCACGGCCGGCAGGGGCGCGTGAGGCCTTCAACTCCAGTTTTTTTTTTCCTTTAAATCCACGTGTCAGATTCCTATTGGTCTCTGTGATTTTTATTTAATCCAAACACACCCGAATTTTCAAAGGCCATTATCTATATCAAAACAAAAAAATTTTTACACCAAAATTCATAATTTTTTTTCTATAAATAGACTTTTCTTTCATTTGACTTCGACACAGCAAAAAAATCCCTCCTTTTTCATATAAATTTCCTAATTATCCTTCATCAACCTTAAAAAAACCCTTTTTTTTGTGAAATGGATCACAATAACAACCATTTCAATACTCAAAATTCCAGTAATTTTCCTCTCAACTACAACAATCCTAATGTTGAAAATCAATCTTCCAACCAACCACCCCCTCAAAATATACGCCCCAATTTTTATCCATATTATGGGATGCCTTCAGCTGTGCCAAATTTTCATCCATATTATGGGATGCCAATTCAACCACCCCAAATGCAGCATCAGAATTTTAACTCATATATGTCAATCAATGGGTAATGAAAATGTTTCTTATTCTGGAGCAACTGAATTTCCAGGATTTTCAACACAAGTGAGTATTGATGACATTCCAACTGCAGAGGGTTCAACCATTCCAACCGGAGAGGGTTCAACAACTTCTCGCAGAAAACACTCCAAATGGACCACTCAGGAAAATTTAGTGCTACTGAGTGGATGGATGAAATTTGGAACCGACAGTATTTTCGGCAGAAATCAGAAAGGGGATTCGTCAAATCAGTTAGACTTCCTCAAAGTGAAGAAGATAAATTATTTGCAAAATTTCAGGAGGGTTATCGGAAGAATATAGAACGAGCATTTGGAGTACTCCGAGCTCGATTTAAAATCATTCGAGAACCAGCTCGAATATGGGAAATAACTGACTTGGCTATCATCATGAGGACATGTATCATATTGCATAATATGATTGTTGAGGGTGAACGAGATAAGTATGCTCAAAATTGGAAAGACTTTCAACCCGAGGCAAGAGGGTCTACTACACAACAACCCGAGGCAAGTGGGTCTAGTACACATCAACCATTCTCGACTGAGGTACTACCTGCATTTGCAAATCATGTGCGTGCTAGATCGGAAATGCGTGATCCAAAAGTTCATCATGAATTGCAGGCGGATCTAATCAAGCACATATGGGCAAAGTTCGGAATGTGACGCGGATAAATATTATTTTTAAGTATTTTAATTTGTGATTTAATAGTTTTATTGTATTGTGAGTCGAGTCTATTGTAATTTTTCTTTGATTTAATAATAATTATCGTCAGTTCTCGTATTTATTTAATTGCAATTTAAAAAATTAATTAAGTGTGAAGTATTTTTTTAATTATAAATGATAATAACAATTATTATTTTATTAATCAAAAAAATAAAGAATATAAAATAAACGATAATAATAATTATTATTTTATTAATCATAAAAATAAAGAATATAAAATCAAATAAAATAAAATAAAATAAAAGTAGAGAAGTAAAACAAAAGTGGTAGGGTATAGGATGATGAGTTTGAGGGGGTTGATTTTTTTTTAAACTAACCATTGGAGGGGTTAAAATTGAATGGAGAGTTGAATGATTAGGTGGATGAGAGAGAAGCTGATGTGGAGGAAGTTGAATAATTTTGGTAGTTGAAACCATTGGAGATGGTCTTATAGAGAAAAAAAAGGTGATGGGACCTGAAAGTTTCGTGTAGCTAGGAAACTTTAATCACCCAACAGACAACGGATGTGAGTACAGATGTGTCTCACAACTGTCCACACATCCACAGACAATGCAGCGGAATAATGTAAATTAAAAGCAATAACTCAAGAATTATTTACGCTTACTGATCAATGTGATCAGCAAACTAGGCTTACGCCCAAAAACTTTTCACTATAAAAACTTTTGTTTCTTACAAAAACAAATAAGTGAAAAACTAAAATATGAAAATACTAAACGAGCTCTAATCACCTTCTACGACAAGAACAACTCCCCTTTCCCAAGTAGGATCTATTCTAGTCAGAAGTAAAACAAGAGAACTCTATGAAAAACTAGATGTGAGTTACGGATGTAAGGCACAACCTTCACTCACAACCTAAATACACAATGTCGAATACTATGAAGAATAAGTAATTTTCTCTCGAAAAATCCGTGTCTTCTCTTGTGCTGAATGCCTTGTATTTATAATGCACCATGGAGAAGATCTTCATGTAATCAACATCTTCCTTTGCGAGATCTCTTTTCCTATAAGAAAACATAAACATACTCACAAGGAAATAAACTATTAGTAGGTTAGTCCTAATATAAAACTATGTACATAAATAAAAGATATTTACATATTTACAATCTCCTAGTCAAAGTAGGACAATAATAAATATTCCATGAAAGTCCCAAAATCTTCTTACCATATAGAAGTCTTTTTGAAATAAGGAAACATGATTTAGTTCCCAAAAGCTCACGCTTTCAATCTCCCCCTATTTTGGACTTTCTGGTCAAAACCAAAGATTTATGATAAACACATTTTATAACCACAAAATATAGATAAAACATAACTCCCCCTGAATGGATGTGTGTCCAGATGTGTATACACATCCACACATAAAAGCTGCATAAACCAAGTTAGAGCAGAATACTAGCAGTTCATTAAAAAGCAAAACAACCATTCAGCAATATCCTAATTAATGCTATTACAACCCATTGTTTTAAAAACTAAAAAACTATAGCAGAAATTAAAAATTGTCTTAACAACCATCAGAGCAAAAGCAACAAAAAAAAACTTTCTCCCCCTAAATTAAAGTTCCCACTGTCTCCATTTAAAGCGGCCATAATGCACAAAGAACAGAAAGATCCCATCTTTCACTTCCAGTAGCAGCAGCAGGATTAGAACTAGATTCTCCCCCTTTTTGAGCAGAAAGTTTAGCATGCCATCTGAGGAGTCTATCCTTAAGGGCTTTAAGATTATTGGCATGAGCAGTGGAGGTTTGAACTTGAGCTTCAGCAATTGCAATCTCAGCATCTAAATCCTTTATCTGAGCTTCAAAAGGATCTTCAGATGTGGGTTCAGCTGTGTCCACATCTGGCATAACAAGTTCAGGAACAGCACCCAAAGGGAGATCAACATGTCTTTGCTTAGGGTCTAGAAGGGTTTTGGTCTCCTTAAACAACTCAAATTTTTCAACCTTATCTTCATTTTCTCAGCCTTAACACAATTGACAACCAGAATTTGAGAGATTAGAGAGGGATAAGGTAAAGACCACTTCTTAGAGGGTGACTCTCCATAAGCACAGATTTTCCTAAAGATAAAATCTCCAAAATTGATATTCCTCTTAATGCCCAATCTATAGAGAAGATCAGCTTGCACCCTAGTAACTGAAGTTTTGTTATTTGAGGGGCAAAGATTGGCAACTAGAATAGAATGAAGAAAACAGTAAAGAGAGGATAAAGAGCCACTTCCCAAATCCTTTGGCTTCACAGGCCATGTGGTTACCTTTCCATGGGTGATAGCAGACACAAGATCATCATCAGAAATAGTAACTAACTCATCCAAGGTATCATCTAGGCCAAGAAAATCATTGATCACAGCAGGGGAAAATGGGACAAACTTTCCTCTAACATAGACAGAGAGGGAAGAGGAATAACATTTATCTAACCATTTAGGCAAATTGGCATAGAATTCATACACCATCTTAGGATAGAATGGGAGAGGGTGATCCATAGTTAAAAACATGCCTCTCTCTTCAAAAAATTTATCCATACCCAACTTAAAGAAAGTTTCCCTATCTCTTTTCATCTCCACAATAAAGGCCTTAGAAGAAATTAGGCCAAACCTATCAGAGGCATTCTTGGTCAAGAATTTCTTAGAAAAGGGTTTAGGGGTAGGAGTAATGAAAAGAGTTGAAGAATTACCCTTATCAGCCTTCTTTCTGGTGGATGTGCGTCTGGATGTGTGCACATTTGCAGACACATCCTTTGCAGGAGCTTGTTTTTGGACAGATTCTACCTCTGTCTCTTCACCAGAAGAGGTATCCTTTTCTTGGTCCTCTTTCTCTTGTTCAAGTTCATCTCTACCTAGCTTGTAGTTGACATCTGAGGCTGTATCATCACTTTCATAACTCGACTCAGATTCATAGGCTTCTTCATCAAAAGGTTCAAGGTCTGTAGCAGCCACCTTTTTCTTTCCTCTCAAATCCATCAAAATATTGGCCAAGGGCTCCTCATCACTAAAAACAATAAAATCTTCAACAGGATTTGAGGCCATAGGGGCAGGAGTATCAACAACAGGAATAGAAGCATCAACCACAGGAGTAGGAGTAGGATTGGGAATAATCGGATCAGATGGCTCAATAGGTGGTGATGGAATAGGATCAATGGGTTCAATATGGGGAATATTTTCAGAAGGGGTAATAACAGGGACAGGAGCAACAACAGAGGGAGGAGGAATAGAGGATTGAGCCCTAGTCCTAACAAGAGGAGCAATTACCTCTTCTTCTTCTTCTTCTTCTTCTTCTTCTTCTTCTTCTTCTTCTTCTTCTTCTTCTTCTTCTTCTTCTTCTTCTTCTTCTTCTTCTTCTTCAAGAGTAATGACAGTAGAGGGCTTCCCACCTGGTTTCTTCAAGTTCTTCAGCTTGTCAGCTTCTGACAATTTTCTAACCCTATGCGATCGACGTAGATTACGTTGGGGCACAGGAATCGCAGCATGGCTCTGGGATTTAGCAGGAGTAAGCTTCCTCTTTTTGGTCGAAGAAGGTTCTACAAGGGGAGAAACAGGGGCGACAATCGATGGTTGTAAAACCGGAGAGATTGGAGCCTTAGGGTTTTCAGAGGTTGGTGGAACAGACAATGGTTCCAATGTAGGGGATTTTGAGGGAGATCGTTCCATGGATGAGCTAGACGAAGAAGATGGAGGAGGAATTTCAGCAAGAAATTTGGAAATCACAGGGTTGGTGGTAACTGGAGCTTCAGCAATGGCGATTGAAAGGGGTTCAACGTCAAGCACGTCTTCCTCACGAATGTTAGCGTGATCAGCCATTTAAACAAAAGATTGGGGTTAGGTTGAACAGTGGAAGAGGAATTAATTGCAATGTGTGTGAAATTGTGTGCAGAAGGAAGGAAGAACAAAAGGTTTTAGCAAGGGTTTATGGGGGATGAGACGGATGTGAGGTCTCATAAATACTCACAGCTCCCCCTTTCCAACTGAAACTTGGAATCCTTCTCCAAAAAGGTCTCACATAACCCAAATTCCTTAGGAGTCCTCCAACGGCTAGAAACCTTTGAGATTACCACACACAACCACTTTCTAAGAAATAGGGGATCAAAATAAAAACAAGATTTTGATAGATTTTTATGGAAACAAAAATGATTCAGCCATATCTTTATTTAAAAAAGGAATCCCAATCGAATTTTCCAACCTTTTCAAACAAGGAATGATACACACCTTTTCTTTCATGAAAGATATTGGAGATCAAAAACTTATAAAATCAAAGAATGAATGAAGAAAGAAAATTAATTAACTAGTATATTTACAAAGCTCCTATATGTCCTAAAATGCAGTATGACTAGCATGATGCAAACACACAGGTGAAGGAAATATTCTCAGCTTATGGATGTGGCATAGGATGTGAGTCACATTTGGGGACACATTTAGATCACAAAAAGTCAATGAGCAATAATCCAATCTGCACAGCCTCTAGGATGCATCCACCAATTTTTTGTTGTGGATTTTTGCATTGTGAGTAGCTTTCACTTTACTGAATCCCAAAGATAGTCCTTTTTCCCAATGATCTTGTCAAGTTTGATTTCAAGTTTTCTTATGAAAAATCACTTGATCACAATGGTATGGCTTCATACTAAGGGTGAAGCAGCTGTTTCGCACATATAATTTTTCTTTTTATTGCACCCACTGTGAGATACCTAGGAAGGTTATATCAAGTTATCAAAAGATGACATGAACAGGAAGTGCTCACAATTAAGTGATCAAAAACAATGTCAAGATGAAGACTCACAAGTGACCACACTGAAAAATTTCATGCTAATGCATGATATTTTTTTTATTTTTTATTTTTTTTGTTTTTTATTTTTATATATATATTTTTTTTCAGTTAATCTAATATACAGATGTGTTAGAGGATGTGAGACACATTTGTGCTCACAACCTTAGATATCACACAAACCAAGAGACTTCCTCAAAGAGGAAAATCTCTTCAAATCTAATGCCTTTGTAAATATATCAGCCAATTGATTTTCAGTCCCAACAAATTCCAGACATACAGTTTTTTGTTCTACAAGATCTCCAATGAAATGATGTCTAATATCAATGTGCTTTGTTCTAGAATGTTGGACAGGATTTTTAGATATGTCCAAGGCACTTTTGTTATCATAAAAAGCAGTCAAAACTTTGCTATTCAATCCATAATCTTTCAACATTTGATTCATCCAAAGCAGTTGTGTGCAGCAACTCCCAAGGACAACATACTCAGCCTCAGCAGTGGATAAAGACACACAATTCTGTTTCCTACTATACCAAGACACAAGGTTATTTCCTAAGTAGAAACATTCACCTGTGGTACTCTTCCTATCATCACTATTTCCAGCCCAATCAGAATCAGTGTACCCAACCAAATTGGTGTTTGTTTCTTTAGAGTAATGCAGTCCTAAGTTCACAGTCCCACTTACATATCTAATGATTCTTTTCAAGGCTTTCAGATGGGACACCTTAGGGTTGGCTTGGTATCTAGCACAGAGACACACACTGTACATAATATCAGGTCTACTTACAGTGAGGTAAAGCAGACTTCCTATCATGCTTCTGTACAGTGTTTGATCAACACTCTCACCATCAGAATCATGACTTAGCTTTTGGGAAGATCCCATTGGGGTTCTTTGATGTGAAGAGTGTTCAAGCTCAAACTTTTTCACAAGATTCTTGGCATACTTAGACTGTGAGATGAACATGCCATCTTTGAATTGCTTAATCTGTAAGCCTAAGAAAAAGTTCAACTCACCTACCATACTCATCTCAAATGTGGAAGTCATGCTATCCACAAATTCAGCTAGCATAGGGTCAGAGTTTGACCCAAACACAATATCATCTACATAGATTTGTGCCACAAGAATCTCCTTTTTATTTTTCCTCACAAACAGTGTTTTGTCAACCTCACCTCTCTTGAATCCTAGTTGAAGCAAATGGTCAGTCAACCTACCATACCAAGCTCTAGGGGCTTGCTTTAGCCCATACAAAGCTTTCTTTAGCTTATACACATGGTTAGGGTATTTGGAGTACACAAAGCCTTTAGGTTGTTCAACATAGGCTTCGTCATTCAATATCCCATTTAGAAAAGCACTCTTAACATCCATTTGATGTAGAGTAATCTTGAGGTAACAAGCAATGGCTAACAAAAGCCTAATGGACTCAATTCTTGCAACAGAAGCAAATGTCTCCTCAAAATCAATTCCCTCAATTTGAGTATAACCTTGAGCAACTAGCCTAGCTTTATTTCTAGTGATCA